>OZ010591.1:19808658-19883658 GCA_963932145.1 Acanthosepion lycidas
CGATAGGAACGAAAGACACGTTGGTGAACTCGGGAAGATGGTTGATGGGCATCAAAACTGTCTTTCACCCTCGCTATAACCCCAAACCTTGCTCCCTGTCACATTTGATTTTTTCTGCATCCTAAAGGAGAAATTCAGGAATAGTCGTAATGATGACATTTAGAAAATGAAGTATGCTGTGACACGGGTTCTAGGTAATATCCAATTTGGATGACTTCCATATAGCACATTACCAAGAGCCCGAAAGGCTACAATAAGTACATTGGTGTCAAAGCTTCTTATTCAACGGTGACTAGAGTTTTATACATCTTTGAAATTAATATTGTTTCTTCTCAAAACTTTTAGGGACTTCCTGATCGCATTTCGTATATAAATCAGAAGTTTTTTTGTTTTTTTCCCAGCTTTGATTAATTTATTATACCTCATATTCTTATTTTAAAGAAATATTTCGTTTCGATATTAATGAACCTCTTTTCTCCTTTTTATGTACTTTGTCCTTTCAGGACGTGGGCGGTCATGACTCTCCACTTCCACCTATCCCTTGTGGATCTCAATAAGTTCCGTCCTTCTACCACCTACTCAGACCACGTTCTGTCATCCACTTGCTTAAGCCTGCTAGGATTGAAATCCTTTGCTTTCCTTTGTCTGACTTTCCTTTTATTCGACTTGTGAGTATCAGATTTTCCAGGCCTTCCTTTCTCATAATATGTCCCATAAATTTCAGCTGTCTCTTCCTGGTGTTAAGCATAAGCTTCCTCCTTGTTTGCATCCTCTTCAAAACCTCTTCTTTGGTCACACGCTCGGTCCATGTTATCCTCAGAATCCTTCTGTAGAACCATACCTCCGTTGCCTCGAGTTTCTTCATCTTTGAGGTGACCGTCCAACATTTGCTGCCGTAAACGAGGACAGATGTCACGTAACAGCTCAATAGTTTTTTCTTTGTTACCAAAGATATCCTCATGTCTCGCAATACTCTACGGATTTCAATGTCGCACTTAGCGTCCTCTGTCAAAATATTACCCAGATATTCCACACATGTTTGTTTTTAGTGTCCGCGACCTGAAAATCGCATTTCGGGCACATCGTTTTCATAATAACTATATATTCTGTCTTCTTGTAGTTTATGCTTAGTCCTTTCTTCTGGCTCCCCCCTTCGCTAACTTCTGTAGGAGGTTTTTGTAATTTCTTTTCCATGTCTACTATCAGTATTGTGTCCTTTGCGTATCTTATGTCGTTAAGATTGAGGCCGACAATGTTGAATCCTGGTAGGTTTTCCAATTCTCTCTGAATTGCCTCGTTGTAACTACGAAGTTGATAAACTGATGTATGATAAGTAGTTTAGGGGATGCTATCATTTTTACCAAAATTCTAGTAACATATAACAAAATAACACATCAAGAATGAATCAGACACTTTATAATGGAAGCTGTTCTAAAATCCATGGATTGGTTCTAGTAATTTTCGAAATAACTTTTACATCTGCCTAATGGAGATTTTGGTACAATTCTCTTAAGAAAATTACCTTGCCATTTAACACTAGAAGTCTTTTTAACTATCACACTCTTCTTGAACGCCTTTAAGGTATTATCGACATGCTTCAAACTGACATTTTTCCTGTTGTATTCCCTTAATGAAAAAAAAAACAAGCTTGTCCGCAACTAGACGGTTTGATGTTTTTCCACCATATATGCTACATATTTCATAGTGTTATCTTTTTTGTCAAGCTTTCCCGGTAAATTTGCTTAAAGCAAATTCAATTTCAGTCACCCTCTCACTGAAAGGCCATGTACCGTTCCAACGACCTCGTTACTAAACGAGCTCGTCGTTAAGTGCGAAATTGTAACTGAACTCTATTCCTATTATGAGTCTAGTTGAAATCTTTTCACTTGTGCTGCTCGAACTGTCTGCGTTCGGACAGGAACCCGGACGAGGCTAGTCTCGTTCGGGGAAGTAGACAGACCCGATCCCGTTTATGCGGGGTCTACAGGGATTTTTTGGCCAAGCCTACGGGCTCGGGAACCCGCATTAAATTCGGCCCTGTGCTACACGAGACTGTGTGGGGTAGTTGCTAGATACTCCAGTTGGAATCTTTTCCAGCTGTGCTGGTCGAACTCTCTGACTTCGGACAGAGAGAAACCCGTACGAGTCTATGCCGAAGGGCAGAGTCTCGTTCGAGGAGGTAGACAGAGCCGATTCCGTTTATGCGGGGTCTACAGGGATTTTTTGGCCGAGCCTACGGGCTCCGGAACCTCACATTAAATTCGGCCTTGTGCCAAATGTGACTGCGTGGGGAATCAGCCAGCTTCAGGCAGCGTTAAGCTCAATCAAATTCTGCAGCATTTCTAACATTTTTCATTTGATTTCTATATGTTTATAGGGTACAGCAGTGTAATAAAAGCAATAAACAAATGGACAATCCGCTCTATATTCTGTACATTATATCGGTCTTTCTACTGAAAACAGAGTACAAGTAAATGGTTATATATTTTTATTTATTCTGATTCACTTTAAATAAACAAAATCACCACAGCCAAAGATTTGAGCAACGTTCTATACAGGCCGGTTTGGATATTTGTTTTTAGATTTTAATTTTAAGAGATTTTATAACATCTCGTATGTTTTAGATGTGATAAAACATATGTCGTTGAGTGAGGAGAAGACTGTATTACAATTCCGCTGCCATGCTTGACTGAAGGCAGTGAGATCATTTGATCGGCGGCCATCTGTTTCATTCTTCAGTCGAAAGCAAAATCTCAGCGTGCAAAAAGATTCTTCCTTTGTTGCATATGCCAACGAAATTGATGACCAGCAGCAGCTTTTCTCTTTGTGTTGGAGACGCCTTTCAAAGTCTGTCTGAGCTTGATATGATTTTGCTCCGGAGTTCTGTCGTCTTCGTGGCCTGAAAACATGGAAGGTAGTTTTGGGGGGTGCCAATTGAAGTGTCCGTTTCGCGCTCAAGGTGACATATTTTCAGGATGATCATGATCGTTAGATCTCTATTGGCCACACGTAGCACTTGTTTCTTATAATTTCATTTAAAATTTCTATTAGTTCAATTGTTGTTAAGTATTTTTACATTTACTGATAAGAAGGCCCAAGGCAAGGAAGAGTAACAATGCTATTTGTTGTGGATTCCGGGGATGGAATCCTGCACAAATAAATAAACAACGCCAGTAATTGAAATAGAAAAGTATGTGTATTAAATGTAAGGATACAAACTTGAAATGAAGATTAGTAGTCCAGGAATGCGGGTTAGTAGAAAAGTATATGTACCAGTCTCTGTAAGTGAAGCCGTAATTATCTCTCTTTCTGGACTCTCGTATAACTCTGGGGGAACACCCTGTCTCGACCTTTTTGTCACGCTATCTCTCCGTAGTATAAGTATACTTTGGACGAGTCCATCTTGTGTACAAGGGGCGAGCCCCACAATACTATTGGTTTGTATCAAAATTCTAAAATATCTACTTGCCTTGAAAATCAGAATTTAAAATATTAGCTCTTTATCTGGGCTCGAATACCGACAAAATGTATATGTCCAATAACCTGCACTATCTATCTATCTATCTATCTATCTATCTATCTATCTCAGTCTGTTCGTTATCTATCTATCTATCTATCTATCTATCTATCTATCTTTATAGGGATCTCCACAAAAAATCGCGATACCTAAAGTTTAAAATGAATTTTAAAATTTTTTTCTTGAAGATTTTATTTTAGTTTTAATTTCAATGTTTCTTATAAAAAAAATATTTCGCTATATTTCAAAGACTAATAATAAATTGTTTATATATCAAAACCTAATTTATAGGCACTTGTAATGAGAAATAGGTCATTTATGAAAATCGTAAACGATCAGCTCAAAAGAGGAAACTGTAAAAACAAAGGATTGTGCTGACTGTTGGTGATTGGTGGTCCGCCATTGATGTTATCCTTTACAGCTTTCTGGGTTCTAACCAGAGCATCACTGTCGAAGATTGTTAACAACAACTGTACAAAATGCATATACGGTTAAACAAAATGCGACCGACACTGTTGAATCGTCGAGATCCAAATCTGCTTTCGGATATTGCTCAACCACATATTCCCAGGATGACACTGCAGAAGCTTGCCGACTTGGGATACGTGACTTTGCCGCATCCGCCATATATATTCCGATGATCTCTTTCCCTTTTGTACTTTTGCAAGCATCTTGACACATTTTAATTCAGAGAAACATGCAAACACAGAAATTCAAATATTTCTTGGTCTTCAGACTTTTTTTTTCAAAAAGGGCCAGATTTGATGAGAAGTAGAAAACTTAAAGTGACACAAGTCCAACTGTCCAAATATATTTATAACTGAATTTTGACCAACACAACAAACAACAAATTTAATTCACTACGATTTTAGAATTTATTCATCTCAAATGACCAAAACAAATAACTTGTCTGCACTAATGTGAAGGGTGATACTGAGCGCTGGACTGCAATATGTAGGCCAGGTCTAGCCCAAAGGCAAAGACCGAGGACTGAAAAAGACAGAGGATGGTGACCATATGAAATTTCCCTGCAAGCCATAATTGACCTCCAGTCTGGACTTTGGATAGATCCATAGATTTGCATGCATCTTTTCCACTCTCTTTTTTTTTAACCCACTCTTTCATTTTGACTTTATTTTTTTATTTTATTTTATTTTCATTTTCATTTTGTTTCTTCTTTATGTAGAGGATATTTTTCATTGTTTAAGTCGGGAGTGTCCAAACATTTTTCAGAGGGCCAGATTTGATGAGGTGAATATTCATGAGAGCCAAGAATTCTCCCTGGCATTTTTTGAACCATTAAAATTAAATGCAGGATAAGTATGTTCCGAAAATCTTATTGCAAATTGCATAGTTTTAATTTATTCACATGGATAACAAATAAATTTAAACAGGTCTTAACAAAATCATTCAGCTTGTCATATCTGCAGCCTGTATAAGATGAAGTAAAATATATCTGAGAAAATAACTTCCAGGAATATCTCACTTTAATAACTTTATATATTATTGGTAATTAATGTCGTCTGTCAACTTTTAAGTTAAAAACATAGGAATACAAACATAACGCAAACATTCATCTTATTAAGAAGTAGAAAACTTAAAGTGACACAAGTCCAAGGCTCCAAATATATTTATAACTGATTTTGACCAACACAGAACAAATTTAATTCACTAAGATTTTAGAATTGATTCAGCTCAAATGACCAAAATAAATAAATTGTCAATGCTAATGTGAAACGTGATACTGAGATCTAGGCTGCAGCATGAAGGCCAGGTCTGGTCCAAAGGCAATGATTTTAGAAATTGGCTGGAAAAGGCCACACCTGCGAAGGGTGGCCACAAAGTGCTGCTGTCATCTTTTGGTAAAACATGAAATTGCATTTCTTAGCTCTGTATTTTACATACTCTGATTGACAATACTGGCGAGCCGTAAGTAATACATTCTATTATGAAATTTGACTGCGGGTCGTAATTGGACATACCTTCTTTAGAGTTTTATAGTAAATGAATAGATAATTATTTAACTTGAAGGCAGAAGTCTATACATGTCCACGGTTCCTATTTTGACTGATTTAAACACGGTTTAAATACAGTAATTCTAATGTAACTTTTGATTCTAAATTGGATATTATTTTCATATATTTTTCATTATAATTAATTCTCAGCAACGGAATTTACTTATGAGAACATAATATTTTAACATTATTTACATTATTCGGACTAGTGTCCACATCTTTGTCGCCATATTTATTACAACGTTTCGGCCGTTGTAGTCTCCGGCCTTTTTCAGGTGGTTGGAATGTCGAATTGAACCCTTTATTTAGCAGACTGGGGTAGACTGTTCTAGTTCCACGTGCCATGTTTAATGGATGTCAGTTATCAGTTATCTCCTGTTAATTTCCCTGTGAAAGTTCTCCACTGCCTTATTGAACACACACTATTTGGGTCCTGTTACTGGATCTAATCAACGCCTTTATCCACTGTGCCATGTGTCCTTGAAGACATCTGTGTATGAATTTCTGGGTATGATAAACCTAAAATCTTCAGCAACCATTTTACCAGTGCTCATATTGCAATTTTTTGCTGCTATCACATTATGTTTTTACCAGAACTCATATTGCAACTTTTCTTGCTTTTCTCTGGCACTCCTTATTACTGGTTCCCATATTGTATTCATTTCTATGCTTGGTCGGCTCAGGAGATTTTTATGGCCTTGCATATGTGCTTAAGTTTACGAATTTTCCAATGGTGTTCCTTGTCTATGATCTCAACCTGATCCCACAGAAGGCGGTGATCTCCCTTCTCTCTCCATATATGGTCAGCCATGCCTGATTTTTCCACTCCCCCTAGTGTTACAGCTTTCTAGTGTTCTTGAAGAGTTACCTTAAGGGGGCGGCCTGTCTCCCCATTATATTTCTTTCCACAGCTGCACCGGATAGCGTACACTCAGTCTTTAGTCATGTTCTCCTCTATGCGGGGGGGGGTCTTACTCAGAAGTAATATAGACATATAATATTTTATATCTGTCTATATTTCGTAGACGAGGCATTGTAATCATTTTCGCTATTTACATTGTTCGAACTGTTATCCTCATCCTTGTTGTTATATTCACGACACATGTTCCAGTGGCTAATAGCGTTGGTTGAATTCAGTGACTTAGACCAAAAGAGATGTGAGTTCAATACCTGGCCACAGGTGAAGAAAAAATTAGGGAGTTGAGTTAAAAGTGAGATAACGGATACTGAGATATCTGGAAGAGACATGGCATGTGGAACTAGAACAATCTTATCTGGTAGATGAAATAAAGGGTTCGTTTTGAAATTCCCAATCCCCTGAGAAAGGACTGAGCATACAACGGTCGAAACGTCGTGAATATGGCAACAAAGATGAGGACAGAAGTCCGAACAATGGAAATAGTGTAAATAATATTTCATGGCGTATAAACATATCTTAAAGAAGCGAGTGCCTGGAATGTCAGATTGAAAGAAAGGGACTTGGTCGTTTTAATGTCAGATAATATCATGAAACGCTAGTGGAAATCTGAAACTTAGAAATGAATTCCAAAAAAATATAAACGTATGTGTTTTCGTTGACTGTCTGCACTTGGATTTCAAGATCTAAGTGAGAATTTGACCTTTATTAAATATTGTTGATCTGAGGAATTCATTGTTTATCTTCCAAATCATTTGGAGGGGAGTTATTCGCTTCTATACTTTCTGAAATATTTTTTTTTCTTTTCATATTTCTTTATCGATTCATTGAAATCTTGAATTCTTATCGAAACTTTTATGCAGGTGCACGTTTGATATTTCGCGCGTACAGTTGAGTTGTTTCCGTGTCTTCCGAATTATCGCATTGGAAAGGAAATGAAAAAGTTGTGATAAAATACACAAAAATAAATAAAAATATTTTAATCATCAATAAAATAGTAATGTATTTTTTTAATCTTTTTTTTTTTGTGGGGGGGTTGAGAAGAGTTCATTACGACAGAATATTAAACGAGAAACACTCAAAATGAGAAAGACTCAAACGAAGAGGCTGCTATAAATACGCCTTCCAAAGGTATGTTAATCAGGAATTCCAAACGAACGTATTTACTTTTACTATCCTGCCCCGCCGATTACCGACAAATGAGGTCTTTCCAGTTATCGAGAATTAATGAAATTTAGCCGTCACAGAGAAATGGTGCATTAATTTACTTCAAGGTATAGACCTGAAGATGTTTATATCCAGGCCGTTTCCACTTTCGAAAAAAAGTCTGTAAAATCCTCCGTCTATGCCATCTTCATCACGGCTTCCTTCATGCCTAACCTGGTCTAGAGTCTGGATTACTTACATTTTCAATGGCTAATTTAGCTTTGGGAAAAACCAGATATCGCTAAAAGCTAAATATGTATAAAAACAAATATACTTAATTCCATCAATCCTCCTTGGAATTGTACATATATTTACATAATTCTCTTGGATATTTTGGAACCCTTGAAATATATATATATATTTTTTTTTCTACAATGTTCCCATGTAAAAGGCTCAATAGCGATTCGAGGTAGGCCGTCATAGGATATGAAGAACACAACGGTTAATCCTAGACTTGAACAGTGTATAGCGATCGAAGAATTATCCTCTTGGAAAGCAGTTCCACAAAACAGCGGTCCCATTTATATAATTTGAGGTTGAATTTTCACTCATAATGCACATAAAAATGAAATAGGAAAACCGTGACATTTTCACTGGTTAAAATTAGTCAAATATAATTTTGAAAAAACGAAAATTTCGGTGAAATATGTTAAAAAAATTCCAAGTTTTCATCTGAAATCAAGAAAATATTAACTTTAAGCAAATTCCTCACAGCTTATGAAAATATTAGGTTGGTGCAAAAATAATGACGTAATAATGTCGTTTTTTTGACGTTAAAAAATACGTCAAAAAAGGACATTATTACGTCATTATTTTTGCACCAACCTAATAGAATGATTTAGTTATAACTGACGCCAGAACGATAGCAAACACTTTAAAAATAAAACTTCTTCGATTTTTCTCCAGTATTCACTAAATAAAAATAACCACTTTGAAACTTAAGATGCATTAGATTCTTAGATTCTGATTACAAAACCATATGAGTTACATTTTACTTAAACCTTAATTGCAAACAATAATCAGTGAAAACTCTATGGTACTGATTATCAAGACCACTACCTACTGTAACAAAAAATAAATTATTTCGTGTAGCAAGGACATTTTTTTTAAGCATTCAAGGTGAGAAACCACTAGGGATTACAGAGTTGGAGTGAGAACAAAGAAGAGTGATAGAGGAAAGGATGAAGAGACGGTTAGAGGATAGATCATCTGGAGATGTCGATTGATATTACATTTGAATAGTTGGAGACTATAGCTATTAGGGAAACAAGAAATGGGGAAGGAGTTCAATAGGCGAGAGGTGCGAGACATGAAGCTATTGGAGTAGAAGAGACGGCTACATTTAACAGTTTCAACAGTGAAAGTGTGAGAGCGAAATGCCAGCCTAGTTGAACGCTTAAATTCATGAAATCTGGGAACCAGTGAAAGCAGCTCATCGGAGCAGTTACCGTGAAGTATTTGTAAAAAAAATATTTTCCTGGTTCATATATATATATATATATATATATATATATATATATATATATATATATTAGGTTGGTGCAAAAATAATGTCGTTTTCTCACATATGTTACTATGTGAGAAAACGACATTATTTTTGCACCATCCTAATATATATATATATATATATATATATATATATATATTTATATATATATATATATATATATATATATATATATATATATATTTATATATATATATATAAATAAATATATATATATATATAAATAAATATATATATATATATATATATATATTAGGATGGTGCAAAAATAATGTCGTTTTCCTCGTTTACCTCATGTGGTTATAGTCTATTTCAAAACGGCGCAACCTTGTGCCAGTCCTCCTCAAGCCTGGACTGAGTTTCTGAGCTGAGGAGGACTGGCATAATGTTGCGCCGGTTTGAAATATAATAAACGCACATGAGGTACATTATTTACATTATTCGGGCTATTGTCCTCATCTTTTGCGCCATATTTATTACAATGTTTCGGCCGTTGCACGGTCCAGCCTTCTTCAGTTGGTTGGAATGTCGAACTGAACCCTTTATTTCGCTTACTGGAGTAGACTGTTCTATAAGAAGGCAGGAGCGTATAACGCCGAAAACGTTGTAATAAATATGACGACAAAGATGAGGACAATAATCCGAATAATGTAAATAGTGTACATAATACCTCATCTCAGAAATATAGACAGATATACATGTGTTAATTTTGTAATTTTTGCTGTATAATATATATGCTCTGTTATCATAAACACATTGAGCTCTCTCTCTGTGGATCAGTCTCTTATTACTAGGATCTACCTGGATTATATACTAATGGATCTATTACCTGTAATATATATATATATATATATATATATATATATATATATATATATATATATATATATATATATATATATTTCCGTTACCTCAGCAAAATTTCTTGAAGAAGAAAAAAGAAATTCTCTCAAGACATGCAAAAGAGGACTGGACAGTTCCAGTTCAGATAGGGCAGCAATACTTCATTTTTTGGTCTGATCTGGTTCTTGTGAAGATAGAGTATAGCAGGGGGTGGGGTTCAGATAATTATTGATGCGGTACAATGAACCGTTCATCATTTATCCAGCATCTTTAGATCAGATATTACCTCTTCGTGGAATCTTTAATTTAAATGTTAATGAGTAAAATTTTTAATTCCGAAGATCCCGTTATTTAAAGTGCTATTATATTTGCCTTAAATCAAATGATCGGACTTTAGTATGACAATGACTATCTTAAAATATTCAAATTCTTTATTTCTCATCTGCTGGAGAATTGAATCAATAATAGAATTCAGGTTTATGTTCTGTTTCTAACACCAACCCTGTGGCGTTCATTATCTTAATTTAACAATGAGAAAAATTAATAATGAACATTGCTTTTCAAAATGCAGAAAATCTGAATCGATTTCCTTTTATTTCCTCATGCTTTCTCCTTGACTATTCAATTCGTCCTTGTACGTTTTTTTTTTTTTTCTCTTTTTTTTTTTTTTTTTGCAATACTTCATTGGAAGGGATTTTCGACATTATTAAACAATATATTTTTATAGGGTAATCTTTTCTTCTTCTTCTTTTTCTTTTCCTCTTCTTTTTCTCTTTCTCCTTCTACTTCGCCTTCTTCTTTTTCTTCTTCTCCTACTCCTTCTCCTCATTCTTCTTCTTCTTTTTCTTCTTCTTCGTTGCCTTCATCATCTTCTTAATCTTCTACTTCCCCTCCTGCTTCTACTCCTCCCACTCCTTCTTCCTCTTTCTTCTTCTTCTTCTTCTTCATTTTCTTCTCCTCCTCTCCCTTTTTCTTCTTCTCCTCCTTCTTCTCATCATCATCATCATCATCCTCATCTTCTTCTTCTTCTTCTTCTTCTTCTTCTTCTTCTTCTTCTTCTTCTTCTTCTTCGCCTCCGTCATCATATTCTTCCTCTCCTCCTCATTCTTCCTCTTCTTCTCCTCCTTCCCCCCCTCCTCGTCCTCATTCTGCTATGTGCTGCGTACTTTCAGGATATGAGTGGTTATTGTTCTCAATATGGTAAATCTCATAGGCATAAAAAAATTACTTCAAATAGTTACACTTTTAGACTTATACTTTCCTGTTACTCAGGCTTTGTTGCCAGGGACAACAGTTCTCGTAACGCAGAGGTCAATTCCAGTTATATTCAAATGTTCTAATTTACATCCGTTTGTCTGTTAATCCTGATGAGGACGATAAACAACATCCGGCAACATCGCTTCCGATCGGGAGATTGGAGCTTTTGACAAGTGCAGAACCACCTCCTAATTGATGTTGTTCCCAGGTCCAGCCAGACCTGCGGTAGTAGCACCTGTTAAGGTCCCAGCTATGGGCAAATAATTAACAAAAACAAAACACTATGAAAGTGTGGAAATGTATTTTTGTAGTGAAAGGAATAGCAATACATTTTTATATAAAAAAATTACCAACAATACATATTTATAGTAAAAACACCAAGAATACATTTTAAAGCAATATGTTAAGCAATACATTTTATCTGTAGTATAAGACATATACTTGCGTTCAAAATATTTAGAGTTCGGCATAAAGTGACCCATAGAGATGTTGATATGCCGCTTAAGAAAGTCAACCAACTTGACTGTGCGCGTGATAATTTTAATAAAATACTATACCTTAAAATATTGCTAAAAGTGTAAAATAGAGTTTAAATGACAAAGATTTCATTTATTCTCAAATAAGTTACGGAAAATTCCGTAAAATCATATAATTATCCCATTTTTATACATCAGTCTATATTCCTGAAATGAGGTATTATGTACACTATTTACATTGCTCGAACAATAATCCTCATCTTTGTTGCCATATTTATCACAACGTTTCCACCGTTGTACGCTCCGGCCTTTTTCAGGTGGTTGGAATGTCGAACTGAACCCTTTATTTCGCTCGCTGGGGTTGACTTTTCTAGTTCCCCGACAGGCCCAATGGATGTCAGTTATCAGTTATCTCCTGTTAATTCACCTCTGTAAGTTTTCCACTGCCTTAACTAGGTATTGAACGTACACTCTTTGGGTCCTGTCACTGGATCTACCTAACGCCTTTATTCACTGGGCCATGTGTCCTTGTCAATAAAGGCGTTAGGTAGATCCAGTGACAGGACGCAAACAGTGTGAGTTCAATACCTAGTTAAGGCGGTGGAGGACTTGGAGAGGGAAATTAACAGGAGAAAACTGATAACTGACATGCATTAGATATGTCGGGGAACTAGAACTATCTACCCCAGAGAGCGAAATAAAGGTTTCAGTTCGACATCCCAACAAGCTGAAGAAGTCCTGAGTGTACAGCGGCCGAAACGCTGTAATAAATATGGCGACAAACATGACGACAAGAGTCCGAATAATGTAAATAGTGTACATAACACCTCATATCAAAAATATAGACAAATACTGAAAGGCCGTTATAAATATGGCAACAAAGATGAGGATAATGGTTGGAACAATGTAAATAGTGTACATAATACCTCATCTCAGAAATATAATAAATATGGCAACAAAAATGAGGCCAATAGTCCGAATAATGTAAATAGCGTACATAATACTTCATTTCAGAAATATAATAAATATGGCAACAAAGATGAAATGATAGTTGGAACAATGTAAATAGTGTACATAATACCTCATCTCAGAAATATAGTAAATATGGCAACATCTCAGAAATATAGTAAATATGGCAACAAAGATGAGGATAATAGTTGGAACAATGTAAATTGTGAACATAATACCTCATCTCATAAATATAATAAATATAGCAACAAAGATGAGGATAATAGTCCGAATAATGTAAATAGTGAACATAATACCTCATCTCAGAAACCTAATAAATATGGCAACAAAGATGAGGACAATAGTCCGAATAATGTAAATAGTGTACATAATACTTCATCTCAGAAATATAATAAATATGGCAACAAATATGGGGACAGTAGTCCGAATAATGTAAATAGTGTACATAATACTTCATCTCAGAAATATAATAAATATGGCAACAAATATGAGGATGATAGTTGGAACAATGTAAATAGTGTACCTTTTTATACAGTTTATTTCTTTCATAAACCGTGTAGGTAGTCTTGGTTTATATTCTTCTGATTCCAGTTGTGCCATTTTTAACTGAATTCACTTTTTATGTTTATTGTTCTTCTTATGTGCTTCCTGACCCTTCAGAACGTGGGTGGTCATGGATCCCGACATCTTCCTTTTCTTTGTGTAAGATTTATCCTTTTGGTATTTGCTCTAATCCCTGACCTGTCAACCATTTATACAAGCTCATTAGGTACATTATTGCCTACTATCTTTTATCTCTTGCTTTTAATATGACTTATGAGTGATGAAACTTCTTTCCTTTTTATGTCTTATACATATTTCTGTTGCCTCATTCTAAGTATAATTGTCATTATTATTTCTATTTTACCTAAGATTTCATTATTATTCAGTCTATGGTAATCGAAACATTCTTCCTCATCAGAAGATTTCAGTAGCCACAATTGATTTCATTTGTGATGAAACTCTCCAACATTCACAAAAGATATTATGTAACAATGCAGGTCTCTTTTCTTTATTTCTAACGAAATTTTTTGGTTGTTTCTAAATACTTTGTTTAAATTTGTAAAGCAACATTCACTATTCCAGTGCACCTTCGGATTTTTCTGTCATATGTTAAAACACTCCCAAGATATTTACATTTTTATACTTGTATGATTTTAATGTCACCATGTTGTAGTTAGCCTCCTGGGGTTTTATGTTTGGCTGACAACCATAAGTTCTCTCTTCTTAAAGATAATGTACTTTCACTTTCACTTTCACTTTCACTTACCTTTGCTACCTTATGTAGAAGTTTCTATATTATTTTAAGTCTAATATCAGCACTGTGTCTTCTGCATATATTTATATTATTGCTTTCCAATCTTTTTTTTGTATCTGTTATCATGGCAGTAAACAGTAAAGACAAGAGAGAATGCCGAGGATTGAGTAAAAAACAACAAATGAGCAGGGTTTAACGAGATAGAAGATTGTGATTGATATTGTATATAAATTTTTGATGATATTAGTTATCAGGGAAGCAACAAAACGGAAGGGAGTTACACAGGTGGGAAGTAGGTGAAAAGAGTAGACAGATAACGCCCTATTGCAGACACCTTCCCCATCAATGTTAAACATTTATGTGTAGCTATTTTATAGTTTTGTTTGATTTTCAGTACATTACTTACACATCGAAAACAACGTTACTTAATATCTGACTATATCTCTGAGATGAGGTATTATAATTATTTATTATTTGCATTATTCGGACTGTTATTCTAAACTTTATTGCCATATTCACAACGTTACCACCGTTGTACCCTCCGGCCTTCTTCAGCTAATTGGAATTTGGAACCGAACTTTTTATTTCACCACCCGGGGTAGATTGTGCTAGTTCCACGTGTCATGCCTCTTCCGGATGTCGAAGTTATTTTCCTTTAACTCCGTTCTCCAAGTTTTCTTGGGTTTTTTGTTCACCGCTGCTGTAGACTGATATAAAAATAACTAGTCAAAAACGAGGATCTATTTGACCTAACGTGTGGATATATATATATATATATATATATATATATATATATATATATGAAGAAATATAGTCATAAGGTGTGCTATATTTATGGAATAAAGCGCTCAATATCAGAGATAGAGTGTGTCTAAATATAAAAGTGAACATAGAAATCAACACTTAGAGGCGACAGTCTATATATATATATATATATATATATATATATATATATATATATATAATAAATTAACTGATTTAAAATATTTTTTCGCTACACAGTAATAACCATGTTTCGAAAATGGAAGCTAAAAACTTTAAATTTAATTATATAATTAAATTAAAACCATTAGTTCCGTTACATCTTCAAGCGAATATTGGAATCCGTTAATTTATAACATTTATGCTCTGTAAATTTACATTGAACACTGTTTTGTAAAAATAAAATAAAAAAATAACAAGAACACCGGGTAATATATCTTACTGTTCTTTCTCTCTCTCTCTCTCTCTCTCTCTCTCTCTCTCTCTCTATATATATATATATATATATATATATATATATATATATATATATATAATTACTTAATTATGATATATGTACTTACATATATATATATATATATATATATATATATATATATATATATATATATATATATATATATACCCAAGTATATGATTGGTGTATATGGAATGAATTCCAATAACCAACAATTACTATTCTTAAAAGAGCGCTCAATACAAAGTAGAGCAGATATAATTATTTATTTTTAAAGAAAAAAAAAATTTATTTTACATTCAACGTCATCACTTGATAAGACACCGAGGATGTTGAAACAAAATGGCTATTTTTGTAGTGATTTTATAACATATTTATGTTATAATTTTTTTTTTCTTTAAAAATAAATAAATATATCTATCTATCTATATTTATATATATATATATATATATATATATATATATATATATATATATATATACATATATTTAAATTTATAACATATGCATGTTATAAAACGACTAAAATGGCGGGATCTTGTTTCGACAATTCTGGTGTCTTGTCAAGAGATGATGTCTTGGATGATAGAGGAAAGGATGGAGAGAAGGATAGTGGATAGATCAAGGCAACTGGAGATGTCGATTGACATTACATTTAAATAGTTGGAGATTATAGCTATCAGAGAAACAGAAATAGGGGAGAGAGTTCCACATGTGATAAGTGCGAGATATGAAGCTATTGGAGTAGAAGAGACAGCTACATTTAACAGTTTCGAAAGTGAAAGTGAGAGCGAAATGCCAGTCTAGTTGACACTTAAATTCATGAAGTCTGGGAACCAGCGAAAGCAGCACATCGGAGCAGTTACTATGAAAGTATTTCTTAAAAAGACAGAGGAAGACGACGGCACGTCTGTGAGAGAGCAACTGCCGGCGAGATGCCAGATCAGGACCAATTACATTGCATATCCGTCTCCGGATTTTATCAAAGACCTTGAGGCAAACAGAAGGGGCTCCAGACCATGTATAGCAGCAATACTCCATGCAAGGGCGAATGGTTGATTTGTAGATTTGGAGGATCGACTCCGGCGAGAAAAATTTTCTAAACCTAGAAAATAGATTAAATGAAAAAGGCATGTGGAACAAAATTGCACTTGAAGGAGAAGAACATAGCGACTGCGTAAATTTTTATCGATTTTAAATCGTGTCAGCAACTAAGTTTAAAAGTAACCTTCCGAATGAGACGACGCTGAAAATTCAGTAGTCTTTGTTCGTAAGCATTGAATTCTTTTTGCACAAAATTACTTACTGCAAGAAGCGTAAGTAAAAGTTAATCTGTCGAGGTTAGAAAACGAAAATAGTCTGATAGCTTGAAACAATGATTGGTTGATAAATATAACAAGATTTATTTCGATACGAAAGAGAAAGATTGTGTGTTACCATTATGAGTCTAACTTTCGAACAAGGCTTCAGATATCCATTACTAAAATTACCTTTCAATAGGTAGACGAAGGCCGAAAAAAGGTTTTGGAAATTCTTAGGAGTTAAAATGTCATTAGATTTGAGAAATATTTAATCTGCTTTATGTAACAACAGAATTGTAAGAAAGAAAGCAGCCCTCCACATAATACGACATACAAAAGACACAAAGATACAAAGAATGTAGATATCTATTACATAGAAATATCATTTTAAGCTAAAATAAAACTTCTTTTTTATTTTAAAGATTTCTCCCCAGCAAGGGGGGGTGTAATGTCAGTAAAACACAGAGGAGTGCAGGGAGCGAAAGTGAAAGAGAATGAGAAGAGAGATAATAAGAAGGGTTAAGGAAAATATGAAAATAAACAGGATTCAACATGGCGATTGACATTGCTTTTACACTTTTGACGATTGTAGTTTTCGCGGAAGCAAGAAAATGGAAGGAAGTTTCACAGAATGGAAATGTATGAAAAGATAGTGTTGTAGAATTTGCGGTTGCATTTAATTATTTAAAAAAAAACGGTTGAACCAAGTTGCCACTCTAGTAGCACGCTTAAATTCATGCAGTCAATCCGACAGGGAAAAAAGCTCTTAAGAAAAGTTACCATGAAAATATTTGTAGAAAAGACAGATGGGTTCCACGGGAAAAAAATGACCGAAGTCGAGATTCCTGGTCAGGATCGATTAAATTAAAGATCCTTCTTTGGATTTTGTCAAGAATCTCGAGATGTACAGCAGAAGCATCAGACAAGATATGACGAATGGCTGATTTCTAAATGCGGAATATTTATTCTGAGGAAAAAACAATTTTTGACTCAGCTTTCCCAGCAAGAGACGTAACAATTGATTCGATATAACCACGCCACTTCATGAGGCCAAGTAGGGCTAGAGCGTTTCCGCCCTGGAGGTTAGCATCAGCCAAGGCCGATGTCAATAAATTTGTCAGGATACTGAAAGGTTCTCTTCCGAATTATTCTGCCATGACCTCTTTGAATTAGCTTCGCGAACAAAGACCAAAGAATGGGACTGACTACGACAATGTCCCTGTTGTCTTGACAGTTCAATTCCAAACAAGCAGTACTGTCGAGGGAGTTGAACGAGGAGGCGTGGATATACACAATGATTTGCTATTACCTGAATAATATCATGTAATAATGTATATATATACATATATATATATATATATATATATATATATATATATATATATATATATAGTGGCCTGACGATTGCGTCTAGCATGAAACGGCCTGTTGATCTTAATGTTCACGCTCTATCTCTGATATTGAGAACTTTATCCCATAAATATAGCACACCTTAAGAGTATATTTCTTCACACATATATATATATATATATATATATACATATATATATATATATATATCGTGTGTGTGTGCGTGCGTGTGTGTTGAATATAACGAGTTTTATAATAAAATCACACCAGCAGTTAAATTATTGTAATTAAATTCAGAAGATACATTTTAGATATACTGTAATTCAATTTTGTTTACCATAAAAATATTAATTTCACCAATAATTGTTACTAACATATTTTGTTTAATATCAATATCATTGTGAAATAAACATGAAATGCCACAATAGCCACACAGACACGGACAGACACACACACGCACACACACACACACACACACACATATATATATATATATATATATATATATATATATATATATATATATATATATATATATATATATGAAAAACGACAGACAAGGTACTACCGATAAGCATTTTATTTAATTTTTCGAACAAATGTTGTTTTATTTTTGGGGACACAGAGTTTGTATAGTTAATTTGGACAGTTTCTACACACTCTGTGTCCAAAATAGAAAGCACTTGTTCGAACACAAGAAAAATTAAATGAAAAAGCTTAACTGCAGTACCTTTTCTTTCATTTTTAATGAAACATGGATAAATGAAGGATTGCTACCTAAATACCCAATATACATATATATATATATATATATATATATATATATATATATATATATATATATATCAAAGTGCAGAAGAACGAACAGTAAGATCACAGCGTTCAAAACATTCATTTAAAAACAGTGGTCAATACAAAAAGTAGAGCCGTAAATACTTATTTATTTTTATGCAGCGTTACATTAGAACGTGCACATATCCACTACAAAATTGTGCATTTTTGTTTCAACGTCAAAAAAGGAAAACCTTTTTTAAAGGTCTCATCAGGTCTTGTTTTTTTTTTTTTGTTTTTTTGTTTTTTGTATTGTTGACACGAAAATGTACAATATTGTAGTGGATATGTGTATGTTCTAATGTAACACTGCATAAGAAATATGTATATATATATATATATATATATATATATATATATATATATATATATATATATATATAATTTATTCATCCAACAGATTATTATTACTTAAACCTTATTTTTTGTAGTCTTATCTGTGTAGAGGCTTCGTTTATTTTTTAAACTGTATTTATATTCGTCTATCTACCTGCATATTTGAGAAATTTTATTAAAAAAATATTTGTGTAGCCTCGAAGTCAAACCAGGAGAGAAGTAACGACGATTTGTCCTCAAGGAATTCTGGTTCGTATGCTGCCGGAGAGCGCATATTTTTCTAATAAAGTTTTACAAATAATCGTGTGAATAGCCGTTTCCATAAAAGAAAATAAACAGAAAGATACTATCGCTTGAAATTTATTTAAAACAATGTCTTGAAACAGTTTTGTAAGGAAAATAGGCTTCACGAGTCTACTGTTTTTGCTCTTTCTAATAATGGCGATGAATTCCTCCCGAATCTTTTGTTTTAGGTGAAGTAGAAAGTGGCCATCTTAATTATGTCATAGTTCCTATGTTCATTACATGCCCTATCTATTCTTTTTACTGGTGTTATATTCTTTCAATTGAAATAGATCGTGTTATTGGCTTATCTTTCTTGTGGTTCATCGTCCTGGGCATGACGATAAACTGCAACTGGCAGCAAGGCCTCCGATCAGGAGACTGGAGGTTTTGACTAGCATTGACCCACCTCTTAATTGCTGTTGTTCCCAGGTCCACAATGATCTGTGGTGGTGGCATCTGATAGGGCCCCAGGTATGGGCAAATGTTGAACCATCCAAACAAAATTCAACAGTACATTTTTATAATAAAATTACTAACAATACATTTTTATATTATAATGTCAAACAATAATCTTTTTATAACAAAATTACAATAAATACAACAAGAAAAAATATAAAAAGTACATTATTTATAGTACGATTATCAACAATATATTTCATGATCTACAAAATATATCTATATGAGTAAATGCAAAATTGGAGCTCAATGAGCCCAACTCTACTTTATAGTAATTTGTATAGTAAATTGCTCACGGGCACACAGTACACAACATAAGAAGCATGTGTATGTGCGTTTGTGTGTATGTGTATTTACATATGTGTATACTAATTCCTTATAAGACAGCATGTATGTATTGAGAAGGAATATGCGTACGCATGCTGACAAAAACACAAAAAAAATGAAAATAGATCTAAGAACACGCAGGGCTCATTAAAAGATAAGAATATAGATATCTTTCTCACCCTTTCTCCGGCCGGTCTTAATTGATTGATTACGCTTCACGCAGGATTCTTTTACTGCCAGTTCAAGAAAGACATTTGGATCACTAACACACAAAAAAGAGAGTGTCTAATATCGAGAATATCTAACATCGAAAAACAAGAAAAATTAATTCCTTTTAATAATGTGTGTGAATATCCACGCTTTACTTGATGAAGGTCACGATACCGGAAACCCTTGTAGCAAAACTATGGAAAATGAAGCATAATATATATATATTTTTTTTAAATCCACATTACAGCCAAAAACGTTTGTGGATTCTCTCTTTTAATAAACACACTTTTCTCTAGTTGGAACTAATACAACCTCTTCCCTTTATATATATATATATATATATATATATATATATATATAAAAGTGAACACTGAAGTCAACACAGAGGCGACAGTCTATTTCATGCTAGACGCAATCGTCAGGCCACATCCCATAAATATAGCACACCTTAAGACTATATTTCTTTACATTTATATATATATATATATATATATATATATATATATATATATATATATATATATATATATATATATGTAATTTATTTGTTTGAATGTTATTTTTAATAGAGACGTATATTTGAGTACATGGACTGTTTTTATTGATTTATTAAACGGTATATTTATTTATTTACATCTACCGACTTGAATATTCGAGAAATAGTGTTAAAAAATATGCACCCACCGACAGGATTCCAACACGCGTCTTCTAGGGAAAACTGACTTTAGATTTGACTTACCTTAGAGAAACTTGCCGTTATTTTTAATAGATACAATTTATTTAAGTAAATACTATGTTTTTTTGTTGTTTTTTTTAATAAGCAGTAACTATTACTTTTAATGGCCTGAATGTTCGAGAAATTCCGTAAAAAATATGCGATCTTCGACAATAATTGTACTTATGTCTTATACGGAACCGTTATCTGACGTTCTATACAACTCAGCTACAGAGAAAGCGTCTGGTTCCCGAACGATCCTATCTGCTCACGAAACGTACCTTAACGTAAATATTGACAACATATTATGAAATGGATTATGTCCGACAACTGTTCACTATATTTTCTGTTTATACGTTGCTTTTAATAGATACAATATACAAATTCGATTCCTGTCGGCAAACGCATAACTTCTACTAAATTCTCGAACATTCAGGCTGGTAAATGTAATTAATACTGTTTATTTAAACAACAAAAAGAACATTTACTTAAATAAATTGTATCTATTAAAAATAACGTATCAACTGAAAAAATATTATATATATATATATATATATATATATATATATATATATATATTGAGTGGGTCGTTGGCGGACATTGTGACACGTAGCGAAGAAGGTCTCTGTATTCGGTCCTTTCATATATATATATTGATTGGGTTGTTGGTGAACATTGTGACACGTAGAGAACAAAGTCTCTGTATTCAGCCCTTTCATATGTCTAAAACTAATACAGAATTTATTCGTTTCAATGTTTCAGTCAGACGGAAGGCACGAGTCAGGTGTTAGGGGAGGGTGGAAGCTATCTGTCTTTAAGAGAAGTTTTATAAAATTAAACCCGAATATTAACCTTATGACATTAATTTGGGGTTATATGAAGAATGAAATATTAATTAAAATTAAAAGAGGAATAAAAAGGGGTTTAAAATAATTTAAAATATATAGATAAAAGAATGTAATGGATTAGTGGAAAGAAAGTTGGAGAGAACTTAGAGTAGGGAAAAAATAAGAATTAGTGATACTATCGATATTTGAAGAGTTAGAGGGGAGTCAATATTATGGAAATATAGTAGCTAATTAAGATATGTAAATTTGTATTTGTTATATATATATATATATATATATATATATATATATATATATATATATATAATAACAATCAGTCATACAAAAAGTAGATTAGCAAAGTTAATGATATAAATGGCAAAAAACATCTTCACAAACAAATTTATTAAAGTTACATTAACGTACGAACCACTCGATGAATGTTATGATCCTTGTTTTTAATAACTTCAAGTTGTATAAGGTCTTTTTTTTATTTTGCTAGTACTTTCAGCTTTACATACAATCATCCTCAGGCATGGAAATTATTTTGTTTTATGTTTTTTTTAGTAGATCCAGGTAATAGCGGGTACGAAAAATTAAATGCGAATCGAAATATGTTTTTGTTAGAAATGTGTTATTGTTAACGGATAAAAACTTATAGAGCGTGCAGTCGCAACGCTAAGGGTGAATTTTTTGGAAAATTTAAGAGAGTGCGTTTTTTTTACTAATATGGTAATTTGAGAATTTTTTTTTTTTTTTTTGTAGGAGTTTTTTTTTTCAGTCAATGGGGCATGAACTAAATTATTCAATAAATAGAATAATGTCGCAGATATTATCCGGAAAATTTGCACGTCGGATCATTTATATCATTAACTTTACTAATCTACTTTTTGTATGAATAATTCATGTAATATAAATTGCACCACCTATTTAATTTAAAAAGAACTGATCCGACGTGCAAATATATATATATATATATATATATATATATATATATATATGGATGCGTGTGTGTATTTGTTATGTAGTCATATTATCTCTTAAGCAGCTGATTTGTTTATTTCCCAGGTTAATTTTAACACGGCTAATGAAGACCAATGTCATCATGGCGGTCAGGAATAAACATTTCAAACCAGGCCCAGCGAAATACACACGAGAAGACAAACAAGTAATATAAAGAATAATGTCAAATTGATGTCACCAACACTGAATTAAATCCATTTGATTTCTTACTTCTAGTGTTTAGTTACTTTTATATATCTATATTTATCGTCTTTTATTTCTTTGTCTCATTGGACATTTCTACAGTAATTCTCAATCATTTCCTTTCTTTCCGGCAAATGAAGTTTTTTGCGTTAATCTATCAAGACATGTTCTTATAGATCGACAGCAACTTACCTCTTTTTTGTTTATCCGTGTGAATTATTATATAGGTAGGCTCTTTTGTTTGAGGACACTACTTTTTCTTAATTCTAACGTTTTTCTAATTTGTTCTGATCATCATTTCATTTCAAATAAAAAATGGCAAACGTCAGGTTAACCCAGCAAATTAAAACGGACGCCGTACGCATTGGCTTCAAGGCAGTGCATAGTGATGTAAAGATTGCTCACTTCCTGAAATTTGCTCGGCCGTTTGTTGTAATAATTGGCAAAGAGCCGAAAACCGTTGATAGGGATTCTCCAGCAGTATCCAAAGGTAAAACGCCTGCTGAGTTCTCTCATACCATTAAGACATTCAAATTTTTACGAAAACTGTAGAAAATTGCTGATAAGAACTCCAGAAAGTCAATTAATGCCATTGTTAAGGAGCTCAAGGTTTCAATGCACTCTGTCGGAAGAATTTTCCATGAGGACATTTGATACAAGTCATATGTGATACAGAGAGGCCAATTCATGTTTGCAAAGAGAAAAGATAATTCGTGCAAATCTTTTGTTGAACAAGCTAAAACATCAAATGCCTGTCTCTCTCTGTCTCTGTCTCCTTCTGTCTCTGTCTCGCTCTCTCTACATATATATGATAATATGGAGTCGAAGTAGTCGACCACGACCTACTTCACGCCGCTGACGAGTATTGTATTTTGCTGATATTATAAAGATTACCATTTCATTTCCAACATCCGTTTTGGTTATTCCTCATTCAGTAACCTTTTCTAGGTCACAACACATTTTTTTTTCAAATAAATAATGGCAAACGTCAATCTAATCCAGCAGATAAAAACGGAAGCGGTACGCAGTGGCTTAAATGCAGTGCATAGTGATCTAAAGATCCCTCGCTTCCTGAAAATGCTCGTCCATTTGTTGTAATAAACCGCTGATGAGGAATCTCTAGCAGTATCCAAAGGTAAAACGTCTGCTGAGTTCTCTAATGACATTAGAACACCTACATTCGTAGGAAAGGTATAGAAAAATAGCGATAAAAACGCCAGTAAATTTAAATAACGCCTTTGCAAAGGATCACAAGTTTTCAAAGTACTGTATCGGAAGTATTGTGCATGAAGAATTTCGATGCAAACCATATGCGAGGAGGAAAATCGAATTCATGTCTGCAAAGACAAAAGATAACCGTTTGATCTGCGCAGAGTTAATTTGGGGCAAGTTCAATCATCATGCGCCTAGTTGTAACCTAGAAAGGGTTACTGAATGAGGAATAACCAAAACGGATGTTGGAAATGAAATGGTAATCTTTATAGCATCAGCAAAATACAATACTCGTCAGCGGCGTGAAGTAGGTAAACCACTGCTAGTGTTGGACTACTTAGGAAGCATATTACCGCTACTTACAATAGTGTCCAATGTATTTATAAGGATTTGGACATACACATTAGTGTTCATAGGTACGGCATATAACAGAGAGAGAGAGAGGCAACGAAATGGTAGAGAGAGAGAACAAAATGGTAGACATAGCGAGAACGAAAGTGTCGAGAGAGAAAAAAACGGTAGACAGATGGAGAACGAAACGGTAGAGAGAGTGTTGTAGCCGATAAAGGGTTACAGAATGAAGAATAACCAAAACAGATGTTGGAAATGAAATGGTAGTTTTTATAACATCAACAAAATACAATACTCGCCAGCGGCGTGAAGTAGGTAAACCACTTCTAGTATCTGGATAATTAGACAGTATATTAGCCCGACTTATAATAGTGTCCAACGTATTTATGAGGATTGTGACATACCCTTTAGTATTGAGTGGTACGGTATATAAAAGATTTTGTATAGCGGCAACTCACTCTATAGATAGATAGATAGATAGATAGATAGATAAGGAAGAGACTTTCATAGTGTTGTATCCAAGAAAAAGTTACTGAATGAGGAATAACCAAAACAGAGGTTGGAAACGAAATGGTAATCTTTATCACATCAACAAAATAAAATACTCGCCAGCGGTGTGAAGTAGGTAAACCACTGCTAGTGGTGGACTAATTAGACATCATATTACCCCATCTTCACACACAGACACTTAAAATAGGGTCCAACGTATTATTTATGAGGATTGGGACATACCCATTAGTCTTCATAAGTACGGTATATAACACATAGATAGATAGATAGATAGATAGATATTAACTGAATCAGATAGATAGATAGATAGATAGATAGATAGATAGATATTAACTGAATCAGATAGATAGATAGATAGATAGATAGATAGATAGATAGATAGATAGATAGATAGATAGATAAGGGAGAGACGTTCATTGTGTTGTAACCTAGAAAAGGTTACTGAATGAGGAATAACCAAAACGGAAGTTAGAAATGAAATGGTAAATTTTATGACATCAACAAAATACAATGCTCGCCAGCAGCGTGAAGTAGGTAAACTACAGCTAGTGGTGGACTACTTAGACAGCTATTACCCCCAATAATACGTATTTATGAGGATTAGGATATGCTCATTTGTGTTCATATTTACGGCTTTTTTATAAAGCAATTCACCCCAAGCACTGTGGGAGTGACACAATCACGCAATGGGTTACAGAGGATTCAGAACAAGAATAAAGAGACATGTTTAAGGAAATCATACCGAGAAGGTCAGATGTCGATTGACATTACACTGGAATATTTCAAGATTAAAGCCATCGGATAAGCAAGTAAGGGGAAGGGACTTCCATAGAATGGAAGTACGAAAGAAGAAGCTGTTTGAGTATAAATCCTTTTTATAAAGGGTAAATATTCAACTGAAGGAAAGATAGGTCGTTATGCTGAGACCCTCGTGACGTTACAACGATCATGCGCACAAACTATCCGGCAACTGTCATGTTTCTGGGAGTCATGATAAACGAAATATCTGTCATGTCTCCTCAATTCTTTCCTCGAAGTTTAAGGGTCGATGCTTCTGAATTCAAGAAGTTGTTGCAGAGGCTCGGGAGGCCTTGTTTACAAAGCGTGAGCAAATGATGACTACAGAGCTCCATAATTCCATGACGACCCAAGAATGAATGATGTACAATCTCCATCGTCATGGCACCCCAAACATATGTTGTCCTATCTATCTAAACTTTTGAACTACTACTTATGGGGAATCGTGGAAAAGGGGTCAATCACCGCCCCTAGTAATATACAATGTATTTATTTCACTATAAGTAGCATCATGCCCAAAGTAGACAATGATTTTTTGCATTCATCTTGCCAATGGCTGGTTGATAAAGTAGAAAAATAGAAGGAGTCGCTTCTGCTTGAATTGAAACTATCATAAATTATACTAACATTTGTTTAATAAGTCAAATACACGTGACAAATGATTAACCAATGAAAATCAAACAACACAAAATTAAAAATATCAAAATTTCTATGATTCTTTCTCCATAACGTACAATCTGATGAAGCTTTAATAAATGTTAAGTATTTTGGATTGATAATTCTTTCTTATTTTTCATTATTTTATCATATATATATATATATATATATATATATATATATAGAGAGAGAGAGAGAGAGAGATAGAGAGAGAGATTACTATGTATTATTTCAATACATTTACTCGAATGGTGTGAAAAAATGGATAGTAGAATTTGCAAATATATATATAAATATATATATATATATATATATATATATATATATATATATATATATATATATATATGTTATCATTTTATCAGTAAAGCAAAAAATGGTAGAACAGAAACTGGGAAAGATAGTAAAAAGACATAAAATGTTGAGAGCTCACAAAGGATTTTGATTTGGGGAGAGCCATGATCGGCCATGTCCTGGAAGGAAATGACACATACCACAACTCATTTTGTTTTTACGTTTAAAATTAAGTGTCAAAAATAAAACACAAGATTCTCATGAAAAAAAAATTGTTTGAATCAATTGACACCAAAACAAGGGAGTACATGTGGCTACTGGTATGAAAGAGAATGAAAAGACATTTGAAGGAACTGGATAGCCAGTCCCAAACAAGAAACAAGGGATAAACTTCTCTTGTTAAAAAGGCCGAAGAAGAGTGCAAACCGAACGATAGGCGAACTTATCTCTTCCTATAGAGAGAGAGCCCAATATGCGTGCTAAATTTTTGCCGGTAATATTCATATAATACAAGGCCCAAGAGCTACTCAAGATAGAGGGTTATGGTATGGAGATATATTAGTGTTGGAAAGGACAAGGATTACAGAGCTGAAGTAACCTTTAGAAGAGACCGGAAACCCAATCCTAAAGAGGAAAAAAAATAACCCTCTACTCCTGTTAAAAATCAGGGAAAAAATGAGAAAAAAAGACTAAAAACATTCGTGTTGGACGAAAAAAATCATCCAACACCGCAGTGCCTAGCCAAAAAAATCACCCAATATCGCAGTGTCTAGCCAAACAAATCAGCCCACACCGCAGTGCCTAGCCAAAAAATCACCCAACACCGCAATGTCTAACCAAAAAAAACACCCAAAACCGCAGTGTCTAGCCAAAAAATCACCTAACATCGCAGTGCCTAGTAAAAAAAATCACCCATCACCACAATGCCTAGCCAAATAAATCACCCAACATTGCAGTGCACAGTCAAAAAATCACCCAACACCACAGTACCTAGCGAAAAAATTCCCCCACACCGCAGTGCCTAGCCCAAAAAATCACCCAACCTCGCAGTACCTAGCCCCAAAAATTACCCAGCACTGCAGTGCCTAGCCAAAAAATCACTCAGCACCGCCGTGCCTAGCCCCCAAATCACCCAACATCGCAGTGCCTAGCGAAAAAAATCACCCAACATCGCAGTGCATAGGCAAAAGAAAAAATCAATCGTGTAAATTAAGAAAAAAGGAATTACCTACCAAGCTTTCACCTAAAGGGTCTTTTGGTAGCTTGATTTACCCTGAAGAACCGCTAGATGAAACAATGGTAGGTAGTTCCTATATATATATATATATATATATATATATATATATATATATATAGGGGGATGGTCTCTGTGTGTGTGTGTTTGTGTTTTGAGTGCGTGTGTGTGAAGTGTGTATGCAATTTTTTCAGCATCTCTGCATGAAGCTGGTCTCTCTGATTAAAAAATATATTGCAGGTTTGGTTTGTGGTGTGTGCGAAATAATATCTTCCTTAACTCCCTTCTTTCAAATTCCGAGGATCGTGGGGTGGTGAGACGGAAAAAATTCGCGTGGCTACGTTCAATTTTCTTTGGACCAATGAAAATCTTGCCTTCACAGAAATTGACTGGTGAGCTGAAAAAGAGACGGAAATAAATTCGGGAATCTATGTGAAATTATTTTGGACAAGTGAAAATCTTGTCACCACAGAAATTAGACGTTGAGCCAAGAAGAAGAAAGATAAGACAATTAGTGAGCCTTTGCGAAATTCCTTTTGATATAGATGAAACGAAAAATTAAATTTATAAGCGAAGAATGCCTGAAGTCATTTAAAAGGTTTCGTTACTGTTCACCGCGTCCAGCGTTCAAGTATTGCCAAGTTAAAAGTATTCACCAATCATATTATCAGTTTCTAAACATGCACGCCACACTTCAAATAATTTTTCTCAACAATGCAAGAAAGCTAAGTATTTCAAAAGATGTCTTCTCGTCTACCGTTGAACGTATGGAAACTATACATCGCTTCTATACGCAACGAAATCTATTACCTTTGATTTAAGCATTTTTAACATAATTTTTTGTCAGATCCTTTAATTTGTTATATGGACATGTCCTCTTCATGGAAATTCCTTAAAAACACGGACTTTTTAATTGTTTTCTTGAAACGAGCTACTGATACAACTTCACGCTACGCGTAAATAAATTCCTTATCTTGTTTTGTCATGAGGTTGATGCAAAAATAATGACCTAATAATGTCGTTTTTTGGCGTTAAAAATACGTCAAAAAACGACATTATTACGTCATTATTTTTGCAACAACCTAATAAAATTATCTGTTTGTTTTCACGTCATTACAATCATTCATTAATCTTCTAGGTGTGTGTAAAACAAGTGTTCATTTAAATCGTCAGGCCTCACGCCAATGTAGATTCATGTCGGGCTGTAATTACGACTTTTAATCTCAATGCCGGTAAATATTATTTTCACTTTTTTAATCAAACAGCAATATCTTCTCAAATACGTAGTCTATATTATTAAAGGAATTTTCCCTTATCGGTCACACACTCACTTCATATAACTTCACTCGTGCGTATGTAATGTATCTGCAAAGCCTGATTGTTTCTGAGAGAATTGCATATATCTGTAGCATTTAATGTACACACAGGCATACGTGCAATTATATACATGTATAATGTTACTGGGTTTGACTAAAGACATAAGAAAAATACAATCTTTAACTTCCAGGCTGGACGAACCCTCTATTCGCTCTGAGTAATATAATAAATTTGGAACAAAATGAAAAAGAAACCTACTTTTCAAAACCTAAACTGTCAGATAATTATAACATTTTACTGAACTTTTCGAAAATTAAACTCCTGTGAATAGAATTATTTTAAAATCTTTTTTTGTGTAGATATATATTTTATGTGCATTATTGAATTAAAATATACATATGGCTAGTATACGTATATATAAACACAATTTGAATGAAAATGAAATGGAATATATTTCTGGATAAAAGGAAGAGATTATACGGCGAAATGTGACTTTCTTTGAAGTCACTTTTTATAAGTCCTTCCGTATTTAAACGGAATATATTTGTAAACAGATACTGCAATTCAAATGTTCAATTTAGATTGGAAATTTGATCATCTTACCGTCTGCGAACGAGAGCTATCGAATTTCCTTTTTTTTAATAATAATAAGAATTAATGTCAGCTTTAAAAATCCATTAATTGCTTCTCTGTGCACTTCATGTTTCGAATGTAAAAAAACAAACAAACAAACAAATTTAGCAGATATCGACATCGAAAGTTATATACTCTAGATGTCGATTGCTTAAATAAGGCAATTGAACCTTTCTTTGTTGTAATTGGCTTCCAGTCGCGTAATGATAAAACCACGGCTGGCCTTAAGATGGCTTATTGGATTAAAATGGAATAACAGTGTCGATTAACCTCGGGAAACACATTTTCTTTCGATCTCGAAGACAGTTGACATTAATTTCATTCTTTTTAAGAACGGAGATGTCTAATCGAAAGACGTGTACTTACTAAATGTAATGTTAATAATAATGACAATAATAATAACAATAATAATATTAATAATAATGATAATAATAATAATAACAAAAATAATATGAGGAATAATAACAATAATAATATTAATAATAATGACAATAGTAACAATGATAATAACAATAATAATATTAATAATAATAACAATAATAATAATAATATTAAGAATAACAATAATAATAACAATAATAACATTAAGAATATTAAGAATAATAACAACAATAATAATAATAATAACAATAATCATATTAATAATAATAACAATAATAATAGCAATAATAATATTAATAATAATAACAATAATAAAAACAATAATAATATTAACAATAATAATAATAACAATAATAATAATAATAACATTAATAATATTAAGAATAATAACAACAATAATAAAAATAACAATAATAATAATAATAATAATAATAATAATAATAATAATAATAATAATAATATGACGAGAAAAAGCTCTAGATCCGCCAAACTAAGAGAGTCTGGTCAGGTTGAAGAAGAAAAAGGCAATAGCACTTATTTTAAGCTAAGAAATAGATTACCGTTTTTAGGTAGAACATGGAAGGTAATTCCATTAAAATAAAAAAGAGAGAGTTTTCCTCTCCTTTAATATAACTTCAGAGAACATGAGCCTATTATGTGACCACTGGAACTATGAATGGTTTAGTAAACATAATAATAAGCATTTTGTTCGGTTAAAGTGTCAACAACACAAGGTAAGTATCCTGCTCTTTTCTCGCCTGACCATCAGTCAATTTATCTACAAATAATAATAATAATAATAATAATAATAATAATAATAATAATAATAATGAGTGAAATTAGAAAATCACTTATAAATATGGATTGAAGACGTGCAAAGATTTTGCGAGAATATAATTCACAATGGATCAAACGAGAATAGTAGAAATGAAGGATAAACCTGTGCAAGAATTGGTAAATATAACGAAGGATAATGTTAAGCAAGCTTTAGAAAAATCCCCAAAATGGTAATCTCCAGGAAATGAAAAGGTACCCAAATTTTGGCCGTATTATCTATCATGAACTCGTAAAACTCTGGCATAAATATCAATGTTAACTAATGACCCAGTGAAATTTCAAAATCGATAACTGAATGTATTACATATCTCCTAAAACGAGTGAAACAGATGATCAAAAAAATTATAGGCCAATAACATGTCTGCCCACCACATATAAATTGATCACCTTTATCTTGACGAAATGTACTCTCTTCTCGATAACATTCTTTCCCTGGAATAGAAGGCATGTCAAATAGGTTCATATCGTTGCAAACTTCAATTACTAATAAATAAAATAACACGGGAAAATTGCAGGTAAAAAGATAAAAATCTAAGCAGAGCTTATACAGATCACTCTAAAGCCGTTGATAGGCACATTATTAGTTCCCAAATGGCTTTATAAATGTGAAGTCTCCGCGGTGATAGTAAATTTCCTTACATATAGCATGGAACTGTGGAAATCCACATTATACTTAAATAACACTTCCAGTTGTTTGAATATCCGACGAGGAATCTTTTCAAAGATACTTCCTCTCATCCCATCTGTTCTGTGTGTCCTCACTCCCTCTTCCGCATGAACTAATCTGTAATATCTATAGATACAAAAGAAAAAAGAAAATATTTAATCATATCTTCTACATGGAAGATATCAAGCTCTTTGCCAAAGACGACAATGAGTAGAACGGTTTACTGTAAAATATTTAAGTGATGACATCGGTATGGATTTCGGATTAGATAAATATGCAAAAGTAACATTCCAGAAAGGGAGAATTGCAGAAAAAACACTCAATAGATGTATATTTTATCATAAAGATTACGGAACTGGAAAAAGAAGAACACTATAAATAAAGGGAAAGAGATGGAATACAGCATACCCAAATGAAGAATAAAGTAAGAAAATAATGCTACAAGCCTGTCTGTGTTAAAACCTAGATGAATTTACAAAACAGAGTATCAGCCAAAAAAATTTCGCTGTTCTTGTGATACATTACAGTTTCAACATCCTTACTTGGATCATCTTACATTAAACAAATTTATTTCAAAACAAGAAAGCTTTTCACTTGCCACTGCTTGCATCATCCTAATCTTGCAGTTGATCTGTAATATGTGCCCAGATCCGAAAGAGGCAGAGGATTAGTTCAACTAGAACTATTTAGAAAACCGCAACAATCGATGATCAAACATACCTGGAAACAACAGAAAGCTGGAAAATGATCTGTGCCAAAAACATAAAAGTAATAATTAATTTTATTCGGTAATAAAGGAAGCCAACAAATTCAAAATGGGATTTCAAGTGGGTGAAGTGCAAATAAACCATAATGTAACTAGCGAGGGTCCAAGAACCTTAAAAAGCAAATGCAAAGTACCAAATGCAGACACGATAGAAAGATAAAACTCTTCATAGCCAATACTCTACCCGTATCAAACAAGCTGATGTAGAAAAATCCTGTACCCATCAGTGGTTACGTAGTGCAAAATTGAAAATTGAAACCAAAGGTTAAATTCTTACAGCACAAGACGATGATTTCTAACCAGAATTTATCAAGTACATGGACTGAAGATTTCTGTTAACCCGAAATGCAAATTCTGTGATAATTATCTAGAAACAATTGGCCATCCTCTATGAAGTTGCATAGTGTTTGTACCCACTGCATATAAAACATGACATGGCAGATTGGGCCAATATATGCACTGGTAAATACGCATGTTGTAGGGGAAGAAGACTGCGAGAAACAGGTAATACCATCACTCAGAAGGGTTAAAATTGTCCAGGAACGCAGGGCTCAAAAGGTTAATCATTTAGAGTGGTGTCCATGGAAATGACGTAATGCCCAGCCACTTGTTCAGCAGTGGTAGAGAAAGAAATGACTTAATGCCCAACCACCTGTTGAAGGTGCGTAAACACTTGTAACTATTTTTACATCTACCGTAAAAATTATATACCAATTATTTGCGAATATTGACTCAGAAGCTCAGAAGGGTTCAAATTGTTCAGGAACGTAGGGATAACTTTAACAACAACATTTTTTTTTAATTGATAGCAATACATTTTATAACTACAATATATATATATATATATATATATATATATATATATATATATATATATTAAAGACATTATTTATGTTTAACATTCTTTTTATAGATACAAGTATTTAAGTAAATGCTCTGTTTATAATAAACAGTATTAAATAACATTTACCGGCATGAATGTCCGAGAAATTTTCATAGAAAATATTTGTCCTTTGACAGGATTCGAACCTCCATCCTATATCAACTACAATATATATATATATATATATATATATATATATATATATATATATATATATATATATATATATATATATATATATATATATATATATATATATATATATAAAGATGCGTTTATTCTGAAAATATAAAATTATGGTTTGGCTGTGTTTAATATGTTTTAGTGCATATTAACCCCAAATTGTTATTTAGTGCCAACAAGATTTTTAGGATCGGTACGTATGAAAAGAATATTCTTTTTTTTTTAATAAAGTATTGATGGTATTTTTCTTATAAAAAAAAACAAATTTATATATTTCTATACATTCTTAGTGCTTTGACCCCAGTTTGGGGAGTTAACTATTTGCCCATAGCTGTCACCCTAACAGGTGATACCACCCGAGTCAGGTTGGACTTGAAAACAACAATTAACAGATGGTTCCACGCTTTCTCAAAACCACCAGATCAGAGGCATTGCTGCCGGATGCTGTTTATCGTCATACCCAGGACTTATAATGTTATGTACAAAATACCTGTAGAATAGGACATAGAATCGTTTTGTTTTTTGTTTTGTTTTTTGCCGGGGGTTGTTTACCACTTCATGATAGACGACACCCTTCATATGCTGCAAACGTTGCAACTACTTCGCCAGGTTAGCAGATGAATTTTCTTTTTCAGTAGGTGCTAGCTGTTGCTGCTTTCATTGGGTATGATTATAGACAGCACGCTTTCCGTCAGTGGTGATTTTTCGACCCTGCAAAGGGGTAATAGCGCCTGTACTTCATTGAAGAGAGGGCAATTCTTTGTTTACACTGAGAATCCCAAACAAGAGGACAGCCAATTGGCCACATTTCTGAGCATATTATGATCGAAGTGTATGATTCATTAAAACTGTTTTTAGTGGACTTGGAATAAACATTGAACTCGATCGTTTACATGGAAAGAAATCTTCAAGTGAAAATTACTTCAAGAGAACATTTCTTGCCGCTTTCGTTTCTGAAGAGACATCTTTGAATTGCTATGATGGCTGGGCACTTAAAGCCTCATTTCCGTAGACAGAATGAATATTTCATTTCGCATCTATTGCAGAGAAGAGAAGCCTCTTTTTAATGTTTACAAGAGGAAATGTCTGGTTTACGTCTGATCTAAACTCATTATTTCAAAGGTTAAAATTGATACGGATGTAAAAATTAATGGCAATTTTACAGTAAGTATTGAAAAGGTATCCTCAAAGCAATGATGTCAAATATACAAGAGGAATTGTTTCCAAAGAAATATCTATCTATCTATCTATCTATCTGTCTATTCATATCTGTCTAGCTTGGTTTATTTATATCAATATATATATATATATATATATATATATATATATATATATATATATATGAGTTTAAACACACACATATATATATATATATATATATCGGTTTATTCAAATCTATCTGGCTTTGTTTATTTATATCAATCTATATATCTATCTATCTAGGCTTACACATATCTATCTATCTATCTCTCTCACTCACTCTCTCTCTCTCTCTCTCTATATATATATATATATATATATATATATATATATATATACCTCTCAATATGTTAATAATCTAGTCATCTATGTATGTATGTATCTGTTCGTATCTATCTACTGATATATATATATATATATATATATATATGTGTGTGTGTGTTGTTACATGCGGACAAACAAATAAACACTACAAAGATACATATTTGTTTCGTTGCTTAAAGGTGAGCATCTCATCAGGTGAGGAGCAAGATGGGTATAAAACATTTTATTTAAAATGCTATTTAGCTGTTTACATGAAACAGCTAAATTGCTGACTGCAGGGTTTCGTAGGCTGACATCCCCGTCCACTTTTCAGGGTTATCAGCAGTTCATATCTTGGTTGATTCATATATATATATATATATATATATATATATATATATATATATATATATATATATATGTATGTATGTATGTATTGATTTATTCATATCTATCTAGATCTATTTATACTTATATATCTATTTCAGTCTTTCAGTCTATAAAACTATTAGTCTATATATCTACATGTTTCACATCTATCTATACAAATTTTTTGTGATCAAAAATTATCATTAACATAATCTAGAAACTTAAAGCTTCAATTCGACATACAGAATGACGCTTTCATTCCGCTTCCATTCGTTTATTCATATCTATCTATCTATCTATCTATCTATCTATCTATCTATCTATCTATCTATCTCATTCTGTTCATACCTATCTCATTCATTTTCATATCTATCTATCTATCTATCTATCTATCTATCTATCTATCTAAATCTACTCATATATATCTATCTATACACACGAACACACATATATAATGTTTTATTCATATTTATATATATATATACATATATATATAGAGAGAGAGCTAGATATTGACGCATATATGCATAAATATCTTGTTTAATCATATATATATATATATGTGTGTGTGTGTGTATAAAGAATATATATATACATGTGAAGTAATATAGTCTTAAGATGTGCTATATTTATGGGATAAAGTCCTCAATATCAGAGATAGAGCGTCTGTAATTATAAAAGTGAACATAGAAATCAACACTTAGAGATGACAGTCTGTCTCATGTTGTATGGCCTGACGATTGCGTCTAGAATGAAACATATTATCACCTCTAAGTGTTGACTTCTATGTTCACTTTCATATATATATATATATATATATATATATATATATATATATATATATATATATATTGGTTTATTCATATCTATTTATCAATACATCTGTCTATCTATGTTTATTCATATATTTCTTTCTATCTATCCATTACACGTCAAAATCCTTTCTGATAAAAATAGTCGAACAAGAATAGGTAAGTCTTGACATTTAAATCTTAATTTCCATAGACTGAGTGGATGTTTCATTCCGTCTCCATTACTGAGGAGCTCCTTTTGAATTCATATGCCATGCAGTATCTGACATGGGGTCTGATCTACACTGATTTTACAAAGACTAAAATCGATACAAAATTTACGCACTCTTATATTAAGTAATCTGAAAAGTAAGAAAAATTATCAAAGCTTAAACAAATGAAACGTCCCCTCCAGGGATCATGTAAAAAATGAGACGAGACTTCGTTCCAGCGAAATACCAAGTCTAAGCATAATGGGTCATCGACGCTGTTTTTTGTTTTCTTTACAAACTACACAAGCAAATAGTCTGACAAGCTAGATCACATTTGTTCAATAGTAGGAATCTCACGAGACGCTTACTCCAAGATATTTTCATTCTCTCATTCACCGGGAGAAAAAGACAAAGATTTTCAAACAAGCAAGGCGAAAACGATAGTACATTCCTTCTAGTTTCGACGCTTAGAAACTTAATGTTTGTTGTGTTTACACCGAGAAGCGAATACATTTTGACCAGCACGCATGTATAAACTCATACACTTAACAATGGACACTTGGCCTCAGGCCATTCACACAGTAATTTTGGAAGTGTCCTCCTTTACATATAAATGCCTCGATGTAAAATATAAATAAAGGAACATTAGTAAAAATAATAAAAAGTTAATGATAGCTGACTTCATTCCACGAAGTGTTGGGCATGCGCACTAGCCCTTTGATTCCAATACAAATTAACTCTCAGTGGAATCGAGGGCATAATGTTCAAACATTGAGTCTAGAAACCTATTAAGCTGCACAAACAGGAGGTTATTATTTCTTGTTACCCTCTTTCTTCGATTGACCCTCCCCGTGGAAACAACTGCAATTTGAATAACAATAATAAAAATAATGATAATAATATCAATGTATATTAATACTCGAAGTGTAATCTAAAAAGAGAGATTGAGAAGCTGACTGTAATTTCACAAGACCGGGTTCTAAATATAATTATTTTTTAAAATGGTTTCCTCCTCCAGGTAAAGCGATAATGCAAGGTAAAAGACAATACGAAGGATAAAGGACAATAAAAGATGAGGGTTCAGGAAAACAAAAGATGGCGTTTGATGTCGTATTTAAATTTGGGAAGATCGTAGGAGACAGAGAAACATAAAAGAGAGGAAGACACGATCCGCCATAGAGTTGATGCTTTCTGTAGTATCCGTTCTGTCCCGGGCTCTCTTTTCCGCTGCTTGGTCAGCTCGCCTCGAGGGAGATGGGTCTGTAGTATCTGTTCCGGGATGAAAGCAATTTCATCAGTCAAACGATGAGAATTAGTAGCCAATCTATTCGTGCGCTTAAAATCACGAGGTCGACCTACGAAGGAGGAGCGATTATTAGAATAACTGAAATGACAGTATTTACAGGAAGACAAAGAGTAGATATGTCACGGCGGTTGGAAATTTACGGAGCTCCATATGCACGGACTGGACTGATAACATTACAGAGATTTCTTTAGATTTTGTCGAATATCTTGCGATGTATAACTGGAGCACCAGCCAACATATAGCAGCAAAATCCAATGAACGAACGAAGAGCAGATGTATAAATGTGCAAGACGGATGCCAACGACGCCATGAACCAAGCTTCCTAGTAACCAAATAAAGCAATTACCTGAAGATAACATCTAGCAGGATCTAGTTGGCTGTGTATATTTACAACGTGATCTTCGCCCAGGCTTTCCACCGACCGACCAATCATTAACCCACGTTGCATTTTATTACTCGATCTTCTCGCTGTAAAAGCTGGGAAAAGGCCTGCTGCACGCTCACGCAGTAACAAGATGAAAAACAAACGCCCCGCCTAGATATAAGAACGCGAACCCTGGTTCCCATTTTATATGTAGATGGGTTATCCAGGGCTTCACCTCAGTGGGTATCTAGGTGGCTGTTTGAAAACATCTGCTCTGTAGATCAAATGCATCACTTTTTACCCCTAACATCTTTTTACTCATTAAATGCTCTAGAAATTTCAACTGTCTCTTCTTGATGTTAAGTATAAATGTGCTTTTTGTTTCCATTTTCTTTAAATCTCCTTCGTTGCTCATAGGTTCGTTACATGGTAATGTTAGCATTCTCCTGAAGAATCGCATTCTTGTTACCTGAAGTTTCTTCGTCGGTGAGGAGATAGTCTCACATTCACATATAGGAGGGCTGATATAAAGTAAAATGTTCAGTAGTCTTTTCCCGTTTCTTAATACTTTTGCAAGCCACGTATGCGTCATCGGTTTTCCGTCCTCTGTGAAAAAAATTACCCAAATATTTAAATTGTTGAACTTTAATTTCGATATCTCCATTTTATAATTTGCACGTTGGGTAGTTCCTTTTTCTAGCAACCATGCATTGCGTCTTCTTGTTCAGTTCTCTCTTCACTCTTTCTCTTACTGCGTTCTGTGGTAGTCCTTTTAATCCTATCTGCCATCAACACTGCGTCATCAGCATAACTGATGTCGTTAAGAATGTGGCCACTAATAATAAATCCTGGTAGGACTTCTAATTCTCTCTTATTCGCCTCACTGCATAGGTTGAAAATGTCCGCTGAAAAGACACACCCTTGTTTTCTTTATATTTTTCATTTTGTATCATTTCCCCAAAAGCAAGGCGGGAATGCCACTAGTACGCTGGGGGTCACAGAGAGTGAATGTGAGAGAAAAAAAACTGGGTTTAGTGGGGGCGAGGAAGGGATAAAATCTGAACGGGGTTCCAAAAGATAGATAATGACGATTGATCTTGCATTTAAACATTTGAAGATTGTAGTTATCAGCGAACCGCCTGTGGAACTTTTTTCGATTTTCAAAAGTAAAAGAGTAGAAATTTAGATACCAATAAAGTAGCACGCTTAATTTCATGTAGTCGGTATTTTAAATTTCTAAGACATATACTGAGGAAAGAAGGCTTGAAGAATTAGACACTGACAGAACATATTGAAGACAAAAGTGAAAGAGGGAATCAGGGAGCAATTTATGAATGAGTTTGTGCAAATGGATAGCAGAACATAGACTGGGAAGGATAGTAAAACGACAAACGTTACTAAGAGCTACAAAGGATAGGAAGTTGTGGAGATCTATGTTCGCCCACTTCACGGTCAACATTTATAATTTCTACTTCTTTATTGGAAGAGTATTTTGTCTGGATGCTTTGCACACTTACTATTTGTAAATTTACTGAACTGATTTTCCATCCCTATACAAGCTGTTTGCTACCGGTACAGGTTCTTGATTATTCTAATATCCTTCCCAAATATGTCAAGGTTACAAATTCGTACCAACATTTTTTGAGCCCTTCTTTATCAAACGCTTTTGCATGATTCATAAAGCACATATTTTGCATTTTATTCCTCTTTCTGATAGCATTAAGATCACAAATATTGCATTCCTTGTTCCAGTGTCTTTAACGAACCCGCACTGTTCTTGTCCTACTATTCGGATGATAAGGTTTGTTATATAACTCATTAGACTGATTTGGTCGTGGCTTCTTAGACAGTGCTACACCTTTCGGGAGAAAACTGAAAACAATTTGGAATGCTGAGGTGACTGTTGTATCCACCATTACTGGCAGGCTTGAGACGTTCCTGAAACTTTTCTAAAGAGATGGGAAGAACAGGACGAATCGAAAACATTCAGAAAAAAGCAATAATCAAATATGGAATATTTTGAAGAAAATACATCTTTAATTGATCCATCTCAGTAGCCACGTAAAAGCCCAGATCTGAATGTTATAGATTACTGTATCTAGAGTATACTCCCAACTCATTTTCGCGTCCTGGGTATGACAATAAACTACATCCGCGTCCTGCGTATAACGATAGACTACATCCGCATCCAGGGTATGACGCTAAACTATATCCGCGTCCTGGATAAGACAATAAACTACGTCCAACAGCAAGGCCTTTGATCAAGAGCTTTGAGGAGCGTGGAACCACCTCTTAATTGCTGGTGTTCCAAGGTTACCCCTCACCCGGGGTGGTAGCACCTGTTAGGGTCCCAGCTATGAGCAAATAGTTCACCCCGAAACTGAGGTAAAAACATTATAAAACATTACCAGCAATACGTTTTTGAAGAAAAAAAAACTATTACCAGCGATACGTTTTTGAAAAAATAATATTACCAGCTATACGTTTTTGAAAAAATAATATTATCAGCTATACGTTTTTGAAAAAAATAATATTATCAGCTATACGTTTTTGAGGGAAAAATATTGACAGAAATAGATTTTTGACAAAACAAAAATATTACTAGGAAAAAAAAGTTGTCGGCATTAAGTGACCGATTGAGGTTGATATACCATAAAACACAACAAAGAAACAAACCAAACCTGTTTTCTTCTAAGTCAGGTTGTTTGACTATGGCCGATACTAACTCCCATGAGAGTGATACATCTTCTAAGGTTAACATTCTCTGCTAACATGTAGTGGAAAGATTATATTGAATCCATTGCTAGGTCTACTGCTAAGAAAGTTGCTTCACTGTGTCGTGTTAAACCATTTTTCTCTCCAGAATTTATCTTACATATTTATAAATCTACCATTCGTCCATGCCTTGGATATTGCTGCCATATATGGTATGGTGCTCCTGTATATATTTAGAGATTCTTGATGAAATACAAAGAAGAATCTGCAATATTATTGGTTCTGACCTGGCATCTTTGACTTCAGTGACTTTTGCATCACCGTAATGTAGCTTCCTTATACCTTTTCTTTAAATACTCTTATGGTAATTGTTCTGATGAACTCTCCACTATGATACCTTGACTTTATGAATTTAAGCAAAATACTAGATTGACAGCAATGCTTCGTCAATTTACAGTTGAATTGGCTAGATGGAATCGCAAGTTCTATGATAAGAGTTTCATTTCTCGCAGTATTCTCGGTTATGGAACACACTTCCGTCTCCACTCTCTCCAGCCAGCTTTGATATTCAAAAATTCAAATGCAATATCAATCATTATCTAGAGTCTTCATGATTACTCTTTTATTGTTCGCGCTCCTTAATAATGTTTCCCTTTATACATATTCTTTCGCATTCAGTGACGACTTGTGTCTTAGTGGCTCTGCTGCCTTACATGGGATGAAAAGACGACAAAATGTGTATCTATACAGTTATCTACTGCCCACTTGATTACGCGTTTTTGGTTTCTCGTCTTTCTTATCTATTCACACTCAGTTACCCCTTGTGCCTTAAATGGTTTTATTGTCTATTTCTCAAAGAAAAGCTTTTTTTGGTTACAAAATGTGTCTCTTTTTTCTTCTTTTATTTCTTCTTTTACGGAATTGTCCATAGCGGCTTTTTTCCTGAAGTGAGACAGTTTCCAAACAAAAGTAAAGGTTTAAGATTATCCGTAAATATCAATTTGTGTCATAGACACGCGTCCATCAAAGAAAAAACATGGCAGAAATAAAAAAAAATATCATATTCACTTTCAAAAAAGAAAAGAAAATATAAAATAAAGGAGGAAAAAAAAGATCTTGTAAATGAAAATGAAATAAAATCGTAAGGGGGATGATAAAGACGTGAAGTTTTAATTTCTCATTTACCAGAGGGAGTTGTTTTTTTTATAAACTTGATACTACTTATTGATTGGCTATGGCTGATTGAAATTGATTAGTTCTTTCTTTCGTTCTTTCTCTCTTTCCTTTCTTTTCTGTTCTTTCCTTTCTTCTTTCTTTTCTTTTCTTTTTCCTCTTTTTCTTTGTTTCTTTTCTTCATTTATTTCTTTCTCTTCTTTCTTTTCTTGCTATCATTCTTTTACTTTCTTCTTTTTTTCCTTTTACATTCTTTTGTTTTTCTTTCTTTCTTTCATTTTCCTTTCTTTCTCTTCTTTTCTTCTATTCTTTCTTTGTTTTCTTGCTTTCATTCTTTTTCATTTTTTTTTCTTTTTACTTCCTTTCGCTTTTTTTCCTTTCGTTTTTCTTTCATTCGTACTTTCTTTCCTTCCTTTCTTTCTTTTGTTTTTACGTCTTTTCTTTCTTTATCTTCTTTTCTTGTTTTCTTTCTTTTCCATTCTTTGTTTCTTTCTTTTTTTTCTTTCTTTTTTTCTTTCTTTCTGCGAACTGAAATTTTGTGGAATATATAAATAAACCGATATGTTTATTTTGTCGATTTGAAATGGAACATGTGAGCACAAATTGTGATAGCGATGTTGAAAGTTAGTTTGGAGCGGAAATTATTCCGAGTCGAAAAATTTGATCACATCTCGTGCGCGAGAATTGAATCGAGACTCCGCTTTAATAAACCGAAGCTCCTCGATAAACGAATACAAAAAAATAAACAAAGATGTGTCTGTGCAAGTGAACTTATTTGGAGTCTACATATATTTCCAAATGTCTGTATGCCTGCGTGCACGTGCTAAGATAGGAATGCAGGTTTGCTTTGTCGTGCGTGTATAGACGAGCGCGTCTGAGTCTGTATTGCGGGTAAATTTAGATTTGAATATGTCTATGACAGCGCTCATAGAAAATTCAAGCAAATGAGAGACGTTGATAATAAAGAGAGATTAAGAATAGTAACAAAATAGTTACTTTTATTACAATATTCGCTAAAGAATGACCAATTAGCATGTTCCACAGACACATACACACAGAAGGATGCACCCCAAAAATGATCGAGCTAGAGAGAGAGAGAGTGGGAAAGAAAAAGAAAGGGAATTTGTTTTGAAATTATACACCCTTGTGCAAATTAATTGAAACAACAGCTTTAGTTTCTTTTCTTTCATCATATGTCAGTTTTAGACCCACTGGAGTGACAGGCTGCAATCCAGTTCCATTTTTTCTTCAGATTAGGTCATTTGCAGCGGCGCACAGTAATATGAATCTATTTTCGGAGTGTATGATGAAATTTGTTTGGCCTAGAAAAATATTCCGTCATCCATGATTTCATCAATTTTTAATTACATCCAAACACTATTATCTCGACTGTCGATTTGTTGTCCTGCAGGTTTTGTCTGCGATGGACGTTACTCGAACTAACCGTATGAAATTTGAACACTGCTCGAACACACTGTCAAACCTTACCAGTGAGCAAATCAAAGTACTATAGACTAACCCGGAAACTCTCCTAATTTGAATCCAATCGAGAATCTCTGGTCAGTCTGCAAGGAACTACTTTCTGGAATGGAAATACGAAGTACTAACATTTCCACAGGGCCATGTTTCATTGGAAAAATACGATAAAAAGGAAATAATAACGGAATTATTCGTTTTGTTTCAATTAATTTGCACAAGGGTGTATATGATCATGCGTTTCCACATCTTCCTGTATAATTAATTTGCACAACGGTGTAGTCTCAGTAAAAATGAAGACGTTTCGTCAAGTCAATCGCCATACGTGATACAGGCTTAGGCTACCATATCATTTGTAATTCCTGACTGACAAGGCAGAATATGTTCCCGCTGTAGGCTGCCATTTCTCTCTGTCATAGATTTGCCCCCAACTAAAACTATAAAACCATGTCTTATTCATTCCATAGCTGGGTAGAGAGAGAAAATATAGATTTATCTATTTTCCCAACGGTATTAACGCGTAACTGAATGTAACGAACCGAAGTGGAATTCGAACTCAGCTCGATTTTTCATTGCACCACACCACACATCCAAATGTGATTACATTTTTTATAAATTAGGTTTAAACGGATTTTACTAGCATTTGTTTTTATTTCCTTTCTGCTAAAACGTAATTATGTCCGAACATCCTAATATCATCCCACTAAAATGAACTCTAAAAATGATCTCCCAATCCTATTTTGATCTTCTTTATTCTCGCTCCTCTTCAACTTTACAATCAGTAGTAACCGATAAATTTATCTTTATATTCGCCATTAAACGCGAGATTTCGAAAACTTCCGCGTGAGTTGAGAGCCATTCAAAACGCTAGTTGTTCTCTAATAAAGAAAAAAAAATTGGCGACTTCTTTCTCCTGATTTCAAAATAGTTTTAAAACAGAACTAAATCTGCATAACAACATTGAGAAGCATTTCTATTAAACTTACTTCAGTGACACTGGAGAATCTAACTACAGATTCATCCATCTTACAAGACGCCCAAACTTTACCACATGATTCACAATCGTCTCGTTTTTATATTTAATTTCCCTCCCAATAAAATTGGCCTCAGGGAAACGTAATTATTTCTCGCGCTGTAAATTCGAAATGAAAACGAGATGCTGAAATTGAAGCCGGATTGCGATTTTAAACCTGGACGTGCTCTAGACTCTCTCCCCAACTCACGATATCATCTCTTTATCCGTTTCGACTTACTGAAAATGTCGACAGACATAGATAGAACGACACTTCATTGAATAAGACGCGTAGTTAAAAATATCGCAAGATCATCTCGGTTTTAGATTAAATTTCAACCAAATGTTCCTTGTCTTAATTCAAATTTGATATATATATATATATATATATATATAGGAAACAATTAAAAATCCATTGTCAGTAATGAATTTATGTCGATGATCATAAGTATATTCAGGTCATCAGACCGACTACACTTCATAAAATGTAATCCATCTGATGAAACATCCTGGGTAAGACGTTAAACTACATCCGCTTCCTGGGTAAGACGTTAAACTACATTCGCGTCCTGGGTAAGACGTTAAACTTCGTCCAGCAGCAAGGCCTCTGATCAGGAGGTTTTGAGGAGTGTGGAACCAGCTCTAAATTTCTGGTGTTCCCAGGTCTACCCTGACCCAGAGTGGTAGTACCTATTAGAGTCCCAGCTATGGCCAAAGAGTTAACATTTACTAGCCATACGTTTTAGAAAAAAAAATTATTACCAGCAATACAATTTTGAAGGTAATATATTACCAGAAACAGATTTTTGACAAAACAAAATATTACCAGCAATAAATTTTTGTCGGCATTAAATAACCCATTGAGGTTGATATGCCGTAAAACAAAATAAACCAAACCAATCTAAACCAAAGAATACATATTCTATACCTATGAATCTATCCTAAAAATGCTGTCGGCATTAAATAACCCATTGAGGTTGATATGACGTAAAACAAAAAAAAAAAAAACAATCTAAACCAAAGAATACATATTCTATTCATACGAATGTATCCTAAATATGTTGTCGGCATTAAATAACCCATTGAGGTTGATATGATGTAAAACAAAATAAATCAAACCAATCTAAACCAAAGAATACATATTCTATTCATACGAATGTATCCTAAATATGTTGTCGGCATTAAATATCCCATTGAGTTTGATATGACGTAAAACAAAATAAACCAAACGAATCTAAACCAAAGAATACATATTCTATTCATACGAATGTATCCTAAATATGTTGTCGGCATTAAATAACCCATTGAGGTTGATATGACGTAAAACAAAATAAACCAAACGAATCTAAACCAAAGAATACATATTCTATTCATACGAATGTATCCTAAATATGTTGTCGGCATTAAATAACCCATTGAGGTTGATATGACGTAAAACAAAATAAACCAAACCAATCTAAACCAAAGAATACATATTCTATTCATACGAATGTATCCTAAATATGTTGTCGGCATTAAATATCCCATTGAGGTTGATATGACGTAAAACAAAATAAACCAAACCAATCTAAACCAAAGAATACATATTCTATTCATACGAATGTATCCTAAATATGTTGTCGGCATTAAATAACCCATTCAGGTTGATATGACGTAAAACAAAATAAACCAAACCAATCTAAACCAAAGAATACATATTCTATTCATACGAATGTATCCTAATATTCTGTCGGCATTAAATAACCCATTGAGGTTGATATGACGTAAAACAAAAAAAAAAAACCAATCTAAACCAAAGAATACATATTCTATTCATACGAATGTATCCTAAATATGTTGTCGGCATTAAATAACCCATTGAGGTTGATATGACGTAAAACAAAAAAAAAAAAACCAATCTAAACCAAAGAATACATATTCTATTCATACGAATGTATCCTAATATGCTGTCGGCATTAAATAACCCATTGAGGTTGATATGACGTAAAACAAAATAAACCAAACCAATCTAAACCAAAGAATACATATTCTATTCATACGAATGTATCCAAAAATGTTGTCGGCATTTAATAACCCATTGAGGTTGATATGACGTAAAACAAAAAAAAACAAACCAATGTAAACCAAAGAATACATATTCTATTCATACGAATGTATCCTAAATATGTTGTTGGCATTAAATAACACATTGAGGTTGATATGACGCAAAACAAAATAAACCAAACCAATGTAAACCAAAGAATACATATTCTATTCATACGAATGTATCCTAAATATGTTGTTGGCATTAAATAACCCATTGAGGTTGATATGACGTAAAACAAAATAAACCAAACCAATCTAAACCAAAGAATACATATTCTATTCATACAAATGTATCCTAAATATGTTGTCAGCATTAAAAAGCCATTGAGGTTGATATGACGTAAAACAAAATAAACCAAACCAATCTAAACCAAAGAATACATATTCTATTCATACGAATGTATCCAAAAATGTTGTCGGCATTTAATAACCCATTGAGGTTGATATGACGTAAAACAAAAAAAAACAAACCAATGTAAACCAAAGAATACATATTCTATTCATACGAATGTATCCTAAATATGTTGTTGGCATTAAATAACACATTGAGGTTGATATGACGCAAAACAAAATAAACCAAACCAATGTAAACCAAAGAATACATATTCTATTCATACGAATGTATCCTAAATATGTTGTTGGCATTAAATAACCCATTGAGGTTGATATGACGTAAAACAAAATAAACCAAACCAATCTAAACCAAAGAATACATATTCTATTCATACAAATGTATCCTAAATATGTTGTCAGCATTAAATAGCCATTGAGGTTGATATGACGTAAAACAAAATAAACCAAACCAATCTAAACCAAAGAATACATATTCTATTCATACGAATGTATCCAAAAATGTTGTCGGCATTTAATAACCCATTGAGGTTGATATGACGTAAAACAAAAAAAAACAAACCAATGTAAACCAAAGAATACATATTCTATTCATACGAATGTATCCTAAATATGTTGTTGGCATTAAATAACACATTGAGGTTGATATGACGCAAAACAAAATAAACCAAACCAATGTAAACCAAAGAATACATATTCTATTCATACGAATGTATCCTAAATATGTTGTTGGCATTAAATAACCCATTGAGGTTGATATGACGTAAAACAAAATAAACCAAACCAATCTAAACCAAAGAATACATATTCTATTCATACAAATGTATCCTAAATATGTTGTCAGCATTAAATAGCCATTGAGGTTGATATGACGTAAAACAAAATAAACCAAACCAATGTAAACCAAAGAATACATATTCTATTCATACGAATTTATCCTAAATATGTTGTCGGCATTAAATAACCCATTGAGGTTGATATGACGTAAAACAAAATAAACCAAACCAATGTAAACCAAAGAATACATATTCTATTCATACGAATGTATCCTAAATATGTTGTCGGCATTTAATAACCCATTGAGGTTGATATGACGTAAAACATAAAACCAAACCAATGTAAACCAAAGAATACATATTCTATTCATACGAATGTATCCTAAATATGTTGTCGGCTTAAATAACCCATTGAGCTTGATAATACGTAAAACAAAATTAACCAAACCAAACCATCTGATGAAATGAATATATTTATATTTATCGAAATAAATTTATTACTGAAAACAGATTTTTTGAAGGTGTTTCCTTAATATTGTTATAATTTGCTTTTCATCATACTTTGAGCTCTCACATAGACAAATAATAATAATCCCTACCAATTACAATTTAGTATATATATATATATATATATATATATATATATATATATATATATATATATATACTATAAATTAACTGATTTAAAAATATGGTTTCATTGCTACACAGGAATTACCATGTTTCAAAAACAGAAAACAAAAACTTCAATTTCAATATTAAATTATAAGCATTATTTCCGTTTCAGCTTCAACCGAATTTTGGAATAACTTATTTTAAAATTTACTGAGTTTTAAAAGCATATACATTCATAATTTTTGTTTGCAAGGATAAAGAGAAATCCAATCATTTAGACAGGGGCGGTAGCTTGTAATTTTTTATTAACTATTGTTGTATCAATTATGAGTTACGTTTGAAAATGGATTAAATCTAGGTAGGGTAGGGATGCCTTTATTTCAACAAATTATGGCATCCGTTCAAAGCATATTGTCTGTTTTTTTAGCAACAGCAAAATGTTTTCGACGTTTTATTTGTTAAATTTCTATTTGTATACATACAGATTCTTTCTAAAAAGTGTGTTTGGATTAGAATCCTTTGTATTGATCAACAATTTTAAAATATTATTTTTACTATCAACAATTTTAAAATATTATTTTTTACTTTCAGTTACTCAGAGATTATTTTTCTTTTTAAAACAAATAAATGTAATAGAATTACTTAAATTATCTAAAAATTGTTATTACATGTAAGTATGTATATTAGCAGCTACGCTTTTTTTCTTTTTTTATAAGTTATTCCAAAATCCGCTTGAAGATGAATTGGAAATAATGCTTTTAATTTAATGTAATTGAATTTGAAGTTTTTGTTTTCTGTTTTTGAAACATCTTCATCCCTGTGTAGCTATGAAACCATATTTTTAAATTAGTAATTCTCTAATATTTATGCTCTTTAAATTTTCATTGAGCACTGTTTTGCAAAACTAAAAATATCAATAAGAACACCTGATTACATATCTTACCATTCTTCTATTTTTATTATAATATATATATATATATATATATATATACACACACACACATACATATATATATATATATATATATATATATATATATATATATATATATATATATATATATTACAATTGGAATTAAGATAGCTTTAGTTAATGGACCTACGTATTTTAAAATTTAAAATTCGAAGGATTGTTCAAACTGTTTATAGTGTCTCTTTGTTATCCCTCCCCCTCCGTACTCTCTGACGTCTTGTCTCCCTTTCCTTCCCTAACTAACCAGCCCCCTTCTCCAAATAGACGCTATAAACAGTTTGAAAATCCTGTGAATTTTAAAATTAATAATTCATAGGTAAAAATGATCATTAACTAATGGTATTGTAATTCCAATTCCGCGAAAAATTTTGTTCCGTTCAATGAAAATCAACTTTGCTCGCTGTTTGTGAGTCAGTTTTCACATTTAATATTTCATATTTAAAATTCTATACTGTGTTAATAAGACTCGCTTGGATTATATCAACGGATAACTATATATATTTGAAGAAAAATATGGAAAAACAAAAATCCGAATATGCAAGTATACTGTTTTAATGTTGCTTCAATGTCGACGTCAGACGTTTTGGTCTCGTAGACCTTCTTCAGGACATAGTTATTAAAACATAATTAAAATTAGACGATATTCAAGTCAACATGAAAAGACAATAGACATATGACTAATCAAAACAGAATAACTGAAATTTTTAAGATCAGCGTTCCGTTTCGCAATACGATCACGTCGGCGTCACGTGGGCGATGTTGTGAAAACGTATTCCTAAAATAGAGTTTATTTTACATGAAAAAGAATTTATAAGTACGTTTGTCCAGCATTAATCTTCCCAAAAAATCGTCTTTTGTTTTTCCATATTTTTCTTCATACTGTCGGATCTATATCCACATATTTGCTTATATATATATATATATATATATATATATATATATATATATATATATATATATATATATATATATTAATGTATGTTTCATTAAAAAATATAGGCAAGTTGTGTCTATTTATTTTAAGTAATTTCCTTTCATATTGTCTGATAAGCTTAATAAAATTATCATTGAAAGACCATATTGATATATGTTTAAATCCAACCTAAGCTTTCGGCTTACATAAGCCATTATCAAAGGTGACAATTACATTTCAGTATATCAACCAATACGCGGACGAAACAATAATAATTTCAAAGCAACAACTAACTTGTCTATACGAGACGCGGAAGTGAAAATCGCGTCGAAGCTCGTGACGCCACACATGACCACGCGAGAGTGAAAACAAGAAATATTAAGTATGGGAAGCCGTTGGTATAAACCAATGGATTCTGTTATCAATTATAGCCATTTAAGAATATTTGTGGAGATTTCGTAGTTTATGTTGTTCGGGTTAGGTTTCAACTGTTTTATTTATAAAGCTTCAAGAATGTTTAATTGTTGTTCAATTGTTTTCATGTTGAAGTATAGTGTTTTCAACAAGGATTTTCCGGAACTGTGTACGCGGCCAGACATGTTGTATAAATGCATAACAATATTAGAGTTATCATTCGATGTATCAATATGGTGATTTCCTTTCATCTTTCAATGATAATGTTATTAAGATTGTCAGACAATATGAAAGGAAGTTAATTAAAATAAATACACAAAACATGTCCATATTATTTAATGAAACATGCATTAATGAAAAATTGCTTTCTAAATATACACAATATATATATATATATGTGTATATATATAAATGCATATATATATAAATATATACATAAATAGATATATATTAATATATATATAAATACATATATATATAATATATATTATCCTAAGAATTATATATATATATACATAAATATATATATATATATTAATATATATATATATATATATATTAATATATATATATATATATATATATATATATATATAATATATATATATATATATATATATATATATATATATATATATTAATATATATATATATAAATGCATATATATAAATATTAGGTTGGTGCAAAAATAATAACGTAATAATGTCGTTTTTTGACGTTAAAAATACGTCCAAAAACGACATTATTACGTCATTATATATATATATATATATATATATATATATATATATATACATATATATATATATATATATATATATATATATATATATATATATATATATATATATAAATAAATGCATATATATATAAATATATATATAAACAGAAGTAGGTTTATTTAAGTGGCGGGAACAAATTTGAACCGGTGTTCAGATTGTGGATGATACGCACCACTTGTTTCGTAAATTTTAAAGACCTTGAACAGAGATGCCAGGAGGATTTTGCTACTGAGCGAAAATATAGGTTTTGGCGAGGAACCGAACAGCTGCTAAAAACAATGGCGGCAAAGACTAGAACATGGCGGATTTTATTTTGATTTTTCAATATGTTTATTTTGTTTTTCAATTGCGCATTACGGAGTTGATTGAAAGGCGAAAATACTTGCTTTTCGTCTACTTGAACATGTACACTATATGCACGTGCTTTTAGTAGAATCTTCTCGTTATACGTACATACATATATATATATATATATATATATATATATATATATATATATATATATATATATATACTGTAATAGATAGAGAGCAGCAACACAGATATATCAAGGGAAAAGATAAGAGATAGAATGCCCGTTAGTGAAAGAGGGTCATGACACGACGGAAATGTTTTACTGGCTGAAGATATAAACTGATATAGACAAAGTCTGTCTATATTACTGAGATGAGGTATTATGTACAGTATTTACATTATTCGGACTATTGTCCTCATCTTTGTCGCCATATTTGTCACAACGTTTCGGCCGTTGTACGCTCCGGCCTTCTTCAGGTGTTTGGAATTTCGAAATGAACCGTTTATTTCTGAACCCTTTATTTCTGAACCCTTTATTCCCTCAAGGACACATGGCACAGTGGATAAAGGCGTTGGTTAGATCCAGTGACAGACCCAAAGATTGTGAGTTCAATACCCGGTTACGGCAGTGGAGAACTTTCAGAGGGAAAATTAGCAGGAGATAACTGATAACTGACATCCATCAAACATGGCACGTGGAACTAGAACTGTCTACCCCAGTGATCGAAATAAAGGGTTCAGTTCGAAATTCCAACCACCTGAAGACCTGAGCGTACAACGGCCGAAACGTTGTGACAAATATGGCGACAAAGATGAGGACAATAGTCCGACTAATGTAAATACTGATATAGACAAATTAAGACATATATATATATATATATATATATATATATATATAACCTATAACAGCCTATAACATTGGCGAGTTCTCTATTTTTCTACAAGCTGTACTATTTCTGACTTGCGTCAGATCCAAATAACATCACACGATATCAGGGAATACGTATTAAGTAACTTAGCAAGGATGGGTCTAAAAAAAGATCAGGGAAATGAAAAAGAATATGGCTTTTCCAATCTGCATTGTTCCATGACTTAATAAACTCCTGTGGTAGGAGAAGAGTATTCAACTTTCTCCCTCTCTCCTCTCTCTCTCTTTCTCTCTCTCTCTCTCTCTCTCTCTCTCTCTCTATATATATATATATATATATATATATATATATATATATAGTTCTTCTGATGATTGCAGTAGCAAAAAAATGAGTTCAATCACTATGTTGAATAATATTTTTCATAGAAGATATGACTGAGTTCACCTTTCTTTGGTGTGTGTGCTTTCACGGGCAAATTTCTTATTGAAAGAGAAAGAACTACTTCCCTTTGAAGAAGAATACTGTGGCCTTTATGTCTTCGACTTTGTCAGATGTTACTAGATTTGACTTTCTTTCCCAAAAGTGTTGTATGTTTTCTTTGAAAGTAACGGACACACAATCCGGAAAAAAAAAATCCTCATTTTTATGATTTTTTTTTTCTTTCTTCGTAAGGCAGAATCAGCAATGGCTTTAACGGCAAAAGACAAACATAAGCGCACACACACAGAGTGAGAGAAAATGTTAGCGAGAGACTTGCATTAAAAAATCTTTTACGGGTGTATACAGACGCATCCAGAAATATCTATAATTATGCATGAGATAAATTTATTAGAGTTTACTTATCAAAAAAATACAGTAGAATCCCTGACAACCGGACTTAGAAGGTTTAACATTTTTTTTCTATATTTTATGTTGAACAAAATAAGCTAATATTGAAGTGAAACATATCGGAATTGATTGTATGGAGAAAAAATAGATTTTGTAATGTTAATGAAAATTCGTTAAATTAAGTATACCACGTATGCAAAACAAATAAAGTAACGAGGATTTTTAATCGCTTTTGCATGATGATTCTTTCTCTTTTAATGTCATTCTCAACGTTTTCCGTATTTCGTTTTGCTTTTGTTGTTGAAATTTTTTAAACGAAAAATATTATTTAACACTGCGTGCGTTATTGCAATCGTTATATCTGAACGCTGGCTTTCTTTCCATAAAACTGATAACCTTTTCAATAGCTTTTTTCAATTTCAGTCCAGGTTTCATCCCAATCATGCATCTCGTCGCTATCTTGTTGCAGATGCGTCTTTTTGTCATACTTTCCTATTGTTTCCATCATCTTGAGCACCAATACAAACCATTAGGGTGAGAATAAACATAAGCAATTATCCAAAGTAAATTTTCTTGAAAAACTGAAATTTCAAATCAGTTACATATCACCAAATAGTTCAAATGTACACACCAAAATCATGTCCCGATATGCGGGATTCCGAATATCTCATTCTGCCCTTATCTATCTCATTCTGTTCGTATGTATATACGTATGTATCTATCTATCTATCTATCTATCTATCTATCTATTGAAGGAAACCTGAGTGCTCTTAAATAGAATCCAATGATCATCTCGGATTTTATTTTATGACCATTTGATTCTATTTAAGAACACTCAAATTTTGTACGCCTTAGTATTTACAGGAAGGGAAGAAATATCTTGAAAATGCATTCAATACCCTATTTCATATTCAATCCGAAATATTCAAAAATAGATGAGCTGTCCTTCCTGACAAACCCAACGAATCAAAAAAAAAATATATCATTCTACCCACTAACTAAAAATAATTTATTTCAAACTCAACATAAAATTTGTTACAAGTACATCTAAAACAATCAAAGGCTTAATCAATAAAAAAAGAAAGAAGCAGCCAAAACTTGAAGGAGGAATTTACTCTATCAGAAGCCCGAATTGCTAGAATGAATGCATTGGAGAAACCTCAAGAACTGCAAACAAAGAACTATATGGCCGCAAAAGGAACATTTTAAATAAGAACACACAAAGCACATTGTTTGTTCAGCGTAACAAAACGGACGACATTAAGATATTAAAAGGGAAAACGAAAATGTCTGGAAAGTACCTTGGTCGCTAGTTCAGCAAGGATAAATTTGCGTCCAGGCTCTTATAATATATCACCAGAAAAAGGAAATGAAAAAGAATACAGATGAATTTGGAGAGATTGTTATAAAACAAATATTCTTTCAATAATTTTGAAATTAGCTGCGTCTCTCGTTTCGTGCGTATGTGTAGACGTGACAACATCCACAAAGCTCAGTCCGATAAAATCTTCACGGATGAAACGCGTCACAAGAACACCTTTCCAGTTTGTCATATTTTTCTAAATACAGCTTCTTGATATTTAAATTTATACAAAATTATATATATATATATATATATATATATATATATATATATATATATATATATATATATATATTACAATGAATCGTTCATACAAAAAGTAAAGTTAATGATATAAAATGGCGAAATCTCTTCGCTAACTAAATTTTAAAGGTGCATTATCGTACCAATCACTAGATGAATGCTATGATATTTATTTTTTTTTAAATTCATGAGCTGTCTAAGGTGGTTTTTAAATATATTAGGTTGGTGCAAAAATAATGTCGTTTTCTCCCATATGTTACTATGTGAGAAAACGACATTATTTTTGCACCAACCTAATATATATATATATATATATATCAGTTTATTCATAACTATCTATATATGTACGTTTATGCATATCTATCTCAGTTTGTCCATATGTATCCGTATACGACTACTCATATATATATATATATATATATATATATATATATATATATATATATATATATATATATATATATATCGCTAGCTAATTCTATTGACAACTATTTATGGTTTACTATCGAGCTAGTAAGCTATATCTGCTCATATTCTATCTCGCAAGTCAAGTTTCTTCACTTCTATTTATCTTTTCAAATGTTTCTTTATTTTTTCTATCTATCGATCAATCTATGTCATAAGTATATAGGTATATATGTATCTCCACTTATATGTAAGCATCAAAAGCAGCTTCATAAATGGTTGATCCAATGTCAGGAAAACAAGAGAATTTTTTTTCTACTACCGAAATGTTGTCAACGACTTCTTTGCCCTTTAACCTTCGCTTTCATTTTTTACCAAGGACACAAAAAACAGTACCCGGCATATGTAAAAAAAAAAAAAAAAAAAAATTAGATAAAAGGAGTAATTATCGATTATCGATCAGAACGTACTGAACGATAAAAGCACATTGCTTGGAGAGAAGAAAAGAAAAAGGATAACTTCTAAATAAAGATAAAAGAGTTAGAAAGGAAGAGATATATGGTAACAGATAGACAGACAGATAGGTTGAGAGCGAGAGAGAGAGTGTTAGACAGGAATAAAATCTCGCTGCCGGCATTTGAGTTTGAACATAGATCACCAGTGAGCCGACAAAAAAGCGACCCCATTATTGAATTAAGTAGACCACGTGATCATAGAGAAAATTCATATAGGGAAGGTAACGTGACGTCTAATGGTTCGCATTATCTAGTCTATCCTTCTATTACTGTACGGGACGCTATTCTATACTATATTCTCTATACAATTTCTCTATTTGGATCACTATACGGATTACTGTTCGAGCGTGTATTATTCAGCAAGTACTATCAGTGTTTGACACCAGTACAGTTCAATGGCGTTAATATAGTTGTATCTGCGATTATAAAGTCTCTACTACAACAAGCATTACGAAAGTGGCAAAGAGTGTTCGTTGCCATAACAAAAGAGAAAAAGAGACAGGAAGATGAGGCAAATTACGCTGGGCGAAATGAATAGAGCAATTTATGTTACATCGATTTTATTTTCTTTGACCCAAGACAAGGCACAAGGTTTAAGTTAATGCCGAGGCTTACAAGATGTTGTTGTTGCAGTATTTTGCCTCTCTGTGTCTTTTCTATAAATAATCTTTCGAATGAGCTATTCGTCATGGTACCTAGACATTATGAATTTAAGCGTAGTGATAGACTGGCGTCGAGGTCTCACCAATTTACAGTAGAGCTGGTGAGATGTTGCCGTAATTATATGAAGTGAAAACACTTTATTGAATCGATTGCTAGGTCAGCTGTTTAGAAAAATAGTTCACTGTGTTAGGCGAGACCATTTTTCTCTCCAGAAACTAACTTACATGTAGATGAGTCTACAATTCGTCCATGTTTAGAATATGACTGCCATATATATTGTCCGTTGCCCCAGCTATTTATCTTGAGTTCCTTGATAAAATCCAAAGAATCAAAAATATCACTAATCCTGATTTGGTGGCTCGGCTTCTGTCACTTTCCCAACGTCGTTAGGTAGCCTCTCTGTGTCTTTTCTATAAATACTTTCATGGTAATTACTAGGCTGAGAACTTCACTATGGCACCCATATTTTTTTTAATTGAAGCGAGGTACTACACTCTCATCCAGGTCTCAACAATTTACTGTTGAGATGGTGAGAAGTAGCCGCAAGTTCTATGCTAACAGTTTCTTTTCTGGCACTTCCCGCCTGAAGAACACCCTTCCGGATCCATGCTTTCCAGCCAACTTAAATCTGTAAAAATTTAAATGCAGTGTCAATCGATATCTGAAGTCCTCCTGATTACTCTTTCCTCTTTCCGCTCATTCTTACTGTTCCGGTTCGTAACCCCCTTGTGTCTTAGTGGCTTTACTACTTTGCATAGGCGTCATGACACAGGAACAAGCTCTCTCGTCTGATAGGAGTATATGACCATTGGAAATAGGGGCTTACAAAGGCTGCTGAGATTGCCTACCTCTATTTCCTATAGGGTTATGGCAGTACTATAACAAGAAGGAAATACTTATAGACTGCTTAGGTGTGATCTTATAACTACAAACGGAGAAAAACGCATGGAACTAAAAGGATGTAACATTAAAATTTCAGCTTTTAAGTTCAGAATGTATGGATGCCAGTACAAGAAACAACTGAACAACCCAATGACAAATTCGTGATACCAAAATTGAAAAAGTACCAAAATCTAAATATCTACACAGTGTTTTAACAGAGAACAGAAAATACGGAATCCGAACGACTGATAACATTACAGATTCCTTTTTGTATTTTATCAAGAATGTCTAAATATATAACCGAATCAACATACCAGAGGTGGCAGCAATATTCAAATCATGACAGATGGTCGGCTTACAAATACGTAACGTATATTCTGGCGCGAGAAAACTGTCCAGCATGTGACAGTGAGTCAATTGTCTTAGCAGCAGCCCAAGCAAATTACTCAATATTATCATTCCTCTTCATGCAAAACGTTAGCCAGAGAAAGCATAATAAATCCCTCTAATTGAGGTTAGCATCAGCCATGCTGATGGAAGACAAAAAAAGTTCGCCAAGATGATTAAGAAAAGCAGACGTGTTTTAGAGGCTTTAAAATTAACAGGTCATTTCTTGGCCTATTTAACAACAGATTGAAATCCATTTTTCAGAGAAGCTGCCAATTTCACTTTATTGACTTACTATTTAGACAGGAGTGAATAATTGTGTCATCATCATACATACAGAGCTGAGAAATGATGCCATTAGTATGGTCATCTATGAAAATTGGGACCAACATAGGTTCATTGATAGAGCTCTGGTTGAAAACCTGCTTTAATGCAAAAAGATCTAGAAGAGTGGCCATCCCAGACAACTTTCATTTTGTGATGTGATAAGAAACACTAGATCAGTTTGAAAATTCGTCCAGGAAAACATAACTTTAGATGAAGACCAGTATACCAAACGCTGTCAAAGGACTTCGAGATATCCAACGCAACGATCCGAGCGTCACCATTCTTAGCTAGAGCTTGATAGCCTCTTTCAGAAATAATGATCATTTATTTTTTTTTTACCTGCTTAATTTTTACATGTCTAATTCATAGCTAAAATCCTGGGATGTCCCTCTTGCTAACAACCAAACATTCAGTTTTTACAACTTATAGTTAGTCCTTTCTTACCACGTTCCTTTACTATCATTTCTTAGCGTTCCTGCACTTTTCTTTCCATGTCTGCAATCAACACTGTGCCATTGTACACATGTTGTTAAGAAAACCCTTGATATAACACACCTGAAAATTAGCGTTCATTTTCCACTTCATATCAACTGTAAACGTTAGTCCAATGAGGTACAAAGTTACACTCCTGGGGATTAGCAACAGCCAAGCTGATGCAAGGTAAAAAAGGTACTCTCATGAAAAAGATCAGTTTCGTTCTGGAGTCATTAAAATTAACAAGCCATTTATTGCTCCAGTTAACAACAGACTGAGGTTGACACTACAACATGATCAGAGTTGCCAAGAGGGCAGAGCACAGCAAGAGTCAGGGATGGGGGTAAAACAGAGATCGAGAAGGAACGAATTACCGTCAGGATTACTGGGGAAACCTATAGGAAAATCTACCACTTTTGTGAGAAAATGAGTGATTGAAAAATTAAGGGTTTGTATGCCAGCGAGTTCAGTTACAGAGTGTTTAAGCCAGATGGCGTGGTGGATGCTAAAGTAACCGAAACATAATATGTGCAGAAACAGATGTAGAGAGATATGGAACGATAAAGAAAGAAGAGGTAGCTTGATGAATTGAGGAGAGATAGACGGAGACACATATACGAATGGTTTGGCGATAAGAGTAGCTGTTTTAAATTTTTAGTAGTAGAAAATTGAGTTTTTTCCAGTCAAATTAATTACCTATTACAAAAAATTTAAAACAACTAAGCTTATCCTCAAAAATAACAAACACCATTAAAATCAGGAACGGACGAGCGTGTTTTCATTCTATGAGTTCAAATGCCCCTTGAGGAACATTTTTCCTGATCAAACCGAATTCATAAATAATTACATCGGTCACACTACTACATGCCTATCCTGACGACTTATGTTACACTTATCAGACCAAGGCTACAGCCCTATTAAAATCTATTTAAAGACACACAAATTTTTTCAAACTCCGTCAGAAACATACTAGTAGAAAATAAAAATATAAAAACGCCATCCACTTGTAAAAAAGATTTAAAATAATGTAAACCTTAAAAATAAAAGAGAAAAAGCCAATACTTAATAATATAAACTACGAACACTGCCACAATGTGCTAACAGTGTTCGGAAAATAAAGCATATCTATAACACTAAAAACATACACACAACACACACACACACACAGTTATATTGAAAAAAATCATCCTTGATAATGGCTGAAAGTATAGCCGAAAGCGCTCGGAATTATAGAACATTTGGACAGTTTCTACACACTGTGTGCAAAAAGAAGACAATATATCCATGAAAACGTATAAACAAATAATATATTCAAATATTTATCGGATTTAATCCACTTCATATAATATGATATATATATATATATATATATATATATATATATATATATAACACATCCCGGAATCAAGCAGTCTACAGAAACAATTCAACAAAAACACAGTACAAATCAGCTATAGTTGCACCGAGAACATGGCACAAATAATAAAACCGCACAACAGGAAAATTATCAACAAACCACACGAACAAATTAAACCCACGCCCAACTGCAGAATAAAGAACGAATGTCCGTCAAACGGTAATTGCTTACAAAACAACGTAATTTACCAAGTCACGATAAAATCACCAGATAATGAAGAAAAAGTATACATTGGAGTAAATGAAGGACCCTGGAAACAAAGAAATTATGCTCACAAAACATCTTTCACAAATAGTAAATATGCGAACAACACAATGCTTTCTAAGTATATTTGCAAAATTAAGAACAAAACGCACATCACACCAAAAATATCTTGGAAAATTAGGAAACAGCCTACAACAACCAAACAAAAACTTGCAAATTTTGTTTGTAGGAAAAAATAGCTATCATTACTTTCCCAGACGAAAATAAATTATTAAATGAAAGATCCAAGCTCATCTCAAAATGCAGATATGAAAACAGTTTTTACTACGTTACTTAAAAATCGAAAACTAAAAAAAATAAAATAAAATATAAATAAATAAATATATAAACAAAATGACAATAAAATAAGCAAAATAAATTAACACAAATTACCAAATCACACCTGTTAGAATAGACGAAATCGAAATAAATAAATAAATAAAAAACAAAATCAATGAAGCCAAATAAATAAAGTAAATAATAAACAAATTAAAAAACCATTATGACAAAAATATTAGTTAGACTATAAAAATCAAACCAAAAATCGGATGAAAAAATAGCTATAACTGTTAATATAACGATAAAAAATAAATAAATACAACGATAGTTAAAAATCGAAAACCGAAAAGTATAAATAAAAATATTCCGTATAATAAATAAATAATAAAAAACAAGTAAAATAAATTAACCTAAATCCATCCAAATAAATAAATAAACTAACCAATCAATCCTGATAAAGTAACCGTTAGAAAAAATAAATAAGGATAATCAATCCAAATAAATACATGACGTAATAAACAAATTAAAAACTGCTCCCGTCATAATAATAGTTAGAATAAACAACGATCAATCCCAAAATTGAATAAATAGCTTTATCTTCCCAAAACAAAACTATTAAATAGGCGATATAAACAAATTTTACTATGTTAATAAAAACACCGACTAATAGAAATATAAAAAAAATATATATAAGATAAGAAATAAAAATAAAAAATAAAAATAGAAATAAATAAAAACGAGCAAAATAATTTAACCAAAATAAATAAATAAACAAATAAAAGACCTCCGGCAAAATAACCGCCAAAATAGACGACCCACAATGCACCACTAACCCATTTATATAAATAGCCGAGAAAAATAACAGCACTCGTTAGCCTGACGATTGAGTCTAGCATGAAACAGCCTGCCGCCTCTAAGTGTTGACTTCAATGTTCACTTTTATATTTACACGCGCTCTATCTCTGATATTGAGCACTTTATCCCCTAAATATAGCACATCTTAAGACTATATTACTTTATATATATATATATATATATATATATATATATATATATATATATATATATATATATATATATCAAAATGTAAATGACAAACATATTCTGTTGATATGTCAAAGCACAATAAAATCCTCTGGAATTTGCAAAAGTTGCACCTCTAGCCTTCGTCAGTTTTTTTAATGGAAGAGTTTTCTTCTAAAATATTATACACTGACGAAGACTGCAGGAACAACCAAAAAATGCTAATATCCAAAGTCCCTTATTGTACCTATTTGCGTCAAAGAATTTTTTTTAAAACCATAGTTCTAAAAGAATATCCTTGCCATTCAAATTTTGTCTAAAATAAATAGCATACGCTGATCTCACACTCTCTCTCTCTCTCTCTCTCTCTCTCTCTAACTTTCTATATATACACGTGCTGTGACTTCCCCCTGTCTCTTCTGCATGTACTTTTAACGACAACTGTTCCGACGAGCTAATTTTGCTGGTTCCCAGACTGCATGAATTTGAACGAGCTACCAGACTTGCATCTCGGTCCCCCCCACCTTTTCACTGTCGAAACGGTTAAATGTAACCATCTCTTTTACTGAAACAGCTTCTTTTCTCGCACATCCCATCTGTGGGACTCCCTTCTTCTTGCGTGCTTCCATTATAACAATAATCTTCAAATATTCAAGTGTCATATCAATCGACATTTTCTGATACCTTGACCTTGTTCTCCGTCCTTCTCTGTATCCTCACCCCCCGCCACTTTAATCTTGTTCTCAATCCTGTGTAACACTCTGCGTGCTTGTGGCACTCCTGCCTTGGGGTGAATTGTTTAATATATATATATATATATATATATATATATATATATAGAGAGAGAGAGAGAGAGAGAGGGAGAGGAGAGGAGAAAGAAGGAGGGGGCCAAAATTTGGTAGGTATGAACTTTACATTTTTTAGAAACATTTTATTAGATTTATATTTATTTGTTACAGTTATATTTGTTCAAATTTGTTTTGTACATTTGTTTAACACATTTGTTTTTGATCATGGTTTAATCTGTTAAATGCTCAAAATGCCCTCCTCCAACATTTCAACATTCCTGGAACCTCTCCAGAACACTATGAAAATCGGTACGACACAAATCCCGATCTATTTCTATTTCAATACATACTTCTGAGATCTGTCTATATTTCTGAGATGAGGTATTAGGTTGGTGCAAAAATAATATCGTTTTTTGACGTTAAAAAATACGTCAAAAAACGATATTATTTTAGCACCAACCTAATATTATGTACACTATTTACATTATTCTTACTACTGTCCTCATCTTTGTCGCAATATTTATTACAACCTTTTGGCCTTTCAACATCGCCTCCGATCGGGAGATTGGAGTTTTTGACAAGTGCGGAACCACATCCTAATTGATGTTGTTCCCAGGTCCAGCCAGACCTGCGGTGGTAGCACCTGTTAAGGTCCCAACTATGGGCAAATAATTAACAAAAACAAAACACTATGAAAGTGTGGAAATGTATTTTTGTAGTGAAATAATGTACTTCTGAGATGTACTCTTTTAATTCGTCCACTGTGTGGGGAATTCTCCCATAAATTTTGTTCTTTACTACCCCCTCAGAAATCAGGTGAACATGGAGGTATTCGATGCTGCCGTTTCTTCCAAACCAACTCTGTGGAAAGGTTTGGTTAAGGTAGTCCTTACTGACAAAGCCTAATAGGGAGTTGCTCCATCTGGCTGAAAAAAAAATCGGCGACGTTGAAAAGGATTTTGATAAATTAGATGTAAAACTCAGAACAAATAGTGATACGACTGTAAGCTTTCCCTGTATATAGAAAGGTACAGAGGAATATTCCGAGATAAATAGTTTGAGCAATTTCAGAACACTTACCTTGAAAGATTAGTTAGAATCCTGGTCATTGAGACCTGTTTCTAATGATTTCGCTTTCGATTCTTGCTCGATCAGCATGATTAAATTTAAATATAGTAAAGAACTGTATCATTTGAACATTGAAACGGAATATCTGGGATGTCTGCCATTTATATTGGTCGGTGTTCAAGTTCAACTGTTAGAAAAAAAAATGAAGTGTCTTTTCTGTTCATGTTTTCTCATGTAGATATGAAAATCCCGTTAAAGTACAGTGACCTAATAAATGTTTTTTTTTTTTTTGTCAGGAGAAATAAACTACATCCAATTTCAAAATTTTATTACGTAATCCCAACTCAAGATAAACAGTATTTGGAACTAGTATGGAGGCTAGTTTCAGTGATTGTATTCGATTTTTCATAGATTTCATCAAATTGCCAACAATCGTCTGATCCATATTTTGCCACTCTCTTAGCAATGTTTCTTTAAGAGTTGCCACTGACGTGATTTTGGTTGCACACTCTCGAAGTTTTCGGGGAAGGTGCTCCCAAACGTGCCCCATGGGATCCATGTCAGAACTTTGGTCTACCCTTGATCCCTTGCGATTCCTTCAAGACCTTTGCTACTTTGCTCGTATGACATGGCGCTCCATCTTCTTGATAAAGGTAAACATTCTTGTCAATATAATTGGTTTCAAATAGTGTGAGTATTCTTTTCTCTAATATTTGACAATATTTGTGCCCATTCGACCGCTCGTTAACAGAAATCAGCTCAGATTTCCCTCAAAACCTGACATCGCCACCCACCATCGTTCCATTCCTTCCATGTTTCATAGTCGCCTGCAGACATTCAGTGTTCCAATTCTCATTCTATTTTCTCCAAACATAAACCAATTTCAAATTAGAATATTGGCAGAATTTACTTTCATCTGTCCAAATTACAAAATCCCAAAATTCATAATCTTTGCTCTCGAATTCTTTCGTCCAGTCCATACGCCTGCTCCTGTTAACCCCTGAGATCAAGAGCTTCTTTCTTGCAACACTTCTTTGATATCCTAGCTCTTTCAGAGTCTTTTTCACCGCATATAACGACATTTCCCTGATGTTGGCGACATCTTTCATGCTCTGACGACGATTTCTGATGAATTCCCTCTTACGCGCCCTTTTCGTTAACTTAGACACGATGCTTGGTCTTTCTGAACCTTGTTGCTCACGACAATGACCCTCTTCATTAAATTTCTTGACAATATTATTAATAATTTGATGATTTACCTGGAAAAACCTAGCAACTTCTCTGTTTGACTTGCCAAACTGATGCCATCCTATTATTTGCCCTTGTTGAAATTCCTTACTTCCGCGAACTTTTATTGCAAAATATAATTCAACTATCGTTCATAGATTTGAGTAGCTTGATACTAACACGGTATTGTCTGTAAGATGAGACGTTATTACACAAGCCAAAATTGCTGTAAATAAGGGTGGTTATAAACTTATCATAGCCCACTGTATTGTATAAAAACGCAAGGGATTATTACATTTATTGTACAATTTTTCATAGCGATATGCAACAAAATTTCTTCATCATCTTCTGACTTGTTTCTGCTTAGAAACAGCACTGGCGAAACTTTCTTAACAGCACTAAAATCTATTTTTGTACTTCACGTTAAAAAGTCACTTTAACGAAATTACGACGAACGTTGCAAAAAGTATTGGGGAAAATCACTATTCTTATTGCCAGGCTCGAACCATCTTACATCGAAACATTTACTCAACGTTCCAAAGATTAATTTTTTTTAATGTATATAATTTATATAATGCGAATGTCAGTGTGTTACTGTATCACAATTTTTCGATTAAAGGGACACAACTCTCTAAATTTCCATAGCTCAAGTTCCATATAATAAATGCGAATGTCAGGGTCTCACTTTGTCACACTTTTTTCAATTAAAGGGACACAACTCTCTAACATCCAATTGAACATCTTCATCTATATAATAAATGCGAATGTCAGTGTTTGTCACTGCGTCACACTTTTTAATTAAAGAGACACGATTCTCTCATTTCGCTCATGTTACAGAATTTTTTGATTTCCAAGGTTTCATTACTGTGTTTGTTTTCGGCGTTTTTTCAAGTGATTTTTTTTTTTTTTTTTTTTTTTTTTTGGCGAGCAGTATTTTTTTGTACGATAATAATTTTTATAAATTGGAAATAAATTTGGGAATAATTAAAATTAATCGCGAAATCCAGCGAAAGTCTTATCAAATCTTGAGCAACTTCTCTTCTATTTTTTTTTTCAATAGGGGTGTCCTTCAAGATTCTATCCTTGATCTGGCATTGTTCCTATTTTTTATCAGCGACCTTCTTCGTCCTCGGTTCGGTATAAATGCTGACTGCCCAATGATCTACTCCTGTCTTACCGGAAAGTCTGATGCGTTAATAGGCAGCTGACCTCGAATGTCATTCACAACCATATTTACATTACTTACATTATTCGGACTGTTATCCTCATCTTCGTTGCCATATTCACAACGTTTCGACCGTTGTAGACTCCGGTCTTCTTCAGATGATTGGAATTTCGAACCGAACACTTTATTTCGTCCACCGGGGTCGTGCATCATCACTGGATCTGACCAACGTGTTTATCCACTGAGCCATGTGTCCTCAAGAACATATGGCCCAGTAGATAGAGACGTTTGGTTAGATCCAGTGGGCAGACCCAAACAGTCCTGAATTCAATACCAGACTACAGCATTAATGAACAAAAAAAAACTTCGAGATTTGAATTAAAGGGAAATAATTGAGACACCCGGAAGAGGTATAGCACGTAGAACTAGAACAATCTACCCCAGTGGTCGAAATAAAGGGTTCGGTTCGAAATTCCAATCACCTGAAGAAGGCCGGAGAGTACAACGGTGGAAATGTTGTCAATATAGCAATGAACATGAGGATAACAGTCCGACTAATGTAAATAATCATAATACCTCATATTGATATATATATATATATATATATATATATATATATATATATATATATATATATATATATATATATATATATACTTACAATATATTGTTAACTCTGGAAAGAAATCTCTTGTTAATATGTATGCCTCCATAACAAATCTACTCTTTTTAATTCATCTTAGAGATAGTTTTATTTGCTTTTAATCAGCATGGCTGATGCTAACACCCAAGAGATTACCCCCTTGCGCCATCTTGGACTAGCTTATTCCACTGAAATGAAGTGTGACGTTTATATTAAATCAATTCCTAGGTCTGCTGCAGTTGCGATTTTAGCACTTTATCGACTTCTTTGTGGTACAATTATTTAAAGAATGGCGGCAAATTGAAAAAAAACCGAAAGGAATTGATTGGTCTATCATAAATTGCTGAAGTCAAATTCTAACACCGCTTAATCGTAAATAATTCTTGTATATTCGAAATAAAGGGTTAAGTTCGACATTCCAACCACCTAAAGAAGGCCGAGGTGTACAACGGCCGAAACGTCGTAATAAATATGCCGACAAAGATAAGGACAATAGTTCGAATAATGTAAATAATGTACATAATACCTCATCTCAGAAAGACAAATTTTCAGTTCGACTTTCCAACCACTTGAAGAGGGCTGGAGCGTCCAACGGCCGAAACGTTGTAATAAATATGGTGACAAAGATGAGTACAATAGTCTGAATAATGTAAATAGTGTACATAATACCTCATCTCAGAAATATAGACAGATGTTCAGTGTGAGATTCCAACCACCTGAAGAAGGCTGGAGCGTACAACGGCCGAAACGTTGTAATAAATATAGCGAGAACGATGAGGGAAATAGTCCGAATAATCTAAATACTGTAATTCTTGCATGTTTATTTAAAAAAAAAAAAAAAAAAAAAAAAACAGATAATGCTAAAGAGAAGTAAAATTATTTTCAGTAAAAGAAAACTTGATTTAAATTGTGCCGTTATTCAGATAATTTAAAACAGTGAAATAAAATGAAACATTGAGTTGCATATTATATTATGTTGCATGTTTATTACGTTATATGTTAGTTTACATTCTATAATTATATTAAATATTGCGAAAAGTACTTTTAAATATTTCAAATCCTTCTTTCGCTTTTGATGTTCCAAATCGGTTGTAAATGTCAAAATATTAACAGTCGCTTAATAGTCAAGAATTATAGGATGATTATCCACTGTAAATGTAATATATTTATTTTTAACACTGTATTAATTTATCGGACGAGACGGAACGGTGGCGTAATGATTAGCGACTCGGACTGAGGAATCGGGAGACGAGTTCAAATACCAATCGAATTCATTACATTCACTTACGTACTAACACACTTGAGAAAGGTATGGATTTCTTTTTCTTCCCTCAGCTATGGTTATATAGCAGGACAGACCCGGTTCTATAAGCATGGATGGCAACTGGTCTACCGCAGAAAGATACATGATCGCCTAAGCGTGCATCACGCATGTTACATAACTGACTTTTTAATATTCGCAGATTCTTTTACCAACATAAGACGACTCTTGATCATTTCAAGGTATTTTTTTGTATTTACTCACCGCCACCCACGAGGACATGTTGTGACACAAGATCGGTTTAATTTGGGGAGCCCGAGCGCGTACACCCGGGCAAGGAACAATAATTCCCCGAGCCCTCGCAGCCGTCGGTTGCGCTGGCCTCGGGGCGTGCACTGATCCTTATCTCCAGTGCAATGAGAAGGTGCGGCCTCGGGCAGCTGTTCCCCAGCGTCAGTACCTCTCAGTATAATTTTCCTCAGTTGCGACTGTGTCCTTTGAGTCGCCTCTGAGTGCACTCTGCCCAAAGACAGGGACACAACTAAGAGATGATAAGTAGACGTGAAAATTTACGCGCTAATCGTTTCAAGATATAGGGGATAATTATCTGTTGATAATATATTTCTAATTTCATGTCCATTAGGACACCCAGAGTTTATGGTGTGGGAAAAATATGTTCCACTCTAATCCCCCCCACACACACATACAGCTGTAAAACCTTCGGGAGAATACCTATTAAACATCTGTCATTATTTTGTGTCGACATTGTAAGTGTTTAACTGTAATATACTATACAACTAAAAGAATGATTTTTTTTTTTTTTTGTACAATTGGCAACTCCTTTGTTTGTTTTAAGAAACTGGATTCAATTAAATAACTAGAACACCCCAAAAACTTACGACATTATTTTTCTATAAGTTATCATAAAATGAGATCTTGAATCACGTGCGCTGTCGAATGAATATAGATTATTTTGCCGAACTATGAAAGACTCGGCTTCACATTTTTCCTTTGTGGAACGAACTAATATTGCTAAATAAAAATATAAATATATTACATATTAGAGAGAACCTAAGTTTTGATTATCCACTTATCTAAGTTCTCCAAAACATTGAATTTATCTTTGGGAGAAGTATATTTTCTTTTCGTCCCTAAGTATAAATGATTAAATTATTAACAAAAGTAAAAAGCAGATTTATCAACAATAAAATCTGTTTCATTTTTGCAAAAGTATTAAAAACAAAAAAGGACTGAAAACCGTTAATGGTGGAAAGAAAAAAATAATAGAAAATGGTGGCGGGAACAGAGGTTATAGATGTCGTCTGCCTTTTTGTCTTATTTTTGATGCCTCTTGCTATTATTTTTTAAGCCGCGAAATGCTAATATGAATCATTTCGGGATTTCTTTCATTTTGTTTTAAAAATATTGCCTTTTCTTGATGCTTTTTTTAGAGCTTCACTCGCGTCCCTTTAATACTTAATGTTCGATTTTGTTTCGCATGCGTATTTTTGTCTGTATATTCCAAATTCATTGATTTTGGATTGGGAAAGATGGGAGAGTACATTTTTCTCTATCTTTGAAATCGACTTAATCTCACTTAGTTCTTCGAAGTAACTAAAAAATAACCCCACATTTGATACACACAAAAAATATTCATATGCTCACCACTACGACAATACGATTTAAAACGATTTCTTTGATAAATGCACTTGTATACAACTGTGTCAGCTAAATTATTCAAAAGTAAGAATACGCATATATATATATATATATATATATATATATATATATATATATATATTAACAAGAGATTTGGATTGTTTTCAGATTTGAAAACACATACTTTATACAGGAAGAGTCAAAAGTCAAAACACACTTTTGATTTCATCTTAAGATTTGTTCATATTCAGAATGTGGAAGAGGAAAACCAAATTCTATTGGTTGGCTGTTCGATTTGTTTTTTTGTTTTTTTTGTTTTTTAACTAATACACGTTCTGCAGGTTGATAAGCAGGAAATAGTTTTAGATTGTAAGAATTTATTTTTTAGGAGATAATAATGCTTTACTGAGACAAATCATACTAATTAACCCATAGCTGGCGAAGAGTAAATCTAGATCCATACCTTTCCAAAAGGTATTTGCGCGTAAGTGATTCTAACGATCCTAACTGGAACTGGAACACGTCTCCCCGATTTCCAACTCAGAGCCGTTATCTCGCTTGTGAATACCAGTGCCTGGTATTCTGAAGCCATCTCCGATCTAGCTCAACTTCGGTATTCGTACAAGAACCGGTGTTTCAACCTGACATGACCGTAAACCGCGAGGAGCCTAGGAAGAGAGAGACCCGGCAACCTCAAGTTGTATATACGAAAACCCACCTAGATTAATCGCTAGAAAGCACGGCAATAACTGTACACTCTATGTTGGCATCGAGCGGCCTCGCCAGAAACTACGGTAAGATCCTATTCACACAATGGCAATACGACAGACCCGATATTATGTTCCAGCTGATAAGATAGCCCTCTAAATATGACACAGGGGCCGCTAAGAAAGAAAAAAGATAATTTTCACCAATCCTTCTTCCGTAACTGCAGGTGTAAGAAACGATAATCTTCAGTGAATGAAATGCAAAATTGAGAAGCAGCAGTAGCAATCATCACCGGTAGATTAGCTTTAAGGCTCCAAGTTCTCCACATAGAATTATTCCACGATATAGCAATCTAGCACAGTGCTGCTGAAAGGGTGTTAAGCGTCCCGGTGTCGGTATGCGAACCATCGTCTGCCAGTATGATGAGAGTCTCTAGTCGTCACATTCCACGACACGGGAGACTGCCGGGATATCTGACTCGGTTTCTTTTTTTGAACATTTTCATCTTAGTTTTATATTTAGGATGGTTATATTTTTCATTTATTCATGTTAAAAGTCATTGCTATACAACTAACTAATGCAATATAATGAACAGCAAAACAGTGAACTTAAATACGTATGACAACACCACCAGGATGATGTGGCATGTGACTTTGTGGGAACTACAGCTAGAGATACCTAAAGTCCATTTTAATGGATATATGTTTCTACAAATCAATATAAAAAATAATGAAATTCTTACTATGTTCATTATATGGTTCTGGTAACAATGAATAATTCATCTCACACAGCTCATTCTTCATAACAATTTAACAGTAACCCTCCACATTATAATCTTAACCACTTCAAAGCAAGAGTCAATTCTTATCTATCCTCCTTATCATCATAATCTTCCCTTCATGCTATCTACTCTGTCATTCATCACAACTTATTTTCATAACAATTTTAGCAATAACCCTCTACACTACAATCTTAAAATTTTCAAATCAAGAGTCAATTATCTATCTTCCTTATCCTCATAATGTTCATTTCCTATCACCTAATCTTTCATTCACCTCACAGCTCATTCATCATAACTATTTTAACAGTAAACCCGCACAAATTCCCACTCAAAATGTGGTACGGGTTCTGGTGCCAGTAGGCGAGCTATAGTCTGCCAGTAAGCGCAGAGTCTCCAGGAAAACAAAGAAACAACAGTCACATTCCACGCCACGGGGGACTGCCGGGATATATGACTCGGTTTCTTTTTTTAAGAGTTTCATTTTAGTTATATATTTATTAAGGTTACATATTTCAATTGCTTACTAATGCTAAAAGTTAATACTATATAACTAGCGAATGCGCTATAACGAACTTTGAACTGAAATACATCTGACAATATCATATGATGAGGGTTTTTTTGTTTTAAGATATTTATTGATTAGGGCTTAAAAAAACAAAAATATATAAGTTTTAATCTTCTTTATACATTATAATTTTTCTGGTATAAATAAAAATACAGCAAATGCTCAAATGACTAGCACGCGTTCCATCGTTTGCTGGTCCTCGGAGAGTCTCCAGTCACCACATTCCACGCCACGGGAGATTTGCAGGATATCTGACTCGCTTTCTTTTTTTTATAGTTTCATTTTAATTTTATCTTTAGTATAGTTACATTTTTCAATTACTCCCTCATGGCATTTTATTTTAATTTTTATAATTAACACAAGATTTTAAGATGGACATTAATGGATTAAGGTTTATTTATTTTCCTACAGTTCTGACCATTTTTCTGGTTTCCGAGGAGAGCTTTAACATAAATTATTCAATGTCTTCTAAGCCTGTGATACGTGTACGGGTGCCGGTACGCGAGTTATCGTCTGCCGGTACGCGCACTGTTTCAAGAAAACAAAGAAACAGTAGTCACATTCCACGCCACGGAAGACTGCCGGGATATATGACTCGGTTTCTTTTTTTAACATTTTCATTTTAGTTTTATATTTAATATGGTTACATTTTTCAATTACTTACTCATTTTAAAAGTCATTGCTATACAAGTAACAAATGCAATATAATGAATTTTGAACTGAAATACTTATGACTACAGCACCATGATGATAGGGTTTTTTTTTGTTTTAACATATTCATTGATTGGGGTTTAAAATAATTAAAATATAATCTACTTTATACATTATAATTTTTCTGCTGTAAGTAAATATTACTACGAATGCTCAAATAATATTTCCTCGGATTGTTAGTATGTAATTATATGACACAAATATGGTATTGGTCCCTGACACACGGGAAAGACTTATGTCAATGATGACTGTCCTTCGAATGAATACGATGTCATGTCCTCATTTTTAATGCAGATAATCTCAAAATGACTCTATAAAAGTCATATTTAAAAAAAATAATATGGGGTAACAAGGCTCAAACCTCCCCAGCTGGATTGGAAAACTTCGCACGCCGGTCATTTACACATTGAAAAAAAAAGCTGCAGGTACGCCACCTCAGATATCTTGAGATGTACCAGTCCAATGAATTAAATCTGGTGAAACAGTAATTTGGAGTTCAATCCTTGGATCGGGTAGTGTGTACTGGAACTCGTTGGAAAGTAAGAGAGCAATAACTGAACAATATTAATGCAGCTTGACGTAATCTCACAAGACATGGGCAGTGGAACTAGAACAATGAAATCTCGTGGATTTAATAAAGGATTTATCATTTGTATTGTTATCAGCAATATGTTTCATCCGTTTAGGCAGAGGGGTCAACAGTGGCTGGTTGATTTTGCTTAGCTGCATATCAACAGCTCAATAGGTCATTTACTGCCAAAATCAAAGAATCCCGCGCGCAACTGTATGCTTTCAAATACAGATGGCACGTATTTTATGTAATTTTACTATACATAGGCATTGTTTGTAATTTCAAAGTTATTGTTGGTATTTTTATTATGAGTATTATTGGTAAAATTTTATATAAAAATGTTGGAAGTGTGGCATATCTCATCCCTTCCTGCCCAGAAAATAAGGTCTCTAGAGTGTGATACCAATCCCCCTCGAGCTGAAACTATTGTTCCCCAGCGCCTGTAATAGATTTTCCTGCAACTGACACCTGTGGTCAAAAGAACCCCGTTGGTTCTCTTCCGTGTAAGAGATAAACAGGATTGGTTGGTTGCAGGTAGAGCGAGCAGGAATCTCTACGAACTCAGCCAAGGGCAACATCACCAACGTCTCAGTCCTAAGGGCAAGGCTCTATCTAGCTACGGCAGTCAACTTCATAAAGTTAGCAAGAAATTTCACCCAAGATATGAGAAAATTAAGAAATTGGAGAGGAAGCTAAAATCTAAAAAGATATTTGGAGCAGTAGGGATTCCGCGTCCTTCAACCTCCGTACCATTTTCCTAAGGAAAGGTCAGACTCTCCTCCAATAACTAGCTCATTGACCCTAACCCCTACGAAGTTGACTCCTCTTAAAATAGTTTCCACATCTCCTACCAAAAAAGTGAACTAACCCGGACTAGTGTGCGTGTGGGGGGAGCACGCCACTCAGTTTCTGTCCCGTCTTCCTCATCACACAAGAAAATCTCTCCTTCAGTAACTAGGTCACTGACCCCATCCACTATGAATGTCTCCCCCACTAAAATGGTTCCTATTCCGAGTATTCTACAATCTTCCGATCCTGCCCAGTCTCCTTCTTCAGTGTGACAAATGAAACATGGAAGCCCATAGAGGAAGCCAAAAAGAAACTCAAAAGGCAAAATAACCATCCAACACCGGTGAGAACGTCTGCCGGGTTTCTCCGAGATAAACGGAGAGGGCCAATTTATGGCAACCGTCTCAAGCCCCTGAAATACCTACACTCTATCCAAAAATTTGCCACGAAACTTCCCTTACTGCCAAACGGATCCTTACTGTCATAATTCACACATAGGAGATGATGGAAGAGGCTGTCAAGAGCTTTGAAATTTCGCCCCTCTTTCGCAATTTTTGGATAATGAAGTTACAAAGAAGCTGACGAAATTCTGCTGAGGGAAGATCCTAGTTTTTGTTTACCCCATTTAAGCTAACTTTTCTGTAGGATAAAGACTGAAATGAGCCGTCGGTCAATGGGTGAGGCCGTTGGTATCCTCATCCCGATAATGTTTAAGGTGGACAGCCAACCCTAGAAGATTTGACAATATCATTCTTTTTAGTTAGTCTTCGGATGGCGAGACTCGATCGCGATTTTCAGCGCCTGGTAGTGGACATATTTGCTATACAAAAGCCTAGTTTCCGTTCTAGAGTCCATGATTGTCTTTTTATTTTTTACTGTGAAAGCGGTTTGACGTCTTCTCAGTGTATTATGATGGCCGTTCTAGGAGTGTTTCTTGGCTTAACTTCACGGATCTGGAGGGCCGGCTTTGTATCGTGGATGCTATCATAAAGATCAGCCATTTTGTCTCATTGGGGTTTATGCGCCGAACGATACCTTCATCGGGTAATTTTAGCTGTCGACTGAAATGCCGTCCTCGTTCCCGATATAGATCACCTAGGGATTAGAGTTGGTACTAACAACCCGGATGTAAAGCCATTTTGGGACTTTATCATCACGATGGATCTTCTTGAAAGTTCAGGAATGAGTTTCCTCGGGAGGTAGTATGGACTTGGCCTAGTAGCGGCAGCTCG
>OZ010591.1:19888658-20063658 GCA_963932145.1 Acanthosepion lycidas
ATATGGTTTTGGTTTTAGTCTGGCGTGAGGTTCCTTGAGTTGGTTACGGAGTTACCATCGAAATCATAAAATTGGATATCTCTTTGTCACGGAGAAAAATGATGGGAGCCTTACAAAAGCCTAAATGGGGGGGCATAATCCTTTTTTCTGCAGGTACTTGATGCCAAATTTTGTTCATTTTCAAGAGACATCATATACTAGTTACTTTTGAAGTCTTCTTTGAATAGTCAGATATCAGTTTACCTGGAAAGAAACAATGCATTTATTAATAAGAGAAGCTGAAATGGTTGTATGCAACGTTTCCCAAGTTTGGCTTCACTCTTTCGTAGCAAGCAATATTTAATTTGAGACCACCTTCTTATATCTAATTCCTTGTTTTTAAGACAATTATTACCTTATAAACAGTTTTGAATTGTCTTGACTCCCTGTGTATATTTTAGCCAATGGGCCAAGAATGTGCTCCTAGGTATTTTCTCCGGGACACTTATTGTTATTAATTATAAAATCTATGAATTGACCTCTGTAATTCATAACCAAAGTACAAAGACGCAGCAGAAATAATTTACCACTATATCTTCTATGTGCCATGTCTCCTCAAAACTGGCGATCATGGCTCTCCATGATTTCCTATACTTTCTGGCTCTTAGTTGTCATTTTGCGATATCTCCTAAATTACAATGGTATCACTGGACTCTGCGGATTTTCTTCAGATCTTGGTGGACAGTTTCTTTTATACAATCTTACTACCAACAATGATGTAAGTATAGATGATATAGGATTATATAGGGATGATGGCCTCATGGTTGTGAAGAATTCAAGTAACTTCAAAACTGACAAAATTAGAAAGCTAATACATACAGAGTTAGACTCTGTATGTCTTTAATTTTGTCAATTTTGAAGTTATGTGAAATTTAGTTGAAATGTTGAATTTTGAAGTTAGTTGAAATTTAGTTGAAAAGCCTAAACTTAAAAGTTACTATCAATACACATTTAAAAAGGATAAACTTCATCGATGTAATATTAGATTTAATAAACAATATATACCAACCATATAAGAAAACAAATACGAGTCCATAATATATCCACCCGAAGTCTAATCATCCTCCATCAATAATAAATCATGTACTCTCATCCATAGAATATAGAATTAGTATTAACACTACCAAATATTTTATAAACATTCCCATTTTTATAATAACGCTTTAAAAAACACTGGCTTTAAATGCCCTGATATTAAATATAGAAAAGATAATTACAATATCTGGAGAAAAAATAGAAATAGAAAAATTATTTGGTATACAGCCTCATTTAATCAAATGGTTAGCAGTAAGTTAGGGCAAAAGTTTCTTGCTTTGATTGCAAAACATTTTACATGTAATAATACTCTTAGCAAGATTTTCAATAAAAATACGCTAAAATTAAATTATAGTTGTACTGATAATCTAGAAAAATTATAAAAAAAGAAACATTTAAACCTAAATAAAAATAATAGTAATCCTAAAACAAAAAAAAAAACAATAATATTAATTATAAATTATGTAACTGTAGAAATCCCATAAATTGCCCATTGGAGAATAAATGTCTTATTGAATCTATTGTTTACCAGTGAACAATTTCATCTACTAAAAACCCAAATGTTATGAACTTTTATGTTAGAAGCACAAAAAATACTTTTAAACGAAGATGGTACTAACATATTTCTTCTTTTAATAAAAATGCGTACGGAAACCGAACACCCCTCTCAAAATATTTCGGGTATTTAAAAGAAATTTTAAAAAATCCACAGTTAAATGGAAAATATTAAATAACTAGAAATTGTAAGTCATTAAAAGACCCAAATCCCCTATATCTATATGAAAAGCTACACATTATTAAGTTTCCTGAAAATAATGATCTATTAAATCAACGAAATGAACTAATCTGTAATTTGTAGGCATTGTAGAATGTTTGCGTTAAAATATAGTTAAAAGATTTTTTCTAAAAATAACCTATATGTTCAATTTTATATATATTATTTTATTATATATAGTAGTACATATAATATTTATTTAATTCCTTGATTTTAATTTTATTATTACCATGGACATTAAATATAATAAGTAGAATATTTTAGCATGAAAATAATATAATATATAAAATTGATTTGATCATACCCTTTAAGATAGTTCTAAAATATAAACAATAATAATTTTTAAAAATAAAAACCTAAATTTAACCTTTGGTTGGATACACATCCATCTAATTATTTTATTGTAATTAAAAATCATATTCTTAACCGGATGTAATTGGTGACACGTCTAAAAATGACAGTTCATTTAAACCAGTTTGAATAACACACACACACACACACACACACACACACACACACACACACACACACACTAAACTCCAATTAACATTTTTTCTCTTTTCTCCTTTAGCTTTAGCCTGTATTTTCAATGGTCAAAGAAGATATACTCATAAAAAATGTTAAAATCTTGTTCCCCACCTTCTTCTTAACTCTTAAATAAAATCCCATTCTGTTTCCAAAAGTAGATCATTTTCATCAAAAGGTACCCAGCATCGCTTGAATAATATTTCAGTTGTGAAAGATAGAAATTTTTGTGTCGCGATTTAAAATATTTTTTAAATAAAAATATCATAATCTTATGATCTACGTTGTATCGATCACTTTTATAAATAATATATATATATTTTAAGCGTTTCACCCCAAGCAAGGCGGGAAGCTACTAGGCCGCAAGGGGTTAGAGAAAAATAGAGGAGATGCCATAGCAGGGCCAATTATATTGCATATCCGCCTCTGGAGTCTATCAAGAACCCCGTGGCAAACAGAAGGGGCTACAGACCATATATGGCAGCAATACTCCATGCAAGGGCGAATTGTTGATTTGTAGATCTGGAGGATCGATTCCGAGGAGAAAAATTTCCTGTCGCGGCACAGGGAGCCAACTTTCCTTGCGATGGATGAAGCAATTGACTCAATGTATTTGTTCCATCTCAGGTCAGCCGTCAACGTGAGACCGAGCAGCCGCAGAGAGTTGCTCTCGAGAAGTTGAGCGTCAGACATTCTAATGGAGGGCAGGGAAGGATCTCTGTTGATTCTATACCTGGCTGTTCTTTCTCTTTATATGAACACACACACACACACATATATATATATATATATATATATATATATATATATATATATATATATATATAACTATGAACCTAAAGAACCAGGCAAACCTACCTAGGTTTCACCTACGCAAATCGTCAGGGTACGCTGGTCAAAGAGGTAAAATTATAATAAAATATAAATAGCATACATGCTAAAAATACGACAATATGACCAAAAATAAAAAATAAAAAAAATAAAGAGTAACTAAACAATAAAAAAAAAAAAGTAAAACCAACCTATTCTAGCAACCAGCGTTTCCTATGCCTACAACTTACTCCAGATTTCAGATTTTATAAAATCTTGAGTAATGTAGGCAGAGGAAACAGTGGTTGCTACTAAAATAGGTTGGTTTTCTTTTTTTGGGGGGGGGGTATCTTCATAAATTTTGTCTTAAGAGAAAGATTTTTTTTTATAAATTTTGTCTTAAGAGAAAGATTTGTTTTTATAAATTTTGTCTTAAGAGAAAGATTTTTTTTTATAAATTTTGTCTTAAGAGAAAGATTATCTTCGTAAATTTTGTCTTAAGAGAAAGTTTTTTTATAAATTTTGTCTTAATAGAAAGATTTTTTTTATAAATTTTGTCTTAAGAGAAAGATATTTTTTTTATAAATTTTGTCTTAAGATAAAGATTTTTTTATAAATTTTGTCTTGAGAGAAAGAATTTTTTTTATAGATTTTGTCTTAAGTGAAAGATTTCTTTTTATAAATTTCAACCAAAAGCAGCACTTGGTGCTCAGTCAATGAGTGTCAAATATTTCCTCATCAGAAAACTGCTAATATTAACATTAGCATTGCCTATCCTCTTCTGTCATAGACATAAGAGTTATATCAGAAGAACGTATGTTTCGTAAACTAACGATATATATATATATATATATATATATATATATATATATATATATATATATATATACAGACAAACAGATACTCACACACACACACACACATATATATATATATATATATATATATATTTGATTACAGACAAGTGGAATGGACATTAAAAATTATTATACGTTCAAATGACTTTTGATCTTTGGCCGTTTGGAATCTATGGTAAGAAGCTTAGGCCAAAGAAATCACTTCAGTGTTAGGTTATACGTATAAAATATTTCAATCATTTGCTATGCATCAAGGTAATAATGGAATGCAGATGAATGGAAGCACAATAGTCGCCCAACTCTGTAGCTAACCCAGGGGTCAGTTACTCGCAATTCGCGAAGTTGTAAATGAGCTAAAAACCTCAGCTCGTGCGAGAACGAAGAATAGTTTGATTTTCGTATTTCGAAGAAAGAAACACAGGAAAATTCCATTAGAAACAAAGAAAAGAGTGTCGGAGTAGTATGGACTATCGGAATGTTGGGGAAATATTATCACAAATCAAGAACGCATTTGTGGCAACAGGAAGGTGGTTATACAGAAGGATGCTGAGAATAACATTCAAGAAGCATGAGGATGTTTTATAGGAAATTTCCTATAGTTTCCTTTCTGTGGCTTCTATTTGTGTCATTTGTTTACTTAAAATTACGGCCGCCAATAATTAAAGCTGGTAGGACTTCTAATTATCTGAGATTCTCCATGTAAACATTAGAAATTCCAGTTTCGTCTCACACACTTTTCTATTTTTGTATATTTACATATTCAGCTTCTAGCCGTATTCAAGCGGTTTTCTCAAAAGACATAAAATCGGAAAGAGAAAGGGTAAATCTCTGACTCATTCTAAGGAAAGATGACTTGGAGAGTTTGACACTCACATAACATAGATTCAGAAAGAGACAGGGTAAATCTCTGACTCATAGTAAGGAAAGAGAACTTGGAGAGTTTGACACTCACAAGACATAGAATCGGAAAGAGACAGGGTAAATCTCTGACTCATACTAAGGAAAGAGAACTTGGAGAGTTTGATACTCACAAGACATAGAATCGGAAAGAGACGGGGTAAATCTCTGACTCATAATAAGGAAAGAGGACTTGGAGACTTTGACACTCACAAGACATAGAATCAGAAAGAGACAGGGTAAATCTATGACTCATAATAAGGAAAGAGAACTTGGAGAGTTTGATACTCACAAGACATAGAATCGGTAAGATACAGGGCAAATCTATGACAATAAGGAAAAAGGACTTGGAGAGTTTGACTCTCACAAGACATAGAATCAGAAAGAGACAGGCTAATCTCTGACTCATAATAAGGAAAGAGAACTTCGAGTGTTTGACACTCACAAGGCGTAGAATCAGAAAGAGACAGGGTAAATCACTGACCCATAATAAGGAAAGATGACTTGGGGAGTTTGACACTCACAAGACGTAATGACGGTAAAAGGAATGCAGCGACTGACTTACACAATGAACTCATATAACTGAATAACAGAACAAGGGCAGTGAAAAGAGAAAAGTTACTGAGAAATACAAATAACTGGGAGTTGTGAAGAGCCGTGATAGCCCATGTCCTTAATGGACACCGCACAAACAAGAAAAAGTAACTTGAGGAAAAGGGTTCATTCATTTCTCTGGATTTGTTGAGTGCACTTCTCATAGTCTAGGCGCAGAAGAAGGGGTAACGAGGATAAGGCTTTAAATTTGAACAAATAAGTAACAGAATGAACGATTTAAATACAAACTATCACGGGGAAATAGTTTAACTATTAAACTCTAAAAAAGAACACTGAGAAAATATCGAGTAATAATTAAACGCGAGTAATTAATCGATAACTGGTGTTTCGTTTACGAGTCTGTCTGTTAAGGTGGCATTCTAATCACTACAATAGACGCCAGTTCAGGCATATTTTTGTTTTTAGAACACCTTCAGTGTAAAGCTGTGATTTATATTACAAGTATATCTGAACGTACCTTACTTAGAGTTTCTCCGAGTGAGAGCATCATCTGGCGTTATCAGTAGTTTAACAAAGCCAGGATTCTCAAAGTCTCAGTCAAAACGGTTCTGGCCATTTTCTTCATGGTCAATTTCACACATAACGCTTGGGTCATTTCGTAGTATGGTTTCCAAGCACTGCGCAGCGGTGACATACGATGGAGTCAGCCAGGGTGAGACTCGAACTTACTTATGTTTGGTACGCCAACATTGTAACCAATCAGCAATTCACACGTATTAGCCGATATATAGCTAACATAAATGAGGTTTTTTCCCGAAGGTGACAGGAAGCATTATGACTCAGAATGGAAGTTAGTGAGTCAGCGGCTGGTGGCGCTGTGTCTGATGCTGTCGCTTTATGTGTGGTGATCAACCGATTTCTTTGAAATTCCCGCTGTACAAAGTCAGTACTTTTGATAAGTTTTGTTAATTATCTTTTTTTCTTTTTTTTTTTTTTTACAACTAACTTTTTATCTCGTTTTGTCTATGATTTCGGCTTCCTGAAAGGTTCTGAAGTCTAAACAAAATTCTTTGATTATTTATAATTTTATCGGAACGAACAGCAAGTGTGTTCTTTACTACGTCCGCAAATATCAAATTGGTTGAAGAGAAGCCGATTTTATCTGCTTCTATAAACCAGGTACGAAAGTTTTTCTGAGCTCTGTGATTGGCTAATAATTATTTGTTAAGCTTCATATCATGGGTCAATTATATGAAGATATTTTTGGATGGAGCCCACAAATGACCGAGAAGTACCAAACAAAGCGATGCATGTAATACTGGAAAAAAATTGAAAATGGATAACGAAGAATAAAGTTGATTTTAATATCTGCTGGGAATGAATACTTATTGTTTGTTATTTCTGTAATTGTGGCACAAGGTCAAGGGGAAGTGGGGTACGGTTGGTAAACTTTAACTATCATAGAACTAGCTAATGAGATGTACGGCCCATTCATCCATTACAATTTGCTCAGTCATCACAAGAACTCAACCATCACCATATAAGCCTATATACACCACAATATCAGATATTCACAGGGAACATACAAATCAAAACCCATAAAATAAAATTTTCAAAGTTCAAAACGACTCTTTTTTTATATTGATATATATAACAATATTTTTCATGAACGTGAAATGATGTTTTGAACCCCAAATCAAACTAAAATAAAATAAAACATTCAAACTGGAATATAGCAAATGTTCGTAGGGTCTGTGCACACCTCAAAAATAATAAGAGCAGCTGATGCATTCTGAATCAAGAAGTACAATTACTAATGGAGTGGGAGGAAAAAATAAATGACACAGTTGGAAAATTAAAGACTGACCCAGTCATGATAAAAAAAAGAAAACAAGAACAAAATGTGGAGGTTGGGTATTTTGACAGGGATCATAACAAAAGAGAAAGCCAGAAACAACACTTATTCACATTAACTAAGAAAACGCTCTTCAACATCTCTTCCATCGTTTCTCTGTTAACTCTGATCAAGCTTCTTGTTCTCACATCGATATAAAAATATATTTCTCTTTCTGGGCTTCATATTACTCAGAACACTTCTTCGATCTGCTAACAGCCCAAGCTGACGGCGGGGGTGTCTTCCGGCTGCTGAGGAGATGCCTCCTTAACCTTAGGGGTTCCGCAACAGCAAAACAGCAACACAAAGTTTCAAGCAAAAACAAAAACAAAAAAACAAGCATAATGACACAAAAATACACGCAACGGGTCAAACAACAAATAAACGTGAACAAAAGCTGGTCACTTACCTTCCATGTATCACTCTAGCTGATTTCAAAAAAAGATAAAATTATCTTTCTGAGAATTACCGCAAAACACTTGCACGTCATCTTTTATAGGCAGAAATAGATAAATGTATGCTGGAATCGTTTTCCTTAGCCACTAAAATGGACCGGTTTGCAGTTTCATATGACTCAGTCCCGATCTGTCTTGTATTGAATTCAGTATGCTACATTCGTTTGTTCAAACTTGTTTTTTGCCTTATTACTGTTAATTTGTCTTGCGTATATTTGTGCTTGTTTATATAGTTTTTGGGGGCCCTGTTCCTTTTTCTTTTTATTGCAAATGTTGTCAGTTCTGTTTGTTCGAAACTTCTGTTACTTATTTATCATTTCATTATGACTGCTCACTCCACGCTTTTCAAAAATGTTATCTCGTAAAATTGCCCTTATATACTAACTATGGCTCCATCTAAACTTCTCACATAATAATAGGTTTTAATATGAACATGGAACTTCTACTAGTAGTGTTAGTATTTTATTTCAACCCATATCTTTCTGGTATTAGTTTAAATTGTCATATTTCTTTTTATTATAATTTCGCTTAAAGTTCAAATTTTATTGATTTCTTATGAAAACTTGGACATTGTCCAGTATATGGGAGTGAAATTTTCATTTCTCTAAATTAGAGTTTTGAAATATAGCTTAAATATATGGAACAAGATTGCTGTCAGTTTAAACTGAGACCAGTAAGATATGACAATATTAGGAAGCATGCATCAATCTGTAAAGTTCGTTATACTTTTAATGATGTGGTGTGCCGTATAGTGTTTGGTGTGGATATAGTTTTCTGTTGCCTGGCGTATGTTCGTATGGATAAGTTTCTATACTGTCCACTGTCTTTCATATAGTTGTTTTATCTTCAAACGCAATTTGAAGGGAAACCGTTTTCGAATACTAAAGACTTTCCATTGGCTTAAAAAAAAGTACGATCTCTATTTTTTTTTTCTTGTTTTATCCGTTTTTTATTAGCATTGTTTAAATTCTTTCGGCGTCTTTTCTTTGTGGCTTCTTTTAATCCACGTTTTCATGTCAAATTTAAACGGAAGTCGTCTTCATATGTAATTGGGAGTGACCGTGTTCACTTCCGGTTGTTACATGACGACGCAGTCTTACAGGAAACTAACGTTTTATTTACTAGCTACATACGGGAAAATGGACGCGCGACCGCTTCAGACTTCCGTGAGCGAACAAAAGAAACCGGAATACAAGTTCTTTAACCGAATAAGCACCACCATCCTGTTTAGGGGACATTTGCAAAAGTTACTATACTTGATATTTAGATTTAATATTTGGCTATTTTTTAATATATTTTTATAGTCGTGTGTCAGTGCTGTGTACTAATGTGTAATCTGTGTAATCATGAAATATCTATGCTAATTATTAAAGTTTTTTTTTTTAATTTCCCCTTAATTAATTTTTCTCCGTAATCCGTTGGTTAATTTCGCTCAGGACGTAACGTAGAAACTAAATTGATAACTGAGGAAACCCTCTTTTTTCGACCGCGCACCAATTTGTGTTTATGGGTGCATGCGTTCGTGCGTATGGATGGTTTATTTATTTGTCCGCGTCTAACAAGGAAAAGGATCTCCATTTTTACAATCATGTGTTGTTGAACCTCTCCGTAAAAATGTAGATTCATTATTGAAAACAAGTATGTAGATGATGACATTAATATTTAAAGGTGGTGAGGTAACTACAAGGAGATTATTTGATTAGACTGCTGACAATGGGAGTAGATTAATTTTCACATAGTGATATTACATTTATAACGAATGAAATTAAGGATATTAGTGATATTATGAAATATTATATGAAATTAATATTATTAAAGTATATTAAATTATATTAGATTTATTACTAATGAAAGGCATATTGAGTAGAAACAATATATATATATATATATATATATATATATATATGTATGTATGTATATTGTGAATGTGTACATATATATGTATAGTACACAACAACATCCAAAATTAGCTTATATGGGGGGTATAGATATATTTGAATCAACGAGAAGTATCTTTCATCCTCGGTGTATAGACTGTGTTCGTATTAGAAATTTAACTTTTAAATTTGATAGCATATATATATATATATATATATTTATATATATATATATATATATAATATAATGATAATTTTATACTTTTATTCTTTTCTAATATTTTTGACGCGTTTTTATTATTTTCATTAATCACTAAGTCAATGTGGTATATATAATAACGTACTGTTCAGACAGACATCGTGTATAATATATCGGATCGTTCCTTGTTATGGTTGAGGGCTTTTGAGTCCCATTGATCCCAAGAGTAAAATCGTCTGTTGTTCCAAATCCTGTAGGGCCAGCTATGGTGGTAAGGTCATGGACGATAGACCAGACTGAATGTGGTCAACCCCGAAGAACTCAATGGCAGAATAGACAAATATCTACATGATCTCAACGGTCATTCGTGGCGTAATCAAGGCGGATCTTGACAGACTAAGCATCCAACAGCATGATGCAACCAGGTTTTCCAGATCTCGCCTGTCACAATCCCCTGTGAGCTGCGAGGAAGGCGCTTCAGCTCAAATGCGTGGGCTTCTCCGACGCGCAGAGTTGTCTACCAAAATCAAATTCACGTGAATAGCCTCGTCAAACTCTCGTTGATTCACAACCATCTCCAGGGGGATCAGAAAGGGAACAGGGAGAGAGAATGACGATCCGATGATCGGATGCAAGCGACTGCCGACGACTAGCATATTTTTAAAGAAGTGATATATATTTCATTTTTTTAATCCAACTGATGTCATTACGTAAACGTTCTTTTTAATGGATACCCATATTTGAGTAGACGCTCCGTTTATTTATTAAATAGTATTTTTATTTAGTTTTCCCCTGCTTGCCCGAATATTAAAGAAAACTTATTAAAGTAAAATGCGCGCTCTTTGGCAGTATTTGAAACCGCGGACCCACTTGGCAGGGTAAACCGTCCTTTGATCTGACATGGTTTCAGAGATTCTCAGCCGCGATCTTAGTAACGGTTTCCTCGGGCAAGGGGTACGTGGATTGAAATTCTATCGGAAAGAATATATTTTTATTTAATAAGATTTCTTGTATATTCAGGGCGTTGGAGAAAGAAAAAAAAACTACGTTTGTATAAATTAACGGGGCTTATACTCAAATACGGTATCCCTGTTTCGGTAATAAAATGATGACTATATATATATATATATATATATATATATATATATATATATATAAAATTTGAAATAAACCATCTGACGTTCAAATCCCGTAGCTTCATTAACAGTGCAACCGTCCATCATAACATGAAAAGAATCGGAGTCTACCGGGTGATGACGAAAAGATACGAGCTTGGTTTCCGAAGTATTGAACGTTACAATCCAGTAATATACGGATGGCTATTTTCAATACATAAAATGATCATATTAAAATCATATAAAATCATATATAATCATATGCATGTATTTATGTATAGCTGGCCACTCGTATTCGAGGATACCTGTCTACTAGGGAGGCCAGACAATCCCTATGTCAGACGCTTGACCAGGCACATTTATGTTTATTCAACCTCCTCAGAGTCCACCAGTTCTTATTTTTGTTTTCTTTTGAATAGAAGCGTTAATTCCGAGCCTTCACTTGTTGCACGCGGCTGTAATTTGCCTGGGCAACCTTCTATTAAAAAAACAAAACTTTTAACACTCCATATCCACTATTAAATAATATGATGTTGATAGTAGGAGAGAAATATTAGATATAAATGACCTCTCTGATAGCGAGATGTTTTTGATAATGTGACTTATATAGAATTCTTGAGTTTTCGATCAGAATTTTTCTTATTTTTCTTAAGGATTCTCTCTCTCTCTTTCTCTCTCTCTCTCTCTCTCTATATATATATATATATATATACATATATATATATATATATATATAGTAACATATGCGAGAAAACTTGCACCAACCTAATATATATATATATATATATATATATATATATATATATATATATAGTAAGAGGAAAAACTATTTTATCAGACGTGTTTCGTACTCCGATGGACTTTATCAAGACAAATGTAAAGACTTTATGAAGGCAAATATAAAGATTTTATTTTGCAACAAATATTTATAAGTGGTCATTTGTGGTTTCTTCTGCAACTGTGTTTAGCAGACCTTAGTTACAGTTTCTGGAAAAGATCGTGTAATCTAGTGTGATCAACAATTTGAGCAAGGCCAGCACGATCAAGCTCTCGACTACGATGACTTGTGACTTCGTGCTAGAAAGCTATCGACGGCACCCAAGGCTTATGTCTATCTTTCACTCAAAAGGCTGTGATCGACTACTCCAGTCATATATAATCATATAAAATTTAGCCTATTAAAATGATCAAATTAAACTGTTACAGTTAGCTCAGAAAAAATATCAGTTTCAAGATCTTAGTTTTGGGCATGCGCACAGTAACAAATTATTCTTAATAATCTAAAATATGTTTCGGCTTTAAATAACCTACAACGGGTTGATAAACCATAAGAAAAAAGCAAATCAATCCGTTAACGTTTTCTAGATTTTTGCGTTGATCTAGCGTTTTGACTGCGAAGTACGCAAATATACTTGCAAAATAGAGAGTTCAAAAATGTCTCCGACTCCTTGTGGATTACAAATTAATCTCCCCTCACTCCAACTCTCTCACAGGCGGGGTGGGACAAGCCTCTCACTACCCTATCGGTACTTCCATAAAAAGTGCTCAGACGATCAACATTCCTTGATTCCACCAGTTCTAAGCTTAACGGCCAGGACACGCCATGCCACTCATTGTAACTATTGAACGATTTAAATTACTATATTCACGACATTTCGACCTTTGTATGCTCCTGCCTTCGTCAGGGGATTGGGATTTCAAAGCGAACCTTTTATTTCATCTACCAAGATAGATTATTCAATCTTTTCTATGCGTGTGCATTTAGAGAGCAAAAACAACTGAGTTCCATATTTCTTCATAAAAGACACTGAATGGAAGGTACAACTCCTACAAAAGGTAGTAAGGGAAAGCGAGAAGAAAGGACTAAGCATCAATTTACAAGACAGAATACATGGTTGTTAGTAAAAGGAACAGTCCAACATGCAAAGTACAAATTGAAGATGCCAAACTCAACCAAGTATACGTTATTAGCAAATTTGCGAGACCTCTTTAGTATAACTTAGTAACTATTTCCTTCCTGGTCGAAAATCATCAAATCTTTAAGATTTCGCCCGCTGCATATATGATTGTGGCTATTTTTCAATCTATCAGGTGCCGAATTCACTTGATAAATCCGACCTCAATGATTCACTTGTCAGAATACGGTGTGTGATTGTGCTGATGACTGCCCTGTGTTCAGGTTATACCCGTCAAACGGACATTTATGGCCAAACCGCAAGGGGCCAACGTATAATAAACTGACCTTCGTCTTACCTTGGCCGACATGATGGCTGTGTTAGCTTGAAAAGGTCACAATCTTCGTCTTCTAGTGAAGTGTCGATGGAAGAGCTGGCGGTTTGGGGGAACTTCTACAAGTTTTGCTGGCAAAGTAGACGCGCTTACTGGAGCAATACTTATTAACATGTATACGTACATTAAGTCGATATAAATATATTTTACGACCGTCTGAGGAATTCTGTACACAAAGGATCTATACTTGAGGCGTTGATAGATTCATCGTAGAATGAGGATATATCTTGTAGAATATATCAAAAATATCATAGTGAACGAATCAAAGAAGATTCATTGTATGAAAGGGTGGGCCTCGATTCTAATTACTCTGAAGTCTCAGAATGAGAGGAGATTTCAGGAAAAAGTGAGGTTGAAGCAATGTTTTAGAAAGATAGATAGATAGATAGATAGATAGACAGACAGACATACAAACTAATTTAAACCGAGAGAAAGAAAGAAAATAAATAGCTATATAGATATCCGGATGAAGGGACTAAGATAGAGAGAGTGAGAAAAGAGTAGATAGATAGATAGATATCTTAAAAAATTGATTGACACATAAACAAAGACTTTAAAGGAAAATATAAGATACAGACAGTGAGAAAAGAGCAGATAGATAGATAGGTAGATAGATAGATAGATAGATATTATTCCATTACTGTATTTATGAAAGAATGACGAATAGCGTCCCAAAAAATTTTATGAAATTTATCATTCGCTTTACTACACACACACACACCCATATATATATATTTAAATGTAAATTTATATATGTATATATGTATGTGTATGTATGAATGTATATATATATTTATATATTTAATATATATATACATATATATGTGTGTGTGTGTATATTAACCACTAATATTATCTATCTATCTATCTACTATCTATATATATATATATATATATATATATATATATATATATATATATATCAGGCAGCCTGACGATTGCGTCTAGCATGAAACAGCCTGTCGCCTCTGAGTGTTGCCTTCAATGTTCACTTCTATAGTTATATTTACATACGCTCTATCTCTGATATTGACCACTTTATCCCATAAATATAGCACACCTTAAAACTACATTTCTTTATATATATATATATATATATATATATATATATATATATATATATATATATATATATATATATAATCACTTTCAACGCTATTTTAGTGGATACTCATATTTGAGTAGACGTTCTATGAATTTATTAAACAGCATATACCGTATATTTCCGCGTATAAGGCGACATTTTTATAAGTCAAAGTAAAAAAATATAGCAAATTTTCATGAATTTATCCGACATCTGTAGTATAAGACGACTTACTGAATCCATAGAAATTCAAAATAAACCAAATAACAAAACCGATTCTAGATCAAGTTCTTCCTAAAGATATCCCCTAACGGGGAGACCATTGTTTTGTTTACATTTCATCATGTGATCCCTTGCAAATACTGCTTCTTCTTCCTCTTCTTTTACTATATCTAAATAGTTACAAACAGCCTGGTGCACTAGTAGCCATTTACTTATACTTCATCGACAATCACAAGATACCGTTAATAATAGTGCAATAATGTGTGATAATAGTACATTCTTCTTTCAATGTTTTTTTATTCGCAATCATACCTCTCTGCTTACATTTTCTCAGCTGAGCTTGGATGACTACAAGTTGATTTCATTGATATGGAATTATTCTTCAAATAGGCAATTTATTATGAAGTTATGCCAGTAATATATATGGCAAAAATGATTTTATTACTTATTATCAGTTTATTTTATAATGTCAATCTTTCATGGGCGTTATTGGTTATCTCACTGAGGCTGAGGTTACATCACTCATAATTTAAGGTTTCTTTTTTTTGTTAGAATTAACGCATAAAACGACCCCAATTCTTAAGGGTGATTTTTTATTTATATGTCGTCTTATACACGGAAATATATGATATATACCTGACTGACTGTTCTTTACATCTTTGAATATTCGAGAAAACCTGTCAGAAAAATACGCGTTCTCTGGCAGGATTCGAAACTGCATCCACTATGGGATATAATTTGTGTGTTTGGGCAGCAATCCATTTTTCATAAGAGTACTGCGATTTGTTTTTTATTTAATTTATCTTGCATTCGTAGAAATGATTTCTTTTCTGGACAAGTCTGTACAAACTTCCCTAATGTTCTATATATCCAAGCGCTTTCGGCTATTCTTTTAGCCAATAATAAGGGTGATTTTTTAAAGAAAGAAAAATTATAGTAGCAGTCAAAAAATGCCAGCCAGCTCTACATCAAATTGTCCTACGCGTAAAAGTGTTGGTAAGTAAATCTGATAATATAGTGGTCGTGAGTTCAATCTCCTTTACCCTCAGTGGAAAGCAATAACTGAACAATGCTAAATAGAATAAGAACTAAACGAGATATCCCGTAGATTAAATAAACGTTACGGTTCATAATTCTCTATCCGTTATCCTCATCGATATACATCCGAGGAAGGCCGGGCACAAGAGCTGAAACGTTGTGATAAACAACAAATCGGAAGATAATAGTCCGAATATAAATAGTGTAAATAAAAATAGTTTTTGTATTATTTTTAACTGACTGTTTTGAAATTTGATACCAGTCTCTATAGCGATGGGAATGTAATCAGCACGTTATGGCCGTGTTCATAGTTTATATTATTGTGTGTAGGCTTTTACTTTTTTATTATTATTAATGATTCCATCATTTTTAGCTGTTGTGGGCAGAGTTTGGTAGGATTCTGTGTGTGTTTAAATGGGTTCTAATTGATCTGAGAACTGTAACGTTAGTCTTCTTGATAGGCATGTAGTTATATGTCCAATATCATTATTAATGTATTCGCGTCGCATATCCTTAAGTGACATGTAAATACATAAATAATATTGGTCCACTGCAATTTGGATCATGCAGGTTAGTTGTTTCTTTACAATGAGGTTAGCAGTTTTTTGGGGTTTTTTTTTATATATATAATAGATATTTAACTAAATATTCTTGTTCTGGTTGACTGGAGTTGTGTATTTCTTAATTTTTTAGCGCTTATGACTAACGTGTATTTAATGTTGATATTATTGTTTTTAATCTGTATGTTCAATCTTGCTGTTGCTAATTGAGGTAGTTCTGAAAACCGTTATTAACTAGAGGTCGTTTCACGATGTTGACTTATGTAAAAAAAATAACGTGTACATTCACTCGTTGAATTAAGGTGGCGGGAGTTCTACTTGTAGTTTTTGTATAACTAAGTGGTGAATGTGTTACTACTAGATTTTGCAAGAATGTTGAAGAATGTTAAATTTAAAATATTCTTCACGTAAAATAAAAATACCGTCTTTATAGCGGATATATATTTCAGATTTTGTAACTTTTTCAGACATGTTGTTTTCGACATTCGACATGTAGTTGTAGGAGAAACACAGTTCTAGTGAACTTTCCATGCTAATATATATATATATATATATATATATATATATATATATATATATATATATATATATATATATATATATATTAGGCAGCAATCCTTCTTCCATGCACATTTCATTGAATACGAGAGACAAGGTGATTTCATTTAGTTTTTTATACAATCTCTCATGCTATCTATTTTTTTTTCTTTTCGGGTGATAAATTATATAAAATCTGTCTGAATGTTCTTTTATTTGAATGTTTCGGCTATACATTTAGCTATTTTCAAGGATTAAATATTTCAACTGTTAAATAAGAAATAGTGTGTTGTATGTATGTTTTATAAAATGTTTTCATTTTTCAAGACATATATATATATGTATGTGTGTGTGTAATATGTATATATATTATTTATATATTATATATGCGCGGTACTTATTGGAAAGCGCTCAATATCAGTGATAGAGCTAACATATTTAGTTGAAGTGATGTGAGTTTTTGACCGCGGCTTTCACGCCATTCCGATCGTCAGACGATAACCAGGGTCGCAATCTTATATATATATATATATATATATATATATATATATATATATATATATATGGGGAGAGAGAGAGAGTTAAGTAATAAAAGTTTGGTAATCCGTATGGATAATCCCAAGGAGGATGTAATTCAGAGAGCTCAATGTCAAACCAGAGCAAATATAAATTTAATTAGAAAACAGACAAGCTTGAGGTTGACTGTTTTCTAATTAAATTTAATATATATATATATATATATATATATATATATATATATATATATATATATATATATGTGTGTGTGTGTGTGTGTGTGTGTGTGTGTGTGTGTGTTTGTGTGTGTGTACACGGGGTGATTGAAAAGAAACTCCGTATTTTATGTATCTGTGGCCACCCAGGAGACCCTGTGATTTTTTTCCATGGGGCTGGTTAATATATTCTGAAATTATAGCATAAATATAATTTATTCGAAAATTATAACATAAATATGTTATTAAATCACTACAAAAATAGTCATTTATTTCAACACTTCTAGTGTCTTATCAAGTTATGGTGTTGACTGTCGAAAAAAGAGTTTTAAAACGTTCAACTCAATCAAACACCTCTCGCTAAGGGAAACACTGTTACATAAGCTGCAATGCCCAATCAAAATACAAGTATATGAAAATTCAAAAACCTTGAAAACGAACCCTGGTTATAATAATTATTGCTTTAATGTTAGGGTTAGACTAAAATAGATATCATTCTAATTAATATTAAATTTTACTATAAAATTGAAAATTAAAAATCACCAATTTTAAATTTTAAATTTAATCCGTATTAAGTCCAAATATTATAAAATTATTTGAAAAAGAAACTGAGGAAAAATACACATGATTTGTTATTTATTTTGTTTTAATTAAAAAGCCAAAATTTCAGTTAAAAACATTAAAATCTAAGGTTGATGCTACGCTTCGTTACAGCTTAGATATATTTGAAGTGGTGATATGGGCAAGGAAGAAATGAACTCACTGTTAACTGTAAACATAGCTCAAAATTTAATTTACTATAGTGGTAGTAATATTTTTGACGATAAGGCAATGTTACTGTAAGTTTAGTATAATATTACGTTTATTTGCTTCTAATCCCCCTATCTATGTACATATATGTAGGTATATGTTTATTATGCTGTTTGTGTGCATATTTTATATATAGCTGTATACATCTATCTGTGAATTTTATATATATATATATATATATATATATATATATATATGCGTGTGTGTATATATATGTATTTGCATGTACTTGTATGTGTGTATATAATTATGTGCATGTATATATATATATATATATATATGTGTGTGTGTGTCTGTATGTGTGTGTGTGATTATGTTTGCGTATATGTATATATGAATATAACTGTTCTATGTTTGTGTGTGTGTATATATATATATGTTTGTATTGACGGTTGTTCTATACGTACTTGTTTATATATTTATGCGCATGTATATATATGGGTGTGTAAGCGTATGTATGTATGTGCGGTGGGGCATAGTAATATTTTCGTGGGGCATGCGTAGGGTGTGCACATTTACAGTAGTACCAATAGAATAAGGGGGCAGTTCAAAAATGATTTATTAACAGTGAATTGTTTTCTAGGGAATCTAAATGAGAGTGTTAATGTTAATCCATATTAGTACATACGATGCATGTACAGTATGCATACATAAAAATATTCTGTGTGTATGTACGTACTTTTGTAATTGACACACAGTGTATTTCCTGTCTCCCCACACACGCGTATCTCGGTCAACAAAGGACAGGGCGTGATGCATGTCGCTGGAAGAGCCGATGTTTTGTCGGCCAATCAGCATGTGAAGATTCAGTTTGCTTCCTTCGTGTGAAGTGCAGTAAAATGTTGAATATGTAAGAATTACATATTACAGTGGAGTGGGCACCAGAATTTTAGACATACCAAAGTCGGGCATGGCCCAAAATCGTTTGGGAAACACTGATCCACAGTCACCGCAAAATAAAATATCCTAGAACTAAATCCTGGAGTTCGAAGCTAAATCTTCTTTTACGCATCGCGTTCATTCAGTACATGGGTGATCTTGAGTTGTTGAGGTTTATTTGATTTGCATCATAACTTCAGATAGGCTGTATATGCGTTTGAAGGCAGCTATACTAATAATGTAGACAGCACATGTGGGCTATTGTATCAACTGATTTCTGTTATAACTGACAGAATGAGTCTGCCCCATTTTTTTTTGCATCCTGGAACTAATGGCATCAGCAGTCGCATGCCCTCGGCCTTTTTGAATGTAGGTAGATTTCTTCTGCACACTTCCATCAAGATTAACAACTAAAATGAATAGCACATTTAACTCAAAGGGAAATTAATGACATAATCAAGATGTTGATCTTCCTCACTACTTCAAACAAAAAGTTAGGAAGGAAACCCACATCAGGACTTGAAAGTGCAATAACAGCTACTGGATTTGAGGAACCTTTTCTTCTGCACAAACTCTCTTTTGGTTTCTTGCTTCCCTGTCACCTATGCTCTTCAAAAATTTAAATATAGAAACAATCACTATCTTCTGTGTTCCTGAATCCATTTCTTTTATGATCCTTTCTACTCAATAATGTTTTCTCATTTTCTTTCAGTCTCAGCTACCCCTTGCATCTCAGTGACATTATCACCCTGCTTGATGTGAAATGATTAAAATAAAAAAAATAGACTTGAATAGCATAAAATGTTGTAAAGTCATATATCATAGTGGTTATACAAACAAAATTTGACAACCTCTTTGGTTATTGTCTAAGGGAGACTATTTATAGTCTCCATCTTTCACACATTTAAATTAGAATTCCACTCCAGTAAACTTGGGTTCTCTTGGACATGGAGTATTCTGAATCCAAAACCAGTTTGGCAGTTGGCTAAAAAAAAAGCTAGTAGAAATTTCCACCTGACCCCCAACCAACTAGAGGTTTCCAGAGAATGATGATTATCATTGACTTTTGATAACTTGACATTAGGAAATCTTAATCAGTCACTTTCATTGTCTTTTATTAAGAAACAGAGTCCAGAAGATGAAATTTATAGTTGATTATATTGTAATGTCAGCAAGATGGTGTTGGACCTGGATAGAGAGATCACGACAGGAGGTCAGACAAATTAAGGCCACTTGGTCAGCTAATGTGAAAATGACTCTGTATTAAAATAGACAGTGTGGATTACCATGAAATTAGAAATTGAAGAATGAAATTATCTGGTACAAAGGGATGTCAGACTAACACATAGTTCTCATAGTTTGAACTCAACCCTTTATTAGCTCTGTTTGTTTGTTTGTTTACCGGCATATCAATTCCTTATGGGTCATTTAATACCAAAATTTAATTTTCCTTGTAGGTTACCCAGATTTATATACACCTTAGGAAGGATGGTGGGGTACAACTATAGATCCAGAGATGAATATGCCATATGATAGGTCCTGATCTGGCATCTAGTCTACAATCACTATCCCACAGACATGCTGTGGCTTCCCTCTGTCTCTTCTACAAATATTTTCATGGTGTCTGTTCTGACAAGCTACTTTTAAATCCATTAAAACGCACAATAATGCACCGTTTGCAAGACATAGAAAGAAAACTATAGAACCTCTTACTCGGTGTGGTATAAGAAAACAAGAGAAAACCTATTGTATGGCAGAACGGGTTGAAAGAGCCTTAGCAAAGAAAGTTAACTGCAAAAGGCTAGAAGAGATAGGAACTGGTGGAGAGCCAAGATCACCCATTTTTAAATATCACTGCTATCTTTTAATAATGAGATATCCGCCTTGAAAAGGAGGCTTTAAACAGCAGTAGAGGGTTCTTGATAATCTTATATATACATACATGCAACATATATATATATATATATATATATATATATATATATATATACGCAGCATATCTTCATTCAAGCATGTTTGGTTGAATAATTGGTTTGCTTTGTTTTGTTTTACTTCAATGGGTTATTTAATGCCGACAATATTTTTATTCGTATGAATAGAATATGTATTCTTTGGTATACATTGGTTTGGTTTATTTTGTTTTACAGCATATCAACACCTCAATGGGTTATTTAATGCCGACAACATTTTTAGGATAGATTCGTATGAATAGAATATGTATTCTTTGGTTTCGATAGGTTTGGGTTTTTTTTGTTTTACGGAATATCAACCTCAATGGGTTATTTAATGCCGACAAAATTTCCATTTTTTTTTTCAAAAATGTATAGCTGGTAATTTTTTGAGAAATGTATAGCTGGTAATTTTTGGAGAAATGTATAGCTGGTAATATTTTTTTCAAAAATGAATAGTCTGGTTTCTTTTGTTTTGTATCATGTTAAGCTAAATAGGTTATTTAATATTGACAAAAGTTTTATTTCTGGTAATATTTTCTTTTTTCAAATATTTATTGCTGATGCTATTTTTTTTTTTTTTTTTTTTGCAAAATATTCCTGGTATTAAAATCTATTTTTACACTTTCATAGTGTTTTGAGTCATCTTGTAAGGTCAACTATTTGCCCATAGCTGTAAGCCTAACAGCTTGTACCTCCCCAGGTCAGAGTGAACCTGGGAACACAAGCAATTAAGAGGTGGTCCCACGCTCATCAAAACCTCCGATCAGAGGCCTTGCTGTTGGACGTAGTTTATCGCCTTACACAAGACGAAGATGTAGTTTAACGTCATACCCAGGACGGAGAGGCTAAATAAATCTGCATAGATATATATATATATATATATATATATATATATATATATATATATATATATATATAGATAGATAGATAGATAGATAGATAGATATAGGCAGCATATCTTCATTCAAGGATGTTTGATTAAATAATGTGGACATATATTTATTTATATTTACTTAAATCCTTTCAAATTCTTAATGTTGTCATTATTAATGAGGCGCCGTAGCTTTTCTCATTCCTTTTATTTTCCCAAGTATATTCGGTCTCGTCCAATTCAATATATTTTTAAATCAACATGTCCAGAAAAAACATTTTATCTTTATCTGAAGGCATACAATTGCGTGCAAAGTATATTTACTTGAAATCATAAACTTGTGTTCAAATTATTTACATTTTGGCATTAAACAACCTATAGAAGCTGATATGTCGCTAAGGAAAAACAAGCAAATCAATTTAAATTTAAATAATAGGTAAATATTTATGCCGCACGTGGTAGATTGTATACACGCATGTAAAGTCCCATGCGGACAGAAACGAGTGACATTACAAAGAATGACCTCTTCTTTTATAATACGAAGTTTTAGAATAAAATAAAAAATAGTGCTGTCAAAAAGTTTTTAAAATTCTTGGTAATTATCCTTTCATCTAGTGGTTTTACTGTTAAACTATTTCTAATGTCACTTTCTCAGTTTTAAAATTTTCATTTAATTGTATTTTTTTATACTTTTTCATTTTGGGAACTTACAACCTGTGTCAGAGATTATTAATTTAAAATATTTGAAAGAAAGAATTAGCTGATGTTAAAAAGTACGGCTTGAAAAAAAAATTAACGGAGAGTAATTTTTTTCTGGTTTTAAAATAAAATTCTATTACAGCCATCGTTAAATTACATTAATGCAGAAAATGTTTCAAAATCTAATTACGTCTTATTAATCAATTGCTTCGAGGCAAAATAATAGAAAGCATTCGCAACGATATAAAGTCTTTTAAAATCTCGGATGCCTACCGGATGGATATAATTTGTTCAAATGACTGAGGCAATGCAGTGTTGAACATCTAACAAGATAGCAAGTTAGTAAAGCAACAAAACCTCTATCTCCGATAAATCGCACTCTTACCATATAAATAGAGCCAAATTTAATCAGCGTAAGCAGACCTCACCGTCATATATATATATATATATATATATATATATATATATATATATATATATATATATATATATATATATATATGTATATTAATAAAAAGAAAGAACAGTAAGATATATAATCCGGTGTTCTTATAGATATTTTTATTTTTACAAAATAGTGCTGAATGTAAATTTACAGAGCATTAATATTATAAGTTAATAGACTTAAAATATGGTTTTTCGCTACACAGTTCCAACCATGTTTCAAAAATGGAAGCTAAAAGCCCCTAATTTAATTTTGTACTTAAATTAAAGATCACTTTCATTTCATCCTCAAGCGAATTTTGGAGTAACTTTAAAAATTGCATGGTTTTAAATACACAGCTAAAACAAAATTCATGTTTCCAAGGTTTGTTTTAGCTGTGTATTGTTTCAGCTGTGTATTTAAAACCATGTAATTTTTAAAGTTACTCCAAATTCGCTTGAGGATGAAATGAAAGTGATGTCTTTAATTTAAGTACAAAATTAAATTAGGGGCTTTTAGCTTCCATTTTTGAAACATGGTTGGAACTGTGTAGCGAAAAACCATATTTTAAGTCTATTAACTTATAATATATATATATATATATATATATATATATATATATATATATATATATGTGTGTGTGTGTGTGTGTGTGTGTGTGTGTGTGTATACGAGCAGCACGTTTCCCGTGCTTGATTCAAAAATCGTACGACCATACAGCAATCGCCATCACTTGACTTAAAATATATGCCTTACTTCTTGCCTATCTCACACTGCGAATTTTTTTAAGCTCTATACTAAACATTAAATCTGTTACGAAAAAAGAACTAAACAAAATGAACACAAAACGATCAGCTTTAAAAAAGGCCTCGTAACTGGAAAACCGAATGAAAAAAGAATGTTAACAACAAATACTTTTTTCACACCCAACCCAGTTCTGCGGATTCAGAATCAACCTTGAGTTTAAGCAAGCGAATGAGCCTGCCATGCAAATTTAAATTTTTCCCACTTGTGACGAATGCAACTATCGATTTTTTTTTGTATGCTAGTATGCTAGTTAACATTCGTGTGAGTCATCTGTTGGCTCTCACGCAGGCCAGTAGAATCTTCCTGCCTTTTCGTGGCAGCAAACTATAGGCTCTGACTCTGGCCAGTAGAAAATGGCCGCAAACTACATGAAAACTGTCGTAGAAGCATGAAAAAATCGATTATTTCCACTTTCGATGGGACTTGGGAAATACAATGTTGATCTTGGCCTTCCCGCTAACTTGGAGCATGTGCATGTAAATTTTGGTGCAAATCCGTCGAAAACTGCAGCCATGCATTCGTTACACACACACATCCTGCATTTTATAGATAAAGATATAAATATGTGTGTGTGTGTATGTGTGTGTGTGTGAGTGTACAGGGTGTCCATAAATTTCGTGTGCACTTTAAAAAATTTATAACTTTACTTGTATTTGGGATAGAAATAATCTGTAAAAAATGTTATAAAGTTTAATGTACCTAGTTTTTAAGTATAGCTAAAATAACTAATGTGATTTCAGGCATTACTGTAAATCAGTTGGCAAATGTTTTCCGTGAACTGCAAAATCGTATTACCCTTTGTATTGCTAATGATAGAGGACATATATATAGGATATAACGATATGTACTTTTGTACAATTTTATATATCAAAATACAGTATATACGAAAAATAGTATGACAAACTGGAAAAAAAAAAATTGTGATGTGTTTTATCCGATAAATTCCTAACGGATGAAACGCATCACAATTTTTTTTTCTAATTTGTCATACTATTTTTAGAAATATAATCTCTTTAAACGTTATTTTTAATGGATACTCGTATTTGAGTAAATGCTGCATTTATTTACTAAACAGTATATTTATTTATTTATTTTTGTCTACTAGCCAGGATATTTGAGAAATCTTCGTAAAAAAAATTTGCCCATGTTTTCTTATTTTTAATAAGATTTCTAAATAAATATAAATGAATAAATATATGCTTAATAAATAAACGGAGCGTCAACTCAAATACGGATATCTTCTAAAATAACGGTGAATGTTAATGTAATAAAATCTGTCTAAATAATAAATAAATAAAAACAATTACTTCTTTATAAAATTGCGGTATGCATACATGTTTTATTGAATATGACCGTCAAGAAAAGGTTTGAGAAATAAACCTTAGTTGTCAAATATTCGGGTATCTACATATACAACTTTTGCTTTTATTGCCTATTTAGTTTTCTTTTTGTCGGATTTGCTGAAACACCCTGTACATAGATGTTTTGTTCAATATGACCGTGCAGGAAAGTTTTTTATTCAGTTTTTTGCAGAATCCTTAGAGATTTTTTTCGTCTAGGAGGACGAAATTTCTAGAGGAACCGATCCTATTATTATCAGATTTCGTCTGTTTAACCATTTTGAAGAAGTTTATGGTTGTACATGTAAACTGGCGCGCAAAAGCTATTGGGAATCTATATGAAATTATTATACACCTTTGTTTTATTTTATTACGAAGTGAAAAAGATTTAGCAGTATTTTTTTTTATCAACAGAGTGTCTGTTAAACTTGACGATTGGAAAATAATTTGTTGCGTTTTCGTAGATGCTGTGTAAAAGAGGATAATCTAATTTAAGCAGATAAAGAACCATGAAAATCTCTTCGACTAATGAAAAGTCAAAAATAATACATCCAGGAAAACATTCAAGTCGGAAATGAGTAAGTTGCGTTGGAAATTCATTGTAGCTTGCTCTGTGTAATCATTTCACCCCAAGTAAGACACTAAAGCCATTAAGAAGCAAAGTATTACTGGGTGTGAGAGAATGAGTGAAAATTAAAAAAAAAAACACTTTTAAGAAGAGAAGACAATAAAAGAACAAACATTCAGAAGACAGAAAACAACGATTGACTTATATGTTTGACGATCAAACTTGACTGGGAAGTAAGAACCAGGAAAAGATTTCTATTGGGGAGAATCACGAGAGAAGATAACTGTTTGCATAGAACTTAGATTACATGAAGCCATTTCAACAGTAAAAGGACATGACCTTGTCGTCATTCTAGTACTGCTCTTACATTCATAAATTCTCGGTACGATAGAGGAAATTTCATCAGAACAATTACCCTGAAAGGATTTATAGAAAAGACACGGAGAAGCTACGTTACGACAGGGGAAAAAGGACTGAACCTGAGATGCTAGGTCAGGACCAATAACATTACAGTTTGTTCATTGGTTTTAATCAAGAATGTCTAAATATATATGTCATATTCCCTAGTCGACGAATGGTTTTATAAGGCGATCATACGCCGACCAGAAGATATATACATTATCACATCTGTGGAGAGATACGGGCTATCTCTCCCAGATCATGACAAGGGACAATTAGTAAACAAAAATATTTTAAAGACCACTGTTCGATTAGGATAATCGAACAGTAATCTTTTCCCAGGTTCAACACGAATACTGATCCACAATTCAAGGATGAATGGTAAGGCGTAATGAATTTTGATATAAGAAATTTAATATGTACATATACACAAAATATTAAAATAAAAGAAAAATATAAGCATGAGTGAAACATCTGACGACCAGATCTCAAGACTTATGATGGGATATCAAAATTTGCCTAACTCCAAATGGATTCGACTGAACCCGAACGGATATAAAAAAAATAAGTATGTATAACTACGAATGCAGAAATCAACCCATAACCAAAAGAGATGGGATAGGATTTACATATTATTATTTTGACATGTGGAAAGGTGTTTGTAAGAACATAATATTTATGGATGCATGTGTAGCTTTTAACACCGGTCCAAAATATATAATTACTTATCTTTATATTCAGTTCTCTTTTCTCTCTCACGTTTCCTCTAATATTTCTTTCCTTTTCTTTACACAAATACAATTTCACACACGGACCGGCTGTAACAGAGATATACACTTTCTTCCTCTATCTGGTTTTCTTTTATTCTTTCTTTCTTCTTCTGTATAGAGTTCAGTACCAAACACGATTCAACTGCAACAGGGATATACACTTTCTTCCTCTCTCTGGTTTTCTCTTTTCTTTCTTTCTTCTTTACACAATTCAGCTTGTAACAGAGATATATACTTTCTTCCTCTCTGGTTTTCTTTTTTCTTCAAATGCAGGCTGTATTAGCGTACAAATTCCTTTGCGTCTTCTGTGATAAATAACGCGATTTATCGTCTTCAATTCGGGTTAACGAACAGAAATACAGGTTCTACTATTTCTTGTCCGGAGTTGCCTGGGATGAATCGGACAAGTTCCATCATTATCAAATGAGTCTCATCTTTACGTTCATAAGTTATCAGCGCTTCAATTTCGAGTCTTGCTCCTTCAAAGACAAGACAGCAACTGACGCCCAAGTAATTTTCTAACTCTCACGTGTCCTGCGTTTTGGCGCGAACTCCAAACTTACATCAGTTCCCTGTCTAGCTTCTGTCTAGATATCTGTTGCTACGGGAAATTGGGACAGTCAACCTCTTGACTTGCTTTCCCAAAATGTCTCGGGACTCCCACGTGACCTCTTCTGTTGTCAGGCGGAGATTAACCTTAATATATGCCAGTATGCGTGTTTGGGCTATCTGCGTCCGTCACATATACCATAGACAAATGGTAGATTTATAAATATGTAAAATAGATTCATGCGAAAAATTTATCTAGCTCGACACAGTGAACCCAATCTTCTCGCAGCAGACCAAGCAATTGATTCTATATAATCTCTCCACTTCGCGGAAATCGTTTTGATACAAAAATCATGGCCAAAATCCCTGAAAAAACAATATTGAAAGGGAAAATAACTTTTAAGGTAAGATGCCTCAACGAAATTTATCCGGGCGCCTAGGAATTTCTAGAAACTCTGTTCAAACCATCCAAAAGGATTGAGTATATGTCTATGTTTCTGAGATGAGGTATTATGTACACAATTTACATTATTCGGACTATTATCATGATCTTTGCGCCATATTTATTACAACGTTTTGGTCGTTGTACGCTCCGGCCATCTTCACGTGTTTGGAATGTCGAACTGAGTCCGAAACATTGTAATAAATATGGCGACAAAGATGAGGACATTAGTCCGAATAATGTAAAATGTTTGCAAAAGGCTTGAATATTTATATATGTTAATCAATGGGTTATTATAGATAGCAAAGTTAAGTATTTCTTTTTATTGTACTATCCCAATGGTTAGTGGGTAGGAAGCAACAGTTATATTTCAAATGATTCTAAAGGGTATTTAAGTCTTTTAAGCGCAAAGAACGTAAGACAACAAAAGTTAGCCAAGAGAGATGAACGAAATATTTAGAGAATCCCGATAGGCCATTCAGAATGAACCATATGACAAGTGAGGAACGAATACAGCCTTAATATTTGTAGTTGATACGCAGAGTATTACAGCAGCCAGATGAGATTGTTTATCGAACAAACATCGGAATAGGAGATGGAAGTGGTCAAAAGCACATGGGATGTTGGAAAGTTGTAAAATAAATTTTTAGCAATGAATGAAGAGTAGAGTTCTATTCTTATGGAAGACAGTGTGTAAGAATACAACTGCGATAAAGAAACAATGCAAGACAGACCACAAAAAAGTGTAAAATTTGGTGGGCGGACATGGAATAGTGTTGGGTTGAATCAAGAGAGAAAATTGGTGAAAGTTGATGGGAAGCGAAACAGCGAAAACTATATTAGTTTACTACAGTTTAACCTTCTCCAAGACAAGGAAGAAGTACTTTTAACCATACATCACGTACAACAAAGAAAGTTTATTCTGGATAACGATATGTGGAACCCCATAAAAAATCGTAGAAAAAATCAGTAGATTTAAGTAAATCACTAAAAATCTCAATTCTGTACCAATATAGGCATAATCAGATATTGACTTATTTTTGTGCCAATAATAGGCCCCGATTTAAATTACCACATTCAGATTTATTAACCAATCAGCGACGTTATCTCAAACGTGATTGATGGTCGCATTAAGACTGAATTGAGCCAGGTGTGAATGGTCCGTTTGTAGGTATCCTCATTTCGATAAAGTTTAAGGCAGAGACCAACTCTAGACGATCTACCAATACATAAATTAACTTTTCCCTGGGATATAGGGGGTCTCGCGATTGATGGTCGCATTAAGACTGAATTGGGCCAGGTGTGAATGGCTCGGATGTGGGTATCTTCACTGCGACAGTGTTGCAGGCAAAACCATAGACGTTCTGACAATGCCACTCTTTTTAGCTAGTTGCAATATCCTGGGGCTGAGGTCGGAATCTCGAAAAAGAATCAAATCTTCTTTTATAGTACGAATTTTTAGCACCAATCAAGGAAAAAAAAATACTGTCAAAAACCGTTTTGGCTTTTCCCATGGCCTCCTGAGGTCTCTACAATTTTCCAAGTTACTCGAACTTTGACTCCTCTGATGACGCCACATTTCCGCACCGCTAAGGTTCAATTAGCGGTGTTACGAACCAAGGTGAGGTGTTGTTTCTGATGTCGGAGCCATAATAACAGCTCTCCGATGGGTTGTCTCTTAACATAACCCATGAAAGCTTAAGGACGCTGAACTGAGCCGCTGGATATATGTTTGGCACCTTCTGTATTGATGGGCTTTGAGACATATTAGTCGGTAATTTAACATAGATAATTCTAGACAGAAACGTTTGGAATTCATAATTGTCTACTGCTCTGCGGATGGCCGGCTGTAAAGCTTTCTCTTAACTATTCCTGGATCCCAGATGAAACTGTAAATGGCAATTCTTTTTAATTGATTCACCCGAAGCATAATGCTACTACAAATGGATAAAAAGGAAATAAAACTTTTAAAGGAAACAGAAAGGCAATAATTGTATAAATTTCAAAGTTTAAGAGTGGACGTTAAGAATATAGAGATGAAGTAGAATTTACAAGAACCGGAAGTTAAGTTCTAAAATAGAAAACCAGGTATAGACATCCTGTTAAAATCCTGTTAAAAATAATTGGAGCGGTCTTGAAATTTCAGAAACAGTATATGCCATCCATCTAGCATCAACTAGCATACTTTGTTCAATTTATATTTGCTATGAATAGCCTACCCGATGTCTATCCTGACTCGCCATATATCAAAATGCAACTGTCACCTACGATTTACGTTACAATGTGTTATCTCATGACATTTGGCACTTCAGCACTCAAACACCACACATAACATACATACGACAACTATTAAATATGAGAAGCGACCTTTAGACAAACTTTGGAGATACGCAGCGATATGCTGATGATAGTAACTATGAATTTTGACTTCGGAAAATTTTTTCAATGTAAAGATTACGCATAATTTTGCAAAGTTGAATTCATCAACGTCCTCTGAAGTTTTCAGATGAACGTATGGTAGATCTTTATTTTTCCAATTAAAATGAATTTGTCATTTTTCCCTGAAAAAATGAAGCTCAAGAGACATTGGAATTTAAATCGTCAAATGGTGTTTTTTTAGCCAATCAGAGCGGTCGAAAAATGACGCAAGATTTACTGTCATTTGCAGGCGATCTTTTCAGAATAGTTGAAACGTCAAGTAGTTCTAAAATTATACATTTTCCTTCTATTTGTTCTTTCCTTTATTCATTCTATTTTTTATCTAATTACTTCTTAATATAATTTCGACATTATTACCAATTTCTATGTAACATACAATCCGTAAAATTCAAGCTTATCGATTGGTTACTTACTTAAATTCATTAATTATTATTATTATTATTATTATTATTATTATTGTATATTTTGTATTATAGTTTATTTAGTTAGTTATTTAACGTAATATAAACTTAGCGGTTAATTACTTAAACTCGTGTATTCTTCTTCTTCTTCTTCTTCTTCTTATTATTATTATTATTATTATTATTATTATTCATATAATATTTTTTTATTTTTATTTGTTACTGTTCTCCTTTTGAATGCAGGGTTGGTATAGATGGAATAAAAATTCCAATAACCAAAAACACTATTTTTTAAAAAGTGCTCAATATAAAATTTCTGACATATTCATATGTCAAATATCTGGTAACGCATGCATTTTGAAATTTTACATTTGATTTGACGCAGAAAAACAGATAAATAACCTGAACATTTCTTGATTATTCCATATATATATATATATATATATATATATATATATAGGTAAAGGAATTTAAAGACCGGATATACAAAAAAGGCATAGCTAACTGTGTGGACAGGTCATGAATATAGTTTAATATTGTTAGAGGGAGGGTATCAGAATATAGACTCTTTTTCGCCGTATTTTTCTTGCCCCTTTCTGGCGAGGGTTGGTGGTGGTGGCGCTATGCGCCTCCCTCGGGAATCACACATGAAAATTATACACACACACACACACGTACGTACGGACATTTACATTCGCTTACACATAATTTGACCACAAACTTTCTTCGTTCATTCAAGCACAATTATAATCGTTATTGTATGTCAATACACATATACCAGTTTGTACACACACACACACACATATATATATATATATATATATATATATATATATATATATATATACATACAGTGTAACCCGGTTATAACAGAGTTGTCGGGACCGGAAAATAAGTCTCTTATATCCGGGTTTCTCTTATATCCGGGTTTGATCTATTTTGTTTACATTAACACGGGCTCTAATTTGGGACCAGATAAAATCACTCTTATATCCGGGTTTCTCTTATATCAGGGTCTCTTATATCCGGGTTACACTGTATATATATGTGTGTAGGAAGTGTGAGTTTGTAAACAGTGACTATTATACCTAATAATGCAAGACTCTTCGGTAAATCGAATCGAGTTCTCTCAGTCACTGTGTGTTTATCTAAAAATAAGTACGCTTAAAATTCACCTTCATTCCTGCCGTGCTTAGGGGTAGAATCTCTGACTAAAGTCAATTCAGTTCGGTTTCGATCCTTGCTAAAAGCAACCGGACATCTAGCCTATGTGAGCTGTGATACAGAGGAACAATCTGTCTGTGGATGACAATTACCCAGCCTATATGTCTTTCTGAAACCGCGAAGGCTCCACATGCTTGAACATGTACATTGTATGCCGGATGGAAGGATTACGAAGATCCTTCTGTACGGGAGGACCGACCACCAGAAAGCGGGCGAACCTCGTCTTCGCTTCATGAGTTCGATGGACATGGACAATTCGGAGGTGGGAAGACGTCGCCAACGATGGCTGACGCTGGAAATGCGATTTACACCGAAGGCTGGAACGAGGAAAAGCAGAAATGGAGGCATGCCACCAGGGTGAATGGTGCTCGTAGAAAAGAATACAACACGGTCACTTTCGTTGCCATCGATATGGTCACTTTCTGGTTGGCCTGTACAGCCATAACAGATATTGCGCCACCATCAAGAGCTGAATGCAGAACTATCTGGAAGCAGATCCATAATCTCTCAAGAATTTATAAAATTTATGGCTAACAAATATAAAGTTTCTGATCGGTAGGGGTCACGGGATCTTTTAAATGTCTAGACCTATACCATTGCCGTAGTTTTCACACGTTAATATTTACCCAACCGAGAAGACCTTCTCAAACTGCGCAGGCTCCACGGCCTTGAACAGGTACACCGTATGCCGGATGGAAGGATACGAAGTTCCCTCTGTATTGGGAACCGGCTGTCTACAAGAGAGCACAAGAGCGACTTTATCTTCGATTGATGTGGTCGATGGACATGGACATTCGGAGGTGGGAAGATGTCGTCAACGATAGCTGATGCTGGAGACGCGATTTACACCGAAGGCTGGAGTGAATTAAAGAAGAAACGGAGGCTTGCCTTCAGATGTGAATGGTACCCGAAGGGAAAGAAAACAACAAACCGACATCGGGGTAGAGCGTCTTCAAATCCATTTGCTGTCATCAAGACTGTACATGTTGCGCAACCATCAGTAGCAGAAAGCTCAACTATCTGAACGCAGATCCATGATCTCTCGTGAATTTACAAACTTTAGGTGATAATAAAAATGTAATGATCGGTGGGGCCACAGGATCTTGACGTCAAGTAACCGCTTAACCCTATACCAGTTGCTGATGGCAATGCTAAATAAATGTTCAAAAAGGGACATGCTGATACATGCCTGACTTTTCTGCATATATATACAGTGTCCACCAAAGATATATACACACTTCAAGAAAGGAAAAACATGTACAGGTATTGTAATACTGAATTTATTGTAATATCAGATTGATACACATTACATTTGAACTCTAGAGTCACAAGAAATGCTCAAAACGGTGGCCTTTAGCTTCCATATATTTATTAGTACGTCGATTTGCTTCTTGGGCAACGTTGGCTAAAACGTCCAGTGGTACTGCTGGACATGCATTTTCAATTTCTTGTCTAAGGTCCACCAATATCCAGTCATCTGTCGAGAAAAGATCGTTAACATTGTAAACGTTCTAATGTTTGTTTCTCTCCTTCTAACCTTTTATTTTGAAAAGAAACCAGTGATGGTGGGACGTACTCTGAACATTACACACAGTTTTGGCAAATTAATTTGAAAATTTTCGCCGGAGTCAACGGACAGCAGGCGAAACTCAGTATACGACTTAATAGAACGCCTTGTTCGTTTTTCGTTAATATTTATAATACAAGTGTCATAGATTGAAAAAATTTTTTTTGTTTGTTTTTTTACAAAAATATCTTTAGAATAATGAATATTAGCGACCACTACTGAATTTTCGATACCCAAGGATTAAAATTAATTTTTAAAAATTAAAAATCATTCTTGAAGACTTCATTTAACTTTAATTGAAAGCTAAATGATTAAATTTACTATTTCCAGCAAGTAAAATATTCTGGTGTATTTTAAATAAAAACTATATAGATTGCAATCTCAACTTTTGGGCCGATTTAAGAAAATTTTCATAAAGCGGTCATTTCCTTCATTTTAAGAAATTTGTAAACAAAACAAAATTATTGATTTAAAAAATCTTCCAAAAATAAAGTAATATATTTGTGACCAGCTATTTGAATAAAATTGGCAAATTTAAAGTTAAATTAATCTGATTTAAAAGAAATATTACTTATTATAGCATAAAAATATAGTATACAAGCATTTCTTAACAACGTGATCCTTTCTGATTATGTCTTTATTGACGTTATCGACGTTACGAGGTGATGACATTTAGTATGGATGACCAGAATTGACATAAATTTACGAACGCAACGAAGTGAACGCAATTTTATATTTACAACTACCTAATAATTTTTACAAATTAACATAATACTTTCAGTAATTATCAAATATTTTATTGACTTTTATTTACGCTTCAAGATACTTTACGAAAAAAATAATAAATTTTAAAATAATATAAAATTTTCTTAGTTTAATTTTAAAATTTAATAACTGACATAAAATACCATGATAGAGATAAAAATCAATAATTTACGAAATGTTACGGTATTTTATTTATTATTAATTGTTATTATGATGACTATTTTATTATTAAATTTTTATATTACTTTAAATTTTATTATTAATTACATAATTGTTTAAACTTTTATTATTTTAACCCAATGCCTTCAGCAATATTGATTTTTTAAGGATTATGTCATATATAGGTTCCCATAGGTAGAAATTGGGAATATTTAAACGGCATTTTTTTAATTATTTTAAAAGTATTAGGTTACAAACAACTGTTAAGTGTTTTTCAATTTGTAATTCTTAAATGTACTTGTACTTATCAACAAACTGCCGGCTTCAAACAATGCGGAATTTTAAACGATTTTTTAATATTATAAATTATTTAATTAATTTCTTTAAAAAAATGAAAATAATTTTTGTAAAAATTAATTATTCACCGAAAGAAATTTCTTCTTAAGATAATAGTGTCCTTAATAAATCTTATTTATAAAAGCAATTATTAGGTTGGTGCAAAAATAATGACGTGATAATGTCATTTTTTGACGTTAAAAAATACGTCAAAAAACGACATTGTCACGTCATTATTTTTGCACCAACCTACTAAAAGCTTTTCTAATTAAATAATGTCATAGTTTTATTGCATTTATTATTTTACAATTCAGAACAGATTTTTTTGTGAATGTGTTAAATGTTTTACAAAAAAAAAGTCAATTATGATTTACCATCTCCACATAGTCTTGTTTCAACTAATAAAAAATAGCCACGCCATAAAAACTTAATTTCTGGAAATGATATGAAATTAAGTAAGTGGGTGGTAACATAAGTAAAAAAAAAAAAAAAATTTCCAAGATTTTCTAAAAAAAATTTCAAAAAATTTTCACTCATTTCTGAAAATGACTTGAAAGTTTCATTACAATCCCACAATTATTTAATTTTTGAAAGAATTTCCAAATCAATGTGTTTTTTACCGGAAAAAGCGTAAAAAATAACTTTTATCTTTGATCCACCGCTGAAGTAAATAAAAAACAAGATTTTTAATCTAAATGTCGAAGTAAAAAATACTTCAAAAATAATACTTTGGTCTTTCCTCTTAATAATAACTTAAAATATATTTTTTTTTTTATATTTTGTGGTATTTTTCATCATTCTATGCTGATTTTACGCGACCAAGTAGAGATCTTTAATGAATATAGATGGTATTAATGTTTAAAAATGAATTTAAATAGCACGAGTGTTTAAGAATAAATGTATAGTGTATTAGTGATTAAGAATGAATATGAAGTGTTTTAGTGTTTAAGAATGAATAGAGTGTATTAGTATTTAAGAATGAATATAGAGTTTATTAGTGTTTAAGAATGAATATAGATTGTATTAGTGTTTCACAATGAATACGGAGTGTATTAGTGTTTAAGAATGAATATGTAGTGTTTTAAATTTTAAGAATGAATAGAGTGTATTTGTATTTAAGAATGAATATAGAGTTTATTAGTGTTTAAGAATGAATATAGATTGCATTAGTGTTTCACAATGAATACGGAGCGTATTGGTGTTTAAGAATGAATATAGATTGTTTTAGTGTTTAAGAATGAATAGAGTGTATTAGTATTTAAGAATGAATATAGAGTTTATTAGTGTTTAAGAATGAATATAGATTGTATTAGTGTTTCACAATGAATACGGAGTGTATTAGTGTTTAAGAATGAATATGTAGTGTTTTAGTGTTTAAGAATGAATAGAGTGTATTTGTATTTAAGAATGAATATAGAGTTTATTAGTGTTTAAGAATGAATATAGATTGTATTAGTGTTTCACAATGAATACGGAGTGTATTAGTGTTTAAGAATGAATATGTAGTGTTTTAGTGTTTAAGAATGAATAGAGTGTATTTGTATTTAAGAATGAATATAGAGTTTATTAGTGTTTAAGAATGAATATAGATTGCATTAGTGTTTCACAATGAATACGGAGTGTATTAGTGTTTAAGAATGGATATAGATTGTTTTAGTGTTTAAGAATGAATAGAGTGTATTAGTATTTAAGAATGAATATAGAGTTTATTAGTGTTTAAGAATGAATATAGATTGTATTAGTGTTTCACAATGAATACGGAGTGTATTAGTGTTTAAGAATGAATATGTAGTGTTTTAAATTTTAAGAATGAATAGAGTGTATTTGTATTTAAGAATGAATATAGAGTTTATTAGTGTTTAAGAATGAATATAGATTGCATTAGTGTTTCACAATGAATACGGAGCGTATTAGTGTTTAAGAATGAATATAGATTGTTTTAGTGTTTAAGAATGAATAGAGTGTATTAGTATTTAAGAATGAATATAGAGTTTATTAGTGTTTAAGAATGAATATAGATTGTATTAGTGTTTCACAATGAATACGGAGTGTATTAGTGTTTAAGAATGAATATGTAGCGTTTTAGTGTTTAAGAATGAATAGAGTGTATTTGTATTTAAGAATGAATATAGAGTTTATTAGTGTTTAAGAATGAATATAGATTGTATTAGTGTTTCACAATGAATACGGAGTGTATTAGTGTTTAAGAATGAATATGTAGTGTTTTAGTGTTTAAGAATGAATAGAGTGTATTTGTATTTAAGAATGAATATAGAGTTTATTAGTGTTTAAGAATGAATATAGATTGCATTAGTGTTTCACAATGAATACGGAGTGTATTAGTGTTTAAGAATGGATATAGATTGTTTTAGTGTTTAAGAATGAATAGAGTGTATTAGTATTTAAGAATGAATATAGAGTTTATTAGTGTTTAAGAATGAATATAGATTGTATTAGTGTTTCACAATGAATACGGAGTGTATTAGTGTTTAAGAATGAATATGAAGTGTTTTAGTGTTTAAGAATGAATATGAAGTGTTTTAGTGTTTAAGAATGAATAGAGTGTATTAGTGTTTAAGAATGAATATAGAGTTTATTAGTGTTTAAGAATGAATATAGATTGAATTAGTGTTTCTCAATTAATACGGAGTGTATTAGTGTTCAAGAATGAATATAGATTGTATTAGTGTTTAAGAATGAATACAAAGTGCATTAGTGTTTAAGAATTAATATAGAATGTATTAGTGTTTAAGAATGAAAGTAGACGTTAGTGGCTGAATGTTATTAACTGACGAATACGTTGACAATGAACATTGTACAAAACTTTATTTTTACGTAGGCAAGATGATTTTTCTTTTGTTGCCAATTTATTCCAAATTAGTTTGACGTTATGTATGAAATTTATGAAGCATATGTAACATGTTTTCCCTAATACAAAACAACGACGATTATATAAATATATGAATTTATATTCAATATGAAGGAATAAACTTCTTCGCTATCCATTTAAATGTCATTTTCATCTTCGGTTTATTTTCTGTCGTTTTATAATTTCAGGCGGCGAACTCTTTCATTTTACGATCATGTCTTAAAACATAGCTTTTTCCCGTCATTAAGGAGCGCCATATTTGTTCGGCTTTCTTGAGGCGTCATTTGCTAATATTTTGATCAATCTCCCTTCTTCTATCTAAGTTGAAAAAAAAGAAAAGAAAAAGATTTAAGAAAATCCTTTTTTCTATCACTAATGACACTATCCCTTGGGTGGTGGGGATAATTTAATCAATCCTCCATCATGGAATTATTTTTGTTAACGAATGACGAACACGTTTTTTCAAAATATCTGTTTGGGAAACATTTTGATTACGAAACGCATTGTGAGACGAGTTACTTCAAAGATTTTAAGTTAAATCCCTCTGGGTTTTAAAATTCTATATTGATTCGTCCTCTATAGAATCGAGGATACCAAATTAAGAACGGGTCGCATCATGTTCGTTCTACGGTGGGGCACTAATTTTATACACACACATATATATATATATATATATATATATATATATATATATATATCATTAAAAAGGACAGACATAGTACTACGTTTAAGCTTTTTATTTAAGTTTTCTTGCGTTTGAAGAAGTGTTTTCTTTTCTGGACACAGAGAGTGTAGAAACCGTCCTAATGTTCTGTAATTACGAGCGCTTTCAGCTATACTTTTAGCCATTATCAAGGAGGATTTTTTTTTTCAGTTTAATTGGGTGTGTACGTTGTGTATATGTTTTTATTGTTATTGAGATGTATTATTTACCGAACACAGTTAGCACATTGTGACCGTGTTCGCAGTTAATATTATTAAATGTTGGTTTTTACATTTTTATTATTAAGGCTTCCATTATTTTTAATCTTTTTTTCTCTCACGTGGATGTTTATATTTTCTACGAGTATGTTTCATATATTATATAAATAGGATGAGGCACGATAGGGATAATTTATTAAAAGTATAATTAAACATGAAAAGTTTATCTACTAGTTAGTTGTTATATGTACTGTTATATGTACTAATAGCAGGTTAGATAATTTTCAGATGCAATATTTTAAAAATTAAATGACAAGAGAGGGTCCCAAATACAGAAGTGCTCAAAAGAGCTTGCATTCAGTCACTATATCCCATCCTGCGGTCTTGGTGCCTCAGGTGGCTTGGGCACGTTGTCCGCATGGATAACTCCAATATCCCTAAACAGATACTGTATGGGGAACTGTCTGCAGCCACGCGAAACTTTAGACGACCCAAGCTTTGCTTCAACGACCAGTGTAAAACGTCCATGATGGAATTGTCTATCAATGTCGCGAACTGCAATGCTCGGGATCGAATGGAGTGGGGAAATGCTGTATTCGCAGGAGCAAAGTGCTATGAAAAGAATCCAGCGAGCCATAGAGGCTAGAAAATCCAGCGAGCCATAGAGGCTAGAAAAAGACGTAAATGCCCTACGGTCGATGACCTCAAAATATTCTACTACTGTGGTCGTTGTCAAAAACCGTGGCGATCTCGCATTGGTTGTTTTAGCCATGAGCGGCGCTGAGTTTTAAGATAATAAATTTTCCGCTGCTGACCGTAGCCATCGACGAAAAAGGGCATATATATGTGCCGCTCAAAATGACCTGCTTCTTTTTCAAACTTTTCATTTCAGTTCTTTGAATATATGTTTTGACCCTAAATTTCTAGAGGTTGACCAGTAGACACCAAGAGATATTTTTAAATACTAAATTTCACTCATTAAAAAGATCAAAAGCCACTGAAGGAGGGATTTTTTATCAAAACTGTTATGATAAATGAGATCTGATATGAGATACAACGGAAAAAAGATTTTGACTCTTATCACAAAGATAAGATCCTTTTAAAGGGTATTCTAAAGTTTCCAGAGTTTTGAGTTTCTGAAAGATAAGACTGCGTCTGGACCGGTTACGAGAGCAAATTTGTTTACTATAACTCTGCATATAGCCATCTTCTAAATGTAGTGTTCTTTTAAGCGATTTAATTGGAAAACGTAGGTTATATAGGAGTAGACAGGTTCGCCAATCACATGGTTCGCATTCCTTCCTGATCTTTTGAACAGAGTTTTAGAGTTTTGTCCCTTGTTTCCTGTTTAGTATTTAGACTTCTGGTTCCTTCCAAAGTCTACTTCAACTCTATACTTCTAACGCCTTCGCCCAACCTCTAAACTTTTATTTTATATTTTATATTTTTATTAAATAGGAGAAGATAGGTTGGCTTATTGTCCTGTTCACACTCCTCCACGGTCTTTTGAAATGAAGTAGAGTTTTATCCCTAGATTCTTAATAAGTAATAATTTTCTGATTCCTTCTGAAGACTTATCTTTTAATCCCAATAGCCTCTTGTAACTTAATGTCATTACTGCTATACTTGGGGTGAATTCATAAAAAAAAAAAAAAACGGGAAAGCTACTATTACTCAGGGTTTACATAGGTGAAAGTGAGAGAAAAGACTGGGTGTAGCGGGGATTGGGGAAAAGATAAAAGATGAACGGGGTTCAAGTCAACAGAAGATGGCGGCTGACGTTGCATTTTAAATTTGTGAAAATTGTATTTATCAGGGAAGCAAGTAAGCGGAAAAGTGTTCCACTGTCGGGAAGTGCGAGGAAAGAAACTGTTGCAGTAGAAATGGCAGTTACATCTAACTATTTCAAAAGTGAAAGGGTGAACATTATTTACATTATTCAGACTATTGTCCTCATCTTTGTCGCCATATTTATTACAACGTTTCGGCCGTTGTACGCTCCGACCTTCTTCAGGTTGTTGGAATGTCGAACTGAACCCTTTATTTCGCTCATTGGGGTAGACTGTTCTAGTTCCATGTTTAATGGATTTCAGTTATCAGTTATCTCCTGTTAATTTTCCCTCTGAAAGTTCTCCACTGCCTTAACCGGGTATTGAACTCACACTCTTTGGGTCCTGACACTGGATCTAGCCAATGCCTTTATCGACTGAAGAAGGCCGGAGCGTACAACGGCCGAAATGTTGTAATAAATATAGCGACAAATATGAGGACAATAGTCCGAATAATGTAAATAATGAACATAATACCTCATCTCAGTAATATAGACAGATAGTGAAAGGGTGAGACTAAGACAGCAATCGAATAGCACGCAGGTATTCGGGACACAGAGGGAAAAAATTTCGTCAGAGCTGTGGCCATGAAAATATTTGTAGAAAAGAGTGAAGAAAGATACGTCACGTCGGTGAGAAAGTGACTGAAGTCGAGATGCCAGGTTAGGATCTATTACATTGCAGATCCTTCTTTGTATTTTGTCAAGAACCTCGAGATGAACAGTAGGAGCCCCAGACTAGATATGGCAACAGTATTCTATTCACGGACGAATGATAGCTATCTAAATGTTGGATTCCTAGAATTCTTACACATCTATACTGATAATAATAATTCACTGTCCAGATTCAGGATCGAACCAGCCAACTGTTTATAACCTTGGTTTTGTCCGATCCCATCACACGCTATTTAATCTAATAAAGAGAGCGTTTAGAAACTGCTTGGAGCGTTTCCGATTCAAAGCACTTTGAGAAAGAATTGATCATTTGTTAGTTGTCAGGGTAAGTTATTTTCGTGAATGAAACGCCAAGTCTCAATAAGTCCCCAATATTCGCCAAAAAGGTCAAAGCGATAGGATAGATAAATCGTACTCATCGATTGGCCAAAGAAGATTATCCTTGAAATCGATTTTCCCCAGCCTCGTCTTCACTGTCAACTGAAGAATCATCTCCCCAACCGCTCACTCCAGGCGATGGGGAGATAAATACTTTATTTTGCACTATTCAATTGCGCTTTGATGAATTGATGGTAAATTCCTTGAGGAGGGCTTGTTTACCGGATGATGGATTTTCACTGGGCCGAATTGACCGTGACTGCGTCAAGATAGGCTTCAGCTGAACATCTCATGTCTGTGGTGCGGGTAAGTAAAAGTGTTGTTGTTTTTGTTTTGGATGCTGTTTGTATACATCAAAATCCCGGGCACGTGCACACGGGCATTATCTAATAATGCATTGCACCTTTCCTGAAGACTGAACAACAGAAATATTGCAGGTCTTCGGGTCATTTACTGAGAAGAGACCTGATAATATCGCCTTTGTTTTCGATATTCAAGTTTCCCTCACAAATCAGCCCTTCGAAATAAAATGCACGCAAAATGCCGTACACACGAGAGCCGATAATAAACACATTTCAAAGACCATTAATAACCGTAGTAAGTTCCGTTGCTACAAGATTCTACCTCTGTGTGTTCGATCCCTTCAAGGAGTTGATCATTACTCTCCACAAGTTCCTGTTCTTTGTAAATCTTTGTTTTTTATCGCTCCTAATTCCTGTTCTGACAACCATTTATTCAAGCTCATTTATTACTCGCTGCATTCCTCTGTCTCAATGGTTGTTAACCAGGTATGGTCGCAACCCCTAGTTGGGCGATATCGGTTCCTAGACCGTGCGGGGATTCTGAATCATTGGGGTTGGTTTATTAAGGAAACTCTAGTGTTGTGCTTTGCGATCTAACATAAAAGTTTACATTGTAGAAATATTACCACTTGTTATTTCTCGTGTGGAGAGCTGCAAACCTGTGACAACCGGATCCGGCAGCTATTCAGGCAAAATTTGAAAGATACTGATGATGAGAGCGACATCAGGTAAGATCTCATCTGAGAAACAATCGTAGAATCCAAATAGGGGTTCCACAGATTCTCGCCTGGGCTTCACAGTTAGAAACGTATCCCGTACTGGCAAAAATCTCTCGCTGTGCTGATGCCTTTCGCTAATACATGCCTGGGCGAAACGAGATTTTTTTCTGTCTGCTTCACATCAAAACCAAGAGCGGAAATCGACTGAATCTTCAACATGACATGCGAGTTACCCTCATCACCAAGACATCAAGATTTGAGATCATCATAAAGAGAAAACAAAGTCACTAAGTGTTGTGGATTCCGCGTGAAAAATCGGTCTCAAATAAATGATAAACGCAAGTATTTAAGCTAAGAAATTAAATGTATTTACACAAAATACAAAAGGTAATGCTGTTAGTAAAATCCAGGAACGCCGGTTAGTATTAATCAAAGATCGCTATATACAGTCTCGAAGTAAACTTCCTTACAGTCGGGCGTCCTTGTAACTGACTTCTAACTCAATCAAAGTGTCTATGTACTTTCCACTCAGTTCCTCCACCGTGTTCCTCTACACTGTTCCTCTACTCTCTGCCTGTGGCTATTTTATGGCAGCAGGACGAGTCCATTTATATCAGAAAAGGGTGGATCTCATAACACCCACTCCTTAGATCCCTCTTTTGGGGTGGAGTTAATATTGTGTCCATTGTTGAAAAATTGCAGGAGCCACTTTTATTCCGAATGGTAGTCTGTTGACCTTGTACAATCCTTTGTGCGTATTAATGCCAATGATTTTAGAACTCTCTTCTTGTACTGGAATTTGTAGATAAGCCTCACTAAGTTCTATTTTTGAAAATATCTTACCGCCGTTGAGCTTTATAAATATCTCCTCTGGGCTCGGTAGTGGGTAATGGTGGTCCTTTATTGCCTTGTTGAGTCCCGTCGAAAAATATGCGCATACGCGAATTTCTCCTGACTTCTTTTTTACGTAAACCACCGGCGCAGCCCACTCACAAAACTCTGTTTTAGATAAAAACCCAGTTTGTTCAAGTCTCTCCAATTCTTTGTCTATTTTTTCTATAGTAGCAAACGGTACATTTCGCTTCTTTCTGAAAATTGGTTGGACATTTTCTTTTAATTCTATTTTGGCTTTAAATTTCTTGCATCGTTCCAACCCACTTGAAAATACCCCCAGGAAATTGCTTGTATAATTCTTTCTTCAATTTTATGGTATCTGATGGTTCAACCTCTAACTTTTTGCAAAACGAATTGATAGGTAAGTTCCAAATGTTGAATTTCTGCATCCAGTCGATACCTACTAAATTTTCAGTATCTTTCATGACGTATATCTTAAGTTTTTTTTTTGTTTTGCCGTGAAATTTAACATTCACTATTATTTCTCCCTCAAATTTTATTCGTTTCCCTGTAACCGACTTGGCAATTTTTTGAGTGTGTAACATGGTAGGTCTGTTGAGTTTTTTCTATGTCTGTAAGTTGATTATCGTGAGGTCGGAACCCGAATCCAGTTGTAATTGAATCTTTTTGTTTAAAATTTCCAGTTCTACATATTTCCTTACATTGGTGTTGTCATCATTATTTATCCTTGTAGCTCTTATTCTATTAGTATCTTTTCTATTTATATTTCTATTTCTACATTGGGATGCCTTGTGGCCTTTTTTTCCACATTCATGATAGTTTTTATATCTGAAGCGGCAATCCTTGTTCCAATGTAATCCTCCACATCGATAACATGCTGATGGAGTGTCTATGTACTTCCCACTCTGTTTCTCCACCCTGTTCCTCTACACTGTTCTTCTACTCTCTGACTGTGGCTTTTTTATGGCAGCAAGACGTGTCCATTTATATCAGAAAAGGGTGAATCCCATAACACTAAGTTTGTTGCTTAACCAGAATCATTCACAACAAACCAGGCATAGTAAAAGCACTCGTTATCAACATTTTATTTTTTGCTAAAATGAAATTAATCTGGGTTTCTGTAAAGGATTATTCTCTTGTCACTTATATAAATAAAGATTAAAGAAACACAATGGTTTTGTTATTTAAACATGAAATCAAAATTCTTTTTAATCAGTTTTGGAAATGGGTGCTATAACTCGTTGGTGGTTAGAAAGGGATTCGAAAACAGGTTGGTGTTTGAAAGGGGTACGAAAGCTGGTTGGTGGATTGAAAGGGGTACGAGAACTTGCTGGTTTGAAAAAACAGACGAAAACTGACTGCTGGTTTGAATGGCGTCCCAGAAGTGGTTGGTGGTTTGAAAAAAAAAACGAGAATTGGTTGGTGGTTTGAATAGCGTTCGCAAACTGGTTGGTGATTTGAAAGGGATACGAGAACTGGTTGATGGTTTGAGTGGTGTTCGAGAACTGGCTAGTGATTTGAAAAACAGCCGAAAACTGATTGCTAGTTTGAATAGCGTCCGAGAAGTGGTTGGTGGTTTGAAAAAGAGTCAAAACCTGGTTGGTGGTTTGAAAAAGAGTCAAAACCTGGTTGGTGGTTTGAATGGTTCCCGAGAACTGGTAGGTAGTTTGAATGGTGCCCGAGAACTGGTTGGTAGTTTGAATGGGACCGGAGAACTGATTGGTGTTATGAAAAACAGCCGAAAACTGGTTGCCAGTTTGAATGGCATCCGAGAAATGGTAGCTGGTTCGAATGGGATCCGAGAACTAGTTGGTGGAATGAAAGGGGTGCGAGAACTGGTTGATGGTTTGAATGGGGCCCGAGAACTGGTTGGTGGTTTGAATGATGTCCAAGAACTGGTTGATGCTTAGAAAAAGACCCGAAACCTGGTTGCTGATTTCTATGGCGCTCGAGAACTGGTTGGTGGTTTGAAAGGTGTATGAACAAGTTAAAGGGTTAAGAATCACTGATCTATATCGCTTGCATTCAATCCGCCATGCAAGTGTCAAATTCTTCAATCCATCTTTCATCCCTATGTACACAGGACTATTAAACTGTTTTTTTTATTCTTAATATAAGTGAGATTTTTGTAATTCTTTCTTACTTAAATCTTTGTCGTTGTACACATGTACAGTCCACGATATTCCCAGTATCCTTCTGTAGAACTACGTAAGTCTCCTCTTCATCTGTGATGAGATGGTCCAGTATTCATTGCCAAATAGAATAACCGATATTATAGAAGTGTACATCTCTCTATTCTTCGCTTCTAACATAATTTTGTTGTTTCTTAATATTTTGTTTTGCATCTGAAGGCGGGTATATTTTGATTTTCCCTTTTACCTGCGGAATTTGGTGTCGCATTTACCATCTTCTGTTACATAATTAAATATCCTTACTCATTTCATTTGGTAATCTCCAAAATCGTAGTTCGTATATTGGGTTGTACAATTAGCTGATAACCAAATATTCGGGTTTTTTGTTGTTTTGTTTTTTTCACTTCACGTCAGTGGTTAACTGGGACAAAAAATTTTAACACCTCCATTATTCGGACTATTGTCTTCATCTTTGTCGCCATATTTATTACAACGTTTCGGCCTTTCAGTATCTGTCTATATTTCTGAGATGAGGTATTATGTACACTATTTACATTATTCGGACTATTGTCCTCATATTTGTTGCCATATTTATTACAAGGTTTCGGCCTTTCAGTATCTGTCTATATTTCTGAGATGAGGTATTATGTACTCTATTTACATTAATCGGACTATTGTCCTCATCTTTGCCGCCATATTTATTACAACGTTTCGGCCTTTCAGTATCTGTCTATATTTCTGAGATGAGGTATTATGTACACTATTTACATTATTCGGAATATTGTCCTCATCTTTCTTGCCATATTTATTACAACGTTTCGGCCTTTCAGTATCTGCCTATAAATTTAAGATGAGGTATTATGTACACTATTTACATTAATCGGACTATTGTCCTCATCTTTGTTGCCATATTTATTACAACGTTTCTGCCTTTCAGTATCTCTCTATATTTGCGAGATGAGGTATTATGTACACTATTTATATTATTCAGACTATTGTCCTCATCTTTGTCGCCATAAAGAAGACACATGGCTTAGTGGATAAAGGCGTTAGTTAGATCCAGTGACAGTACCCAAACAGTGTGTGTTCAATAGGTCCTTAATGCAGTGGAGAACTTGAAGAGAGAAATTCACAGGAGATAACTGATAACTGACATCCATTAAACATAGCACGTGTAACTAGAACAGTCTACCCCAGTGAGCGAAATAAATGGTTCAGTTCCACATTCCAACCACCTGAAGAAGTCCGGAGCGTACAATGGCCGAAACATTGTAATGAATATAACGACAAAGATGAGGACAATAGTCCGAATAAGGTAAATGATGTACATAATCTCAGAAATATAGACAGATACTATTTTTGTCTTGTTCCCTTTTTTTAGTCTTCCGTGGAAAATATTCTCCGAACTTTTCCACGTTGTGTTTCAACCCTAGTTCACTTGCACCCATCCAGGTGGTAAGGTGCTCGTCCCTGCACACAAAATGACATATATGTTGTATAACCTCTGTCTTCTGCGAAGATCTTTTTTGGTTGACAGTCTTGAGGCAATCGTCATAACGTTGTCTTTCTCTCTTTCTTCTCTTTGCTCTTGGTGATCACTCGTAGGTTTAATCGGAGGTAAAACGAGAACTTCAACAAAAGGGTTTTTGACTTACTACTTTATTAAATACGTCAACGTGTACAGTTGTAACTAGCCACTGGGGAGAAAGTTCCCCGCACACGAAATTAACACGTCTGCATTCTTCGACGCGAAAAACCAAACTCCTCGAAAACACGTTCTAACTCTGGCATTCCCACATTCGGCTCCGCATGTCAAAATCAGTATCCCTATTTTGTCTCGCATATAACCTTAAGTTCAGCTTCAGAGGATCTGGGGCAAATACACTGCCATTTAAATAATAGTCTGAAACTATTATTAAACATATGAATCGATTACACTATGTGGTCATATCAAACTAACAATCTCAGTACGTATCTATATACCTATCTATCTATCACAGTACATATCTATATGTCTATCTCAGTTCATAGCTATCTATCTATTGATCCAACGATCGATAGATCTCAGCCTGTTCACATCTATCGGAAAATGAAAATCCGAGTCGTATCGTACTTTCGACGTAAGGTAATATATTAGGTTGGTGCAAAAATAATGTCGTTTTCTCACATATGTTACTATGTGATAAAACGACATTATTTTTGCACCAGCTCAATATATATATATATATTTGCCTCGATGAGGCATGGTGCCTTCAGAATATATTAGGCCTCAAACTCACACCGGACATGAAGTGGAAGTCATATATACGATCCATCGCAAAAACATGCAGGTAAGACGGTCAGCTTCCAGTACTGTTACGGTAAGTACCTGACTCCTCGAGGTATCCTCAAAATGTATAAGACCCAGGGCAGTCCGAATATGCAGCGTTGTTGCCAAATTTGGGCGGGAACTGCCCAGTTCTCATTTCCTGTTTTGATAGAGTTTAGAAGAATCTCGGAATCTTCTGGGAGAAGAATTATTTTCCAGCCTCCAACCTCTCTCTCACAGGAGGGATATGGCAAGACTCTTACAACTCTATCACTACTCCCATGTTAAATGCTCAGACAAATTACAGTCCTTGGGTCTGTCAGGTGTAACATTCGCCGCTAGGACCCACAATCACTACGTATTCCATCGGCGAGAAGTAAGTTCCACTTCTTCCCGTGAATCACCGCCCTATCGCCTCTGAGTGTTGACTTCAATGTCACCATTTATATTTACATACGCTCGATCTCTGATATTGACGACTTTAACACATAAATATAGCATATCTTAAAAGTATATTTTATCACATATATATATATATTATATTAAAAAAAGAAAGAGCAGTTAGTTACATAATCCAGTGTTCTTATTAATATTTTATTTAAAAAAAAATAGTGCTCAATGTAAATTTACAGAGCATAAATATTTTAGAAAGAATCTGTATGTATACAAGTACGAATTTAACGAATAAGATGCCGAAAAACTTTTTGCCATTGATAAAAAACCAGACGACATGCGTTCAACGCATGTCGTAATTTGTTGAAAAAAAGGCACCCCTACCGTTTCTAGACGTAACCCATTTTCAAACGTAACTCATAATTGATACAATAATAGTTAATAAAAAAGAGGACGCTAATGTCCATGTATAAATGATTGTACTTCTCTGTGTCCTTGAAACAAAAATTATGAATGCATGCGGTTTTAAAACTCAGTAAATTTTAAAATAAGTTATTCCAAAATTCACTTGAAGATGAAACATAACTAATGCTTTTAATTTAATATAATTGAATTTTCAGTTTTTGGTTTATGTTTTTGAAACATGGTAATTCCTGTGTAGCGATGAAACCATATTTTTAAATCAGTTTATTTATATTATAATATATATATATATATATATATATATTGTACTTGTATACATACAGATTCTTTCTAAAATATTTATGCTCTGTAAATTTACATTGAGCGCTATTTTTGTAAAAATAAAAATATCAATAAAAACACAGCATTATATAACTTCCTGTTCTTTTTTACTATAATATCTATCTATCTATCTATCTATCTATCTATCTATCTATATATATATATATATATATATATATATATATATATATATATTATTTTAATATAAAAAAACACTAAACTTATTGTTTTCTCTTTTCCTGGATTTTGGATAGGGCGTCTAGTCATTTTGTCACTGATACAACAGATAAGACTCTTGTGTCTTCCTAACTAAGCAATCGCGAGAGAAAAAAGAACATATATTCCTTCAGTAATGGTACGAACATTCATACTCGGACTTCCATGTTCAAAGTCTATTTAAGAACCATCAAGAGAATGGTGAATAAGTTTTTAAAAGTTGGAACAGTGAAGAGGTAAACTGAAATAGGAGTTCATAAGAGTTCTAATAGAACTATGGTCTTAAGTTGCACCTATCTGACAATAGTTCTATTAGAACCCATTTAAACACGCACAAAAGCTTAACAGACTCCATTCGAAACATTCTAGTAGGAAACATAAACTTAAAATCATCCTCGTGTAAAATAGATTAAGAATAATGGAAGCCCTAATAAAAAAAAGAAAAAGTCAAATCTTAACAATATTAACTACGAACAAGGCCACATTGTGCTAACCGTGTTCGGAAAATAAAACATCTCTATAACAAACTAAATACATACGCATAACGCACACACTCAATTAAACAGAAAAAATAAAATCATCCTTGAAAATGGCTAAACGTATAGACGAAAGCGCTCGAAATTATAGAACACTTGGACAGTTTCTATACACTCTGTGTCCCAAAAAAGAAAGCACTTGTTCGAACACAAGAAAAATTAAATAAAAAGCTTTACCGTAGTCCCTTGTCTGTCGTTTTTAATGAAGCATACATACATACATACATACATGCACACATACACACACACACACACACATATATATATATATATATATATATATATATATATATATATATATATATATATATATATTAAGACATTTTTATGTTTATACATTCTTTTTATAGATACAAATATTTAAGTAAAAAGAATGTATAAACATAAAAATGTCTTAAAATAATTGCCGGACTTTGTCTATTTCATAATGTGTGACATCGTATATATATATATATATATATATATATATATATATATATATATATGTGTGTGTGTGTGTGTGTGTGTATATATATATATATGTATATATATATATATATATATATATATATATATATATATATATATATATATATATATATATGTGTGTCTGTGTGTGTGTATATATATATATATGTATATATATATATATATATATATATATGTGTGTGTGTATATATATATATATGTATATATATACATATATATTTGTATATATATATATATATACATATAGATATAGATATTTGAATGTATATATAGATATTTGAATGTATATATATATATATATATATATATATATATATATATATATATATATATATATATATATATATATACATGTTTATGTGTGTGTGCATAGATAATTGCTTGATTTTGCACTGAATTTTCTACAAATTTTCTAGCCGATGATAAATGCCAAAACGGAAAAGAAAACGCGAGGTCAATTTGCATTTTTAACAATATCCTACCACTCTAATTTCCCGGCGAAAGACGAGATATGGCGTCGATTTATTGGCTCTGAAAAACTAAGCAGTTTAACAAAACTGCCACGTCCTCATATCTCTGTATGTATCATCAAAAGAAATAATTCAAAAAAATCGAGCACATTGGTCTACACATCACAAACATGGAAATACGTTTCTCCTTCTACACACAAAGACATTTTCTCCATTTACGCCTAAAGAAATTTGAATATTCCGTTCAGTTTTTAATACAGCCTAATAAGGCTAGAAATGAAGGCAAAGAAGCGGGAAAACTTTTTAGTTCTCATTTTTGTACTCTGCAGATGTCATATGTACTTTTTCATTTTTCTTTTTTATCTTTGTATTTTCGTGTTGGCCATAGAAGTAGTAACTAATTATTGAAAACTTCTATTTGAATGAAAATTGTTCAGGCCGGCCATGAGACTCCGGTCATTATATATTGATATTCAATGAGTTCAGGCGGGAGCCATTTTAAACGAACTAATATGGCCGTCTTTGTGTTTGATAATTCTAATGTCCATCGCATTATCCAAATAACGGTTTTAATATGTAAAATATAATTCTCTCGATATGGTTCCCGCTTTGACTCGAAAAGGGAACCAAAAATTTTTAAAAAGACATCTATATATGCCGATGAATGTTTCCAACAAACCGGAAATATTTTTTCTGACAGTCCGATAAAGCCCTGAAAGACCAAACATGTTACAAGTAAACTTTTTTTTCTATTTTGTCATACAATTTCTCCAATGCTGAGTATGTAACTGAATAAAATGTAAAGAAAAATAAAGTTTATAAATCAAAACTAATTTCACTGGTCAACACGATTTATGGTGCCTAGCAACAAAACATATTTTTCATCTCATGTGATGGTACTGATTCCGAAAATGACCTGAGCTTTTCATGGTTAGCTACCATTTTTGTTCTACTGAAATTGCTCATTTTTTGGAAAAACAAGATCAATTTACGATCCTGGCTGAATGCAGTATTTTAGTTAATAAATGTCGTTGAAACATCAGTTTTCAGGTAGGCCGAGCAATTTATACCAGCCACCTGAAATAAACTATTTTTATATATAGAAAAATTGTTTTTAGTCAAAATATTAAAATAGAAGTACCGAATTTTTCTAATTTACCGCCAATATTCAAATTAACTGATGACCTTCATCAGTAATACACTTTAGTAAACCTAATAATTAAGGTGACATCAAAAAAAATGAAACCCTAAAATCTTCTGATTGATATTCATAAATTTATTCCATCATTTTTATCCCTTCACTACGGAAGGACACAAAAGCACATTGAGAGAATTTTCTTTTCACAGTTGGAAAGAAACTCCAACTAAAGACAATTGAATGCACTTATTCCATTGTATTAGGTTGGTGCAAAAATAATGTCGTTTTATCACATAGTAACATATGTGAGAAAACGATATTGTTTTTGCACCAATCTAATACATGATAGTGCTGTAGTACGAAAAGGGACTTAAACAATATTGAACATGACAGAAAATCAAAAAAGAGACATTTTTTTTTACTATAATTCTTATTTTCACGAAGGTTTTATTTTTGCTGTTAGTTTAGATGATTTGATGAAAATACTTGTTGGCCTTGGTATATTCAATTTTGTTATTTTTACAGATTTAGCATCTGACTGTTATTGCAAAAATAGTATTTCTCAATAACCAGACCAATATTTGTTGGTTTAAATAAGAATAGAGAGGTTTCTACGATTTTATTTTGAGATATATTGCCATCGGCCAATATCATATATACAGAACACAAATGAAAAAAAATGTTTTTTTTTTCCAATTAGGCATTTCTGTACAACAAAAATGGTAGCTAACCAAGAAAATGTAAGGTCATTTTCAGATTCAGCGCCATCAAATTAGCTAAAATTCTTTTTTGTTGACTAGTGTAATTCATATACGAAATTCTTTCATTCTGAAATCTGTGTAAGACGAAGTTATTGCATTCCTTAATTTCATATAATATATCATATTAAATGAGAATGTGCCAAAGAGCTTTGAAAAAGAACGTTTATTATCTTGTAAACGAAGTTTACATTTATTCTATTATTTTATAGAGAATATAAACAATAAAGTGTCAGGTATTTTTCATGAATAAAGTCTGAAAAGTTTAAACTCTGTTGTTATGAATAGGAATATGTTGCCGTTCAAAGATGAGTTCACATCAATAAAAGAAAGTTTATTTACAATCAGTATTTGATGTAACGACCTTTATTATCTATTACTTTTTATAAAAAGGTGGACTGAAAAGGTCATAGGCTGACTATGAAGGTGTGATGCTAGAGCTATCAAATGTTGTATGTATTAATTTCAACTTTTCTTATCAATAACGGCAGTGTTTCTTTCCAAGTACGTGGGTGGGCTGAAAAGTTCATAGACTACTAAGGAGTGATGCTAGAGCTGTGAAATCTTGCATATATTCATTTCAACTCTTCTTATTAATAACTGCATTATTTTTTCCTCGGTACGAGGGCGGGCTGAAAATTTCATAGGCTGACTATGAAGGAGTGATGCTAGAGCTGTGAAATCTTGCATGCAATAATTACAACTCTTCTTATTAATAACTGCATTGTTTCTTTCAAGATACGAGGGTGGGCTGAAAGGTTCATAGGCTGACTATGAAGGAATGGTGCTAGATCTGTGAAATCTTGCATGCATTGATTTCAACTCTTCTTATTACTAACTGTATTGTTTCATTCCGGGTTACCTGACATCTGTCTGTTCAAAGAAGATTGTTCTATAGTACCTAGACTTTATAAATTTAAGTTCGGTACCTGATTGACAGTAAGGTCTCATCATTTTGAAGTTGAAATGTCTACATATAAACGTAATTTCTTTGCTAACAAATAAATAAAGGGCACAGTTCAGAATTCCTGTAGTTTACTGGTTATTAGATCAATATGGACCTGAGGAAAACCGAAGGAGACAATGGCCAAAACGTTGTGATAACAATAACAAAGATGAGGACAATAGTCCAAATATAAACAGAGGAAACAATCATTTTAATTGTTTTTGCAGATAATTAAATTGAAAATAAGGATAAAAGATTTAAAGAAATAAATTTTCTCATTTATTTTTACTGCTGTGGTAAGAACTAATTACCCTCTTTAATATCACAAATGGATTGATCCATTTATAAGTATTCTTGATCAATTGTCAAAGAAAGAAGATGATACTATTACAGTGACTTGGCTAGCTAGGCATTGAATACTTCTGTCAATACTGACTCTGTAGAGTTAAGTGTTGTGTCTTGACAGACCCCACATCATATTTACCCATTTGGCGTCAAAATTTATGTAACCTCTTTCCTTTATTTAAGGGTTAAAATAATTCTTTTTTGTTGTTTAAAAAAATCTCACAAGAGTTTTAAAAAAGCTTACAACCACAAATTTTGAAATGAAGGAGCCGAAAATTTTTGTAATGCTATTTTTAGAGATGTGTGACTTAAGAAGATATTGGTGAGAACAGAAAGGATTTAAATAGTTTACCTTTGTTATATTCCAGCGCTGAATAAAATGGCGAGCAACATCTTTAGCAGCCTTGCCATAAACAACCATCCCAATATCAAAGTTTTGGGATTTGATTTTTGGAAGCAAGGGTCTGACAAGTTGTGAGCGTTACCCGCCCACACCACACCAATCACCACCCCAACTTTATGGAACCATGTTCAGGGCAATGATGGTCAGATTCCTTTTCATATTTTCCAGCCTCATTCATCAGAAAATATTATAAAAATAAGTATAAAAGCTACCCTTTAAAGTAGTAAATTTTCTCACTTATTTTTACTGCTGTGGTAAGAACTAGTTACCCTCTTTACTATCACGAATAGACTAATCCATTTATGATAAGTAGTCCTGGGCAAATGTCAAAGAAAGAAAATGATACTATTACAGTGATTTATATAGCCATGTATTGAATACTTCTATCAAGACTGACTCTGTCGAATTAAGTGTTGTTTCTTGTCAGACCCCAAATCTTAACATTAACTCGACTGAAATTCGAACTCTGCTCTCCGATTCCTCAATACGTGTCGCAATCCATTACTCTATATGCGAGCATCAAAATCCGGCTAGCATAGATCCATCACTTGTCAAATTGATAAAATCTATTTATGAGTGAAATCTTTTGAATTTCTGCCAAACTCAGTTTACCAGGTAATATTTACCTACTGTCTCCTGACTGAGGCGACATGTGATACAAGGTCGGGTTTAAACGTGAGAAACGCGAGGGCCTGGTACAAAACTTGCCCAACTGCCGTAACCGTTGGTTGCGTTGGCCTCAGTATAAATGCTCTCTCTCTAAAACAGCTTTTTTCCCGAGACCACGCACCCCAAGTTATTTTATTTTCCTCACATCTGAATTTCTATTTTTAGGTCATTGTATTTAATTAATGACTGTCGATGCGAATAATTCAGTCAAATCATTATTATTATTATTATTATTTGTGTATGTTATATTTTCTGCTTTGTATCCTGTAGAGCCCGGTCTAAACTATGGTCTTTAGGTCATATAGGAGAAGCGACATTTATCTTCATTTCCTTGGAGGGAAAAAAGAAACAAAATTTGAATAAAGTCTTTAAGACTTACAAAATAGTTACACAATCAGTGCAATACTGAGAAATACGTATTTGTAAAATCCGAAAACAGTCATATATATCTGTTTATAAATATTGGAATTAAGATTTATTTCAAAGAGAAAATACAGAAGCACTACGTCCATCTCAAAATTATTTTGTCAGGAGTCATTTAATTGGACAAAGCTTTCACTCGACGAATTCTTGGTATAATAAAAAAAGCTTAACCTCAGTGTTAAAATCCATTAAGAAAATGGAACGGGCGATAGAAAAAAAATGCTAAGTCGTTATCCGAAAAGCAAATAAATATATACGCCAACTGTTAGAAAAAAATGCTTAAAAATGAAGAATCACTTCAATATTTCAGATTTAACCTCTACTGTAAACGGGTCTTCTTTACAATGACGAAGGGACATTTTTATATTATCATTTTCTAACGCCATTACACGGAAAGGGGAAATAAACATACGTGGCAGTTGCTAGCGACAACGATTCATTGTTACTTAAATACATGAGAGTATTTGCTATGAGAAAATCTCGTACGAACTGATTTGCGACTGGTGTAAGAGATAGTGTTTCTGAATGAATAATCGGAATGGAGATTCTTACAATATTAATATGATGGCGTAAGTTTAAAACGAAACAAACAAATCGCAAAATCCAGAAAGAAAATATAGGTCCAATGTCAAAAATCCCAATGCCCATAAAACCGTTAGAAATCAACGCACCGTCCAAGAGTCACACCCCAGAAACACTCCGATCATATTCAAAAAAAGAAAAGCCACACATGCGTAGTGGGGCTATTGCAAATGGCCGCTCCTAGCGACCACGCGTAACATCATCGCTTCCTCGCGACGTCGGCTATGTTGTATTTACAAGCCAAACAGTTACATGTTCGCTTTGCCTGGCGTGGTAAGTGTATTCTCCCACTACAGAAAGTCCGAATCCGAGTAGAGCTCATTATATTCACTTACCCGCCAATATCCATGGGAAAAGGTATGAATGTGTCTTCTCCTCCCAGGTATCGATTAAACAGCCGAACTTTTATCTGCAAAAATCATTGTTCTTCTCATAAATAATTGATGCAATATTCATTGGCAAACAAAGAATTATTCTTATAATCCAAAATACGTATTGATTTTTAATAACTAACAATGGCTCGATAATCCGTAAATCAATCAATCAACTATGAAGCACAAAAAGGAGTCACTAAGAATTCCGCAAATTTTATATATATATATATATATATATATATATATATATATATATATATATATATATATATATAGGTGTAGGATCTCCGACTGAAACCAAATCCTTAGGGTTTCGGTCACGGCTTGAAGAAGCCGGATGTCTAATCACACTGATGAGCTGTGATACATTGAAATACGCCTGTATGTGGATAGCAATAATAATTATATATATATATATATAGTTGCGCATTCAGTCATGTGTGATTGAATAAATTACAGACATTATGTTTGCTTGTTTTTATTTAAACAACTGCTTTCGTTTCCTTTCTTTCGCCATACAGTCAGAATGGACCCACTAAAGTGACAGTGTGTAATCTGTAGATTATTTGTCTTACGGCCATTGTCTGAAATGGACATTACTCCGAGGAAGCGTATGAAAATTGGAACGCTGCACGAACACACCGGCAAACCTTACTGCATTATTACAAAAGGATCTACAAAAATGGCTGTTCAGGATAGCTTCCTGACTCATCCTGCTATCATCTACTATTAAAAGAGCCAGATCAGGCCGAAAATGGAGTAGCATTGCTATATCTGCCCATATCTGTGTTCACTTCCCTGGATTGATAGAGTCCGTAAGCGTCTATGTGGCGTTGTTGCTGATGAATTATTTTCCACACTACAACTATTTATCCACAGACGAAATGTTGTAAGACTCTTGCTACACTATGTCTACATCCATGTAAAACTCTGTTCCTCACCGCTAAGACCACCAAACCGAGAGCTATGAGGCGATCGAGAATGAAAATCCGACGGTTGGTAATCCCATCTTGCGATGCTTGATACATAATCCTATGAAAGCAGCTTTCTATCCAAGAACTACCACTGTTTAAATTGCCATCAATAAAAACTTTCTGTAACTAATGTTTGTGTAGATTCCTTACTTGGTCTGGGCACACCTCGGCGTAATTTAATGGTTAGTAAGCTTGCCTTGCTTGATCAGTTACTACTGAAAAGTGAGTTCGATCCTCATTAGATGCTCCATACATTCGCCCTTGTGCCACATCTAAGCTACGCTTGGAAAATAACTATATGTTGGGCACCTCGAGGTGGTGCAATGGTTAGCAAGCATTTCTCGCTAGAACAGTTACGACTGAGTAGTGAGATCGATGCTCACTGGGTGCCCCTTACTTTCGGCCTTGTGCCACATCTAAGACACGCTTGGAAAATCACTGGCTTCTCTGTCAAAGGACAGAGGGGCAACTGAGAAAATTATACTGAAGAGGTGCCCAGACCTGGGAACAGCTGCCCGAGGCCGCGCTCTCCCTTTGCACCAGAGGGAGGGATCGGGGCTCGTATTGAGGCCAGCGCAACCGCCGGTTGCGGGGGCTGAGGGGGATTTTTCTCCGTTGCCCGGATGTACGCGTTTGGATCCCCACTTTAAAAAGACCTTGTGTCACATCTCGCCCTCATGGGAGAACGAGTAAGCATCGATACCTTACTTGGTCTGGGGATTGGTAAATATTGCTCGTTTGTATTTGAGTCTATAAGCATTTACCTGGTTTAAGGATTAGTAAATATTGGTTGTTTACTTAATTTTGGCATTAGTTAATATTAGTCCTTTGTATTTGAAACTATAAGCAGGTTCTTGTTTCGGGGAAAAGTAAATATTGTTTATTTATACAAAGTGTCCATAGAGTTCGTATGCACTTTAAAAAACTATATCTTTATTTGTATTTGCGATAGAAATTACTTGCAAAAAGGATTAGAAAGAAGTAAATCTATACGATTTTGCAGTTAACGGAAAACATTTTCCAACTGATTTACAGTAATGTCTGAAATCACATTAGATATTTTAGCTGTACTTAAATCTAGGTACATTAAACTTTATAATATTTTTTACAGATTATTTCTATTGCAAATACAAATAGTTATAAATTTTTTAATGTGCACACGAACTTTATGGACACCCCGGATTTAAATCTATAACCATTTACATGGTTCGAAGATAGGTAAATATAGGTCGTTTTTGTCTGAGACTAAAATTATTTCGTGGTTAGGTTAATAGGAACCTTTTACATTAGTGTCTGTAGATATGTACTTGGTTAGAGGATATTAATCGTTTGTATATAAGTCTATAAGCATTTACTTGTTTCTGGGATTGGTAAATAGTAGCCTTTTATATTTCACTCCGTATATATTGACTTGATTCGGAATAGGTAAATATTGGTTCTTTTATCTATTTCAACCCCTGTAGACCTGTACATACGCTTTTTCAGACACGGACGAATAAACACGTCCAAAATATATCGTTCATAAAACAGCTACGGACGTGTTTATACGTCGACCTTGATTCTTTTTATGCCCTTCTGAGCTTGAAACGTGTCCACTTCTCAAGTTATACTTCTGGTAGAGGTGTTAGCCATCGTTCGGTTTTTTCAACGTGGCTCAGTTACTATATTAAAACCAAATAAAAATTTCGTCTGAAAATGAAACGTTGATGAGCATTTGCTTAGTGAAACGATAGTTAAATATTGGTTACTTATATTTGCATCTATAACACTAATCAACAAAAACAAATTTGAAATGGTGCCGAGATACGAAACATCCGTTTTAGCTAATTTGACGGCGCTGAAAGACCCTAATTTTTAAAGACCCTAATTTTTCTTGTTTAGCTACCGTTTTTGCTTTTGCCTCATATTTAAAAAAAAAATATTTGTTTTTTGTATATATGATATTGACAGATGGCAATATTTCTCAAAATAAAATCCTACAAAACTCTCAATTCGCATTTAAACGAACAAATATTGGTTTGCTTATTGAGAAATGCTCTTTTTGCAATAACAATCATATTTAATTTTCAGATTTACTAAAGTGTATTACTGATAAATTTTATCAGTTAATTTGAATTTTGCGATAAACTGGAAAACGTCGGTACATCTATTTAAAAACTTTGACTCAAACACTTTTTTTTTAAATAAAAATAGTTTATTTCACGTGGTTGATATAAATTACTCGGCTTACCCGAAAATTGATGTGTTTCTACAGCCTTTATTAACTAAATTTTGCGACCAGCCAAGATCGTAAATTGAGATTTAAAAAAAAAAATTAGCAATTTCAGTACGGCAACACAGTAGCTAACCATGAAAAACTAAGGTCATTTTGAGAATCAGCACCATTAAATTAGCTAAAAAATGTGTTTTGTTTCTTGGCACAAGAAATCGTGTCGAACTGTGTAATCTTTGACTTTCTGGCTTGATAAATAGTTTTTCTTTATGCTTTTAATTGGTCCGGTGATAATTAAATATAATCGTTTTTTCTTTTGTTTGTTTTCTTAGACATTTCATCCCAAACAAAGCGAGGACGCCATTTATACACATTGAGTTACAGAATGTAAAGGTGAGAGAAAAGTTGAGGTATAGCGAGGATTGGGGAAAGGATAAAAGCTAAACGTGATTTCAGAAGAGAGGAGAAGGCGATTGACGTTACATTTAAATTTTTGAAGATTGTAGTTATCAGGGCAAATAAGTAAACGGAAGTGAGTTCCGAAGGAAGGAGATCCAAGAAAAGAAACTCTTGGAATAGAAGTGTCAGTTGCATTTAGCAATTAGGTTGGTGCAAAAATAATGTCGTAATAATGTCGTTTTTTGGCGTTAAAAAATACGTCAAAAAACGACATTATTACGTCATTATTTTTGCACCAACCTAATATTTCAGCAGTAAAGAGGGTGGGATCTCGATGCCAATCTAGTAGCACACTGAAATTCACGCAGACCGTTGCGTGCTAGTGGTACTACCACCTTGCTTGGGATGAATTGCCTTACAAAAAAGACGGGTAACCACGGAAAAAAGCTCGTTAGAGCAGTTACCATGAAAATATATGTAGAAAAGCCACGTTACATCGGTAAGAAAGTGTCTGAAGTCGAGATGACAAGACAGTAATATGTAGATTGTTCTCTGGAACTTTTGGAACCTCGTGATAAATAGCAGGGGTACCAGTATTTAATGCACGAACGAAGAGCAGATTTGTAAATGTGTAAGATAAGCTCTTACAAGAAAAACCTTCTTGCACGACACAGTGACAAAACATTCCTTGCCGTAGATGCATCTGTTTATTCCATGTAGTCGTTCACTTGAAAACGCGAGGCCAAGAATGCGCAGTGTGTTGCTCTCCATGAGTCTAACGCCAGTCCTGCTGATGGGAGGCGGTAAATTTTCTCTAGTGTGGTTAAATAGTTTTGTTTTGAGGGCGTTATAATCTACAAGCCATTTCTTGCCCCAGTTAACCCCTGACTGGACATCCTTTTGCAGGAGTAGCAGCCATGTTTACTTTATCACCTCTGGTGGATTTGCTATTAAGACAGGAGTAAATGGAAGTGTCATCTGCTTAAATACCTACTTGGGAACCGATGACACCCAGCAGATCATTGATGAAGATAAGAAACAACGTAGAACACAGGATAGACCCTTGGGGGTCTGCTTTCGTTTGTAAATATATTGAAGCAATCCTGTTCAAAATGATACGATTTAATCGGAACGATTGGATTAAATCAAACAACCGTTCTGTAATATAATAGCCTTGGAGTTTACGTACACTACCAGCGTGCTAAAACCTGTCAAACGTTTTCGAAATATGTAGGGTCGCAGCTCAAGCTTAATAGTTATCATCAAGAGGTTCAGATACATATTCAGTGATGGCCACTAACACATGAGCGGTAGACCTGGCGAAACAAAAGCCATATTGTATGTCGGAGAAGAGGTTTTGATGGTAAGATGCTTAACCACTTCAGCAGTGATTAAAGCCTTGAATAATTTGCCGTTTACATTTGATTCTATAAAGATTTTTAGGTTCAGAGACAGGCAGATACTTGTCGCCTCTATTTTCATATTTATGCATTTTCTTGGGTTTAGGATAAATAAATATTGGTCATATATATTTTAGCCTCTAAGCATTTACCTTATAGATGGAGAGTTTCGGCAGGCAATTTAACCGTTTGCAAATAATTTTGGGATCAACTCTCATGCAATATCTACACCCTTGTGCAGACTAATTGAAACAACCACTTTAGTTTCATTTCTTTTATTATACAGTCAGTTTTAAACCCACTTCAGTGACAGGTTGTAATCGATTTCTATTTTTCCTCAGATTAGTTCATTTGCAATGGTGTGCAGCATTATGAGTCTACTCTCGGGGTGTATGATGAAATTTGTGTACCCTTGAAACATATTGCGTCTTCCGTGATTGCATCAGAATTTTATCGCGCCAAGACATTATTGCCTCGACTGTCGATTAGTTGTCCTACGGCCATTGTCTGGGATGGACATTACTCCATGGAAGCATACGAAAATTGCAACGCTGCAAGAACAGACTGGCAAGCCTTACCAGTGAGCAAATCAAAGTACTATATACTGGCCGGGAGACTGATTTAAATCTAATCGAGAATCTGTGGTCAATTTGCGAAGAACGACTTCGTGGAATGAACATAAGAAGTACTGACATGTGGAAAATATGAAAAGAAAGTAAATAATAACGGAATTATTCATTTTGTTTCAATTAATTTGCACATGGGTGTATATAAAAAAGCAATGAAAGACAATCGGAGACTACTGGATTATATATATTCAAGAAAAGAATATAACTAAGAGATCGACATCACGAAGATAGTTCTGCAGTTTGAAAGAAGAAACTATCAGAAGATAACTTACGGTGACATTTAAAAATTCCAAAAGTAAAACTGAGAGACCTAACAGCCAATCTAGTACAATGCTCAAGTTTATGGAAACGAGGTACTGAATAGGAATGCCTATAAGCATAATTAGCATAAAAATATTTGTAGAAAAAGTACAGGGAAACTATGTTAGGTTGGTAAGAAAATAACTAAAGCCGAGGTGTCAGGTCAAGATATAAAAGGGACGTGTTGATCGCTGTCTGTTATACTGTATTCGGCCATCCACTTCCCAAATGACTAAATATCAAGATTTGGCGGGTACTGGATTCTTGGTTGGACAGAGTATCTTTCGTAAATCCCTTGTGCGTCAGTGTTGGTCGCTTCGTGAGAGAAGGATCAGCTTGCAGAGAAGTGCGGGCTCGTAAACATATCAGAAGGAAGAAAATCAATAATTACGGGCGTTGTGTACAGTTAAGAGGAACTGATATGTCTTTCCGATTAGTTCATAGTAAGAGAGAGCTAATGGCGCGAGAAGTGAGAGGTTATGATAATTCATAAAGATTTGCAGTTTCAGCCCCAGTCAACACACGCAGGTCATTCAAAAACACAAGGACAGAGCTAATATGTAATGAAAAACAAACCACTTTAAGGTACCATTACGATAATTCAGGATCATCAGGTAAAACTTCCAACAACGAATTCGTTGTTGGAAGTTTTACCTGATGATCCTGAATCCTTAAAAAAGGATTTAGGTGAAATAAATTATCGTAATGGTACCATAAAGTGGTTTGTTTTTCATTTATATATATATATATATATATATATATATATATATATATATATATATATATATATATATATATATATGTAATGAAAAACAAACCTCTGTTGAGCTCTCAGGATTTCATCCTCTTTGGATTTACCAATTCGGTTTACCAAGTTCCTTATAACTTATATATATATATATATATATATATATATATATATATATATATATTTGAATTCTATTGCAGTTACCTTGTTGTATTAAACACAGCGTTAAGGACGATAGATTATTCAGCATTATTCTTTATATTTTTCGTTCTGTTGCCTTCAACTTTGATGATTACAAGTATCCACCTGGGAAAAACAATATATATATATATATATATATATATATATCTCTATATATATATATATATATATATATATATATATATATATAATCTTATAAATATAAGTAAGTATACTCGTCCGGAAAAAAAAACTTAGGTGTATTGGCTTGTAAATGAACAAACTAATACCCAAGGAAATATAAGGGATAAAAAAAGAAACAACTAAGAACAAGTAATTCAGACATAAACAACCAAGTAGAATGCAAGCTCAGAGTCCAAAGAAAAAAAACCTCCGACACGAGTAAAGTAAAAATAACTAAGCAAATTGAGCAATACACTAGGTAGAGCAAATCTAATTACGAACCTAAAGAACCAGGCAAACCTACGATCCGCGTAGGTGAAATATATATATATATATATATATATATATATATATATATATATATATATATATATATATATCCCAGTAAAGAATTAGTTTATACACAATAAATTCCAATAACCAAAAAATATCATTATTAAAAGAGTGCTCAATACAGAGTATAGAAAATATAATTTATTCGAAAATTATGCCATAAATATGTTATATAATCACTACAAAAGTAGTCATTTTGTTTCAACACTTCTGGTTTCTTATCAAGTGATAGTGTTGCCCATATCACCACTTCAAATGCATCTAAGTTGTAACGAATTTTACATCCCCATTAGATTAACGTTTATTCTGAGATTTTGGCTTTTCATTTATAACAAAATAAATAATAAAATATATGTATTTTTCTCAGTTTCTTCTTTAAATAATTCTATAATATTTTAGACTTAATACAGATTAAATTTAAAATTGGTAATTTTTAATTTTCAATATTATATTAGGTTGGTGCAAAAATAACGACGTAATAATGTCGTTTTGTGACGTATGTTTTAACGTCAAAAAACGACATTATTACGTTATTATTTTTGCACCAACCTAATAGTAAAACTTAACTTGAATGGTTTCAATTTTAGTTTAACCCCAACATAAAGGCATCAACAATTATAACCAAAGTTCGTTGTCAAGTTTTTAAAATTCATATATATTTGCATTTTGATTGGTCATTGCAGCTTATGTAACAGCGTTTCTTCCATCGAGGGCTGTTTGGTTGATTTGAACTTTTTAAAACCCTTTGTTCTCCATTCAACACCATCACTTGATAAAATATCTGAATTGTTGAAGCAAAATGGCGATTTTTGTAGTGATTTTATAACATATTTATGTTAATATAGTGTCTTTAAAACCCAGTAATTTTAAAAGTTACTCCAAAATTCGCTTGAGGATGAAATGGAAATAATGTCTTTAATTTAATTACAAAATTAAATTCGTAGCTTTTAGCTTCCATTTTTGAAACATGGTTACAACTGTGTAGCGAAAAAAACATATTTTAAATAAATTAATTTATAATATTAATGCTCTGTAAATTTACATTGAGCACTATTTTGTAAAAATAAAAATATCTATAAGAACACCGGATTATATATCTTACTGTTTTTTCTTTTTATTTATATATATATATATATATATATATATATATATATATATATATATATATATAAATTTTCCAATCATGTAACAACGTAAAGAGCCTCTGATGTTGTGACCACATTAGACATACCAATTCGTTCACTAGTTCAGTTACTAAGACTATTTTGAAAATCTACAACTCTAACTGTAGAAGTCATAACATAATTAACTTGTTAGAATGCACACGATGCCAGAAACAATATGTGGGAAAAATTTGAATGTCCCTTTTCAGTACAGGATTAATAATTATCGGAATCGTATCAATTCGGCTACCCCACCCCGAAAGATTATTACCTGTAGAAGAACATTTCCGCCTTGAAAACCATGATTTTAATAGACATTAAAAATTCTCTGTTAATGAAAGAATAGAAACAGACACAAAAGTTAAACTTATGAAAATACTAGATGAACATAAAGACAAATGAATTTTTCTCCTAAAACCACTTTGTCCGGAAGGACTTAAACAAAGACTAAACAACACAGATAGAATTAATGTATAATCCCATAAATCAATCTACACCAAGATTGCTCAACCACACTAGACAGACATGCTTACAGAGGTGTTGATGTTTCCCAAATATGCACACTCATACAAATACATACACATAAACGCATCTCACAAAAAAACTAAAAGATAACATACACTTAACACACACATCCTCTTCCCAGAACCAATAAAGCTGTCAAAATGACAAAGGAGGGAATGCTGAGACTTGTGAATCTCCCAGCCTTTAATTAAAAGAAAATATCAAAGAGGCCGTTTAACCAATACAAAGACTGACCAAAAATAACTATAAAAAGCAATTGAAAACTACAAAGTTCACTTTCTTCGTCATTCACTCCTGTAGTTCATTGCAAGCAGGGATTTTTCTCCTGATGATGGCCACCCTGGCCGAAACTAGCCGGGAAACCAAATTTAAATAATAAAACAAAATATATTAATATACAACACAGTGAGTTCGAAATTATAATTTTTTAACATTTAACACAAACAAACACACACACACAAACACACTCACATACGTTGTGTTTTTGCCGACTGTTTATATATACAGGTTAGTGACGAATTTTGTGTAGTTATTGTATTGTTCTAACAGTTATTTTTATGGGCGATAACGGTGATCTTTCAAATTATTCTACGGGATATGGCGTGGAAATAATTGCGGATCCAGATGCAGTTTTTTGGGGCATATATATATATATATATATATATATATATATATAGTATGTGGTGCAGTTCAATTTACATTACATGAATCATTCACACAAAAACAGATATAGAAGATAATGATTTAAATGGCGAGAATACATCTTCGCAAACTAATATAATAAAGTACATTAACCTCGAACCTGTATATGAATGTTATGATCCCTGTTTATAAATTCCAGTTGCATAAGGTTTTTTTTTAGTTTTTTACAAGTTTCAGGTATGGAAATAGATTTGTTTTTGTTTTTTACTTCTTGGTAATAACAGGACAACGAAATTATAGATGTAATCCGAAATATGTTTTGAGAAATGTGTTATTGTTAATTGTAAGAAATGTTTAAATGTTTTGTATGAATGATTCATGAATATATATATATATATATATATATATATATATATATATATATATATATATATATATGGGAGAAAATGATATTGAAAATTAATGACAAACTGGAAAAAAATCGTATGAATTTGTCTTTTAGAATACCATGGAGCTAATGCCTTGTTTACGTTCATGTAACAACAGATGCGTTTGTAGAGGAGGAACGTTAACAATTGAAACTTTTAAATTGATTCTTGTTTATTTCTAATATTTTTAGGGGGATAGACGAGACAATTTCATTCAATTTTTTTTTGTTTTGTTTTGTTTATATTGTTATCGCCTTTGCTTCAATGATTTAATATCGATGATGTCAGGACGACGGTTTAACAAGTGATTTCGGAGTATATTCCTGATACGGTAATCCATAACTTTCAGATCTAAAATTTTGGAGGGCCACTAAAATGGACCAATTAAATCTGATGTATTTTATCGAAGAATAAATTTGCTGTTTTTTGTTGTTTTTTTTTTGTTTTTTTTTTTTTTTTTTTTTTACTGGGCACCCTGTAGAACAGATCTAGATTTGTAATATTGACAATAGAAAAATAGTTAAATAAAAGTGTTTTTTTTTGGGTGGGGGGTTGTAATTTGTCCAACCCCTGTATATACACGAGGGGTTCTGAAATGATCTTAACTTGACCGTCTCCCAATATTTAATATGTAGGATCATATATGGTTTCATGGGATCCAATACTACCTTCTACATGCCCTGCGACTAAACCGGTTATCCAAGATTGTTTGGCGGGAACGGGGAATAGACACTCAGCAAAAAGTAAAAAACAACAACAACAAAATAAAACTGTGATAGGGCGAATTAACTTTCTTTTGGGATTAGAGGCCGTCTTGTACAATGCCGTAAACTGGACTCGATAAATACTTATTTGGCCAGTGACATGCTGACATGACGTGCCCGGGCGGAACGCGTACTCGACTGAAAACGGCCAGCAAGAAGAATTTCCCGTGATTGCATTACATGACCTTCAATTTCGAGCATATTGAACGAAGAGATGATTGGCTTGGCCAGGTTAATGTTGCCCAAGACACGAGACAGCATTCAAGGCAGATATGTAAAGGGAACTGCTGAGGTGCTCGGTTGCTTAGCAATCCTTCTGCCCCAGCCTGTCATAGGACATGATAATAATGATGATTGTGATTATGATGATTGAGCAATCCTTTGTTTGTCGTAACAGAAATGTTTCAACCTCTGGATTATGTATATATTGTCTATTTCTTTTGAATTGTTTATAATAGTATATTCTTTTATGATTACATTATTTTTTACTTATCTTTTGTAGATTCTTCCATTTCATCCTTTCTTTCTATCTGTCTATCTATCTATCTATCTTCGGCAACTGTTTTAATTTATTCATATTTATCTATTTCCGTCAACTATTCTACTTTATTCATATCTATCTATCTATTTTCGTCAAATATTTTACTTCATATCTATCTATCTATCTATCTATCTATCTTCGTCAACTGTTTTACTTTATTCATATCTATCTATATATCTATCTATCTATCTATCTATCTATCTCTGTCTCTTTCTATCTATCTAGTTATCTATTTTTTTCTTTCTATTCACCTATCACTTTTTCTCTTTCCACCTTGAACAACGACAAAGAACAGGAACAGACTTTCAAAAATCGATTGCGTTTGAGAAATTGGAAATGTGATGCCACACATCACTTTCGACCGGAAATGCTTGTGGAGAAACCAATTAGTTCATTAATGATTCAAATCAGCAATTGTTCATCAATCAACATGTTAACGAGACGCTAATTATAAATTCCAGACATCGAACTTTCTCCAAGACTTGAGAAAACCCAAGAAAATACATTACTTAAATCGCATATTCTACAACAGTTATAAATTAATTTCCTTGTCTTTTCCACTGTTTCTTTCGGTTTTTTAGCTTATATATATATATATATATATATATATATATATATATATATATATATATATATATATATGTATATGTGTGTGTGTGTGTGTGTGTGTGTGTGTGTGGTGCAGTATAATCTATATTACAAGGAATCCTTCATACAAAAAATTTTGTATGAATGATTCATTGCAATATATATATATATATATATATATATATATATATATATATATATATATATTGATAATATATATATATATATATATATATTGATAATACATATATATATATATATATATATATTGATAATATTAATGGTTAATATACACGTACATATGCAATCATATATTTAAACTATATAAATATATATACATACATACATACATACACATACATATATATATGTATAAAAAATAATTCTAAGAGGATAGAATCCAGGTAGAACCCAATGTCCAGGACAGAGTAAGGACATATATATATATATATATATATATATATATATATATATAAAATAAAAAGAGATAAAACACCGTATACTATCGCAGACTAGCGTGGTATGGACTACTTGGTTTCTTCAGGTGGCTGGGTAACAAGTGTTTATCAAACATACCTCACTACGGTGTTACGGAACCGCAAGTCTAGACGCGGATTAAGTATGAGCAAAGAAGAAGAAAAAAAAAACACTTGTTAGTCAGGCACCTGAAGAGCCCGAGCGCTCGAAACCACGGTAGTGCGCCAAAAAACGAAATTATAACCTGACATGGCTTAACCGATAAGGCCACACAGTATTATAAACAGAGCATTTAATTAAATATTTGTACCTATAAAAAGAACGTATAAACATTGTCAGTCTTTGTCTATTTCATAATGAATGACGTCATTTGTTTGCATTTGGATACGCATTGAGCAGATATGAATGAATAAGGGAAAATCATGGAGAATTGTATTTAAAAAAAGTAAAATCGACCTTGCTAACCGAACGCACTGTTAATCGGTTAAGGCGCGTCAGGCTATATGACGGTTCCGTATATGATACAGGTTCGATACTTGTCAGAGGATGCATATTTTCTATGAAAATTTCTCAGACATTCAGGCCGGTAAATGTTGTTAATACTGTTTATTGTAAACAGAGCATTTATTTAAATATCTGTATCTATAAAAAGAACGTATAAACATAAAAAAAGTCTTATATATATATATAACTGTATGCATCAGTTTCTTTTTAGTTCTTATTTTTGATAAACTTCCTTACATGCTCTGTCATGATATTCAGAAATTTCGTCGGTTCAAAGACATACCTGACTCTTTAATTATATCTTGATGGAGAATGTCGATCTTTCACAACCATTGTCGAGGTTAGAGAAAACGCAAGAGTTGAGGTTGGTTCTCTTTGTTTGCAAGCAGAATTCGCTGTCTCTTAATTTGCTTCCGGGAGAAATCTTTCGATATTCAATACGCATTCGGATTTCTGAGCTACAATTTCCGTCGTCTACCAAGACAGTATTCGTATCTGTTTGATCCATTGGTATATAATACGCTCAAATATAAGTATATGTATATTTATTAATATATATATATATATATATATATATATATATATATATATATATATATATATATATATATATATAGTACAGGTAATAAATCCGTTTGTAATGGAATCCTAGTAATGTCAAATATTAAAACTGATCCACAAAGAGAGCTCAATGCATTTATTATAAGAAAATATAAATATTACACATGTGGCACCATTTAACGAGGCAGAAAAGGAAAAGAAAGAAAAGAAGAAAAAGAGAGGCTAAGAACCGAATCGTGAGTGATAAGCAAGAACGCACACACAGCTAAGAGACAATGGATAAAGGGATATTTTCATAAGTAACAAATGGCGAAAGAGTGTCATTACAATGACAGGGAAATTCTGAGTAAAAAGAAAGGGAATGAAGGAAAGAATCAGATATGTTTTGGCATCGGCCGTGTTATCTAAGGATATGAAAACAAACTATTGGTACGGGAAGACATCTTATTATCAACTACAGGCCGGCTGGCCAGAGAAAGAGAGAAAAATTCAAATGAGAATGTTATTTCGTTAAGTGACGAAAAACAGACAACTAAAAAGACTTAGACAGACATGAAAAATTAAAAAAAACCACCCACGAGCATCCTTGGCCTGCGATAATAAAATTTTGTTATCAGGAATTGTGCCGAAAGAAAATGAATGTGTTTTTTTTTTCTTTCTTCGAGGCGACAGACCGACTGGAACTTTGGAGATGTTTTTTTTTTTTGAGACCGTGTCGAGAAGACCACACATTCTGATAATTAGCGATAAAATACCTGACGTATACCACGTGTAGAACAAGAGTTATGACCGCCATTGTCATATTGTCCCGTTCGCTGCTGGAGAAATGATAAACCATTAAGGGGAAGAAAAGGGAAGAGATAATTTTTTTTTTTAAGCAAGATATTTTTTCTCTTCCTGAAACAAAGCCGCAGATTCGTCCACGCCCGACTAAGACATCATTGGTCGAGTGGTAAACACGTGATGCACGAGGGAGGCTGTTGCCGCCCATCTGGAGGATGAGTAAGAGAGGTTGCCACGAAGATGTGGGGAGGGCAGTTCACGCCCCTCTGAAGTATGATGAGAAGGTGGAAGTGAGGAAAGGTTCCCAAAAATGGAAAAAGGTGGAAATTCCTAACCAGAGAGATGGATATGTATTTAGAATTATCGAGGAACCCCCCAGCGCCGACAAACTCACCCCGGTTTTGGTCGGCGCCCATATAAACGAAGCCACAACAAAGCAGAAATGAGTCGAGACCCAGCATTTCCCAGCGTCAGTCTCCGGTTGAGGCAAGCCTCGCAGATAGCTGACCAGGATTCGCGCACTTTCCGGACCCACATCTTCAAACCAAGAACAATTATTTTGAAGAGCGACTTAGATCCAGATCACCAAAATAAGCTTTTCTTTCGACTTTCGTTCAAAGACCCACCGAAACACCAATTTCTTAAAGAGCAGACGACTTGAAGTGTTAAAACTTGCCTAGCGGAAAACGACGTGTCACAATCCATAGAACGGGTCGGGAGATAGATGCAGTCCTATGTATCGAACAACTAGACATAAAGTTTGTTACCTTTTTCTTTGATACTTTGAACTTTTGAGTTTTCATTTTATTGCCTTTTATGCGTATTTTTGTGGTATCACCCCCGTTGGACTCGGTTTGCAGTACGGCCCCGATGACTGATTGATTTCCTCTGCTTAGATCAAATCACAACGTGGGTAGGCAGACTGGGAGTCAAAGTAGGACGTCACAGTTGGTGCCGTGGTAGACTGGGATAGAACGATATGGTTGGCGCTGCGACCAGGGGACGACGTCACACACAGCAAGAAATCCAAACTTAAACTCATGGATATATAGCCTATTTCAGCCGGCTCAATCTAGCATGGAAACCCCCTGTAATTATAGAATTAAAGAAAAACTGCCTAGTAGAGGCCAAATGAAAAACTACTAGGGTAGTATACCAGGCAACCATTACCCCTAAAGAAAATATGGCAAATTATCATATTTACATCGGCATTTCTCCAGAAGAATTTCAAAAAAGAATCAATACACATAGAAACTCATTTACCAATCCAAAATTAAAACACCAAACAGCCCTCTCGAAAAAATATTTTGAAATTGAAAGAAAAGGGTCTGAATACCCAAATAAGTTGATAAATTATAGGCTTCACAATCGCCCACAATAGTTTTAGAGATAGGTGCACGCTGTGTTTAGAGGAGGAAATCAATATAATTAAATATAAAAATCAATGCAAACTATTAAATAAAGAGAAAGGGCTAAATACGAAATGTAGACATAGAAAGAGATTCAAAATTACATAAGAATAGGTATATCTGTGTGTGGGTGTATGGTTACTTATATGTTTGTCTATATTTCTGAGATGAGGTATTATGTAAATTATTCGGACTATTATTACAGTTGTACGCTCTGGCCTTCTTCACTGGATTAAACTGTTCTAGTCTAGATATCTCTCTCTCTCTCTCTCTATATATATATATATATATATATATGGGCAGGAGGTACGATGGAGTAGTGGTAGCGACTCAGACTAAGGGCTCAGAGAGCCGAGTTTGTGCTAACATTCTTGGAAATGGTATGAATTCTCTTCTTCTCCCTCCAACTTTGGTTAAATAGCAGAACAGACTGGGTTATACAGCCCTGGACGCAACTGGTCTTGGAGAAGGACAACTCTGAATTCAAAACCTGCCAAGGGTCGTTTGGGGACCTTGTTGCACGTAGTGCACCAAGGCTCTGTATTCGGCCCTTCATAAAGTGTGGTTGGTTATGCACAAAACCTTCACCACTGTAACCAAATCATATATGCTGATGTATCGGCTGTCAGTTCCTAGGAACTGAGTTGCTTGACCTTCATACGTCGAATACGACAGGATTGCCCACCATATATATATATATATATATATATATATATATATATTACACACACACACACACATATATATATATATATATATATATATATATATATATATATATATATATATATATATATATTGTGACTGAGTAGTGAGTTCGATTCTCACTCGGCCTTGTAACTCATCTAATCTACGCTTGGAAAGTTGGACACCTCGAGGTGGTGTAATGGTTAGCAAGCTTGTCTAACTAGCTCAATTACAAATGAGTAGTGAGTTTGATCCTCACTGGGTGCCCCTTACTTTCGGCCTTGTGCCGCATCTAAGCTACGCTTGGAAAAAAATATGGGCACCGAGGCGTGGTGTAATGGTTAGCAAACTGGTCTCGGTAAAGCAGTTACGACTGGTGAGTGAGTTCGATCCTCACTGGGTGCCCCATATTTCGTCCTTGTGCCACATCTAAGCTACGCTTAGAACATCTATATATATATATATATATAAATATACATATATATATATATATTACAGTGATATATATATATATATATATATATATATATATATGTGTGTGTGTGTGTGTGTGTGTGTGTGTGTGTGTGTGTGTGTGTGTAAATATATAGAAAAAAGGAATGAACACCTTAGAAAAAAAAACTCCAGAAACTTAACGGCGTTCGGTACCAATAACTCTCTCTCCCTAAGACGGACTAGACAATGTGCGTATAGGAATGTCATCATTCGCTTTGAAATGGACACCCCTGCCACCTCTTGGCTTCGGCTCGTTTCCAGGGTGACTGATATGCTGATACAAATTGTTAATCCTTACGCCCACTAGTGGACTAGTCGCTTCAGCCGTTTCCATAGTAATTAATTCTACGAATAAATCTGCTTATAAAGATGCGTCAACTTCAAGGTAAGTTATTCCCCAAAATTTCGCTTGAGGATGAAACAGAGCTTTTGGCTCTTGTTTTTGAAACATGAGAACTTTTATGTAGCGACGGCATCATATTTTTAAAAAATAATTTTATATATATATATATATATATATATATATATATATATATATAACAGAAAATGAAACACCAGGGTCTTGCGGAAAGGTTCCCATATTTTAATCGTTCACATCTTTTTAATTTTTCACATCGTTTCGAAAGTCAATACAGCAAATTTATGGAAAAATACGTTTTGAAAAATTGATGTATCTGTTTTTTCTTGGACTGTTACAATTATGATGCTGATTCTAGAATTCAATGGACAGAGGCCATAAGTCTCCAGCCTATTCAACCAGCCAGCCAATTGGTTTCGTATTTTCTATTCATGTTCAGTTAGATTTAGTAAGATTATATTGAAGCGTTTCCGTGACCTTTAGAATCAATGACAAAACTACTAGCACTCAGGTTTAGCAAGGAGTTCGCTATATCTGTTACAGGAACCATGATCTAATACATGATTTTTGGATAGCAAGTGCATTTGAGAATTGTCAAGGGAGCCTTCTAGATTATGGCTGTTCAAAGCGTTTGACTCACAAAAAATGTGGAAAAGAATCGTGAACGCTCGCATAATAACAGTCGCCAAATCATTCGTATCAATTGAATCGAGAACGTGGAAGAAATTCAAATTCAATCGCAGGCGGTCTCATTCGGCTTTAAATTTTTAGTCGACGAATTGTCACTGCGTACTTTGACAATTTCCATGCAAATGGCGGCCAAATTTAAAAAATATACACTGACAGAAAATAAAAATTCAATACTTTCAAAGACGATTCTGACCTGGGTACCCAATGTCGATTCTAGAGTCTAATATATATATATATATATATATATATATATATATATATATATATATATATATATATATATATATATATGTATGTATATGTGTATGTACATGTGTGTGTGTGTGTTATTACATTAAACGTTATATTTAGTGGATGTACTGGTTTGAGCAGACACCCCAGATTTTTTCTTTAAATACTGTTAATTTATGTCTACCGGTTTGTGCATTCGAGAGACGTAATAAAGAAAATGCGCTCTCCGGCCGTGTTCGATCCCGTGTCTTCCTTGTAGGGGAACCGTGCTGGAAAGCAGATTTTTCTTTATCAAGTCTCTCCATGAAAGCAAGAAGCCCTTCTTTCAAAATAAATAAAAATATATATACGAATAAAAAAAAGAAAAAAAAAGTTTTAATATAATACATAATTTTAATATAATACATACATACATATAATTACATATGAATGGATTTTAATCAATTTTGACCAACCAAAATCTTAAAGGAAATAAGTCACAAGGGGTTACTGGGTGGGGAAGAATTAAGAACAGAAACATTACTAATGAGCGGGAAGAGAAAAGACTATTCAGGGGGACAGTAGATCGCCATTAGCATAGTATTTAAATTTTAGGGGATTAACGTTGACTGGATAGCATGTAGCGGCAAGTGAGGTAAGCAACATGGGGTACGAGAATAGATACTGTCATTATAGAATTTACAGTTATATCAAGACAGCTCAACTGTAAATTAATGAGATCTCGACGAAGTATTTATAGAAAAGACACGTGGAGACAACCTTATGATGGTGGGATGTGACTGAAGCCGAGAAACCAGCTCAGGACTGATAATATTGCTGGTTTTTCTTTGGATTTTTTCAAAGAGAGGAAAGTAAATAACTTATCAAGCAATATCGTAAGCAAAGATGGAGGGTAGGGTTATTTATGATAGATTATGGAAAGAAAAAGTGTTTAGCACGATACATTGAACCAACTTTTTTCAGCAGCTGACTTAGCAATGAATTCAATATAGTCTTTCAACTTCATGTCAACTGAGAACTTATACAATACATACTGAACTCTGGGCGAGATGATGCATTTTTTCGAAGCTCCAGTAAACGTAAATATGGCAATTATTATTTATTTTATTTAATTTATTGTCATATTTAACATATATTCAATATATAATTATAATATATATTTAATTTATTATATATATATATATATATATATATATATATATATATATATATGAAGAAATATAGTCTTAAGGTGCGCTATATTTATAGGATAAAGTGCTCAATATCAGAGATAGAGCGTGTGTAAATATAAAGCGAACATTGAATCGATTGCGTCTAGCATGAAACAGCCTGTCGCCTCTAAGTGTTAACTTTAATGTTCACTATATATATATATATATATATATATATATATATATATATATATATATATATATATATATGCAGATATGTAGAAAAATCTGAAAAAAAACGTTAGGTAAATAATCTGGAGTTCTTTGGTTTGTTTGTTTTTATTTTTAAAAATAATTATAATATATATATATATATATATATATATATATATATATATATATATATATATATATATATAATGAGTATTATATTTATTTGAAGTTATGTAGGTTCCACTAAATACGTATACACACTTCAAGAAAGGAAAAACTTAGGGAATGTTGTACGACAGCCCGATTACCTCCCCTGTCTTATGAGTGTATAAATAAGTCACCCAATCTTAGACAAAACGGAAAGACTCTTCAGTTATATTCAATAAAGGCACATTAAGCCGAACTTGACTCTGAGTTTTCATTAAAATTTATTATACGTAATTATGGAAAAATACCTTAAACCAGACTGTCTCGTCTTGGACTCTACAGATCCGTCTTCTACTGGTTCCTGGCAATATTGGAAACGATTATTCAAAGGATTCTTGCTTGCACTATAAAACAGTTCATCCATTGCTATTACTGATACGGATAAACTTGCTGATGTACCACGTTTCCATATCTGTATTTACAAATATTTCTCACTGTAAAACTTACCAGTGTACCTTGAACATTTTGGCCGGCTTAGATTTGAATCAAACTAACTACACTAACACCAAATTTTTCGTGATGCTAAATCTGCTGAAATGTCATACTGTGACATGGATTTCTTAAACATCATTTTAATATTAATCTCTCTTTTGCTGGACCTAAATGAGCGTTGGAAATATGTGGCTTGGCCGCTATAAATATACAATACCCCTCTTTTTTCGAAATCTTAACCAAAAACTGTAAACCAGTGTCCACCAAATCTCGAGAATATTCTCTTGAAGACAAAAAGTTTGTTCAAGCAGAAGTAACAAAATTGTTATGAGAATGAATAATCGAAGAAAGCAATGGGGATCACAAGTATTAATACCGAATATTTAGCACGGTAGAACTTAGGAGTGCTAACCATCAGGTAGTTATTATAGACCCTAAATATACGACTTATATGGATTTTGAAGCATGCAAACTATTATATCAGTTTCGACGGATTTCGTTTGGGTTCACTATCGGGTTTCCCGTTTTCAGAAGGTCTTCAATAAAATAATTTTTATGCTGAGACAAAACATAATCTTTGCCCGGCATATATTAGCATCTACCTGCCAATCCCTTGAAGAGGAATTAGAAAAGTATCTTCAGGCTTAAAAATTTACGACTTTCAAGCGACGACAGCAGATCAGGCAAAGAACCAATTTATCATAACTTCATTTAAAAATGGATTAGAATAAAACCATATGAGTCAAAGATTGCTGGGAAATAATCAACTAGATTTAGCTCACGAGCAAACACTTACCTTGGAGATAGCGGACTTTTTCAAGTCTACAAACAAGTGTTGCAGAGGCTGCACTATATACTCACACTACTACTAGTCCACAAGTTCAAACGATTCAAACAGGTAAAGAATCAGCCGTCTACGACAGACTTTCTCATTTCTGTGCCCCTTCGACAATTCAAAATCTTCTCTCTCCGGAAGAGACTATATTCACTACTACCGCTGCAGACAGGCAAAAATGTTATTTTTGTCTCAATCTACACCCCAGGTTGTCTTACCTAACCAGGGAAACTACATGCCACAAGTGCGGGAAGAATGGTCATTTGTCTAAGGTTACCGATCAAATTTTTTTTATCTGGTTCAAATGCTCCTATTTCAAATAATATCGTATCAACTGCTAACCCCAAATATCTTTCAAAGGCTATATTAACGTAAAAAATAAACGGTGTAGAAATGAATGCTCTACTAGACTCAGGAAGCTCAGAGAGTTTTATTTGCGCTGATATTACAAAAAGAAACAAAAGAAAAATCGTACATTGTAATATTCAGCTATGACGAACTCTTTATTATCTTCACAGGTTAAATGATACATTTTGGCCGGCTTAGATTTCAATCAAACTAACTACACTAACACCAAATTTTTCGTAATCGAAGAAATCAAATCACTATGGAGCTCACAACTATTAATAACGTCCTCTAATAATAATAATAATAATAATAATAATAAATGGCTGGCCATAGACTACTCCCAAACTATAAATAGATACACCCTTCTGGATGCATAACCTATAAATCGTATTGACGAGATGATAAACGAGATGATAAACGAGATGATAAACAAGATTGCCAAATACAGAATATTTAGCACGGTAGACCTTAGGAGTGCTTACCATCAAGTAGTTATTATAGACTCTAAATATACGACTTATATGGATTTTGAAGCATGCAAACTATTATATCAATTTCGACGGATTTCGTTTGTGTTCACTATCGGGGTTTCCAGATTTCAGGTCTTCAATAAAATAATTCTTGAAGAAAAACTACAAGGCACGTTTGCTTAAATAGATAATGTGACAATGTGCGCTTCTGACTGGGCCGACCAAAATCGCAACCTAAAACGATTTTTGGCGGCTAGTGGCGATGAAGTTACTAAACGGCTAAAACCACTGCTGAAATCTACTTATTCCCAACACCATAGCCGCCTTGCGATTAACCATGATTATGCCCACTCATTATTCTAAATGGATAATCTTTTTTTTTTTTCTTAGAAAATACATCCACTTACGAAAATTACTAAATTTCATTTTTTCTTCTGCCGTTCAGCCATCACTTCAATGAATTCTGACATTCCCTGGAATTAGAGACCGACGCTTCCGGCCACGCCATAGCTGCCGTGTTAAGGAAATACGAGCGTCCTATAGCGTCTTTCTCCAGAACATTGTCAAATCTGAGAGCAAGAATTCATCTGTCGAAAACGAGGCTTAGGCTATAGTCGAATCGCTAAAAAAATGGCGATATTTCTTAATTGGTCACTGCTTTAAATTAATCACTGAGCAAAAATCAGTCTCTTTTACGTTTAATCCCAAGACGCCAAGCAAAGTAAAAAAAAAATATGAAAAGATAGCGAGATGGAGCGTAGAGCTTTCCTGTTTTTTTGTTTGATGCTTTCTATCAGTCGTGAAAGGAAAATGCAACGGCTGTGTGGATCAATAAATAACACTAATGATCTACAAAAAAATTAATAACGAACGAGGATGTGGTTCGAAGCTGGGATTTGCTTTTTTCAATTGAGGACGTGAAACGAATAACAAACGGAATAAAACCAAAGTTCTAAAAATCAGAACGTGGAACCCAAGTGAAAGCTGCACAACCATTTGAGAGGCTGGGCATGGATTTTAACGGCCCTATTCTATCTAATTCCCGAAACAAATATCTAACTATCGTTGACCAGAACTCGCGATTCCCTTTGCCTTTAACTGCCCAGATTTAAGTGTAACGACGCCCATACGCAGTTTTTGCCCACTGTTCTCAATATTCGGGGCGTCATACAGATCGCGAGACCTCTTTTATGACCGATCAACTAAGATGATTCTTATTTGGTACAGGTAGTGGCCATAATCCGGACTACTCCATGCAGTTCTCAAAGGAATGGAGAGTGAAAGAGATACAATGGTATAATATGGAAGATTATACAGTTAGCACTTGAATGCCAAAACCCTCCAATTAGACATAGAGAAGACGTAATAACCAAGGCTCTGTGCGCTATAACTGCACTGTAGTATACAAGAACTAGTGCATCACCTCACGAAAGGCTTTTAAAATTTTCAAAACGAAGTTCGGCCGGGATCTCTCTCCCTTCGTGGCTCATACAGCCAGGACCTGTTTTACTTAGCATGTTCGATGTATGATTCTCCTGTGTGTAGGGTGCAACTACTCGAGGCGAACCCACTCTATGCACGCATTCAGCACATCGATGAGAGACAATCGAAAGTTTCCTTCGGCCGGCGAGTTATCAAACCAGAGGGAAAAGAAGCTCTCCCCAAAAGCAATATCTCCTCCTCTTGATAGTAACGACGACACAGTGCCATGGGATTCTCCCGAGGAACAAAGCCTCGACAGTCACGATTCAGAGATCGACACCAGAACACCTCTTTCAAAATCAGAGTATAGTACCACAGAATCTGATAATCAGATTTCAGAATCAGAGCGTCCCACGTCAAGAAGGAGACAAAAACAATATGAGACAAAATACTTATGGTTGACTGTTCCCGTAACACCTGAAAATCTACACCAGCTGCCACCGAGACGATTCCAGAGAATTCCCAACAGACCCAGTCACCTAGATGATTTTGTGTCGAACTAGGAGAAACCAAAGCCGGAGAGAATGTGGTAAGACAACACAGTTACCCCCACTCTCTTATAATTTTTATAAATAAATCATGCTGTCTTAGCTAAACGGAAAGACCCTTCAGTTACGTCCAATAAAAGCACATTGAGCTGACTAGACTCCGAGTTTTCATTACAGAGACCCTAAGTATGTTGTGTATCGCAGAAAACTGATTATATTGACGACCCTTACACAAGAAACTGGAAATGAATACTCACAATCTCACTGTACACTTTGACCAACGTTACCCAAGCAGCAGTTCGGTGTACTAATAAATGTCTGTAAGCTAAAACCACAATTCTTGAGCATTTTTTGTGATTGTAGAGTCCAAAGGTAACTTGTATTAATCTCGTAATGTCTGGATAAATTTAGTATTACATCTATACAATTTTTTCCTTTTCTGAAGTGTGTATACAATATTTGAGCGGACTTTGTATATACAATATTCATTAATATTTCTTTCCACTTTTTCCACAGTTACTGGGAAATTTTGTATTAGTATTTATTTCTTTTTGTAAATCTAATATGGAGATTGTCTTATTTTTACTTTTTGTATTTTGTTTACCTAAAGTTATATTTATCAACTTAGTACTTTCTATTCTCGTTCATTTTTTATAACTTGATAGCTTCGGGGTTAGTACTGTCAAAAAAGCAGCATAAATTATTTTATTGTAAATGGTTGTCCGAAAGACTTGACACCCTTAACATTCTTCCAAATTGTATGAGTTCTTATCAGCCATTTGAAATAGAAAATTATATTATGTACAGTGACAAGACTTTCGGACCAGCCTCTATAATGGCTTTATATTCTGCTAATATTTGGGGCTTAAATTCCTATTAATATTGATTTTATTTTGTCTGGCGGCTGTCTCTTTCTAAAATTAACAAACTTTGAGTTTATTTATGTACGACAATTTGGTAATTTGTCTTAATTTCTAGTCTTTTTGTTTACCTAACGTTTTATATGTAGGGTGCAAATGAATGAATTATTGTCTAAATAACGCAAAAATGAAAATAACACTGATATCTCATTTTAAGTTATACAATGTGCGATGGATAAATTGTCGTCTAAATGACTCAAAAATAAGAATGAGACTGACATCTCATTTTAACAGTTATACAATGTGCGATGGATAAATTGTCGTCTAAATGACTCAAAAATAAGAATGAGACTGACATCTCATTTTAACAGTTATACAATGTGCGATGGATAAATTGTCGTCTAAAAACTGAAAATAAAACTGACATCTCGTTTTAATACATCTATTTTCCAAAATTACTTCGACTTCGGAATCTCCTGCAACTGTTCTGGACAGTCTCTTTGTTTAAGCTGGAGAATGCTTCCATAACCCTTGCCTTCAGTTCATATTTCGTGTTACAAGGAGTTGTCTTGGGCTCTCGATCATCTGTGCCCCATACATAATAATCAAGATGGTTGCAGTCTTGAGAGTTAGGTGGCCAGATGTAAGGGGTGATGTGGTCGCAGAAATTATCTGATAGCCATGATTGGGTTCTCCAGCTGGTGTGGTATGATGCAGAGTCCTATTGCCAGCTTTAGGGTCTTTTCAGCAACCACCCTCTTGATCAAGTGCAACGCTGCCTCTTTAAGGCAATTTATGTAGGTCTCTATGTTGAGTCTGAGGCCTTGTGGGATGAATGGATCCATAATGTCGCCATCACTAATGATCACTCCAAACATCCATGATGTTGACTGAATATATCATCCAACTCTTTCCGAATTCTCTGCAGAGACTTCAGACCAATACCCAAACACTCTGAATTGTACGTATTCGAGATTCCGGTCAGAATGCCAAGCAGTACAACATGCTGTTTGGAGCAGAGTGAATTGCGTCATGGTGAATTCTTTTCTCACAGCCAGTACCCAACTGACCCTACTATAATGTGGTGTCAACGAAATCAAAAACAAACAACACGCATGCGCGAAATTAAAAATATAAAATGGTGACAATTTACTCATTGCATCCCTCAAATATATAAAATGTTAGGTAAAGAGAAACACTGGAATGGAAAGTAAATTACGTTAAAAAAAAGTCGTTAATTTTGGGGGAGCTTCTAAAACACGTAATGTATATGAAGTTTATCTACGTACACTATATCTGTTCCAAAAGTTGTCATACTCGCGGGAGGTATTGGGAAGAAACTTCCACCGTCTATAAAATGCTTCCTAGTCTTGTGTCTTAACTAGGCTTTAAATCTATCTCCAATCCGGAGTATGAGTGAACGCGACAACTGGCGCCTCTTAACTAGCTGTTTCCTCACTTGGTGCACCATACCTTAGGCCTAATGCAAAATCTAATTAGAAATACTATAACCAGTGGCTTCCGATAGATGGAGCTCAGCAGCATGGGAAGTAAAAGTTTGATGCTAAAACTCCGCTGACTTGCGATTATATCAAAACAGAGAAAACGCTATGGAAGTAGCTGAGACAGAGAACCCGGAATGGAGCCAGGAAGGAGGTTGAATGTTAACATTGACAACTTTCTGGCAATTTTTGTAACCAAACCGGCAAAATCCAATGCTCTGAAATCATTTGGATCTGGTCGGCCCCGCTGAGAAGTACGGTTTCTACTCAGCCGGACCGACAAGATTTATGCAATATGGACAAATACCATCGCCATCGCCCGTGCTCTGGAGAGGTCACCATAGTACCCACGTGGGTGCTATATATATATATATATATATATATATATATATATATATATATATATATGTATGTATGTATGTATGTATATGTGTGTGTATATATATATATATATAAATCTGTGAAAATTGTATCTTGTGTGTTTCCCAGAAGTAATATATAGAAAGTGTGGAAAAGAAAGATATAAGCAAGTCATATATAAAGAGTTGGGAAAAGATACATGTAAATTTATTATCGTGTAGGAAGTGAGGGATGGAGCCGATTTTTTTTTTCGAGAAAGTATATAAAACACATGAAATTCGCCCCAAACAGGTTACGCACAGCTGTCATTAAGGTCCACGCCACTATCGCTTATGAACTTCCTGACCTCATGCTAAAAGCGTGAGCGCTGACAAACTTCAAAGAGACCGCTTCAGGCTAGGGAAATACCGTCCATAGTAAGAAACAAATTTTTCTTTTGTATCTTCCTTAATAAGAACCACGCACACTGTGATGACTTTTTCACACAAACACACATAACATTTCATTGATTCTCATATACTTACAGAAAGCGCATTCATATTTTATTTCAGAATTTTATTAACCCAAACAAAAAAAAACATTACTTTTCAATCTATGACCAATTTACTTGTATTCTTGTCGTTATGTTAAATTAATGTTCATTTGTTGAAACTACGTTGTCTTTTCTTCTAAATGACTGAATTACGCGCGGTCGCGCAACAATATTTAACATTATTGTATTGAATCCCAACACTACGAATTTTGACATTCCAAACTCTTATTGTTCAACTTTCTTAAATCAGACAATTTTTTTAAATGTTGAAAGCAACTTCAATAACTGCAAATAAATGTATTTTTAAAATATCTCTACTTTCACAAACACTTCATGAAACTAAATGTAAACAGTAAACACAAAGTTGACCCAACATATATATATATACAAAGATATATATATATACATATATATATATATATATATATATATATATATATATATATATATAAGCACTTGCCACTCTGCAAAATTTTTCCCTACAAACGCATTGTAGAAACGCCTGTCGCCTGTTCTATCTGTATTTTCATGGTAAATATTCACATGAACTCCATTATCTAATTTCATTACTCAAACATATATATATACATATATGTATGTGTGTGTGTGTGTGTGTGTGTGTGTGTGTGTGTGTGTAGCATATTAAGCAAAATCATGTACAGTCTTCTAGAGGAAACGTACTTCCCAATCTGCAACCTTTTTTCCCTAGAAACGCAATGTAGAAAAGTCTGTTGTTCATTATATCTCGATTTTCATGTTAAATATTCACATGAACTCCATTATCTAATTTAATTAGTTCATACATTTACTACAAGGACACCCGTTGCTATTTCCTCTGAGTCGAATCGTTCTTTTTCCACCCGTTTTCCAAATGCAAGTATGAAAATATACTCCGTAGTATTGCTATTTGTACTTTCCTGATCCCTTTTATTCCTAATTCACGAAGCCAAAAGTGAATCGACATCTATCTTCCTCGTCCTCACAATATCAATTTCCTGTCCTGGGTAAGACGATAAACTACATCCGCGTCCTAGGTAAGACTATAAACTACACACGCGTCCTGGGTAAGACGATAAACTACATCCGCGTAATGGGTATGACGAAAAACTACAATCCCGTAATGGGTAAGACGAGATACTACACCCGCGTCCTTGGTAAGAATATAAACTACATCCGCGTACTGGGTATGACGATAAACTACATCCCCATACTGGGTGAGACGATATACTACACCCGCGTCCTTGGTAAGACGATAAACTACATTCGCGTACTGGGTAAGACGATAAACTATGTCCAACAGCAAGGTTTTTCATCAGGAAGTTTTGAGGAGTGTGGATCCACCTCTTAATTTACTTCTGTTCACAGGTCCAGCCTGACCCGGGTGATAGCACCTGTTAGGGTCCCAGCTATGGGCAAGTAAAAATAGGTTTTAATAACAAAAATACTTTGTATTAAAAAAAATTATTATCAGCAATACATTTTTGAAAAACAAATATTACCAGCAATACATTTTTTGGATAAAAAAGAAAAAAAACATTACCAGCAATACAAAAATAAAAAAAATAAAATAAATATAAAAAGACGGAGAACGAATATTTTCTGTAAAAAATTCTCAGACATTCAGACCGGTAAATGTTATTTAATACTGTTTATTATAAACAGAGCATTTACTTAAATATTTGTATCTATAAAAAGAATGTATAAACATAAAAATGTCTTAAAATAATTGCCGGACTTTGTCCATTTCATAATGTGTGACGTCATTTGTTTACATTTGAAACGCCATGAGCAGACATGAATGTACGAGAGAGATTCATAGAAGATTGAAGTTCAATTTCAGTAAATTCGACCTTGCTAACCGAACGCTCCTTTGTAGCCAAATCGGTTAAGACATGTTAAGCTAAATGACGTTTCCGTATAGGATACAGGTTTGAATGCTGCCAGAGGACGAATATTTTCTGTGAAAATTTATAGGATATTCAGGCCGGTAAATGTTATTTAATACTGTTTATTTTAAACAGAGCATTTACTTAAATATTTGTATCTATAAAAAGAATGTATAAACATATAAATATCTTAAAATAATTGTCGGACTTTGTCCATTTTATAATATATATATATATATATATATATATATATATATATATATATGTGTGTATGTGTGTGTATATATATATATATATATATATATATATATATATATTCACGTATATAACTTTTATGGTTTCTATCTATATTCTATATATTCAGCTTATTTGCATGAATATGTAGAAATCCTACGTTGCGTATCTTAAATAATACTTAAAAGCTTTGTTCAATCGCGCATAAACGCATAAAACCAAAAGTCTCCTCTGCTGATGTATTGTTAGTTATGATCATATGTTACCGCCATTTCTATGGCTTCTCCTAGCAAAAGACCGCCATTTTTCAGAACGAGACTCACTTCAAAAGAAATATGGCGACGGTTTTCCTTGCTTGCGACGAATACTAAACTTATATATTAAAAGCATAGAGAAAAAGACTTTATTTGTTATGGCAGTTAGGGTGGTACCACTAGGGTTGCCACTAAACTTCGGCGTTGGAAGAACAAGCATTTTGGAAACGTAAAAACTGGCTCCATGTTCTTTTTTTCACGCATCATTAGTTTTCGATTCTGAATAAATATAGTTGTAGTTGTTATTGATCTTCCGCAAAGCGGAAAGCAGCGCATTTTCTTCTTGGACTTTTGTTTTAATTTATGTAGCGCCAGTCACAGCAAGTTTAAAATGGATATATCGGATAAATATATTGACTGTAGATATTTTTTTTTCTCTTTTTCATTTCCCTCCGTTATTTCTGCATTCTGACAGTTTTTCAGAAAAGGACTTTTGAAAAGGCTTACGATTGGGGGGAATTTTTTATTAAATTTCATTATTCTTCTTTGTTGCTTGTTGTACATCTAATAGGGGCTATGGCGAGCAAGAATAAGAGGCATAATAGTGAAAAGAATGAAGAGAGGAACGGGGAATACATCAAGGCATCTGAATATGTCGATTGATATTATATTTGAATATTTGAAGATTTCGAGGAAGGAAGTAAGAGGAAGGGAGTTCGGCAGACGGGAAGTGTGATACAAGAAGCTATTGAATTACTTAACTGAATCATTATCTTTTTTTTATTACTTTTTAACTAGTATTACTACGTTAAACGTTTTGGGTATGACGATAAACGAAATCCGCGTCCTGGGTAAGACGATAAAATAAATCCGGCAGCTAGGCCACTGATCAGGAAGTTTTGAGGAGCGTGGAACCACCTCTTCATTGCTGTTGTTCCAAGACCACCCTGACTCGAGTTGGTAGCACCTGTTAGTGTCCCAGCTATGGACAAATAGTTAACCCCTAAACTAGGGCAAAAACATGTAAAAATAGATTTTTATAAATTTTTGTTAAAAATTACCAGCAATACTTTTTGGGAAAAAAATACCTGCAATCCATTTTTGAAAAAAATATTACTAGCAATACATTTTTTTGGAATAAAAATATTACCAGAAATACTTTTCAAAAAAAAATATTACCAGCAATATAAATCATCTCGGCATTAAATAATCCACTTAGGCTGATATGCATTTAAACAAACCAAACCTTACTTTGCTTCTCCTGTAATCTGCATTCTGTAGTATATATGTCGCCTTTACCATTCCATCAATGTTTTGTGCTTCATAGAAGATATTCGTCCACCGACAGGAATCGAACCTCTATCCTATACATAACCGTTATATAGCCTGACGTGTCTTTAATCGATTGGGCCACAGAGTAGCGCTGGGTAGCAAGGTCTATTTTACTGTCTTTAAACTACAATCTTCCTTGCTAACCGAACCTTCCTCTGTGGCCCAATCGGTTAAAGGTACGCCCGGCTATATGACGGTTCCGTATAGGATACAGGTTCGATTTCTGTCGGGGGGATACATATTTTCTATGACAATTCCTCAGACATTCAGGCTGGTAAATGTTGTTAATACTGTTTATTATAAGCAGAGCATTTACTTAAATATTTGTATCTATAAAAAAAAGAATGTATAAACATGTCTTAAATAATTGTCGAACTTTGTCGATTTCATAATATATATATATATATATATATATATATATATATATATATATATATATATATATATATATATATATATATATATATATATATATATATATATATATATATATATATATATATATATACGCACAAAAATCCCCACTTAAATTTTTATTTCTCATTTCCTTGAGAAAAGACACATGTGTCCTAAAATTCAGAATTTTTAAATCAGTGTCATCAATCACTGATCATTCCGACCCTGGCCTTCGCATCCTGTCACACTCATTAAAACTTCCCCATTGCTCGCTCACATAATTTGTTTCTAACGAAATATTCTGTTTCTTAATACTGTGTTTATTTTGTGGAAGACATTTTTCGCTATTACAGTGTATCGTCGATGTCCATGTTACAAACACATCCCAGATATTGCCATTTTTATACAGGTTGGTTTTGACATCCCCAGTAGTTCAAAATTTGGCCAGATACCTTTTGCTAAAAGCCAAACATTCTGTCTTCTTACAACTGACAGCTAGTCTTCAGGGCCGTAGCAGAGACAAATGTTTTGTTTTTGGTCGTGGGTAGGGGAGCAAAAGAAATTTAAAATTTAGTCTCACGTTATCAAAGGCCACCAACTTGGTTAGCGGCAAGAACGTATAAAATCTCCAGTACCTCTAGATTGGTAGAAATCACCTTTGAATTAATAGAGAACCGTCTGTGTTATAAACGAAAGAACTTTTCATCTTTTTTTTTTATGTCTACAGGCAAAATATCGATTCATTAATGAAGGGAAAAATTACGTTCTTTTTTTTTATTTTGGTTTGAAAAAATAAAACAACTACAACAAGAAAATTTTATGAAAGTTATATTCTTCCCTACTTTTTTTTAATCTTTATTGTATTTTTTTAAAATAAAACCCTGTAAAAAATACTACCATTGTTTAAAAAATGCAGAGAGCCAAGGAACCACCCCCACCAGCTGCTAGGGCCCTGTCCTTTTCTTTTTACTTTTTTTAAGACTTTTCTCGAAATTCTGCTATCAACACAGTGTCTTTATTTAATAATCTCACACAAACAAGGCAATAAAGTCACTAAGATATGTTATTACTGAGTCTGAGAGAATGTGAGAAAGAAAACGCTGTGAAGGGACAAAGAAAATAAAAGAACGTGAATTCATGAGAAGTTGCATTTAAGTTTTTGAACATCGAAGTTGACTGAGAAAAAAGAATCTAGAAGAAATTTCCACAACCGGGAAGTGAGAGAAAAATGATAGCATAGATCTTAAAGTTACATGTGGCCATTTCAACTGTAAAAAGATGAGACCTTACTAACAATCGAGTACTGCGCTTAAATTCATAAAGTCGAGATTCCAGAGAGGAAAGTCCATGAGTACAACTACCACGAAATTATTAGGTTGGTGCAAAAATAATGACGTAATAATGTCGTTTTTGACGTTAAAAAATAAGTCAAAAAACGACATTATTACGTCATTATTTTTGCACCAACCTTATATTTATAGAAAAGAGAGAAGTTCCGTTACAGATGTGGTAAAGTGACTGAAGCTGAGATGCCAGATCAGGATCAATAACATTGCAGATTCTTTGGATTTTATCAAGCATTTTTTTAAGTACATAGCAGAATAACCAGAAATATGTAAGAAAGCAATATATAAGAGAGATTTTGACGAGAAAATTCGTCTTACGCGACAGAGAACTATCATTTTTGGCAGCAGAACAAGCAACTGATTCACTATAAACTTTCGACTACATATCACCGGAAAACGTTGGCCTGAGTAGGCGTAATTAGTCACATCCCTGGAGGTTAGCATCAGCCATGATGATGGAATGCAAAAAGGTCATGTGCGAATATAAACGTGTTGAGATTGTACAACAGTGAAAATAAATTCCGGTAGGACATTTCTCTCTCTCTCTTTCTCTCTACTATTTTATTCTTGAAGTTAAAAAATGTTGGTGCATATTCTGAATTCGGAAAAATACTTAGAGAAAAATCATTGTACGTCATCATAAGACAACTCTTGCATTAAATTGGATGTGTGGATGGTGTTAAAAAACAGTAGCTTTGAATATGAAATCGTAGTGACGAGTTCGACTTCCAGTCGAGCACGTTATACTCAAATACCCCCGGGAGGAATATTAATCAATTTCTTACCCCTTATCTATGGATTAAACATCAGAACGATTATTATGAAAAATCATTATTATTATCAAAAAAAAATATTATATTCTTTCTCACTCTCTTAAAAAAAGAATTTGTAAATTCAAAAATGTTTTGATTTAAAATTACTCACAAAGGGTCGATAAACCATGGAAAACCAATCAATCAATCAAAAAAATCTTTTCACACAAACTTGTAAAGTTGTTTCCTCTTACTTCAGTTGAGTCCATTATGTCTTGTGAATGCTAGATTCTACAAGCATTTTGAGTACTATAGACATCTCCAAACCCAATTGCTAATGCAATATTCCCTTCCAAAATACTGGATTATTCTTATAAAATGTTAATAGGTCGTAAAAAAAAATTAATCGATCAATCAATTACTCAACTGTTTTTAATCGTAAAAGTCGTTTACAGTCAGTTTTTATAAGGTTTAACTATCTTAGACGAGAAAACATTTGTCATTTGGAGCCTTGTTAAGCGGATCCAGGATAATCCTACCACACAGGCGATCAAGCTTCTAATTTATAAAGACTGACTCCAATACTGCACTGGTCTTTTATTTAAGACAATTCCTAGTGTTTAATAGATGGCTTCAACTCGACTTGAATATATTTTAGACGCACACTAACAAGACAGATGGTACGGGATAGGTTATTGTTATCGTATATTGGTAATATTAGCGGTTTCCTTTTAAGGAAACATTTGGCCTTCATTGACCAATTCCGTGCTAAGGGAATAAACACATGACACCAGGTGGATAATAGAAGAAAGGTTTATTGTACACAACAAGTACAATATGAAATACGGTACAGTTATACACACAGGTCAATCTGGGAGGGAGTGCCACTAATTGGAAGGTCAGACATGCTTGTGTCGCCTCGCTCTCACCTTCCCCCCCCGTCCTCTCTCTCGTAGACAGTAGACTATATATGTACTTACAACATATACTGTAATTATTCATAGGGGGTAACTGGTTATTCCGTTGCATCACCAAACAACCAATACTACTTCCGTTTGAAATTTATAAAATATTTTTCTTAAAACACTTTTTGGGAGAACTAGTTTCTCAAGTTCAGGAGATGTTATTGCAATTTGTTGTTCTTAGACGCTATCCATTACACAATCACCACATTGACACGTGAAGGGATGTTAGAAAAAAAAACAAAAAAAAACAACAAGGAAGTTAATAACTCAAAATATCTAAAAATGTTTGCAAGTTTCGGAATTAACCCCCACCCCCAAGTATTATCTTGGGGGTGGGGGTTAATTCCGAAACTTTTGCTTTTGGTAGTTCTTGAGTGATATGGTTTCTGCTATTTGGTAGATTCCATTGTTTGTGAGTCTGTAGTACCATCCCACATGTTTCAAAGAAGTACGATCTTTGCCAAGACCCTGAGGCTTTTCTCATTCAAAGCATTTTGTTCGCCATTGACCTTAGGAGGAGGTGGAGGAGGTTATGAGGTCAAATTGGAATAATGCGAAACAGTATTGATTAGATAAATGATTGGCAAACATTTTTAGATATTTTGAGTTATTAACTTCCTTGTTTTTTTTTTTTGTTGTTTTTGTTTTTTTTTTCTAACATCCCTTCACATGTGAATGTGGTGATTGTGTAATGGATAGCGTCTAAGAACAACAAATCGGGAGATCCGAGTTCAGGTTCCAGTCGCGATCATGGCATTCACCTGCGCGTGAATAGTATTCAGAAAGATATCAATAGACCTCTTACAACCTAGCTATGGGCTTGATAGTATTTCCTGTATCAGGAAATTCATTGTCAATATTCTTAGTATCATATGACCTCCGAAAAAATCTTCCAATATAAAATGTTTTGTCTTTAAATAATCCGCAAAGAATTGACAAACTATAAAAAAAAAATCAATAAAAATAATACAGGGTGCGATGGGTAAATTGTCAGAATTTTATTTTTTTTTAATTTAGCGCATGCGCGTTGTTTATTTTTCTTTATTTTGTCAACTGTCCAGTAGAGAGGGGTTAGTTTGGCACTGTCTATGAGAAAAAGACCCAATTCCCTCCTCCAGAAATTTGGAAGCGGCATACTCTCCTACTTGGCATTCACCGAGTGTTTGTGTGTCAATCTGAGCACAGCGCAGAGGATTCGGAAGGAGATGGATGAGTCTAATGGTGATTACGAAGGCGCAGCAACTCGGAGAACTCACTTTGATCGTTCTGATAAGAAACGAAATCTCGAATTTGTGTGTAAGGGCCTCAGTCTCAACACAGAGGCCTACATCAATCGCCTTGAGGAGATAGTGCCACCTTGAGTCAAGGAGGTGCCTGCTGGAAGATCCTATGTCTGTCAACAGGACTCTGCACCATGCCATACATGCCTGAGAACACAGTCAGACAATTTCTTCGACCACATCACCCCTTACATCTGGCCACCTAACTCCTCAGAGTGTAACCGCTTGATTATTATATGTGGAGTGCAGTTGAACAAAAGACCAACAATCTCTTGTAACACCAAAGACGAAATGAAGACAAGGATTATTGCAACATTCACCAACTTAAACAAGGACACCATTCAAAAGAGTTGCTGGAGATTCCGACGTCGTCTTTAGGTCCTGCTTGAAGCCAATGACGATTTTATTGGAAAAAATACTCTTTATTATTTCAAGATATTTTTAGCAATTTCTGGTAAATATTTCTGTTTAAAATAAGATATCAGTGTTATTTTCATTTGTGTGTAATTTAGACGACAATTTATCCGTCGCACCCCTCACATTCAAACATATTCGTAAATAATGTTCTGCACTCTTTCCTCCTGCTTCCCTTGACTTTATTTTGTCATGTGAGTGATACATTCTTCAAGCCTACTTTCCTCATTGTGCGTGGCAATGTTTGAGTCCTGTCTTTGTGATTTTACGTATCAATTAGCATTACTTTCCCCATTTTTAGAAAGATTTACTTAAACATATTGTAGATCCTATGTTTAGTATTCTTGGCTAAAATATCGCTGTCAGTTCATTTCATCTTTGAGAACAGATTCCCCTCGAAAGTCATAAACTCAGATTGGGCTTCCCGTTTAAAACAAACACAATCCAATTCTTAAATCTTGGAAGCCATTTCCTCAATGGTTTTACTCAAGAGGGACGTGCATGCATCAATAGGGCACGACATAAATAGTCTGGTCAACTAATAAAATATAGGCAAACATTTTAGGAAATAATTTTCGTACATTAGCAGTCTTTAGACGTTACTTTTTCCGCATCATTTGTCAGAAACAAAAAGAATTTTCATAATATCGGTATAGTTTAAAATTGATGCCTAACTTTTATATTCTCTCTAGCTTTGATTGACACCATAGCTTCCAGGAAAGCAACTCATTGGCCCTTATTAGTCTTGCATTTTCCTCTGAAATAAAGTGTGGTAATTAGATTGAATTAGATGCTAGGCCTGCTGCTATAAATCTTACTTGGTCAGAATCTATTTTATCTCTATCTATAAAAGGCAGGGTGTGTGTGTGTGTGTGTGTGTGTGTGTGTAACGAATGCACGGCCACAATTTTCGACGGATTTGCACCAAAATTTACTTACACATGCTAGCGGGTAGGCCAAGACTGACCTTGCATTTCCCAAACCCTATCGATAATGAAAATAATCGATTTTTTCATGCTTCTACGGCAGTTTTCATGTAGTTTGCGGCCATTTTGTGAGTGAGAGCCTATAGCTGGCTGCCCCGAACAGGCAGAAAGATTCTACTGGCCAGCGTTCGAATGTTAATAGCATGCAAAAAAAAAATCGATAGCTGCATCCGTCACAAGTGGGAAAAATTTAAATCTGCATGCCACTTTACTCCAATTGATTCATTCGCTTGCTTAAACTCAACGTTGATTCTGATTCCGTAGAACTGGGTTGGGTGTGAAAAAGTATTTGTTGTTAACATTCTTTTTTTTCGTTCGGTTTTTCCAGTTACGAGTCCTTTTTTAAAGCTGATCGTTTTGTGTTCATTTTGTTTAGTGTTTTTTTCGTAATAGATTTAATGTTTAGTACAGAGCATAGAAAAAAATTCGCAGTGTGAGATTGGCAAGAAGTAAGGCATGTAGCAACATCAGCACGTCAAAGGGAACTCCTTTAAACGCAAGCAAGGGCATAAATATTTTAAGTCAAGTGATAGCGATTGCTGTATGAGTCGTACGATTTTTGAATCAAACACGGGCAACGCCGGGCCATGCTGCTAATATATTTATAAATCTACCTTCGTGCGCTAAATATTGCTGGCCTGGTAGTATTTCTATTCTGAGAAAACAAGAGTTGTTTTCCCTTTGGTTGATTGCATGGGAGTTCAATACCTTTAGAGATGAGAACTCTTCTTCATTTTTTCGTTGCTTCCGAAAGAGGAACGATTAGTACTTTCCTAACCACCAGGGCGTCCACGAATGTGAGAAAATGGACAACGTGTACAGCCTAACGTAAAGAAAAACAAAAATAATTGCGATTCACCTAGGTACTGACGGTCAAAAGACATAATGCTGATATGTTATTTAATTGTTCGATATTCTGTTAAACATTTTCATCCTATGGACGGTATGAACACTCATTTGTTTTGAAGGGACTAAGCATGAACTGCAAGAAAACAGAATACATGGTCATCAGTAAAAGGATGAGCCCGAAATGCGGTTTTCAGGTCGGGCACACTAGAACCATCAGAAGCAGAAGTTTAAATATCTGAGAAGCGTTTTGACAGAGAACGGTAAGTGCGACATTGAGATCCGTAGTCGTATTGGGATGGCCAAGAACGCATTTCAAAAGCAGAGCAGAGTATTGCGAGACAGGAGGATTTCTTTGCTTACAAAGAAAATAAAACTGAGCTGTTATGTGACATTTGTCCTTCTGGACGATTTCCTCAAAAATGAAGAAAAGACTCGAGGCGACAGAGATATGGTTCTACAGAAGGATGCTAAGGATATCATGGACCGAGCGTGTGAGCAACGATGTGGTCTTAGAGAGGTTGCAAACAAAGAGGCGACTCAAACTTAATATCAGGAAGAGGCAGATGAAGTTTCTAGGACACATAATGAGGAAGGAGAGTTTGGAGAATCTGATACTTACCTGTTTAATAGAAGGAAAGAGAGACAAGGGAAAACAACTCGTGACATACCTGGCGGGCTTAAGCAAGTGGATGTCAGAACGTAATCTGGAGGAGGTGGCAGAGGGTAGGAACTTGTGTGAGAGCTGCAAGGGATAGAGGAGGTGGAGAGCCATGATCGCTTACGTTCTTAACAGACATGGCATATAAAAAGGAAAAAGAAAGTAATTTTTTTTTATGCAAGAAAGAACACGATAGACTTTAGATAATCCACTGATTATGTATAATACCGTCGAATCCGACGTGCATTGGGTCCATGGAAGATGGATGTATGAGACACAAGAGTTGAAAGGCCAGCCTTTTCATGTTCATACCAGCGTTATAACGTCTGAGCTGATATTTCTAAACACACACACACACACACAAAAAAGCGACCTTCATACCTGAAGATCAAAGTGTGAATATGTTCTTGTAAACTTGATCGTAAAGTTAAAGCTACGCAAAGATCATTCTGATCAGCGAAATGTTAATAATTTAAACCATTTTTAATGTCTTTTCTTTGCTTGGTTTGTGTCAGTTATTCGCTGTTTAGGAGACATTTCTGTTTCGTAATTAACTTACCCTTTTAAAAATATATCTTGACTCTTTTTTTTTTCACTTTGCACGCGGGTAAAACAAAACTACAAACCAAGATGAAGTTGGGAAAAAAATCTTGAATTATTAAATAAAATAGCGGACTAAAGATGGCCGACATAGTTTTGCTGAGTAATTGTGAAAATGTAAAAATAAGGAAGATATGAACGTTTGAATTCTATTCTTATTTAAAAGAGAAGAGTTCGTTTTTTTTTTGTTTTACTAATTTTACCATTATTTACTGTTATTTTCAAAGTGATTTTACTAAAAATTATGCAGTGAAAGTAAACACTAATTAAAAGGAATAGCAATATTCAACTGTGGTTCATGTAACAGAAAGTAAAGACATTAAATAATCATCAAAAATTATTATTATTATTAATAATAATTATTGTTATGGTCCAGGTTAGGACCAAGGAAGAACAACACAAACACAAGAGTAGAAATAACGAAGGTATATTACACGAAATAATAATACAAGATGTGTAAGGTGTTAGTATGACTGTCAGTCTGGTTTGGAGTGAACTACTATCGGCTCGACTCGATTCGACCCTCTCTCTTGAGAGGCGTAGTATACATAGTGTTAGGAAGAGTTCATTCAGTAGTTATAATAATAATAATAATAATAATAATAATAATAATAATGATGATAATCTTGTATCAGGTTGCTCGGTATTGGCACCCACTGAATATAAAACACGTCATTACAGTGCATATCAGCACTGGAAAATTTGCAACTTCTGCGGAAACGAAACAGAAAGAAATTGGTATGAACACCACCCAGACTCGGTTACAGAGATTGAACTTGCTACAATTTATAGGACTATTTATGCCCAGTCATTGTTATTAGAGACTGCAAACCAAAAAAAAAAAGTGCCTCCTTAATGATATGGCAGTCCCTGAAGTCTGCAATGCATCTTTGAAAATCTTCAAAAACTAACAAAATACGAGGACCTTGAAATCGAAATCTCAAAAATGTGGCACATGAGAACATCAACAAACCCATTTGTAGCTGGAGCCCTCGGAATATTTGGCAAAGATTCCAGTAGACCCATTAAAGGGATTCCTGGAAGCCCATGCCTTCAAGAAATACAAAAACTTGTTCTTACGTGTACAACCAACACGTTACGACTGGCTTTACCTATGTAAATTATGTTGGATTTTTTTTTGTTTGCTTCTTTTTGTTTTTTCAAATTGCTCAGTGGGAAATGTCAGAATGCAATTTCTGACCTTAGGACTCTGGACGGGACCCGGAAAGAAATGTTTACAAACCAGAAATCAAAGGAAACAAAATAATAATAATAATAATAATAATAATAATAATAATAATAATAATAATAATAATAATAAACAATGAGTGGAAACGATTAATTGAATAAGAGAGAAGATAGAATAAAATACTAATAAAAATTAATATTGTTCATATAATTAAGAATAGATGAACTACTCTTCAACGTTAATAATAATGGTTGATAATACTTCCAGGAACTAAAAGTTCAGTCAGTACAAATATGAATTAATGAAAATTCTTAAGAATGTTTTCTCTGATTAAAAATTAAAATGAAATTAAATACTAAAAAGATAGCAATAATTCTTGACAATGTTTCAACCATAAAATATAAAAATGAAAGTAAATACTTGACAAAAATTAATGATAATGGCTGGCAATACTTTATTTAATAAAAAATAAAGATGAAAGTAAATACTAATGAAAAATTAATAATAATGGTTGACAATGCTTTATCTAATAAAAAATGAAGATGAAAGTAGATACTTGTAAAAAAATTAATAATAATGGATGATAATGATTTCTCAGAAGAATAATGATATAATGCTAATAAAATTAATAGCAATGCTATTTCATCTAATGAAAAGTAAAAATGAAAGTAAATATTTGTTAAAACTATGCTCAGTAAATGTTTCAGCTAATAACAATAAAGTTGAAATTTATTACTATTCCGAATTTCGCAATAATAAGTGACAATCCATCACAGAATAAAATAATAGATGATAATAATTTCTCGCCAGAATTAACAGTAACAATCGAGAATGACTTAAATAATAAGAAATGAAAATAAAAAAGAATCATTGAAAATTCTCCATCTTAATTGTATAGCGTGCTTTACCAGACTACAGTACACATTTTAGTTGTTATACTTACAAGGTTTCAAGCGTTGCCCAATTCAGGCCTTTTTTAGCCGACTTTCTTGGAACTTGGAACTGAAACCATTACTGAATTCGAGGGTTAGGCTGATGTTGTGAAGGTGACAATATGAAAATGGTAGATGGTCTAGTGTACACTGCTATTTAATCTATAGTTGGGAGTAGATGAGAAGGATTTCGTACATTTATTAATTCCTTCCGGTCGTTTTTACCGAAGATGTCATGTCGAATAAACACGTCCAAAACATAAGGTTCAAAAACCAGCTAGAGACGTGTTTATACGTCGATCTTGATTCATTTCTTGCTCTTCTGAGCTTAAAAGAATGAGACCAATGTTAACTCATACGTCAGTGTAGAGGTGTTAATCACCGCTTGGGTACTTCAAGGTACCTCAGTTTCTTAGTTATTATATTAAAAACAAATGAAAAATTTCATCTGAAAATGAAAAGTTTTTCCCGAACTAATTGACGGGTAAGAGGTTAACGGTGTTTGTGCGAAAGTGAATGCAAAAGAGTTCCTTCTCTTTGATTGCCACACAAGGCTAGATATCCTAGCGTACACTACTATTTAATCTATGGCTGAGATTAGACGAGGAGAATTTCGTACCATTCTTAACTCCATGTCGTTTTAACCGAAGGAGTCTTTTTCAGACTCAGACGAATAAACAAGTCCAAAATGGCCGGGGATAGGTTTATGGTGTTTGTGCGAAAGTGGATGCAAAAGAGTTAGCTGGATTTTGAAAACGACTCGTCGTTATCACTTTCAGCGCCAATAACCGAATATATACTGTATGGAGGTAAATAGTGTAAAAATAAAAATAAATAATACTTTCCGTTTATTTGAAATCATTCGTGAAAAGTGTCTCTGCGACGGTTCCGTAATTATAGATGCGCCTCCAAAAACTAGAATCTAAGATCCTGGCAGATGATCTCTCCTCTGACCTCGCCCTAAGATCTGATAAAGAAGCAGTCATAAAATAAACTGGCTTGTAACATTCAAAACTAAGCCAGAAACGTTTCATCAGCACCGATCAGACACTGAAGTTGCTTTAATCATGATAAATGGTTGTACAATCAATGAAGCTTCTTGCGTGGAACGTCTCTTGTGACTCAAGGTTACCCAAGTGGCACTCATATATACAGGCTGCAATAGAAATACATCCCACACATTCCTCTCAGAAACAACTCCCACATAATGGTAAAACATACGCGTCAATGGTGTCTATCTAGCTAACATCTTACTATTATGGAGGGTTCATTCTGAGAGGTATTGGTGGGAGGTATTTCTGCGTCACCTTGTAGAATCCATTGATCAAGAGGCTGGAAAAATGATCGCGTCTTTGTACCGTTCTAGAATATTATAAAGTCCATATAACACTTGGAGTGTGTGCTGGGGTGTAAATGAGAAATCGTGGAGCCGAGTTCGAATTCCAGTCGAGTTTGTCATATTCACTTATGCACAAATACTCTTGAGAAGGTATGAACCCGTCTCTTCTCGGTCCAGCTATGGTTTGAATATCAAGACAGACTGTGTTCTATAGCCTTGGTTGGCTAGCAGGAAGAGTTGTCAACCTTCTGCGGGAAAATATTCAAACGCTCCCTTCTAACTTGCCTTGAGCCAACAGAGTAACTCGAACGTTATTTAAAAAAAAACAAAAAAAAAACGCTACCTCCACTTGTTGCATATTGAACCTCAACATGCGATATTATTATAAAGTTAATTTTATAAGCATGCTCCTCTATGCTGACTCAATAACGCACAGGTTACTCTACTGGCTCAATGAAAGTTGGAAGAGAAGCTTTGAAGATTTTCCCGCGGTAGGTCGCCAATTATTTCTGCGGTAGGCTGGTTGCCAACAAAGCCTACAGAACACAGTCTGTCTTTCTATTCAGTCCAGAGCATTAGCGAGAAGAGATGGATTAGAAAGACTGTAAAGAACATGGATTGACAACGCAGTAGTTCATTGCCACTGAAAAGCGCTAAACCTTAGCGACCCTCGTTTTACCTTTATTCCATGAACAAGCGTTCTATTCATAGCCAATGGGCGAGCCAACGTTTCAATAATAGGGTCGAGAAGGTCATGCAGGCTTTCTACACAACCAGTTTCCGCCTACTATGCTTTCTCTGGACAAAAGTCGAATATTTACCAAAATTGTAATACTGATGTCGTGCTGGAGACGTGTAACCTTTGCGTTTTAGCCGAGGGAGAGGTAGTTCAAGAGAGTTTACGCAGCTTTCTGGGTGATGGATTATTTTCAACGCTACAGCTACTTTTTCCTCAGTCGAAATATTCCATGCTTTACGTTACTTCGTTGTTATTACACTGTCAAATGTCCGAACAACCTACACTCGCTATTTCTCCCAGTTCAGACCTTTACAGCTAGGACCCGCCGTACCAAGTACGCATGTCAAAAATATTCATTCACTTTGTATTCCATTGATTGGAAGGAAAATCGAATCAGACAGCTTTTTCCTCGAATACTAAAATCCTAACCGCTTCATTTGTGAGGTCAATTCTTATATATCCTACATATCCTCATAGGCTGCGTTTACTTCCTCCTCTTACGGGGGTTTTGTAAGCGTAGCTTAGAAGTGGCACAGTATGTAGCCCCCAGAGAGGATCGAGCTCACTATTTGAGAGTAAATGATCTTAGCTTAGATGTGGAACAATGCTGAAAATACGGGGCACTCAGTAAGGATCGAACTCGCTATTCAGTTGTAATTGATCTATCGAGAAAGGTTTTTCTAACCAATGCACTACGTCGAAGCTCCAATAATCTATAAGGTGATTTAGTACGGGACACCCAGTGAGGGTATCTAGCCCCCCACCCCCACCAACAAGGGTTGCATGTGGCACAAGGCCGGGTTTAACGTGGGTTTCCCGAGCCCGTAGGCTCGGCCAAAAAATGCCCGTAGAAACTGTAAAAACAGAATCGGGTTGGTTAACCTCCTCGAACGAGACTCTGCCCTTCGGCAGAGCCTCGTCCCGGTTCCTCTCTGCTCCAGGCAGAGAGTTTGACAGTAACGAACAGTCTATATCACTGATTCCCCCGATGCTTACTATCTTACTATTTTTAAGGTAAGCGGAAGAGTCCACAATAGGGAGGACTACACAACACAGACGCAGAAGAAATTTGAAACGATAGATATGAGTTTGCGCTGACATATGCAAAGAATACAATGGTTAGAGTGTATGGCTAGCGAGGAAGTCGTAAGATAAAATGGAACAGCTGTAACCTTTGGCTCAAATAATAAGGAAAGATGGATAATTTAACACTCATGAGACATGTTGAATATTAAGGTATGCAAAGAAATTCTTAAGGAAAATGGGAACAGTGAGAAAGTTCTAAAACCATTGGCTCAAATAATAGTGAAGGGCGGATTATAGAACTTAATACTCACAAGATATATTGAAAGTAAGTTATCTAAAAGAAGTCTTAAGGAAAATAGGAACGGTCAGACAGAGCTGAAACCTTTGGCACAGATAAGAAGGAGAGTTTAGAAAATGTAATACTCACAAGGCTTACTGAAGGTAATGTTATGCTGGGGAAGCTGACGTAACCTATGTTTAGACGAACAGATGGCAGAACAAGAATAAAAGTTTATTTGAACGGGAAAAAACAGTAAGCTGTGGTGAGCTGCGATTATCAACGTCCTAAATCGACATTGCATATAAAAGAAATGGCCTATGCTTAGGCTGTAAAATTTTGATATTTGTGAGTAGAGCATCTTGAATTTTTTAGCCACACCCTACGTTAGGTACATTTTCGTCATATCTTTTGTTTTACATTATTTTGAAAAATGGCACATTTCATTAAAAATGGTTCATGTTTCGTGTTTACATTCATGAAATTATGCAGAGTTCATAGATTGTCAAAATTCTTCTTTTTTCTTTTTGAAAGATGTGGTCATTTTTTTTCAGGGTTCGCTTCCTGTTTTTTATAAAGATGACTGATTTGAAACTAATGAAATATTGTTTTGCATTATCTGACCGCTGCCATGTTTGGTTTTGTATTTTGTTTTTTCACATTAAAATCGTCTCCAAGACTTCGGCGAACATTTGAGACTACACGATGTTATATTTAGAGCAAACCTAAATACGTATCCTTTCTTCCCTTCTCGCGTACCTCACAGGCAAATAATAAAAAAAAGAATAGCTTTGTTAAGTGATCTCAGGTTAAAGATTACTTCTCTTCAAAGAACGAGGAAAATACTGATTCATCGCAGCGAGACGATCCAATAATTCTTTGGGGAGGAATTTTCACGGAGGAAGCCTTTTCTTTTAGAGGTTTACTGCATTTCTTTTTTTTTTTTTTTTCAATAATAATAACAAAAACAAAGCCCTGCACCAAAAAGATTTTTATTGTTGCAGGCTGGATACACTCGTTTGTGCTTTGTCGCTTTGTTATTATATTCTTTCAACTTGGAAATAATAATGTTATATATATATATATATATATATATATATATATATATATATATATATATATATATATATTCGATGCAAGAGAACCTTGCATTGAATTCTCACACAGCGGCTCAAGGCGATCTTTTGAACAAGAAATTGTTATAGCGAGATCATCTTGGCTGATACGTCGTTTGTATTCGAGGTAGTATGCGTCTTGCTAAGAGGAACCTATCATTAAGACTTTGAAAACACAACCCTTTTTAGAGTTTAGAAACGAAGGTATTGCTTCAAATTCTTTAAGTACACTTATCTATACTTCAAAACGCCATGATCAATTTATATAATGCATCTTCCATGCCTCTGAGAAGCTATGAATGTTTCTAAGAGAGAGAATTTAGTGGAGATTTTTAGTAAAAAAAAAAGGTACAAGTCATTTATATAAGGCATAAGAATGAAGGATTCGATGTATATTTAATTCTACATTTAACCGTTAAATTATTCTCTCACATTTCTTTACCTTCTCTTTTTCCAGTAAATGTTTTTCTTTCTTTCATTCTCTTTCTTTCTTTCTTTCCTTCGTTCGTTCTTTCTTTCTCTCCTTTTATTCAGTCTAAACACTAAGTTAGTTGCATGTTTTGAGTCTGTTCATTATCTATCTATATATCTATATATCTATCTATGAGATAATTGGTAAGACAATAACAGTTATTAACTCAAAAATATTTCTTACAGTCTAAACATATTTTCTGGCTTTAAATAACCTGAAAAGTGTTGATAAGCCGTAGTATACGAGTCAATCAATCTATCTCAGTCTGTTCCTTCATATCTATCTATCTATCTATCTATCTATATATCTATCTAAATCTGTTCAGATCTATCTAACTATCTAGCTTTATATCTAAATCTGTTCAGTTCATATCTATCTATCTATCAATCAATCAATCTATCTATCTATCTATCTATCTATCTATCTATCTGTTTGTCTGTCTATCTAGCTATCTATGGAATAACAATATACAATATTTCTATATAAAGAAACAACCAATTAGTGTGGCAAAAATGTATGACAAAGTGGAAAAAAGTTTTCGTGTGACGCGTTTCGTCCATTAGGACTTCATCAAATTAAATGAAACAACCGCTTTTTTTTCCTTTCTTTCACTGTACGGTCAGTTGTAGACCCACTGGAGTGACAGAGTGTAATCGATTTCTAATTTTTCCTCAGATTAGGTCATTTGAAATGGTGTGCAGTAATATGAATCTATTTTCGGGATGTATGATGACATATATATATATATATATATATATATTGCGTCATCCGTGATTGCATCAGATTTTTATCACGCCCAGTTACTTTTGTCTCGACTGTCGATTAGTAGTCCTACGGCTATTGTTTGCTATGGACGTTACTTCAAGGAACTGTACCAAAATAGAAACGCTTCACAAACACACTGACCAGCCTTACGAGTGAGCAAATCAAAGAACTATAGACTGGGCCGGAAACTCTCCTGATTTAAATCCAATCTATTGTCAGTCTGCAAGGAACGACTTCGGGGAATGGACATACGAAATACTGATATGTGAACTCGGTCATGTTTCATTGGGAAAATGAGGAAGAAAATTAAATAATAACAGAATTATTGGTTTTGTTTCAATTAATTTGCACAACGGTTGTAGGTGACCATGCCCCTCCACATCTTCCTGTATAATTAATTTTCACAAGGGTGTAAGCTTCGGTTTACGTTGATGCGACTTCACACGAACACGAACGAGACACGATGGGAATTTTAATTTTAAAAACGATTTTTTAAATCCATTTTGGGCAATCGAGTAAATTTCCTTTATATTCTTTGACTCTTTGTTGTTTAGCGTCATTTTTTATTAGATATCTCACATTGTAGTAACAGAAGACCTATCAAGAATGGGAAAATGCATTAAGAATCTGGACGCAAATTTGCTGTTGATGATCTTACCTATCAAAGCACTTTCTATACATTTTGTCGTAATGAATTGTTTACTCTTTTAATTTGAGTAGCATTTTTTATATCAACATTGCGGCCAGTCTCCTTATAGTCAACAACTTATGCATTTCACGTGTTGTTCAGTAAAATATCCCTTTTGTGTTCGTACATTATTTCTTTAATATTTCTTCAGACTTCTCCGATGTATTCCCGCCTCATTTCGCTAGAAGAGAAATTCGGGTTGATATTTAGTGCGCATATTAATGGATTTCTGTGTTGTCTTAACTTAAAAAAATATTTCACTTGAAAAATATATTGTGCAAAAACTCGATAATACAGAACGAAATCGATGACCAGAATTTTAATGTGAAGCGAAGGAAAAATCTTTTTTTAAGAAATGTGTATATCTATGTTTTTTTGTCGGTTAAGTCCTAAACTTGATGCTACTTCCAATGAATGTAAAAACAAAAAGAGCAATATTAATAATAATAATTTCGATGTGTTTGATTTTTGATTTCTGTTTTTTTCTTTTTTTTTTTTTATCTGCTTTTCTTAACGGCGTCTTTCTTTGAATTACAAAACCGTCTCCTTCTCGTAGCAGTCATTGAATCAAATTGCTGAAAGTTACAAGACAAATACTGAAGATAGTTAAGAAGAAATGAAGCAGAATCCAATAATAATAATAATAATAATAACTGTAGTAATAATAATGATAATAATATTATATAATTTGTCTATATGTGTATGTATATTGGTAACGATGGCTAAATTGACAAGAATATGGAGGAGCAAAATAAGTTTTCAAACAAAGTACAGACTATACAAATTGCTGGTTGTCTTCATTCTCCTATATGAATGTGAAACGTGGACACTGTTGGCAGATACAGAAAGAAGGATCCAAGCGTTTGAGGACAAATGCATGGGAAAACTCCTTGGCATCTTCTATTCGAAACATGAAAATAATGAGTTTGTGCTGAAAAGTTTTGTGGGTCACCAGGAACCTCTTCTCGCCACTGTCAGACAGAGAAAAATGGCGTAGTTTGAACACATTACAAGGCACGAAAGCCTGTGGTAGAGCATAATGCAAGACCCCGTTGAAGGTGGACGTAGAAGAGGGCCCCAACATAAATCTGGTTGGACAATGTGAAATAATGGACAGGTATCACTATAGCAGAATTGCTGGTAGCTGCCGTTGATAGACCGTCGTGGGGGAGATTTCGTCTGGATTCTGCATTCGGATTTCCCACTGCCATTACAAAATTGAAGGGGACGATAATTATATGTATGTGTACTCGTATATATATATATATATATATATATATATATATATATATATATATATATATATGGCGCATATATGCGTGTACATATATATATATATATATATATATATATATATATATATATATATATATATATATATATATATGTAAGGAGGTGGTTATAGTTGTTACAACGAGAGAAAAGTGTGTATATTAAAAAAAGAAACCGCAAACGTTTTTGGTTGTAATGTGGATTTTTTTAAAATATTGTACATACTGTGCAAGTACTGATTTCTTGTAATGAAACGGTATGTGTATGGGTGTTTGTGTCTTTGTGCATGTGTGTGTATGTGGATGTACAGATGAGTTCATTGATTACTCGTAGTTAGACAGTGTGTATATATGGAGAGGGGATATACATATATACACGCATGCTGACAAAAACACACGAAAATGGAAATAGATCTCAGAATACACAGGGGTCATTAAAAGATAAGAATGCCGATAACTACTCCATCATTTCTCGAACCAATCTTAATTATTTTATAACCCTTCACGCAGAACTTTTCTCTGCCAGTTCAAGAAAGATGTTTGGATCACTAACACAAAAAAGAGAATATCTCATATCGAGAATATTTAACGTAGAAAAACATAAAGTGAAAAAATAATTACTTTTAATATGTGGAAATCTCCACCCTTTGCCTGATGACAGTTGCGAGACCGGAAACCCGTGTAGCAAAATTATGGATAATAAAGCATTATTTTTTTTTAATCCACACTACAACCAAAAATGTTTGCGGTTCCTCTCTTTTTTTAATATATATGTGTGTGTGTGTGTGTGTTATAACTTGTTATACCTTATATGTAATCGGTAACGTGTAATTTTATTAATTTGTGACGCAAATCTGAGTTTTTTCTTACTTGATACAAGCAGAGCATTGAAAGGTTATTACACACTTATTACTGGCTGTGGAGGGCTCCTGACTGGGCCTTCGGTTTGTTCAGAGTCCTTAGTCTTTGCACATTCTCATCATTAGAAGCTCTCTTGGGTGCCGTTTGACCTAAGTTTTCATTTGCACAGAACTTGATTTTTCTAGCTACAGCCTTAGTTCTTTTGATTGCAACCCAGTGTTTTATTGGCAGGGATTTTTTTACGAGATATACTGCTGCTGTATGCGATAAGGCTACAATAAACTACAGAAGAACTGAAAATTGATCGCTCTATTTAAATATTGCATTAATATTTAAGATTATCTTTTAAAAGTTAAACAATAATTCTTCTGCCGTCACTTAATTAAAAGACAATTTGATGTACGTAGGTCTTCAGTTTCCGTACAAACATTTAATTTTATGTGTGACTTTCGCTAGACTTCGCAATGAATTTCGATTATTCCCAAATTTATTTTCAATTTCTAAAAATTATTATCGTACAAGAAATTCGGCACAAAAAATTCACGTAAAAAATCGCCGAAAACAATCGCATTAATGAAAATTTGCGAATCCAAAATTTCAGGATTGAGGGTACGGACCCGGCCCGAAATGTTTTTAATTTGCTCATGGTGTCGGCCTGATTCTGAAATGGTATGATAAGTTCGGCTACGGCCTCTAGGAGTAAAGTTGAAAAGGTGTGACACACTGACATTCGCATTTATTTATACAAATAATAGGAAAAAGAAAGAGAAACAAAGAGTAATACAATAAAAGTTATAATAATAATGGTGGTCGTGGTGATGATGATGATGGTGGTGTTGACTGTGAAAATAGTGACATCGGTAAATTTTAATGTTTTTTTTTTTTTTGGTTATTTATTTTTCCATCACATTCACTTACGTACTAATACCCTTGCGAAAGGTATGAATTCTCTTCATCTCCCCCAGGCTATGGGTAAATAACAGGACAGACCGGGTTCCATAGCCTTGGATGGCAACTGTTCAACCGCAGAAAGAAATAGCAGCCTACTGCAGGAAAACAATCTGCCACGTTAGTCATGTATCAAAGAGCACATGTTCCCCTAAGCGTGTATCACGCATAGCACATAACTGACTGATTATTTATGAGTAATTTATATACAATTTCTATTTTATAAGCCATACAATACAAAAACTTATAATAAAAACTACATTAAATATTATTAGTAGCTATATATTTATTTTATTTTATTAGTAGTCTCTTAATTGTATTTATGGGTAAACTATATTAATGTAATAATAGGATTAGGAAGATTTGAATATAGTTTGCATATTATTGAGCATAAGAGAGAAAAGGAGAAAAACCCAAAGAAAATTCCGTTGAAAATTGAAGTTATATCGGCGTTTCGTGAAGCAGGTTCCGTCTCCTCGGGATCAGACGCTTATAAATAAAGATTTTGCCATTGGTGTTAATAATAGCAATAGTAAAAAAATAGCAGGGGGAGGCCTCCCGCTGAACGTGATGGCCCACCATGGTATGGATATGTTCTGGCGCCCACGAACCAGCCCCCCACGTATGGGTAAATACGAACTAACTATAATGCTGACACAATTAAAATATTGTGAAATCGCATTGGTGGTCACGCGGGTCAACAATGACTACGATCACCAGTGAACAACCAGACTGGAAAAGAAAAGTTTGCCACTGGAACAAACTCTACCCAACAATAACTAGAGGAAAACCACGCCTAGGACAGTCCTCACAGAGCACCTCCATAGTCATTAAATGAAAATCCCACAAAAAGAACACTAAATAAATGGTTTAAGGAAGATTATATTGAAGTAACGATAGCATTCTACACTGCTACGATAAATTCAACGACAAAAACGACCAAAGCCACCAATAATATATGGCGAAAAAATATCCCTCAGATTAAATATCGATGCCAACAAATTAGCTAATATCAGACGTGACCTCATCAGGAAAAAAAAGAATATCTGACCTAAAAGCATCCTAGAAAACGTCAAAAATAGAATAAGCATCAACATCGAAGGGCTAAATGCCAATAACCCAGAGGAGACATATACAGAGAAACAAATAGAAAACCAGTTGTAATAATCCGTCTAAAGTACACAAGGAATCAGAGGAAGATAATGACAAACGAGATAGAAACAGAGATGACAAAAATCAAGCGACATAAATAGGATAATGTAAAGGAAATCTCGTTCGAGAAAAGGTCAACAATTCTAAAAGTAAGGAAAAGCCGTCAAGTGAAGGAAACCATTAACCTCGCTAACCAAGCAATTAGAAGAATATGGGACCAAATGGAAAGACCGATGAATCTGACAGAAATTAATCAACTTATATGCGCAGCTTCGGGAACGATCGCAGAACCAATAGGTAAAAAAGAAAAAAAACACAACGTAAACGAAAAAGAAAAATGCCAACTGCAAAGAAGAAATAGCAACCAAAATAGATAAACTACGAGGACAACTGTTACTTCTAAGTGAAGTAGAAAAGGACTCCAAAATGAAAGCAAGAAAAAGGAGACCATTGAAAGGAAGCCTTGATATTAAAAACATAACTGATGTACCAAAAGTTGAAGAGAAGCTGAAACAACAAATTCGAGCGAAGGTACAGAGCATCAGGAGTTATGAAAAGAGAACAAGATTCAGGCAAAACAAGATCTTCAAAGAAGGTGCCAAGAAATTATATCGAGATCTGGGGAATAATAGAGATAAATGACCCACCTAATATCCAGTAAGTTGAGCAATTCTGTTGTAATATGTGGGAAAATTGTAAAAAGGCACAATGAAAGAGCAACAACAGGAACAACATACACATATAGAGTTCCAAAAATGGACGTATATCAATTTTACTGAAACGACCGCTGCCATCTGTAAAACCAAAAAAAGCGACAAGAATAGACCGAATAGCCAATGTTTGGATAAAAACCTATCTAGCACCAACCAAGACCTCGTACGGGCATACATTGATATAATCATAAACCGGAAAAATGACCCAAATGACTTATTTGGGGAGTAACATACCTACTCCTAAAATCCTAAGAGACGCAGAATCCGAAGAAATATAGGCCCATCACTTGCCTACAAACAATGTGCAGGATCCTCACTATTATTATAAACGAGAGGACATGCAACTTTCTGAAGAAAAAAATTTACTCACAGCAGGAGAGAAGGGATGTAAAAGATGAAGTTACAGGTGAAAGGACTAATTATCAATTAAGCAATATTGGAAGATGTGAAAACAAGGAAAGGAAAGTTATTGATAGCATGGATCGATTACAGAAAGGCGTTCGACAGTGTACCACATTCATGGCTAGAGAAAAGTCATAACTGAGAGCAAGAAACTTGTAAAATTACACTATGCTAAACCATACAAACGGGCCATTAACATCCAGACCAATCAGCAACAACAGCGAGAACTTCCAAGGAGATTCATTGTCACCACTACTCTCCTGCCTCGCATTAGTGCCTACTGAACAAGAGTAGCTAAGGATATAAGTAAAAAATTGGCAAATTGAATCACCTATTCTATATTGATGATCTTTAAATGTTTGCAAAGGATGACAACCAGCAGAAAAAAAACTACTTTGCATTGTCAAAACCTTCGGCGAAGACATTAGGATGGAATCGACAAACATACCAAAGCAACATCACCCCTTACATGTGGACAACCTAACTCAACAGACTGCAACATCTGCAACCACATAACACCTTACATCTGGACAATCTAACTCTATAGACTGCAACATCTGCCAACACATCACCCCTTACATCTGGACAGCCTAACTCTATAGACTGCAACATCTGCAACAACATCACCCTTACGTCTTGAGAACTTAACTCTTGACTGCAACATTTACAACCACAGCACCCTATTACATCTGGACAATCTAACTATACAGACTGCAACATCTACAACCAAATCACCCATTAAATCTGGACAACATAACACTACAGACTGCAACATCTACAACCACATCAGAACTTACATCTGGACAACCTAACTCTACAGACTGCAGCATCTGCAACAACATCACCCCTTACATCTGGACAACCTAACTCTACAGACTGCAACATCTAGACCAACAACACCCCTTACATCTGGAAAACCTAACTTTACAGACTGCAACATCTACAACCACAACCCCCCTTACATCTGGACAATCTAACTCTTCAGATCTAGCTCTACAGACCGCAACATCTACAACCACATCACCCCTTACATCTGGACAACCCATCCCTTTCATCTAGACAACCTAACTCTACAGACTGCAACATCTACAACTACATCACCTCTTACACCTGGACAAGCTAACTCTACAGACTGCAACATCTGCAACCACATCACCCCTTACATCTGGACAACCTAACTCTACAGACTGCAACATCTGCAACAATATCCCCGTTTACATCTGGACAACCTAACTCTACAGACTGCAACATCTACAACTAGATCACTCCTTACATCTTGCGACCTGACTCCACAGACTTGCAAGATCTGCAATTGTTTCATATATGACAATGCAAAGATCAGTGAAAAATATCTTGAAAATTAAATCGAATCGTACTGGAAACGTGGTAAATAAATAATAACTGAGGTAAAATACCTTCTGAATGTGTAAAATAGGTTTTAATACCAGAAATACTTTATAACAAAATTATTACGTGAAATAAATTTTTCAAGGAAAAAAAAACTATTACCAGCAACCCATTTTTAATATAATGTTACTAGCTATACATTTTTTAGATAAAAAAAATATTACCAGAAATAGATTTTTGACAAAACAAAATATTACAATGACAAAATGCCGGCATTAAATAACCCATTGGTGTTGATATGCTGTAAAACAAAACAAAGCAAACCAATTATTATTATAACCGTTCAAAAATGTCTCAAATCCTCTTGTTCCAATTACGGTTATATTTCTGGCGGAAAATGGCTACGGGAAGAAAACATGTTCGGTTTGGCTCAACAGTATTGATAAAAGAATTATCTGTGTCTTCCGTAGAAAAAAATAACTAAATTTTATTATATTTTGTTTGAAAAATTCCAGCTTCAGTATCACACACCTGAATAAAAAAAGATTTTCCTGTAAATAATATAAATTTTATTTTGCCTTTAATTTTAGCGTTATTTTAAAATATTTTTCACTCTTTATAGGAAGTATAAAATAAAAAGACCAAAAGTGAGAATATTCACTGGATCCATGACGAAACAAAGCTTACATATTTCGCCATCTGCTTCCTTCCATTGATTCTTGCCAATACTGACAATCGTAATAAGGTCCAGTTAAGCTACACACAATGCTTTGTAACATCAATCACATCACACGTGCATTAGAGGTGATTTATTTGTTCGTTTACTTTTTTCCTTTGACAAAGCAGAACTTTACTTCCTTGATATTTTCAAAGGGGAGCCGTCGGACATTAAGATACATATAATGAAATCTGGAGTATGGAGAATGTGCCTATCCAAAGAAAAGCCCTACTCTGATTTAAAACAAAAAGTCACTATTTACATTGCTCTGACTATCATCCTCATCTTTGTTGCCATATTTATCACAGCGTTTCAGCCGTTGTACGCCCCGGCCTTCTTTAGGTGGTTGAAATATCTAACTGAACCCTTCATTTCCATCGCTGGGGTAGACTGTTTTATTTCCACCTGTCATGTCTAATGGATGTTATCTCCTGTTAATTCCCCTCTTTAAGTTCACCACCGCCATAACCAGGTATTGAACTCACACACTTTGGGTACTGTTACTGGATCTAAATAACGCCTTTATTTACTGTGCAATGTGTCCTTGATAAATATGGCAACAAAAATGCGGATGATAGTCCGAGCAATGTAAATAGTGTATAAACATATTTAAAAAATCAGTTTGCTGGGATGAACAAAGACGAATGAAAATACAATACAAGAAAATAAAATTATTCATTTATGTGCTAATTAAAATTAATTAACACATAAATAAATAATTTATTCATTCACTGCCTGAGAACAACAAGGGTTATATGGATTGAAACAATTACTTCTACTCCCGTGTCAGCTGGTCGCCATGTTCAATTCAGAAGAGCGCCACCCTCTTTAAAGACAAGGGAAGTAACTCAATTTTATTTTGAGTTATTTTCCTTTTTAGGGGAAGAAATTTAGCTTCCTCTAACAATATCAAATGCGTTTCTTCTACCCATGATCAAAGACCGTCAGCAAGCATCAATGGTAATTACGGAACTGTTTAAATGGATTGACTTTCCAGGTTCAGTAGACTCTAAACGCTTCTTTGCATCCTTGTTGATGACAAAATATTTTCCAGCCAGAAACCCCTTTCTCAGATATAAAACATCGTGAGTCCCTCGCTGCTCTATGGCTATTTCCATGGAAAGTTTTTAAACGAACTACATTCCACAAGTTCTAACCTTTATGGCTAAGACCTGCCTTGCTATGCACATTGATATCCATTCCAGCGGCTTCTTCGCACGAATCTCTGCTTTCTGGAACCAACTCCCAAGGGATTCCTTCTCTGGTCATTACAATCTTAACCTTTTCAAGTCTAATGTCAACCATTATTTTCTCCACATACCCGCATGAAATGTGCTTCTTACTATATAACCCTCTACCTCGACTGGCTCTTTGTCCTTGTACAGGATGAACATCACTGTAAAAAACATATTAGAGTTAGCTATGTCAAGTACCACATCAGGAAAATGGTGTGTTTTTCGAAGAAATGATTTCTTTTCTAAAGTAGAAAGAAATTATTGAAGCGATCCGGCCATTCTTAACATAAATGTAACATGCACAACTATCTCAACTATAAAGCGATTCATTTTGCATGTTTATCTGTTCAGTCAGTCATGTGCCACCATGATACACGCTTAGGCGATCATGTATCTTTCGATACATGACTGACGAGGCAGATGTTTTTCCGCAGTAGTTTCTTTCTGCGGTAGACCAATTGCCATCCAAAGCTATATAATCCGATCTATTTACCCATAGCTGGGAAAGAGAGGATTCATACCGTTCTCAAGGTTAATAACACGTAAGTGAATGTAATGGATTCGGATGGAATTCGAACTCCACTCTCCGATTCCTCAATACGAGCCACTATCCATTACTGCTCCGGGAAAATAGAGAACAGGATTAATATCTTTCCCAAGGATATTAGCATGCAAGTGAATGTAATGGATTTGACTGGAATTCGAACTCGGCTCTCCGATTCCTCAATCCGAGCCACTATCCATTACTCCTCCGGGAAAATCGAGAAGAGGATTCATACCTTTCCCAAGGGTATTAGCATGTAACTGAATATAATCGATTCGACTGGAATTCGAACTCGGCTCTCTGATTCCTCAATCCGAGCCGCTATCCATTACTCAACCGTTCCTCCCTGGTAATCTTTTACTAAGTAGAAAACATTTTGTGACGTGTTTCGTTCGTTATCATCGGACTGCTGTGATGTTTACTTTGAGGTGACAACACTTCTGAGAGTTTGTCTTCTTAGAATTCTTTGGCAACTCTGATCCTGCAGTAGTGTCTGTAAACATCTCCTTCTGCCCCCACCTCCTAAAAACTTTAACCAACAGAATATCTTTCTGTTAAATTTTTTAATCACCCTGTTCGAAAATGCTCATCTGAGGTCTCCTCCTGGGTGAAAGCCGACATTAATGTTTTCATTCCAGCAAGGAAATACCAAGCTAAACCGGATTAATTCTGTTCGTTCTCACCTGCATGCTCTGCCACTATAACCCACAGGAGTCACTTGTTCCGGCTGTACGAAAACAACACATCTGATTGCAACAGATGTCTCTTTGTCTCTGCTCGTAATAAATGCAAGTCTATCCTCAATGGAGCGAGGTTATTGTTAGCTGATAGAATGAACCAATATAGAGCATCTCACAAGTTCAGTTCTAGAGACAATTTTCGGCTCTGATGAACAAAAGTAAATCCGCAATCCATTCTTTATTCAATCAATTCAAAGTTCTGACATCTATAGAGTGTAAGTAAATTGATTTGCTCGGAAATTGTCTTGCAATTTAGCACTTAACTCATTTAGAGTACCCAGTCCTGATTTTTCTCCTAGAGGCTCTACTGAGTGATATGTGTATAAATGTCTAAATGATATCTGCTAGATTATATATCGAAACACATATAAATTTAAAATTGATGCACCCCCATCTCCTTCATGCCCATGTGTAATCACGTCAGCGTAAACATCCATTTAGTCCAATCATTTGATCTATGACTAGATTGCCCAGCATTCACAGTAATATAAGAAGATGGATATCACACAGAATTTCTGCATTCTTTTCTTCGTTTCTGACGAAATTTCTCTTCATCTTAGACTGAAAGAACACATAGCATCTTGCAAGTTTGGTTCTAAAGGCTATTGGCGTCTCTGCAAGAATGTGATGAACAACAGTAAATCATCAGATCCCCCCACACCTCTATTCAATCGATTCAAAGTCCTGACATCTACAGAAGATAAGGTTGATTGCTATACTCGTAAATTCTCTTGCAATTTAACACTGAACTCATTTGCAGTAGCCACAACTGAGGTCCTCTTTAGAACAGAGGTTCGTATAACCCAGTCACTGGTCTCAGACATCATTTCTAAATTAGACTCCCGTAAGGCAGGCGAAGGGAGGCACGGTGGAGTAATGGATAGCGGCTCGAAATTAAGGAATCGGAGAGTCGAGTTCGAATTACAATGGAATCCATGACATTGACTTACTTGCTAATACTTTTGGGAAAGGTATGAATTCACTTCAACTCCCCCCCCCAGTTATGGATAAATAGCAAAACACACCGAGGTTCTATAGCCTTGGACGGCAACAGGTCTACCGCAGAAAGAAATGGCAACCTACTCCCGGTTTTTAACGTTGGGACCCGAGTGTCTTCACTCAAGCCGGCGATCTTTGCTGGTCATTGCTTGTTCAAGTTGGTCTAAGTTAGTCATAGCAGGTCCAAGCTGGTCAGAGCCAGTCTAAACTAGTCTAAGCTGTGACCGGTAAATATCCGAATGTGTAAACCCCTCGAGAGGTGTTTGCGCACTCAAGAATAAGGTGAGGGGTAGAGGGTAGACAGCCTAACGGGTGTCTTCCCTGTCTCGACGTTCTTCGAGACACGCTTCGTCTTTCTCTGTCTTTTGGCGTATACTGGTCAGTTTTATAGATAAGCATAGTCCTTTGTCCTGTTGTCTTCGTCTAAAAAGGAATTCATCTTCATTCAGTGAATTCTCTTGGTCTGGGCCGCTAATGAAGCCCGCTTCGCGATACTGATAGCCATATGTCGGAAATAAATGTTCTGAATTCATTTTTGTGACAGGTCCAGCTGTTTCGCCATTTAATAAGATATCGGCGAGCTGATATTGCTAAATTAAGTGTAGTATAATCTTCCTTTATGTGTTATGTTTCATCAGGATATGGGAAATTATGACCCTGACTGTTCCTATCCTTCGTAACTACAGACACGGCTAAGAAATTATAAGATCTCTTGCAGAAGGTAGCGAAGAAGGGACGAAGCATAAACTACGAGAAAACAGAATGCATGGTCATCAGTAAAATTATGAAACCGAAATGCGATTTGCAAGTTGGAAACGCTAGAATCAAGCAAACCCGGAAGTTTAAACATCTGGAAAGCGTCTACACAGAGGACGGATAAGCGCGACACCCGAGATCCGTAGATACGTTGGGATGGGCAAGGACGCGAGACAGAAGGATTTATTTGATAACAAAGAAAAGAATACTGAACTGTTACGTGACATCTGCCCTTTCTTTACGGCAACGAATGTTGGACGATTTCCTCAAAGAGGAAGAAGAAACTCGAGACGACAGAGATATAGTTCTACATAAGGATGCTAAGGATACCATTTTGAGTAATTTTCTCGAGTAGTATATGTTTAACTAAGTCGTTAATACTAAAAATCACATATTACCAACCAAAATTTCCAATCGCCTACCATTTACTGTTCAGTTGTTAATGGCCCGGTGCTGTAAGATTGAATGTTCGCGTGATGTAATGGATAATGGCTCGGAATTCTTAATTGGAGAACCGTGTTCCAATTCCACGTCGGTTTGTTATATTCATTTACGATCAAATGAGAAAGTTATTAATACCTATTATTCCCCAACTACGGGTTAATTAGTAAGACCTGTATCACAAAACAATTCTTATCTCCAAAAATATTTTTCTGGCTCGAAATAACCTACAAAGGGTTGATAATCCGTAAAAAATAAAAGAATTAATTAATCAATCAAATACTAAGTAGTTACATAGGCATGTCTTTTATGTTTATTAACTTTATCAGGTATATAAATGCATAGAAACTACAGCGGTCACAAAGTGAGGGATCAATGTATATATCGATTGTAACTTGAAATTAATCACCCATTTTATATACACGATATAATTTCTTGTTTGTTCATCAAATTCTGATTAGGTATGAATCCGCCTGCTATCCCCGCATATATGTGTTAATTAATATGAATGGTATTGCTAAATAAGTATGAACTTAAAAGAAAATTAAAACAATCTAAAAACATTTTCCAATTTTAATTAACCGGCAAAGGGTTGATAATCCGCAGAAAACGAATCAATCAATCAAATATCGAATATATATATACAAAATACGGTAGCCACAAAGTGAGGGATCAATGTATATATCCATTGTAATATAAAATTAATCTCCCATTTTATATCCACATTATAATTTCTTGTTTCTGTCTATATTTCTGAGATGAGGTATTATGTACACTATTTACATTATTTGGACTATTGTCCTCATCTTTGTCGCCATATTTATTACAACGTTTCGGCCGTTGTACGCTCCGGCCTTCTTATGGGTATTATAATCCTAATGTCTTCAGCAACCACTATGAGCACTGGTAAAAAATGATGCTGAAGACATTAGGTTTATAATACCCAGAAATTCATACACAGATGTCTTCAACGACACATGGATAGAGGCGTTGGTTAGATCCAGTGACAGGACCCAAATAGTGTGAGTTCAATACCCGGTTAGGGCAGTGGAGAACTTTCAGAAGGAAATTAACAGGAGTTAACTGATAACTGACATCCATTAAACATGGCACGTGGAACTACAACAGTCTACCCCAGTGAGCGAAATAAAGGGTTCAGTTCGACATTCCAACCACTTGAAAAGGCCGAAACGTTGTAATAAATATGGCGACAAAGATGAGGACAATAGTCCGAATTATGTAAAAAAATTCTTGTTTGTTTATCAAATTCTGATTCTGATTAACCTATGGGTTAATTAGTATGACTTGTTTCGCGAAATCATTATTATTATTTTTAAGTTCTAAAGACCAAAAATATTTTATTTTCTGGCTTTAAATAACCTTCAAAAGCCTTATAATCCGTACACAGCGAATCGATCATTCAATTCATATTTAAGGAAACTTTCCAGCTTTCATTACTATACAGACTGATATCACACTTTATTTGGTTTCTAAAAAGAAAGTTTCTGTTTCTTAAGACATTTTTTATAAGTAATCTTTTGATCTTCCAAAAACGCCTTCGGATTTCTGTGCCACTTTGCCAATTTAGAGAATGCTTAATTCTACGTGAAGAGAAAGCAGCGTTGTATTAGTGATAAGGATGTTGGATAAACGGTCAGAAAGGGTTAAAGTAATCCTGACATTTTGGCGAACAAAAGGTAAAAAGAAAACTTTTTTGTTACGTGATATAACTGACGAACGAACACAAAACTGCAGACACAATTTTTAAAAAAAATGGTTATCTTAATTCAACATCTACGAATTTATTGCTTTTTTTTAATCATACTATATGGTGTAGATTTTTTTTTTTTTTTTGGGGGAAATTCCTTTTGGAATTTTCTAATTTATCATCTTTGCGGCGTGTTCACAGAAATTTAGCTAACACATGCTGACGGCTGAGCAAAAATAAAACAAGCTGAATTAGATAAATGGATTCTTTCCAAGGTATTCTTCCCCACCCCCTATCTTTTGTTAGTGTTCTTCCATTATTACCTAATAAAGTGTTTTATTCAAAAACTAGCTACAAACGAAAGAACAACAAGAGATAAAATAAGCACATATGATTCTGCTGACGCAAGCAAAAAGTTTCTGAATGTAATTTAATCTCTCCTACTGCAAAATAAAATGTGACGTCATTTTGCTTATTCTATTTATGTAAAAATACTTTTAAAATTAGATTTAACACATTCCTTGTATATTTTAACCAGACATGTTATTCGGTTGGTGCAAAAATAATGTCGTTTTCTCACGTAGTAACATATGTGAGAAAACGACATTATTTTTGCACCAACCTAATACTATCAATATTTTTGCAAGAGTTCATGTTTGAAATTGATATATATGCTCAATGATGCCTTGTTTTGGTAAATAATTTTGCATTTAACACATTCATAGCTACTTTAGATATCAGAACCCTCACATGATGCTATCTATATTTCTCTAAGAGATAACGGCCATATAACGTTGAAACATCGGTTCCAGTTCGATCATCCAAATTTAAAATTAGATTTAATACATTCCTTATATAATGAACCTCGAATTTTTATTTGGGTGTCTTTGTGTGAATTAAAATGCGTACAGCTGTATGTATGTGTGTTTATGCGTGTGAGAGTGTTATCCCAAACAAACACAGAAGAAATCAAATTCTATAAGAGTGCAACTTGGGAATACCAAGTGATGTAAGTTTGAATGGCCGGGTCGTGTAATGGATAAGGTTTCGGAATAAGTAATCGAGGCAAAGAGATCTTTTCGAATTCCAGTCGGGTTCGTTATTTTCCCTTTAATAAGCTCTAATACCCTTGGGGAAAGATATGAATATCCACCGCTTCACCACCCCAGCTATGGGTTAAATAGTAAAACTTGAATCTGGAAATCGTTATTATCTACAAAAATTTAGATTTAACTCTAACCAATTACACTATCAACGTTGGCGCTACCAAATCACTCTTGCTTTAATATTCGTTCAAGATCGCACCAGAAGCCTTCGCCTGTGTCTTTGTGTTAGTAAATTTTAACGGATAATTTTACTTATTTTTTCACTTACTCTCTTTTGTTGCATCTATTACATTTCCGACTTGTTTTTTCTTTCACTCTTTCCCTTAGTATTTGGCCTCAGCACGTCTACCTGTATATGTATATATATATATATATATATATATATATATATGTGTGTGTTTGTGTATATATATATATATATATATATATATATATATATATATATATATATATATATATATATATTAAAAAGAAGAGAAGATAGGTGCCGTAAACGTTTTTGGTTGTAATGTGGATTTATTTAGAAAAAAATATTATGCTTTGTTTTACATAATTTAACTACACGTGTTTCTGGTCTCGTGACAGTCTTCAGGTAAAAGCGGAGATTTCCACATATTATTAAAAATAATTAATTTTTTCTTTTGTTTTTCAATGTTAAATATTCTCGATATAACACAGAAAATGTCTTATATCTCTTCTCTTCTTTTTAATATACATACTTTTCTCTCGTTGGAACCACTACAACCTCTTTCCTTTATATATATATATATATGTATTATGTATATGTATATATATATATATATATATATATATATATATATATATATATATATATATGTATATATATATGTATGTATTATGTATATATATATATATGTATGTATATATATATATATATATATATATATATATATGTATGTATTATGTATATATATATATATATATATATATATATATGTGTGTGTGTGTGTGTATTTAGACAGCAATCCTTCTTTCATGCACATTTCGTTGAATACAACAGACAAGGTGCTTTTATTAATTTTTTATACAATTTTTCATGCGATCTAATATTTTCTTTTTCTTTTCATGTGATAAATCATATAAAAACTGCCCAAATGTTCTTTTTATCCGAGCGCTTTCGGCTATACATTTAGCCATTTTCAAGGATTAAATATTTTAACTGTTAAATAAGAAATAGTATGTTGTATTTATGTTTTATAAAATGTTTTCATTTTTTCAAAACACAGTCAAGATATTATGTTCATGTCCAAAGTTATTATTAAGTGTTGGTTGTTTTGTTTTTATTAATAAGGCTTCCATTATTTTTAGCCTTTTTTTTTTTTTGCATGTAGCTGATGCTATTATATTAGTATTGTCGACAAGTATGTTATGAATAGTGTCCGGTACGTCTCCATGAATATTTAAATGAGATCTAATTGAGTTATGGTCAGAAAGGTATAGAGTGAGTCTGCGTGTCGTAATGTGGCCTATATAATTATTTACGAATTTTGATTGATCAGGAATAGAATTCCTTAATGGGCATTTAAATTCGTAAATAATATTTGCCCTATATATATATGCGCAGTACCTTAGTGGAAAGTACTCAATATCAGTGATAGGGATAACATATTCAGTTGTATGGATATACAGGAACACAGGATATATCCTGCGTTTCATGCTTTTGCGATCAACAAAGAAACTGATTCATTTTTTTAAGAATGGATCTATTTATGTTTATTTGCGTTTGATTAAACAAACCCCAACTTAAAAAGTAGTGGCGGAGAACCCAGAACAATGGGAGTATATGTGCGTGTCTACACGTGTCTATGCGTGTGAGGAAAAGTAAGTTTGTTTGACGGCGCAGACGGCCGATCTGAAATGTGACAAGACCATCGACATTTGTTCCTTGTTGAGATAGCATCGCTACATAAATAAACATTACAGTCTCGATACCGAAATAGAATGACAATTGCGTATATATGTATGCTCGAACGCATGGATGAGTATCTTCACCGAACCTCGAATTTTTATTTGGGTGCCTTTGTTCGAATTAAAATGCGTACATCTGTATGTATGTGTGTTTATGCGTGTGAGAGTGTTATCCCAAACAAACACAGAAGAAAATTCCTCCTCCCACCACCAAACATAACCAAAGACAAATCTCTGATGATTGCAAAACGTGAAACGCAGGGTCACAAATACATACCCATACATACATACATACATACATACACACACACAAACACGCAGAAACACGGAGCAACACACACACACACACATATATATATGGTTGGTTGGTTGGGTTTTATTGCATATCAACCACTGTGGGTTATTTAATGCCAAATCAAGTTTATATATATATATATATATATAAAATTTTTTATTCTAAATATACATGTGTATATATGCACCTGTGGATTTTGCATATATATGTATATTTACCACTAATATTATCTATATATATATATATATATATATATATATATATATATATATATATGCCAAATATATGAATTTTAAATGCCTATTTTGTATGGAACATTTTTAGCAAGCTAGAGCTTATTTGCTTGCACACTGCTAAATAATCCTAGGTATTTTTGTTTAGGTCAAGAATTTCCATTTGATAAGGACAATTTATTTGCAAAATGGTAAAAAGTAGGATATGTTGTTTATACATCAGTCTACATCTTTGATAAGAGACCAGTTCTTTTTAGAAAATCCAATATATTTTTTGGTTCAGTTTTTGCAAATAATTTCTTCATGTTCTTCGTGTTATAGAAATTTCTACGGATATGTATGAGATTTGTACATTCTATTAGTATATGTTTTACAGAGTATTGTTTTCCACAGGAACATTTAGGAGTAGGTTCTTGTTTTAGTATGAAAGAGTGAGTCAGTCTTGTGTGTCCAATGCGTAGTCGGGCAATGGTGGTTTGTTCTTTTCTTGTTTTAAGATTCAGTTGCCTTTCCTTTAGAATTGGTGCTATTTGGTACAGTTTATTGTTGGTATTTTTGTCCCATAGTTGTTGCCATTTTAGTGTTATTGTTGTCTTGATTTTATGTTTTAGGTCAGTGTATGGGATTTTGATGTTTTGGTCGGGTGTCATGTTAAGAGCAGCTTTGGCTAAGGAATCAGCTTTCTCATTTTCCTGGATTCCAATATGGCTTGGGATCCAGCAAAATATCACCTTTTTGCTATGTGTCAAGGTGTTCAGTTTGTTCAACAGTTTAACAATAAGAGGGTTATTCTGTTGTGTATTTTTTATGGATTGTAGGACAGAGACTGAGTCGGAATGAATAATGAATTTTTTTATGTTGCTAGCATCAACAATCTGAAGAGCCAAATTTATTGCACAGATTTCTGCGGTGAATATGGAAGCTTCATTTGGGAGACATTTTTCCACTCTTTTCTTACCAAGAACTACTCCACATCCAGTTCTATTGCTGTTTTTGGAACCATCAGTGTAAATGTGAGAGTAATTTGGGTACTTTTCATGAATATTTTAGAGATTTTTTTGATAGGTTAATGGGTGTGCTTTATTTTTAGGGAGTTTGTTGAGATCAAGGTTGACCACAGGTTCTTTAAGTTGCCAGGGAGGTGAGCTTAGTTTAACTGTTTCGTGGATGTTTGTAATAGAGATGTTGTTGTCTTCCACTGTATGTTTCATTCGGAGACCAAAAGGTTTTATGGCCTTTTCTTTTTGATCAAATATGGCTTGGTATTTGGATTTAAAAATGCAATTATAGGCTGGATTGATCGGTTGAGATTTGATTTTAGTGTAGTATTGCAGACCTAATTTTGTGAATCTAAGTTTTAGTGGTGGTTCGTACGCTTCAAAATAAAGGCTCTCCACAGGGGATGTTCTAAATGCCCACAAGACGAGTCTAAATCCTTCATGATGGATTGTATTGAGAGTTTTTAGATAAGATTTTCTGGCTGCTCCATATATGTAGCAACCATAATCCAGTTTTGATCGGATTAATGTTCGATACAATTTAATGAGAGTTTGTTGATCTGCACCCCAGGCTTTGTGGGCTACAACTCGAAGTAGTTTTAGGGCTTTCCTGCATTTTTCTTTTAGATATTGTATGTGGGGGATAAAGTTCAGTTTTTTCTCGAATACAACTCCCAGAAATTTATATTGTTCGACTACCGGAATTTCTGTTTTGTCTAATTTTAGTGTTGGGATGCATGCATTTTCCTTAGTTGACAAAAATGCATGCATTGGGTTTTTGATTTTGAAATCTTGAAGCCGTTTGTGATAGCCCATCTATTTATTTTGTTGATGCCTTGTTGCAGCTGACGTTCTGCAGTACGTATGTATTTGGATGTGGAGATTATACAGAAGTCATCAACATACAAATAGTTATCAACTCCAGGATTAAGATAGTTGGTAAGGCTATTAGTTTTGATGTTGAAGAGGGTTACTGACAGTATACTCCCCTGAGGAACACCCTCTTCTTGGTTTTGAATGTCCGACAGTGTTGAACCAATTCGGACTCGGAACTTCCTGTCTGAAAGAAATGATTTGATGAAGTTTGGTAGTCTGCCCTTCAATCCCATGTCACGCAGGTCTTTCATAATGCCATACCTCCAAGTGGTCTCATAAGCCTTTTCCAAGTCGAAAAAAATGGCTACAAGGTGTTGCTTTTGGATGTATGCCTCCCTTATAGAGATCTCCAACCTGACCACATGATCCATCGTAGATCTTTGATTTCTGAAGCCACATTGGGAGTTGGTAAACAGGTTGTTGGATTCTACATACCAAATTAGCCTTCTATTAATCATACGTTCCATAGTTTTGCACAGACAGCTGGTTAGTGCTACTGGACGATAATTTGTAGGATAGAAATTGTTTTTCCCTGGTTTAGGAATGGCTATGATGGTAGCTAGTTTCCATGATTCTGGGATAGAGCTATTTTTCCAAATTAAATTGAATATATATAGTAGGTATTCTAATGATTTTGGTGGTAGTTTCTTGAGAAATTCATAATGAATTTCGTCTGGTCCGACTGCAGTGTTGTGAGAAGCTTGTATGGCTTCTTTTAATTCTTGTAATGTGAAGAATCCATTGTACTTTTCTGTATTGTCTGAATTAAAATTGAGCTTCTGTTTTTCGATTTTATTTTTATAGTTTAGAAATTCTGTATTAGTATTGTCAGAGGAGGAATTTAGTGAGAAAGTCTCAGCCAGTGTATTTGCGATGTCTTTAATGTTTGTTACCTCATCATTATATTTAATGAAGTGTTTAATGGTGGTAGAATTGTTTTTGCCAGCAATTTTGCGGATCATTTTCCACACTGTAGCAGTTTTAGTGGAGGAGTTTATTTTGCTTACGTAATTTTGCCAACTATTCTTTTTGGCCAACTTAATTGTTTTCCGGGCCTTTGCTCGGAGCAATTTAAAGGAGTTGAGGTTAATGGTGGAAGGTTCTTAGTTGAATTTACGGAGAGCAGCATTACGCAGTCGGATTGCTATTTTACTTTCGTCATTATACCAAGGAGTGTTGCGCCTGTTTGATGGAGAAGTTTTTGGAATCGTTTCGTTTGCTATTGTGATTAATGATTCTGAAAAGTGTTTAATTGGGTCTGAACATCTTGAATCTTGAACCAGTCTTGTATTGCATAAAGTATTGAATTGTTGCCAGTCAGCTTTATTTATTTTCCAGCTGGGAGGTCTGTTATTATCAGTGGAAGGTTTTGTAATATTTATTATGATTGGGAAATCTTCATTATTAGTTTCAGCCCTCGGTGTAACAAAGGCATAGCTGGTCTCACCCATATAGGACATTATATATATATATATATATATATATATATATATATATATATATATATATATATATATATATATATATATATATATTGGTCAGTACTTAGATGGATGACCGCTTGGGAATACCAAGTGTTGTAAGCTTGGATGTGCGAGTGGTGTAATGGAATTGAAAATTGGAGAGACGAGTTCGAATTCACGTTGGCTTCATTATATTCACTTACGACCGTAAGCCTCTAACTATGATTTTTTTGACTGAACGATTTTTTTTATATAATTTTTTAGTGATACATATCTTACTAGTTAACCCATATCTGGAGGGAGAAGAGGTAAATTCATTCCTTTCTGGAGGGCATATGCGCGTAAGTGAATACAAGACCGACTGGAATTCGATTAAAAATTTCGAGCCATTGTCTTTTAAACGAAACGCACATCTAAGTTTACGGTACCTGTATTCTCAGGCCCACAGCTCTAAAATCTAAACATATGGACATCGGGAGGTAACGAGAAGCAGGTAAACATGTAAAATACAGTGCAACCTCGGTTCTCGAACGTCTCACATGTCGAACAAATTGGTTTTCGAACAGAAAATTCGAGATTAAAAATACCTCGGATATCGAAGAAAATGTCGGTTCTTGAACGACATTACAACCGAGTTAACCCGAACGGAATAATTTCTGAGTCGGCCATCGTGTTGTATACATCCGTACGTTGTGCTATGCTTTTTTTCCCAATTTTATTGTACTGTAACTTTTTCTCTACATTGATTACTATTGGAAAAATAGTTTCGGTTTGCGAACATTTCGGTTTACGAACGGGCTTCAGGAACGTATTAACTTCGTGAACCGAGGTTCTCCTGTAATTATTTTTTTTTTCACTCGTGGAAGAAATATTCTGTTTTCTCGTAAGACGTGTCTTTGTTCATCATACAAAAATGGCCTCAGGAGATTTCCTTTGGAGACATATTCGTTGAGACGGGATAGGGAAATATTTTCCTCGAAGTGACTTACACTGTTTTATTTGAAGTGTCTTTTTTTTTTACTTTATTTTCAAGGTATCATTGTATTTGTTAATACCTTTACGAGCTTCCGTATTAGTTTTTTTTTTTTTTTTTTTTTTTTTTTGCGTTAAGCTGATTCCGTAATGTGAGTTTTCTTCAATCATCTTCCTCGAAAAAATAAGCTTATTTTCCACTTCGTCCATGTTGGACGAATGACTGTTGCGATGAATAAAAAGATCCGCTTTATGCTTTCCTACAGCAAAAATATCGTAAAACATGTCAATGCCAAATATTTACTCGTTCTCAGTTTTATTGCTGCCTTTCTGTTTCGTGTTTTCTGCTCCATAATATTCGTAAAGCCAAGCGACTCCTTTACATTTTCTTAGCTTTCCTTCTTGTTCGTCTGCTTCTCTTCACGTCTTTCATTCGTATCATTTCCTTCATTTGACTTTTTTTTAGTTTGCTTTTTATTATCTTCTTCCAGTTGTTTGCTTTTTTTTTTCTTTTTTAAAATTTCCCATCTTCCTGTCATTCTCCATTTTTTTCTTTTTATAACTCTCTTCATCTCTCTCTTTCTCTCCCTTCATCTCTCTCTTTCTTTCCCTTCATCTCCCTCTCCCTCTCTCTCTCTCTTTCACTTTCTTTCTTCCTAGATCTTTCGTTTTTATCCCTTCTTCATTACAATCGTTCTCTTTCGACATTTTTTTTATTCTCCGTAAAGAATTGATAAAAAAAATAACTCTATATTTTTAACAGTGAATTCCATTTCTCTCTTTTACTAGTTTTTTCTTTCTTTCTTTCTTTTTTTTATCAGTTGTACCTTCTTTTTATCTGTTTTTGTTTCCTTTCTATTACTTTCTATCACTTCTTCCCCCTTCCTTCCTTCCTTTGTCTTTTTTCTTCATCTTTAAATCATCTTCATTTTTTTTTCCTTTTTCTTTATCGCTTTCTTTATTTTTATTCTGTCCAGCCTTCCACCAATTGCATTTTTATTTATCCGTTTTCTCTCTTCCTTTCTGTCACTTCCTAGTACTTCCTTCCTTCCTTCCTTCCTTCCTTCCTCCCTCCCTCCCTCTCTTCCTTCCTTCCTCCTTCCCTCCCGCCCTTCCTTCCTTTCTTCCCCCTCCCTCCCTCCCTTTCTTCCTCCCTCCCTTCCTTTCTTCCTCCCTCACTCTCTTCCTTTCTTCCTTCCTCCCTTCCTTCCTCCCCCCTCCCTCCCTCCCTCTCTTCCTTCCTTCCTTCCTTCCTCATTCCCTCCCTCCCTTCCTTCCTTTCTTCCCCCTCCCTTCCTCCCTTCCTTCCTTCCTTCATTCCTCCCTCCCTCTCTTCCTTCCTTCCTTCCTCCCTCCCTCCCTCTCTTCCTTCCTTCCTCCTTCCCTCCCGCCCTTCCTTCCTTTCTTCCCCCCTCCCTCCCTCCCTCCCTTACTCCCTCCCTCCCTTCCTTTCTTCCTCCCTCACTCTCTTCCTTTCTTCCTTCCTCCCTTCCTTCCTTCCTTCTTCCCTCCCGCCCTTTCTTCCTTTCTTCCTCCCTCCCTTCCTTTCTTCCTTCCTTCCTCCCTTCCTTCCTCCTGCCCTCCCTCCCTTTCTTCCTCCCTCCCTTCGTTTCTTTCTTCCTCCCTCCCTTCCTTTCTTCCTCCCTCACTCCCTTCCTTTTTCCTCCCTTCCTCCTTCCCTCCCTTCCTTCCTTTCTTCCTCCCTTCCCATATTATTTTCCACTTAGTTTGCTTTTGTTTATCCTTAAATCGGCACCATTTCCTTCTTCTTCTTCTTCTTCTTCTTCTCCTACTACTACTACTACTTTCCATTCTTTTTCTTGCTTTTTTCTTTCTTCGTTTATTTATTTACTCATTTCTATGCCTTAAAATACATCTTTTCTTTTTCTCTCTCTTTAGTTCCTCTTTCATTTTATCCATGTTTTTCTTATTTCTTTCTTTCTTTGTTTCTTTCTTTGTCAATACGACATCTCTACTCCTTTTGCCTCCAATCTAATATCATTGGTCTTTCTCTTTACCCTCCTCCTTCTTTCCTTCCTTCCTTCTTTCCTTCCTTCCTTCTTTCCTTCCTTCCTTCTTTCCTTCCTTCCTTCTTTCCTTCCTTCCTTTAGTTCATTTTGTTCCCTTTACTTTAGTTTTTTGCATGTTTCCTAAGATTTTTAACAAATAATTTCAAATCTGCAAAAGCCATATATTGCTTTTCGCCCAGCGAACAAGAAAACAGGTTCCTTATACTTACTCATTTGCTTGGAGGATTTTTCAAAGAAATAACGAAAAAGGAACGGATTGCTGGATAGATAGCTAAACAAAACAAAAAAAAACATGGAGACGAAGTGAGAGGGAGAGATAAAAATCACTCAAAACGTGGCTAAATAAACAAAGAAACATAAAAATTAAAACACATAAGAATGAAAAACAATGGTGCCAAGCATATAAAGATTCAGGACTGCATTCTTGAAATCTAGCACGCATGCGCTTTTATTATTTCCGATATGATAGGCCGCTTCCGTTCTGTTGTTTTTATTACGTTTATTTTTTTTCCCTCCACACCGACTGCAGAGTCGATTTTCTGAGGGCTGCTGGAGTGTAATGAACACTTTACTGCAACCTTCTGCCCCGATGAAAGCAACCGTGGGAAACGAAACGACGCCGATCGAGTTTAGAAACAGTGAACAGAGAGAAAATGTGCTAACGGCTTGTTACATCTATCTATCTATCTATCTATCTATCTATCTATCTATCTATCTATCTATCTATCTATCTAATTTTGATCATATTTATGAATATAATTCTGTTCATATCTATCTCATTATATTCATATCTGTGTGTCTATCTATCTATCTAATATGTTCATATCTATATATATCTCATTCTGTTTACAGACATCTATCTATCTATCAATCTATCTGTCCCATTTTGTTCCTATTTTTTTTTTCAGATCTATCTATATATCGAATTAATTCTTTTCATATCTATCTATCTATCTATCCCATTACGTTTCTATCTATCTTTCTAATTATGTTCATATCTATCTATCTATCTATCTATCCCATTACGTTTCTATCTATCTTTCTAATTATGTTCATATCTATTTATCTATCTATCCCATTACGTTTCTATCTATCTTTCTAATTATGTTCATATCTATCTATCTATCTATCCCATTACGTTTCTATCTATCTTTCTAATTATGTTCATATCTATCTATCTATCTATCCCATTACGTTTCTATCTATCTTTCTAATTATGTTCATATCTATCTATCTATCTATCTATCTATCTATCTATCTATCTATCTATCCCATTCTGTTCATATCTATCTATCTATCTATCCCATTACGTTTCTATCTATCTTTCTAATTATGTTCATATCTATCTATCTATCTATCCCATTACGTTTCTATCTATCTTTCTAATTATGTTCATATCTATCTATCTATCCCATTACGTTTCTATCTATCTTTCTAATTATGTTCATATCTATCTATCTATCTATCTATCCCATTACGTTTCTATCTATCTTTCTAATTATGTTCATATCTATCTATCTATCTATCCCATTACGTTTCTATCTATCTTTCTAATTATGTTCATATCTATCTATCTATCCCATTACGTTTCTATCTATCTTTCTAATTATGTTCATATCTATCTATCTATCTATCTATCCCATTACGTTTCTATCTATCTTTCTAATTATGTTCATATCTATCTATCTATCTATCTATCCCATTACGTTTCTATCTATCTTTCTAATTATGTTCATATCTATCTATCTATCTATCTATCCCATTACGTTTCTATCTATCTTTCTAATTATGTTCATATCTATCTATCTATCTATCTATCTATCTATCTATCTATCTATCTATCTATCTATCTATCTATCTATCCCATTCTGTTCATATCTATATATCTACCTATCAGCTTACATTGGATTAATCATCGAAGATTGAGTTTTTTTTTATTACAAACATTTTTTTGTTTTTTCTATAATTCATATTTTCCATTTTCTTTCGCCTTTATTATTCTTCCATATTAATTTATTTCTTTTTGCTTCACTTTCTTATATATATATATATATATATATATATATATATATATATATATATATATATATATATATATATATAATGTTAGGTTGGTGCAAAAATAATGACGTAATAATGTCGTTTTTTGAGGTTAAAAATACGTCAAAAAAACGACATTATTACATCATTATTTTTGCACCAGCCTAATATATTCATTATATTTTCCTTCTCACCACACACACTTATGTATATAAAAGTATGCATTGGACAACAACGAGCGTCAACAGTTTATGTCATGCTTGAACGGAGTCTCCTGGTCATAAATATATCGTTTACGCATGAAACAGACTGTCGCCGCTACGTGTTGAACTTTTATATTTACATACACTCTGTCCCTTATATTTAGCACTTCAACCCATAAAGATGGCATACATTAAAATTATGTTTGTATCATCCATGATATTATAGAGATATATTGTATTATATATTATATTTTATATTATTATATTTTTAAAAAATGAGTGATTAAATATTCAAATCTCTTGATGACTTTTGAGCAAACGGAAATTTCTAATATCCGATCAAGGACCACTTTACTCCTATTATTTTATTCCTTTTTTGGAGACGTGCGGGGCAGTTTTAAACAGGCAAATTCTACTGGTCATTAAAAAACATTAGGCATTTTAAGACTGAGTTAAAAATCATTTACCATCCTCTGCTCTATCAGTTGCGCAACACTGTTGAGTTCCAAGGTCTCAAACGAGTAGGCATTTGCAAAAACGTCACGAAAATAGATGACAGCATGTATTTGTGAAACGTATAGTGACCTGCGATCATAAGTAGGTTTATTTAAGGAGCGGGAACAAATTTGAACCGGTGTTCAGATTGTGGATAATACGCACCACTTGTTTCGCAAATTTTAAAGACCTTGAACAGAGATGCCAGGAGGATTTTGCTACTGAACGAAAATATAGGTTTTGGCGAGGAACCGAACAGCTGCTAAAAACAATGGCGGCAAAGACTAGAACATGGCGGATTTTATTTTGATTTTTCAATATGTTTATTTTGTTTTTCAATTGCGCATTACGGAGTTGATTGAAAGGCGAAAATACTTGCTTTTCGTCTACTTGAACATGTACACTATATGCACGTGCTTTTAGTAGAATCTTCTCGTTATACGTACATACATATATATATATATATATATATATATATATATATATATATGATGTAATAGATAGAGAGCAGCAACATAGATATATCAAGGGAAAAGATAAGAGAAAGAATGCCCGTTAGTGAAAGAGGGTCATGACACGACGGAAATGTTTTACTGGCTGAAGATATAAACTGATATAGACAAATTAAGACATATATATATATATATATATATATATATATATATATATATATATATATATATATATATATATATATGTTTGTATATATATATATGAATGTATATATATGTGTGTGTGTTTGTGTGTGTAAGAGAGTGTGAGTGAGAGAAAGAGAGAGTGTGTGTGTGTGTGCAGGTGTGTGTTTATGTATGAGTGTGCGTGTTTATATAAGCGTTTTTGGTCGTTGATAACGTACGCAAGAACGTGTGGGTCAAACGAAAAGCAAATTACGCTTCTGAGGTAATCTTCGGATCTGTTCGCTTCTTCGATCGACGGGAAAAAAGATTCCCACGACATCGCATTTCTTTTATCTGAGAAGAGAAATAAATATTACGAAAAAAAAAATCACCTAATTTTCTGGTAAATGCAAAGAGAAAACAAGGCATTAAAAAAAAACAATTTTCTGCTCTTACAGATCGAGGAAAATAAGCGAACAATTTCGCTAACAAATTACTGAGAGATTAATTCTTTCAACCTGGAGACATCCGTTGCACAATATCTAAGTTATTGCATTAGCTTTTGAAATCATATAAAAATATACGAATCTAGTTAATCTGCCCTCTATCTTCGTAAAGTGCAATAAAGAATCTTATATATATATATATATATATATATATATATATATATATATATATATATATGTATGTATGTGAGTATGTTTGGAGGTATGTTGAAATTCAACATTCTATGAATTCGTATCGATTTCAATCATTTATTATCTAAGCTATCAAAACGCGCCACATTTCAGTATTTTATACGAATTTGTATGTATGTACACCACATTTTATGAATTCGCATCGATTTCAGTCTCTTCCTTTATTCCTTCAAGTATATATATATGTGTGTGTGTGTGTGTGAAAAATATATAGAAAATAGGAAAGAACTCGTTAGGTAAATAATCATGTAGCCTGTTGGAATCATATTTTTAAATAAATAAATCATATTTTTAAATAAATAATTATATGTATATATATATATATATATATATATATATATATATATATATATATATATATATATATATAAATAATTATATATATATATATATAAATAATTATATATATATATATATATATATATATATATATATATATATATGCAGATAGCTAGCTCGCTATCTAACCAATCAAAGTGCTACACATCAAAGGCTGTAACTCGTCTCTAATCTTATGCATGTATGACTGTATGCATGTATGACTGTATGCATATATGTATATAAGAATGCCTGTACGCCACATTATATGATTTCATGTCAGTTTCATTTTATTTACATATTTTTTAAAGTTGTATCTGTCTGTTTATCTGTCTATCTATCTATCTATTTCAGTTTGTTCATATCTATCTATCCCAGTCTATTAATTATCTCTCTATTTCAGTTTGTCATATATATCTATCAATCTATATATATATCAGTCTATTAATTATCTATGTATGCATCAATCTATCTATCTATTACCTCAGTTTGTACATATCTATCTAATATTTCAGTCTGTTCATATGTATCTATCTAAATATCTTTCTATGTATCTATTTCAGTCTGTTCATATGTATCTATTTCAATCCGTTAATATATATCTATCTATCTCATTCTATTAATTATCTATACATCTATTTCAGTTTGTTCATATCTATCTATATATCTCTCTCAGTCTGTTAATTACCACGGGGAACACAATTTTCGTTGAGTTACATTTGACACTCGATTTTGCCTAACGTTTGGCTTCTGAACCACAAAATGATCCCCGTTTTTTCTATATCACGTCAGTTTTGCATGCTACAGGCTACCCTCGCTTTGTATAAAGAAACTAAAAATACCGTATCTAGTATATTTGAGCTCATTTTATTGTATGGTTTAAAATTTACATATGATGGAATATGATAAAGCATTGCTTGGTTGTTCATACAAAAGATATTATTACTGTAAGTCAAATTGTGTACAATTACTTAAGGTAAAAAGTTTACAGCTATAGTTTATCCTGGAGTGTAGAGTTTGCAGTCTTCCTTTATGATCCAAAAATAGTGAGCCATTCAATTTACATACCATCTACTCTGATACCATTATTCCATGGCCTTTAAGTCGTTGTGGAATCGTTCACCTTGTTCATCATTGATCTCATCAAGGTTTTTAGGAAGTTAGGAAGATGGCTGTGCAGGAAATGCAACTTAATGTTCCTGTTGCATCCAAGAGTTTTGTAGCTCTCCAATAGTTTCTGGACAAATTCGATGTAATTCTGTCCTTGTTTATTTCCAAGAAAGTTCTTGACGCGGTCTTTGGATGATGACCAAGCATTTCTTTCAAGTTCTGAGATTTTCTTTTTCAGGCCAGGAAATGCCAAAATGTGGTACTTGAAAGTCTTCCTCAGTTTTCAATGCTTTAAAGAATTGCTTCATTAAACCCAGTTTAATATGCAGCGGTGGGAATACAATTTTCTTTCTGTTGACGAGTGGATCATGTAGAATGTTGGGCTCGTCAGATTTGAGGTCAGATCTTGGAGGCCAATTCTTCTCCACCCAATGTTTCTCTCCAGCTCTGCTATCCCACATACAATGAAAGCAGAGATACTTGTAACTGCGTCGCTGACCAAGAAAGAGGCACACCATTTTAATGTCGACACAGTTGATCCAATTTTGTTTGAGATATTGCACCAACTCAGTGACTCTCATTATGTCTACATGTTCTTCATGAAGACAAGCTGAATGGCCAACTGGGATAGCACCATATAAATTGCCATTGTGGAGAAGGACATGCTTTGAGCTGTCGATGAGCAGTCGCCATTTATTTCAGTTGTACATCAAAATTCCCAATTTCCCGAATAAAATTCCGAAATGTTCTAATAAAACCTGTATGTTATGGCAATATACAAAGCTATCATTACTTCGAAAATATTGCAGAATTTAACTTTCTCTAGATCGAAAGTAGGATACCTTTGCTCCTTTTTTCAAGCAAGTTTTTTTTTCTCATTCAGTCTTGATGCTAAGAGTTCTGAGGCATTACTTGACATTACCAAATCCCGTGCCAGAAAATCGAATCCTTTATCGGCTGAGTCATCTTCAATTTCAAAATCAGCATTATAGCTGTCACTGAGTTCTTCATCAGGACCCAGATCATCAAGCTGGGGTACATGAAGGAAAACTGGAACAATGGATTTCAGCTGAATGAGGTACTGGACGTATAGCTCATGGTAGACTTGGATACTGTTATGAATCCGAATACCTCGTCGCCAAGTGTGTTATGGAGTGGTTTCACAGTGAAGGCTTGTATTTGTACTAAGTCGGTCCTAAAATAGGTTCGATGTACAAAACTAGATATAATAGGTAATGACGCAGAGAAATCTAGTTGCGGTCGCTGATACTTTAGTATCCGACAAACGGTCGTCCAGCATCGAATCACTGACTAGTATTTAGCCACCCCGCCAAGAGGGTATCATGTGGCACAAGGCCGGTTTGACGTGGGATCTCCGAGCCCGTGGGATCTTCGAGTCCGTAGGCTCGGCCAATATATACCCTTTGAACCCGTATAAACGGGTTCAGTGTCGGTTTACCTCCCCGAAAGAGAATCCGCCCTTCGGCGTAGTCTATTTCGGGTTCCGCTCACATGAAGGCAGAGAGTTCATCTGTTCAGCCGGTCGTCCGGCATCGTCTGACTGACTTACTATATTTAGTCACCCCCACCCACCCACTGGGGCATCATGTGGCACAAGACTGGTTATTTAATGTAGGTTCTCCGAGCACGTAGTCTCGGTCCAAAAATATGCACATTGAACCCGTGTAAACGGGTTCAGGGCCGGTTTACCTCCCTGAAATAGACTCCGCCTTTTGGCGTAGCTTCGTTCGGGTTCCTCCCCGCCCGGAGGCTGAGAGTTCAACCGTTCAGCCGGTCGTCCGGCATCGACTGTCGAACTACTGACTGACTGACTGACGATATTCAGTCATCCTCCCCACTGGGGCATCATGTGGCACAAGGCCGGTTATTTAATGAGGGATAGCCGAGCCCGTCGGCTCGGCCCAAAAATATGCCCATTGAACCCGTATAAACGGTTCAGGGCCGGTTTACCTCTCCGAAAGGGAATCCGCCCTTCGGCGTAGCCTCCTTCGGGTTCCTCCCCGCCCGAAGGCATGGAGTCAAACCGAACAGCCGGTCAGGAGATGAACGACTGACGATATTCAGTCACCCCGCCACTGGAGCAACATGTGGCGTAGCCTCCTTCGGGTTCCTCCCGCCTGTAGGAAGAGAGTACAACCGAACAGTCGGTAGTGAACTACGGACTGACTGACGATATTCAGTCACCACCCACACGAGGGTGTCATGTGACACAATGCCGGTTATTTAATGTGGGATATCCGAGCCCGTGGGATATCCGAGCCCGTGGGATCGGCCCAAAAATATGCCCATTGAACCCGTATAAACGGGTTCAGGGCCGGTTTACCTCTCCGAAAGGGAATCCGCCCTTCGGCGTAGCCTCCTTCGGGTTCCTCCCCACCCAAAGGCATGAAGTCCAACCGAACAGCCGGTCAGGAGATGAACGACTGACGATATTCAGTCACCCCGCCACTGGGGCAACATGTGGCGTAGCCTCCTTCGGGTTCCTCCCGTCCGTAGGAAGAGAGTACAACCGAACAGTCGGTAGTGAATTACGGACTAACTGACGATATTCAGTCACCACCCCCACGAGGGTGTCATGTGACACAAGGCCTTTTTAACGTGGGCATTCCGAGCCCGTGAGCTCGGCCAAAAAAATAGCCCATTGAACCCGCATAATCGGGTTCAGGGCCGGTCTACCTCTCCGAAAGAATACTCTACGGACTGACTGACTGACTGACTGACTGACTGAGCGACTCCCTCTACTCCTACTTATTATAGGTGGGAGAGTCTATTAATAATAGAATAGGTGTGTTCCACTTTTACTGATACTCGACTTTGTCTTTATTTTTCTTGTCATATCCTGACGTTTTCACTAAGCAAAATAACAGTCCGTGCAATGATCCCTTAACTCTCGTCAAATAATAGGCATACCAAATGCCAATTTATCACATGTTCCTTTGGCCCACATTCGTGAACACTCGACACGCCGCTTGCGCAACTTCATCTGCAAGCTTTACATCTGTACATTAATTTATGCAAAATAGGTTTACTTGACAAATCTGCTGTTTGCCCTTTGACTAGGAATGGTGAAACTGCCACAGATATAAGAAAAAGAATCACGACTGTTTAGGCACTTGTGACAAGAAGCTGATCTGAAAAAATGAAAATAAGTATTAGGGTAAACAATAAATAGATCAGTCACAAGCTTAGAAAAAAATGGAACACACACAACTTCTCATCGCACTGTCTCAAGTGTTGCTGAACAGATATCCAGGTTTCACCCTCTCCTCACGACTGTTAATACCCTACATATGACGTTATATTCAACATTAATAAAATAATATTATTAATTATTAATTATTGAAACAAAAAACTTATTATTTTATTTTTATTTGCTTTTGTTAACCGTTTGACCTCAACTCATAAAAGAGGCGTTATTAGCAATCCAGTACAATTGGGCTTATTCCGGGAGTGAAATGTAGGGAAAAAATTGATATGATAGAAGAAAACTATTTGTTTTGAAATCAGAATGGCAATTTTAGTCTAAATCAAGAGAAAAAACGAACTCAACAGAAACTATGTTCAACATTTATCTACCTATCTATCTATCTATTTCAGGCTATTCATATCTATCTATTTCTGTTTGTTCATAACTATCTATCTTTCTATTTTAGTCTGTTGATATCTATTTCAGTCTATTCATATCTATCTATCTATCTATTTCTTTTTGTTCATAACTATCTATATTTCTATTTCAGTCTGTTGATATCTATCTATTTCAGGCTGTTCATATCTATAAGGTTAGCAAGGTCGATTTTATTGTCTTTAAACTACAATCTTCCATGATTCTCTCACGTATATTCATATCTGCTCATGGCGTATCCAAATGTAAACAAATGACGTCACACATTATGAAATAGATTGTAGTTTAAAGACAATAAATTCGACCTTGCGAACCGAAGGCTTCTCTGTGGCCAAACCGGTTAAGGCAAGTCAGGCTATAATTGGTCCCGTATAGGATACAGGTTCGATTCCTGTCGGAGGACGAATATTTTCTATGACAATTTCTCGGACAATCAGGCCGGTAAATGTTGTTTAATATTGTTTATTATAAACATTGTTTCGTCCGTGTATTGTTTGATAAGTTGAAATGTAATTGTCATCTTATAAATAGAGCATTTATATAAATATTTGTATTTATAAAAAGAATGTACATATATATATGTGTGTGTGTGTATAATCGGAAATTGACAATAGGAAAACTGTGTCGTATCCATAAGCAAAAAAAAATGTCGTTAGTAAATAGAAGAATTTAGAAACCCTATCTCATATTCACTGTGTAAACGGAAAAATTACGTCATTTACTTTTTTGTGTTTGAAGAGAAATTTTTCATATCTAGAAATGATATTTGTGCTGTTGTGTTGACGGATTCACTATTTTCAGATCTTGGTATATGTATTCATTTATGGCTGTAAACGTATCAGCCGTAGTTGTCAATAGCGCTTTGACAAGCATGACACGGAAGCATTTTATAGAGAGTGGGATCGTGTCTTTACTATTACCATGAGCTGCGACAACCTTGGGAACATATGATGAATGCATAAAATATTATAAATATTACGTGTTTTAGAAGCTCCAATAAAATTAACGGCATTTTAAAAAATATAATACAAGGTTAGGTAAACAAAAAAAAACTTCAAAGAAAGAATATATATATATATATTTGAAGTTGAATAATGCCTCATAAGCGCATATATATATATATATATATATATATATATATATATATATATATATATATATATATAAGAGAGAGAGAGAGAGTCCTCCTAAAAATGTATACATATATACATATTGTAATACTAAATTCATTCAAACATCACGAAATTTGTCCATGTTACCTTTGGACTCTACAATCTCAAGAGATATTCAAATGGTGACCTTTATCTTTCAGACATTTATTAGTACGGCGAAATATTTCTTGTCTAATGTCCACCAACATCATTCAGGATTTGTGTGCTACAGTCATGTGTCCAGAAAATATCTTAAACAGTGTTATCAGAATTTGATAAAACTACGAGAGACAAGTTGTTTATTTTCCTTTTAGGACGGCTCTGTATGCATATATATATATATATATATATATATATATATATATATATATATATATATATATGACGTAACACAATTTGAAATGGAAAAAGTCCACCAAATATTTTAAGACATTTTTTTATGTTTATACGTTCTTTTTATAGATGCAAATATTTAAGTAAATGCTCTGTTTATAATAAACACTATTAACAACATTTACCGGCCTGAATGTCAGAGAAATTTTCATGGAAAATATGCGTCCTCCAACAGGAATTGAATCTGTATCATATACGGAACCGTCATATAGCTGACGTGCTTTAGCGATTGAGTCATATAGGAGATTTTCGGTTAATAAGGTCAATTTTTCTGTTTTTAAACGGCAACTTTCCATGATTCTCTCTCGTATATTCATATCTGCTCGATGCGTATCCAAATGTAAACGAATGGCGTCACGCATAATGAAATGGACAAGGTCCGACAATGCCTTAAAATAAGAGCATTTACTTAAATATCTTTATCAAGAAAATGAACGTATAAATATAAAAAATGTCTTAATACATATATATATATATATATATATATATATATATATATATATATATATATATATTAAATAAAAACAGAGCACTTTAAGGTTCCATGTAATAAATTATTTAACCACAGCTTTTTTAAAGGACTGCGGATCATCAGACTTTTCTACCTTTGGAAGTAAAGTCTGATGATCCGCAGTCCTTTTAAAAGGGATGTGGTGAAATAATTTATTACATGGAACCTTAAAGTGGTCTGTTTTTATTTAAATTATTTGCTCTGGATTTACATTGAACTCTCTGTATTTTATCCTCCTTGGGTTTACCGATACGGATTACCTAGTTTTTCATAAACTAACTACATATATATATATATATATATATATATATATATATATATATATATATATATATATATATAAGGCTTAGAACGGCTCATGGTCGAACATAATAGACATTCATTGCCTCTTATATTTAATATATCTTTGAATAATGATCTGCTGCTCTAATACACTATATATACGTATATATTCACAACTTTCAAGTTGAATAGTGCCTTATAAGCGTGTATATATATATATATATATATATATATATATATATATATATATATATATATATATATATATATATATATATATATATATATATTACAGAAATAAAAGTGGGTAGCTTAATATTGCAAGACTTGTTAAAAGCGAAGCAACCGGTTTCGCTCCCGCTCTTCAGGCGTCTACGGGAAACCGGTTTCGCTCCCGCTCTTCAGGCGTCTACGGGAGATTAAACTTAAATTAAAAGACAACAGAAAATGTGTAATGAGAAGGAGGAGAAAAAATTGAACACAATGAGCTAGAGACAAATAACATCAATGTCAATCTTTGTCCTCTATCTTTGTATAATTGTTGTTGTTTTATTGTCCTCCCTGCATAATAAACTGGATCCAGCAGCAAGGTCTCTGATCAGGAGGTTTCGAGGTGTGTGGGTCCACCTCTTCATTGACGGTGTTCCAGGTTCCACCTTACCCGGGGTGGTAGCACCTGTTCGGGTCCCAGCTATGGGCAAATAGTTACCCAGAAACCAGAATCAAAACATGATGAAATTATAGAAATAGATTTTTATACAAAAATTCCAGCAATACATTTTTGAAAATAAATATTACCTGCAATAATTGTGACTCTCGAAAAAAACACTTCTTTACAAATATCAATGAAACCTGATCTATAAAACTGATTTGTTAGAAAGAATAGATTTTCTATTCATACTAATCTATTCTAAAAATCTTGTTGGCGTTAAATAAACTCAATGAAGTGGATATACTGTAAAACAAAATAAAACAAACTAAACCATTTTTTCTGACATTCAGTAATACATTACGTCTTAGGGGTTTTATTGGCTTGATTTCGGTGAAGTAACTTTTAAAAAAACTTGTTCTTGAGAAATGGTTTCAACGAGACGCCTATAAAAGTCGGAGAGTCTTAACAGAATAAATGATGTCACTTTCTGGTAATCTACACTACTGGTCTCAATTTCAATTCTTCTTAAGCGTTTTTTTTTTCAGTTTTCTAGGTAAAGCCCATTTGCTAGAAGATTAAACGGGTGGTTATTACTCAAAGTGACAACCTGACACGGAAATTAAAATTGTAGATATCAAAATATTAGGTTGGTGCAAAAATAATGACGTAATGATGTCGTTTTTTGACGTATTTTTAACGTCAAATAACGACATTATTACATCATTATTTTTGCACCAACCTAATAAAAAAGGACGACAATTTAAATATCTTGGAAGTTTTTGAGCAGAGAACGGAAAGTGCGACACTGAAATCCGAAGGCTCATTGTGATAGCGAAAGTGCCTTCCAAAAACTAAGCAGAGTATTAAGCAAGAGAAAAATTTCGTTAGAAATAAAAGAAAACGCTAATGAACAATTAGCCAATATCACTCCTTCTATATAACAGTGAATGCCGGATAATCTCCTCAAAGATGAAGAAGAGACTTAAAGCAACAGAAATGTGGTTCTACAGAAGGATGCTGAGAAATCATGGACCACATATGTGAGCAGCGATGACGATTTAGATAAAATGGAAACAAAAGAAACTTATATTTAATAAGAAGAGACTATAGAAATTCTTAGGCTACATAATGAGGAAAGATGGCTTGGAAAATTGGATACACTCAGGACTGAGGAAAGGCAAGAGGTATAGAGAAAAACAACGCATAACCTACTTGGTGAGCTTGAGTAAATGAATGGCAGTACAGGATTTAGGAGAGATAAAGAAAAGACAAAATTTATTAAGAGCTGCAAAGTATAGGAAATTGTGGAGAGCCATGATCGCCCACGTCTTGAAGGAACACAGAATATAGAAAATGTTGTTGTTTCAAGCGTAAACATTACTGCAGGATTTCATTATACATTTATGTCGTATGGCAGCTCCCAGGCGAGGTCCTGGTATTTCCCGTATTTGCTGTTTCTTTTTCCTCATTATTTTTTATTTTTTATTTTTTTTTTTTGTTGGCAGACTCATATTTACACAAGAGTTAGAAAATAAGGGATATGCGTTATGGTGCAACTGATAACGACTCAAAGCGAGACATCTGAGAACCGAGTTCGAATTCCAGTCGTGTTTTTTACAATCACTTTCGAGACTCCCCTCTTTTAGCAAATGTATGAATCCATCTCTCCTCCCATATCTATGGATTGAATAGCAGAACAGACGGGGTCCTATAGCAAATGTTCACAACCAAGGTCAATATAGAGTCGAGAACCCGTATAACATTACTGAGGATCCACACAAAAATTGGGAGTCAACGATAATATTTTCGTGGTCTATAGAGCAATTTCCCTTCGAAAATGTTGCTGCACAATATTAAAACACTAAATAATAAAAAAAAAACAACTCTAAAACTATCAGAAAAAAAGACCAAGCGATGTAAGTTAGCTTTTAGTTTACTTGTATGTTTGATTATAAAACATTTTATGAGTTATTTTCTGACGTACATAAATCTTCCACAGAATTTAGGTAAATGAAAGTTTATTTTTATTAAATTAGTTTTACTTCAAAATAAAGCATTTAATTTTACTATTTCTCTAATACGATTCCTAAACTTATCTATTAGTAAAAAATGTGTTTTTTTTTTTCATAGAATGGTTATGGGGGGTCCTTTAAAAAATTAAGATTAAAAGTGATCTATAGGTAAAAAAAATGTTGAAAACCACTGTCCTATAGCCTTGATTAGCAACCAGTCTACCGCAGAAAGAAATTGTAACCTGCTACAGGAAAAATATTCTACCTAGTCAGTTATGATTCGAAAAAGACATGATCGCTCACCCGTCTATGTGACGTAACTGACTGAAGGAACGAAATGTACTTCATAGTTGAAGTTATTGAAAGTTCAACAGCATTTTCAGTTAATATCTCTGAAGTACTTACTCTTCGCTCGTTCTGAGAGACAGACAGTGAGAGAGAGAGAGTTAGGTATAGTTACTTCCAGAGTAAAAGGAAAAGACGAAGAACCTTTCAAAATTTGTGCTGCCTGAGATTTAAAAATTGACTGACCAATGCTTTGCTAGCATTTGTTGAATATTTCTTCCTCAGTACACTGCCACATGTTAGTCACTACGACAGCGCCCAAATAGCCATGACATTTTGCAAATGCTTCTATTTGTAGCGGAACCTCTGGAGGGTGGCACGATATAACATTAGCCTGTGCGCCCCAGTAAGGGATAGATGTCACAATAGGCCCGCTAACATTTTAAAAATAAAACACGTGAAATTTAACAGGTCAAAAAAAGAACAAAAAACGACAAACTTAAAATTAATACAAAATTTACCGTAATTCCCCATCTATAATACGCCTTCATTCATAATACGCACCCCTAAAACTGTGCTGAAAGTGTGGGAAAATGCTTCTAATCACGCATAACATGCACACCTTGTTTGGTAATCAAACACTATAAAATGTACCTCTCCAATTTCATTAGAGTCAGCGTTTCTTATTCTTATTCAAGCTGTAATTGAAGACATTTATTAAAATTTCCGATTATCACGATTCTAAAAGGAAACGGAAATACCTATATTGCGTCTACTGCGCAGACTCATGAACCTGTTTTTGTTCGATAAAATGTTCAATCTACCGGATTTGCATGTAGGTTTTCACAGAAATGGTTTTAAACATAGAATAATATTATTGTAATTTATTTTTATGATAATTCTTATTTTATTTTACATTTGTAAGTATTGTTAGGTACATATGATTGTATTTGACATCCTTATGGGGGTCGCAATCGCCGAATGTTAGGGTCAAATTGTCGGATGTCTCTGGTGAGTAGTCATTTCTCAACTGAAATCGACCGATGAAACGGTAATTATTTAAACATTTTTGTAGCTTTGCATAATTTTGCTTATTATTTTTTAGAAAAAAAAATGCGTCTTATACATGGGAAATTACGCTATTACATCGTATCCAAAAGTATATTTTGGGATTTAAAGAACATGCACCAACAATGAATCAAGTAATGGAGGCAGAAGTAAGTCAATTGAAGAATACTGACCGACTAAAAGATCTTAGATAATACAGTGTAACCCGGATATAAGAGAGTTGTCGGGACCGGGGAAGTCTCTTATATCCGGGTTTTTTCTTTTTTGTTTAGGTAAGTATGGCTTTAATTTGGAACCAGAGAAAATCTCTCCTATATCCGAGTTTCTCTTATATCCGAGTCTCTTATATCCGGGTTACACTGTATCACACTGACTAAGTGTTAAAAGTAAAGTCCATGTAAGTTGACATGTAAGTCCACAGTTCCAAAGTTCAATTCACATATCCGGCGAAAGTGTTGCAAAGTTGCTGGTTAAGTCTAGTGATGAACCTTCCGTAGTATTTTAACCGAAGTGTACGGAGTAGGTTGGTTGAAGTCTGGACGATATAGCCAATGAAGATATATAACGTTTGCCCTTGATCCCGTGGAGGTAGTAGCGAAGGGCTGCGATACATCTATTTTTCTAAACTAGATGGCATCATGAACTTCACTGGTATCTTTCACACCTATTACTAACCAAATGAGCGAATGACGTATAGGAAAACGTCTCACCTGCTCCCACTTCTCCAAAAACAGCTATGCGTCATATTTAGTAAATTAGAACATTACTGATAGGGCCTAATGATTTGGTTTTCCACTGTATAAAGCATACGTTCCGTGAAAACATTTCCCAAATCTTTTTTATACGTATACTAGCAGCATGGCCCGGCATTGCCCGTGCTTGATTCAAAAATTGTACAACTCATACAGCAATCGCTATCCCTTGACTTAAAATATTTTTGCCCTACCTTGCCTTTAAAGGAGTGCCCTTTGCCGTGCTGATGTTGCTACATGCCTTACTTCTTGCCTATCTCACACTGCGAATTTTTTCTAAGATCTATACTAAACATTAAATCTGTTACGAAAAAAGAACTAAACAAAATGAACACAAAACTATCAGTTTTAAAAAACGGACTCGTAACAGGAAAAACCGAATGAAAAAAGAATGTTAACAACAAATACTTTTTCACACCCAACCCAGTTCTGCGGAATCAGAATCAACGTTGAGTTTAAGCAAGCGAATGAGCCAATTGGAGTAAAGTGTCATGAAGATTTAAATTTTTCCCACTTGTGACGAATGCAGGTATCGATTTTTTTTCCATGCTAGCATGCTAGTTAACATTTGTGTCAGTCAGCTGTTGGCTCTCACGCTGGCCAATAGAAATAGGCTCTCACTCTGGCCAGTAGAAAATGAACGTAAACTACATGAAAACTGCCGTAGAAGCATGAAAGAATCGATTATTTCCACTATCGATGGGAGTTGGCCTAGCCGCTAACTTGGAGCATGTGCATGTAAATTTTGGTGCAAATCCGTCGAAAATTGCGGCCGTGCATTCGTTACACACACACACATACACACACACACATCCTGCCTTTTATAGATAGAGATTTAAATTTGAAACGTAAAATTCTAAAATAAAAATAAAAACCATTAGGTATGGAACTTTTCCTACGATACTGACATTCCGATCTTGCTAATAACGAAGACAGTCGAAAATAATTGCAGAGAAACGGAGAATTTGGCCAGTTTATCAATATTTATATTAGGACCGAAAGTATCCGAGGTAAACATGCAGTTGACGAAGTTGTGAACAGCTTATTTCAAATTTTGTTTGGTATGTTAGAAAATTTGGGAAAATGCTCTAAACTGAAGGACAAAGTTAAAAGACAAGCCATCTATCTTAAATTTGACAGAACTTGTTTAAATGAATTACAGGTGCTGAAATATATATACTTTATAATAACACAATAATATATACCATCACTTGGCGAACTGAACCTTTATCCACAGTGCCATGTGTCCTCAAAGACCGAGTGTATAAAGGCTTTAGTTAGATCCAGTGGCACGACCCAAAGAGTATGAGTTCAATACCCGGTTAATGCAGTGGAGAACTTGGAGAGGGGAATTAACAGGAGATAAATGACAACTTATATCCATTAAATATGATACATGGAACTAGAACACTAACCCAGTAAGTAAAATAAAGGGTCCAATTAGACATTCCAACCACTTGAAGAAGGCCGGAGCGTACAACGGCCGAAACGTTGTAATAAATATGGCGACAAAGATGAGGACAATAGTCCGAATAATGTAAATAAATTACTCCTTCTATTCTATTTCTTTATTTTGTATTTATTTATATTTCTATAATTATATATTTCAATTATTAATTAGTCTTATATTTATATATATATATATTTATTATATATTTATATTATTATCTTTACATCCATAAATATTAATTATTATTTTTTTATAATTATTTCTCACAATTTTACTTTTTTATAATTATTTATTCATATAAATGTACTCCACCTTTGTTTCGCCAAACACGCAAGTCGTTACAGAGAGGGGGGTCAAGAGAAAACAGACGTGATAGAGGATGGAGGAAGAGAAGGACGGGGAATAGATCAATGCATCTGGAGATGTCAGTTGACATTGCATTTGAATATTTGCAGATTATAGCTATCAGGGAAGCAAGTAAGAGGAAGGGAGTTTCACAGACGGGAAGTGCGAGACATGAAGCTATTAGAGTAGAAGAGACGGCTGCAATTAACCGTTTCGACAGTAAAAGTGTGGGACTGAAATGCCGACCTACTGGCACGTTTAAATTCATGCAGCTTGGGAACTAGCGAAAATATCTAGTCGGAGCTGTTACCGTGAAAGTATTTGTAGAAAAGACACGGGGAGGCGGCGGGACGTCTGTGAAAGAACTACTGTAAACGAGATACCTGATCAGAGCCAACCACATTGCATATCTATCTCTGGATTTGTTCAAGTACCTTATGACGAACAGCGGGAAACCCAGACCATATATGACAGAAGTATTACATGCAAGGGAGAATGGTTGATGTATAGATTTGAAGGATTGACTCAGGCAGGAAAAACTTTCTGACTCGACACAGAGAACCAACTTTCCTTGCTATATATATATATATATATATATATATATATATATATATATATATATATATATATATATATATATATGTATATATATATATATGATAAAATATAATCATAAGATATACTATATTTATGTGTTAAAGTTCTCAATAACAGGGGTAGAGCGTATATATATATATATATATATATATATATATATATATATAATTCACACACACTTACACAAATGCAATGAGAACGAATCAGATATAAATTCAAAGGTTCATAACATTAATTTAAAATAGAGCTCCATACAAAAGTAGAGCGATAATTCTTTATTATAGGGTATTACATTCGAACATACATATTTCCGTTACAAAAATGCATTAATATTTCGAGGCACATCAGAGCATCTCATCAGGCGTGGCAAAAAGATAACTATCATTTCACCATCGCCTGATGAGAAGGTATAATATGCATGGAAACATTAATGCATATCTGTAATTCTGTAGCAGAAATATCTATGTTCGAATGTAATAACCTATAATAAATTATATATATGTAATTATGTATGTATATATGTATGTGAGATGAGGCATTATAATTATTTAGAAACGTCGTGTATATGGCAACGAAGAAGAGCACAACAGTCCGAGCAATGTAAATATTGTAAATATATATATATATATATATATATATATATGTATGTATGTGTATATATATATATATATATATATATATATATATATATATATATATATATATATATATATATGTGTGTGTGTGTGTGTGTGGGTATATATATATATATATATATATATATATATATAATTTTCTTGGGGTATCTATGATGAGATTAAGATTTCAATATAATGAGATCTTTCTTTCGTTTGTCTTTATTTGGTTTTTGAAACATTTCTAGTTTGTTTCTCTGATCATATTCTTTATCAAAATACGTTTTCCAATTTCTAATTCAGATTCGATCCTTCATGTCTCAGTTCCCAATTTTTTTGCATTGTGTTTATTTCTCAGATTTTTCTTTGATTGATATATATATATATATATATATATATATATATATATATATATATATATATATATGTATGTATGTATGTATGTATGTATGTATATTCTCCATGTCTTTTTTAACTTTTCTATTGAAAAATTAATACTTCCTGTGTTTCCATTCCACAATCTGATTTTATTTTCTTATCATCTGTTCATTTTAATATTGCTTTTTTTTTTTTTGGGGGGGGGGATTTCATCACATGTACTCATTTTTTTTTTTAATTTCTTATTCTTTTATCGGAGTTAATTGCAACGATCTTTCTACTTGTCAATCGTTCGTTTTGTTTTCCTTTTGGTTTTTTTCCTCTAAAAAGAATTCTTTTCTTTTTCTTTCTTTTTTTTTTAACTCTTTCGCCGCCACTGATTCTTTTATTTTATTTCGTATTCTTTTATCTTCAGAATCGCAGAAAAAAAATTTCTTTATTCTTTTCTGTTGTCTTCTTTCGTCAAACTTCCGATAGTTTTACAGCCTACATTCCATTCTCACTTCGGTTAATGATACAGAATAATATTATTTCGTTCTAGCATATATAGATATGACCTTCCTTGTAGTTGAAATTACCACATCGATTCCACCAAGGTGCTGTTGAAATATTATCGGCGCACAAAGACTGGTCCGAATTAAGCCGAGTATTCGTTTACTTCTTTTAATCGAAGTTACCCCGATCAAGTCAATAAAGCCACTAAAACTCAAAGGGTTACTGGTTATGGAAAAATTAAAAAACAGAAACATCACTAAGAAGTGAGATTAATAGAAGAGATTATCCAGCAAGAATATTGAATAATGATTGATACTTCATTTAAATTTTTGAAGATCAATGTTACTTGGAAAATATGGAGCCAGGAGAGTGTTCCACGAGGGAGAATTTCGAGAAAATAAATTGTTAATCTAGAACGTCTGATTGACATTATATTTAAATTTGTGAAGATCAATGTTAATTGGAAAACATGGAAACAGGACAGTGTTCCACGAGGGAGAATTTCGAGAAAATAATCTGGTAGCATAGAACATCGGATTGACATTGCATTTCTATCTTTTTATGTATCATCCTCTGTCATATATATATCTATCTTCCTCTGTGATATCTGTCTATCTTCGTCTATCATATCTGTCTATCTTCGTCTGTCATATCTATCTAACTTCGTCTGTCATATCTATCTTCGTCTGCCATATCTATGTCTCTTTGTCTGTCATATACATCTATCTATCCTCGTCTGTCATATCTATCTATCTTCCTCTGTCATATATATCTATCTGTCTATCTTCCTCTGTCATATATATCTGTCTATCTTCGTCTGTCATATCGATCTCTCCATGTATATTTGTCGTCTGTCATACCTATCGATCTATATATCTCAATATGTTCATATATAACAGAATAAGTTGATTAGTAAGGCTCGTATCAATAATTTATTATTATCTCCGTACATAGTATCATGAGATGTAGTACAACCACATACATTAAATCATAACTTTTAGATATGGACTTAGAGGGCCACTGAGCTGGACAAATTAGATCTGGTGTATTCTCTCAAATAATAAATTTTACTGGGCAACTTGTAGTATTCATTTTTTAAAGTGATCCTTCGGTAAGCATTAGTAAAAACTTGTTTCATTCCGGGGAGGATTCAATGCCTAAACGGAAGTGTGATTATCATTGGCTATATTAATTTTTATACATATTTTAAAGTGCCTTGTAATTATCGAAATAGTGCAGCCAAGACTTTCTTTAGGCATCTTAAATATTATTTTCCATCCAGCCTTCTTTACCCTCCATACCATTTTTTCTGCCATTTAAAGACATATAAAAAGAAAAGTAACAGATACAATATAAGCTGACGTATAAGCTCCCAACATTCCTTCCAAAGTAGGGTGATCAATATATCAATAATATGGATAATTCCCTAAATACTTATTGCATTTCACCATTTTATAAATCATCGTTGGTTATCGAAATGTTTCCCTGAATGTTCAACACAAAGTTGTAAGCGTGGTAACCAGGGTGGGGGGAGCAGTAGCTTTGCGGATAATATCAAAAGGAATTTTATTCCAAGCTTCAGTTAAGTTCCACTACAATGAATCAATGACAATGAAGTCCCGACGACTGTTTCACTAGTGAGATAGGAGTATACAGTCATCCATAATATTCAGATCCAGGCTTTTCGAGGGCCACTGAGATGGACCAATTAGAGCTGGTGTATTGTCTCGATTAATAAATTTGGCGCTTTTTTTACTGGACAATCTGTATTATTCATTTTATAAAGTGATCGCTAAGGTAAGCATTAGTAAAGACTTGTTTCTTTACGGGGGAGGATTCAATACCTAAACAGAATTGTTATTTTCATTGTGCATATTAATTTTTGTACATATTTTAAAGTTTCTTTGTAATTATCGGAATAGTGCAGCCAAGACGTTCTTTGAGCATCTTGAATAGTATTAGGTTGGTGCAAAAATAAAGTCGTTCACCCATTTATCCAACTTTTTTGACTTCCCCATTTGCTTTAAATGGCGAACGACTGTTGAGTGGTCGACCTCGAGTTCAACAGCAACTTCTCGTGTGGTTTTGCGAGGATCGGCTTCAATTAAGGCTTTCAAATGTTCGTTATCAACCGCAGTCGGCCGGCCGCGACCGTCTTCATCTTCGAAGCTCTCGTCACCATTGCGAAATTTCTTGAACCACCGTTGTGCCACACGCTCGTTAGTGGTTCCTAGGCCAAACACATCTTTGATATCACGAGCTGTCTCGGCAGCTTTTCGGTCTAGTTTGAACTGGAACAAGAAAATCGTTCGGATTTGAATTTTGTCCATGCTGTCGAAAAGCCTGCAAAAAAATGAATGAAGAGATTGAGAACGGTAACGAATAACACGATTCGATAGAGCGAAAAACGCGCTTCAAAATGATATATAACATGGCTATATATATCAATGAATTAATTCAGAAATCATATATAAAAGTAACATATGTGAGAAAACGACATTATTTTTGCACCAACCTAATATTTTACATCCAGCCTTTTTTAGTCTCCATAGCATTTTTCTGCCATTTAAAAACAAAAAGAAAATAATGATAAAACATACAGTGTAAGCTGACGTATAAGGCCCCCCAACATCCCCCTCCGATGTAGAGTGATCAAATCATCAATAACAAGGAAATTCAAATTTGAAAAACGTGAATTCTTTTCATTGTTTACACTCTTCTTTCCTCCCAGTAAAAACGTGGTGAATTCAGAGAGAAATTTATTTAGCTGTCACAAACTGAACAATCATTGTAGATGTTCATAATGTTTTCCTGAATATTCAACACAAAACATTAAGAGTGGCAACAAGGAGGCAGTAATTTTGAGAATAGTGTCAAGAGGAATTACTTTCCAAGCTTCAATTAAGTTCCACTTCAACGAATCAATATCGACGATGCCACGATAACAGTTTTGCTAGTCAGTTAGGAGTATGCTCCAGATATGCTCATCCATAAAATTCAGATCTGGGCTTTTCGGGGGTCACTGAGATTAACCAATTAGAAGAATAAGTTTGACGCTTTAACGGGAACCCTGTATTTTGCTAATCAATGTTGCTAGTTAAAATTATATTTGTTTTGTTATAATTAGAGTTAAATAACAAGAAAAAACCTACAGTGATCAATGTTTTTCTTTGTATCTATCTCTTTTATTCTTGGTTTTACGTGTGATGCTGTGTAATGGATAATGGATCGGAATAAAATATTGAAGAGCCAAATTCATATACAAGTCCGTTACTTATACACAAATACCCTTGCAAAGGGTATGAATCCAGCTTGTCTTCCCAGTGATGGATAGTATAACACGTCAGACTTCATCCTATAGCTTTAGTTGGGAACCAGTCTACTCTAAAAAGAACGGGAGTCTACTGCGTGAAATCTTCTACCTAGTGAGTCATGAATGGAAAGACACGATTTCTTAACCTTGTATCACATATGGCAATTGGCCGACTGACTCAATTTGTCTTTAATTATGAGTCTTTTCTTCCCATTCATATCTACACCCTTGAAACAAAAACAATAATTCAGTTATTATTTACTTTTTTCCTATGTTTTCCAGTGAAACATGACCCAGTGCACATGTTAGTACTTCGTAAGTCCATTCTACAAAGATGTTCCTTGCAGATTGACCACAGATTCTAGATTGGATTTTAATCAGGAGAGTTTCAAGGCCAGTCTATAGTACTTTGATTTGCTCACTGGTAAGGCTAAGTGTTCGTGAAACGTTATAATTTTGGTACGCTTACTTAGAGTTGCGTCCATCGAAAAGTTGGCCGGAGGACAACTAATCAACAGTCGAGACAATAGTATGTGGACGTGATAAAAAAATTGATGCAATCACGGATGAGGCAATATTTTTCAAGGCCAAACAAATTTAACAATATACACCGAAAATACATTCATTTTATTGCACACTACAGCAAATGACATAATTTTAGGAAAAAGTAGAAATGAGTTACACCCTGTCACACCATTTGGTTTAAAACTGACCGTATGGTGAATGAAATGAAAACTAGAGCGGTTGTTTCAGTTAATTTGTACAATTTATCATTCTTTCCCGTTTATTTAGTCTCTCTTCTGCTGGCACTGTTTCTCCTTTTTAACATTTAATTTACGTCTTCCTCTGCTTCATCTTCGTTGCTATCTTTCATTGATGTTTATTGTGTTTCCTTCGTAATATTTTCTTTATCCTGTCGATAATCAATCGTTCTATAAATTCTTTTTCTTCACTACTATTAAATTTCTTTTCTTTCTTTTCTTTAGTATTTCATTTAATAAGTTGTTTTGAATTTAAGTTCGATTCCTTGATTACCTTCCTTATGTTATGTTGTCTTTCTTTCGCTCATTTATTTAAGATTCCTTTCGTTTTTACAGGAATTAGATGGTTCGTTCTTTGAGGTTTTTTTTTCTTAATTTATCATTGTATACTTATTCTTCTATATTTTTTGTTCATTTTTCATTTTTGTTAGGTTTTCCGTCTTCCTTCGTTGCTTATTCAAAAGTTTATCGTTTTTATATTCTTTATATTATTCAGACTAATTTCCTCATCTTTGTCGCCATATTTATCTCAACGGTTCGGACGTTGTCCGCACCGACCTTCGGGTGGTTGGAATGTCGAACTGAACCCTTTATTTCACTCACTGGGGTAGACTGTTCTAGTTCCACGTGCCATGTTTAATGGATGTCAGTTATCAGTTATCTCCTATTAATTTCCCTCTGAAAGTTCTCCACTGCCTTAACCAAGTATTGAACTCACACTCTTTGGGTCTTGTCACTGGATCTAACAAATGCCTTTATCCACTGTGCCATGTGTTCTTGAGGACACATAGCACAGTTATCGTTTTTACTTTCTTTATCAGACATCCATTGATTTTGTTTGCTAAGACGTACTTTTTTCATAATTTTTTTTCTTTTTTCTTAATCTTTTTAACTTTCTTTCAGTTTCTTTTCGTTCTTTCTTTCTTTCATTATTTCACATTCCTTTTATTTTCTTCATTTCTTTCTTTCTTTCTTTCTTTCTTTCTTCCTTTCTTTCTTTCAATTTGCTATTTTATTTCTTGTATTATTTCATATTCCCTTTGCTTTTATTTTCCTCATTTTTTCTTTCTTTTTTTACTTTGTTTGTTTGTTTCTTTCTTTCTTTCTTTCAGTTTGCTTTCTTTCATTAATTAACATTCCCATTATATTTTTCTTATTTCTTTCTTTCTTTCTTTTTTCTTACTTTATTTATTTCTTTTTTTCACTTTGTCTTCTTTCTTTCATTAATTAACATGCCCATTGTATTTTTATCTTTCTTTTTTCCTTCTTCTTTTCTTTCTTTCTTCTTTTATTTCTTTTTTTTCAGTTTGCTTTCTTTCTTTAATTAATTACCATTTCCATAATTTTCCTTTCCTTCTTTTTGTTATTTTCTTTCTTTCAATTTCTTTTACGATCATTTCATATTTTCTTCTATTAATTTTTCACCAGTATTTTATACTTATCGGTAAAAAGCATCATTTATTGATCTACTATTATGAGAGTAGACCACACAAAGAATCACATTTAATGTATCGCTATATCACAATCATATCATTTCATCCATCTCTCTCTCTCTCTCTCTCTCTCTCTCTCTATATATATATATATATATATATATATATATATATATAAATAAATATATATATATATATATATATATATATATATATATATATATATATATATATATATAAAGACATTTTTATGTTTTTTTTTATATTTACATTCTTTTTATAGATACAAAATTTCCAGTGTCTGAAGAAAATTCATAGAAGATATTCGTCCACCGACAGGAATCGAACTTGTATCCTATACAGAACAGTCATATAGCCTAATGTGCCTTAACCGATCGAGCCACGAAGGATCGCTCGGTTCACAAAGTCGACTGCTTTTAAACTTCAATATTCCACGAATCTTTTGCTAACCGAACGATCCTCAGTGGCTCAATCGATTAAGGCACGTTATGTTATTGACGGTTGCGATTCCTGTCGGAGGATGAATATTTTCTATGAAAAATTCTCGGACATTGAGGCCGTAAATGTTATTAATACTGTTTATTATAAACAGAGCATTTACTTAAATATTTGTATCTATAAAAGGAATGCATAAACATAAAAATGTCTTAAAATAATTGTGGATTTTAGTCATATCAAATATTAAAACATCCATAAAAAGAGCTCAATGTTTATTATAACTGAGCATATAAATTACACTACAAAATCGAAAATTATTTCATATGGGGATAGATATATTTCTATATCGTGGAATATATATATATATATATATATATATAGATAGATAGATAGATAGATAGATAGATAGATAGATAAGAGTGAACATTGAAGTCAACACTTAGAGGGGACAGGCTGTTCCGTGCTAGACGCAATCGTCAGGCCATTCGTGGCCTGGCGATTGCGTCTAGCACAAAACAGACTACTGTCGCCTCTAAATGTTGACTTCAATGTCCACTTTTATATTTACACACGCTCTATCACTGATATTGAGCACTTTATCCCATAGATATAGCACACCTTAAGAGTATGTTTCTTCAGATAATATATATATATATATATATATATATATATATATATATATATATATATAGTGAAGAGAGGGACAGACAGACAGACTGGACTCTTTCATCGTTTTTTTGACGTATGAGGGTTAAGCACATATGATCTGATTATAATCGTGAAATTTCAATACAGATCACCATATTGTATCATGGTGATCTGTATTAAATTACACCATTATAATCAGATCATATATATATATATATATATATATATATATATATATATATATATATATATATATATATATATATAAGTGAACATTGGGCACTTTATCCCATAAATATAGCACACCTTAAGAATATATTTCTTCATATATATATATATATATATATATATATATATATATATATATATATATATATATATATCAGTCTCTCTCTATCTATCTATCTGTCTATCTATCCATTTATCTATTTCAACATGTTCATATCCATGCCTGTGTCCATGTATGTATGTGTCTATATATCTATCTATCTATCTATCTATCTATCAGTTCTACGTATATCTCTGTATCTAATATTTAAATGTTTATATCTACCTATCTATCTTTTCATGTAATAAATAAATAATTTATATAGAAAACCTTTTTATTAGCCAAATATAGTTTATTTCATTTCTTACATCTTTCTGTGACTCATTTCTTGTGTAACTAAATCCTCGTTCACAAAGTACTCCTTCGAGCACTAAATATCTTTACTATGCCTTGAAGGTTAGCGGTAAGTTCACATTATAAAAGTTCAAGATATTAATTTGACGTTTATTTAATCTATTTTTTTTCGTAAAATTTTAGATTCTTATTTTAATTTCCCTTCTCTTTGTAAAAGTCTCCTTTATCGAGATTCACTGAAAACAAACACCAGATACGAAAAATCTGGATAAAATTCGCTATCTTTCGATCATATTTTTTTTTCAATTACTTCTCATTACAAATAATTTGCTTCCGTGAATCAGAACAAAAATTCCAGTTCGCCTCCATCTTACTTTTCTTTCTTTCTTTCTTTATTTCTTTCTTTCTTTGTCAATTCATTTCTTCTTATTCTTTTTTTCTCTCTAATCTTCCCTTCTTACATATTTTATCTCTTTGTTCCATTTTTTCCTTCTCTCTATATTCATTTTATCTCTCAGACACTCGCATCTTTTAATTAATGCCTCGCTATTTTCCTTACTATGTAAGTTTTTTCTCTTTGTTTATTCACTTTTACTCTCTTTGTTTTGTTTCCTTTAAATCCAGTTTCATTCCACATCTACTGTCTTCTTGAAACTTGTTCTTTTCTTGTCGTATCTCCTTAGCAACAATTTTCCTGATTCATTTACTCTCTGCAACAACATTCATCTTAGTGGCTTTATCGCCTTCTTTTAGTGTGTGTGTTACTGAAAAATAAATGTTCTACTGAATTCCTGCTTCAATATACTTGTATCCATGAAAGATTACGTTTGAACTAATAACATTGTCCGATTATAGATCCATTAAATCTTTAGACATGGCTCTTTTTACGTTTCAGATAGAAGAGACGAGATTTCGAGAATAACTGAACGTGGAAGTATTCATTCCATAGAAGGATAAAAATGACTTTGCTAGGCTGTGAGGCCTTCTGTGGCCAAGTAGTGTAACACACGCTGGATCAAACAGTGAGTGGTTTCTCTTACAAAAGAGGACGCACTATCGAAAATAACATTTTGTTTATTAATTTTTCTTGAATCCGCTGATCTGTAAACATAATACACACGGTTGAAAATATTAAAAAATAATCTGGGGATTATCTCAGGTACTAAAATAACGTTTGGAATAATAAAATTGTCGGATTAAAAATAAATACATTTTATCACTGGTATTATATATATATATAAACATTTTTATGTTTAACATTCTTTTTATAGATACAAATATTTAAGTAAATGCTCTGTTTATCATAAACAGTATTAAACAACATTTACCGGCCTGAATGTGCAAGAAATTTTTATAGAAAATATGCGTCCTCCGACAGGAATCAAACCTGTATCCTATACGGAACCGTCATATAGCCTGACGTGCCTTATGAAGTCCATTATTATTATAATATATATATATATATATATATATATATATATATATGTGTGTGTGTGTGTGTGTGTGTGTATGTGTGTGTGTGTGTGTGTGTGTGTGTGTGTGTGTGTGTGTGTAATGTAATGGATTAAATCCAACAAGTATTTAATATAGTTTTTGTTCATACGTTAATTCTATAGATACAATTTATTTAAGTAAATGCCCTGTTTTAATTAAACAGCATTTGCCGGCTTGAATTTTCGAGAAATTTCGTAGACACAAAATCTTCGATTAATTTAATTAAAAAGAAAGCATTTACTATTATCAGAACACATAAATAATTGTCGGACTTAATCTATTTCATGATATGTTGTCATTGTTTACTTTAAGATACGTTTCGTGAGAAAAATCGTCGAAGATTGTGTGTTTATAAACAGTAATTTGAACTTTACTAACCAGACGCTTCTCTGTAGCTGAATGGTATAGCACGTCAGATCTAATGGCGTTTTACAGCTTTGATTCCTGTGGCAGAATACTTGTTTTCTACGAAATAGCTTGAATCGATTATTCAAGCCGGTAAATTTAATTAATATTTTTTAATTAAAAACAGATCGTTTAATTCAATAAATTGTATCTATAAATAACTTATAAACAGAAAAAATATATGTATGTGTGTGGGGGGTGTTTGTGCTTGTGAGTGTTCGAAACTGACTCAAATAAAGGTTTTTCCAATAACTTGAACCGATTTTAAATGTGAATTAATTTTAAGCGTTTAATGACTTTTTTCTTTTTCTTTCAGATTTGGCAGACATTTGGGCGATATTATTTTTCACCCATAATTGCCATAACTAAAGTAACATAATCCAATAGAGAAATATTTTTTTTTAAATTAAGTTCTGATTTTATTATGCGAGACTTTTATTTTTATTTCAATAATTTTGCTTCAATTAATTCAATCCTTGGCAAATGTTAAATTTAGTTTTGTTCAGTACAAGATCTTAATTAGGGAGCACACACTGAGGATGGAACCCCTGGCTATCTTGGACCTCTGTGGCTGCAAAAACATGTAGTGTCAAAAGGACGGTTTTTCCCTTGACACCACTATTATTTTAACTACCTTCACCCCTCAGCAATGTTTATTGTTTTAAAAATCGATGATTAGAATTGTAATAACAGATGTTCCAATAACTTAGACTAATTTTAAATGTGAATTAATTTTAACCGTCTAATATTTTTTTTTTATTTTTCTTTCAGATTTAACGGACATTTGCGCTATATTATTTTTTACACGTAATTGCCATGACTTAATTAACATAATCCAATAGAGAAATAAATAAATTTTCACCAATAAAACTGATGTATTTACTACTGACTTTGATCCACCTTAATGAAACACCGTTATATATAATCCGTCTTAATGAAACACCCTTTATATCGACACAATTCCACTAAGGAATAAACATATTCTGTTATTATTTTTTTTTTCTTCTTTGATATTGAGTTTTAATTTCCTTAACAATTGTTTATCTTGTCTGACATTTTTCAGGAACACTGCAAGATAGATATCTGCGACCAGATATACATTTAAATTACATATAAATGCTGATTCAATTTTCTTAGACGTGGAACTTTCAAGAGAATTGAATATTATTATGTTATAAATATTATCGTATTGTCTCATATATGCGAAGGGAGATAACTGTGTTTGGAATATATTAATCATTTCTTAAAATTTTAGCCTAAAAAATTGACAGAAACAGAATATGAACATCTGCTATCTTCAGACATTTAGAAAAGAAACTGTTTGAAAATTGATTTTTTTTTTATTTTTTGCATTTATTTCTAAATACCTGGTATTTTTTAAAGGTTACTTTTAAGAAACAGAAGAAATTTATTTGTTCAATTTAAACACCTATTACTTAGGTAATTTCAGAAAATGAAAGTCAAGTGTCTTTTTATAAGTTTAAAATCAGTTTTGTGACATAAATTAACCAGATTGAAATTAGAATATGACTTTGTTTGTTTCGCGGCATGTCAACACCTTATGGGTCATTTTATACCGAAATTGAATTTTCCTGGAAGCATTAGTAATTTCTTTTACAAAAAAGTATTGCTGATAGTAATTTTTATTTTTATTTTTTGACAAAAATGGTAATTTTTTATCATTAAAATATATTTATGGTATTTTTACTATAATATATATTTTCATACTTTCATAGTGCTTTGACCCCAGGTTGCAGTTAGCCATTTGCACATAGTTGGGAACCTAACAGTTGGGTCATGGCGTACCTGGGAAGAACAGCAATTAAGAGGAGATTCTACGCTCGACAAAAACCTCCCGATCAGAGGTCTTAATGCCTAACGGGAAAGAGGGAATTAAACTAAAGAAAGTGGGGGCAAAAAATAAAAGGGGCCAATGAGCATACATCCCCTATCTAAGTTAACTTTAAAAGAAGAAACTAAAAAAATGGGATTAAGCTAACGTAATTTTTGGCGAGATTGCCAATACGCAATCTAAAAACAATTTCCTAATGATAAACCGTCATCAAAGTGCCACTCTAAATCGGCCTCCCTTACACAACAAGACTCAACCACCTTTTGCGAAATTCTGATGGAGGGACCCGTCGCCTTTCCGGCCTAGTCTTCGCTTCAAGCTGTTATTTTAAGAACAAGATGAGTTGGGAAGAGGTGAACTTCTCGTATCCATAGACTTCATTCTGACGTTTCCTGTATATCATAACACAAAGCAAGCAAAAGAGCACATTGAGTTCAGCCTTCGTCAACGACGGTACCACATTACTTCAGACAAAACTGGCCTCGAGGACGAAAAGCTTTCCGCGAAGCATTCAAACCATAATATCTTCAATATACTTGCATAACGGGACAACTACCCTGAAATGAAAGAAGATGTGATTCAGGGTCTCCACCGCTTCATCTCAGAGAATGCCATTTGGAGATTACTCCAACCTCGCCGAACAAATTTTGCCGACCCAGAGGGTGCTTTGAATCACTAGCCAGGTGAATGATGTTTCTTCATTAGTGAGGCATTTTCAGCTCGGCGCGTAAGGCCATACTGAGCGAGCCTCCTGCTTCGTAAAAACCGAGCTCGTCTATCACATTATTTTGAACGGACCCCCTAATTAACACGTAATATAATGTCCTACTGGACAACGCATGGACGTTGGAGTGTGCATCCTTTGTCCGTAAGAGGCGTTTCAGAGAAATCCGACATTTACGTTTACAATTGGTCCTGTGAGTATTAAATTTTCCAAACCATCTTTCTTTACTATATGCTTTATAAATTTCACTTGTCTCTTTCTGATATTAATTATAATTTCTTTCCATTTTGTCTCAAACTTGATATTCTCAGTATCCTTCTGTAGAACCTTGTTTCTGCGGCTTCAAGTTTATTTTTCATGTGAGATTGCCCAGCATTCAATGCCATATAGGTTTTATATTTCATACGCTACAGTATAACAGCACCTTGTTTTCCCGCAGAAAAAAAAGAAGTTTTATTAACGTTGATTTGGCTTTCCGTCTTCTTTCTTTCTTTTTTTCTTTCTTTTCTTTTTTTTTTTTTTTTTTTCTTCTGTAATAGAAATACGTAAAATTATTTCTGTAGCTTCCAGAAATAGAATTTTAACCTCGGTTCCAATTGCTGTCGGTTTTAAAGCATCTACATTTTTTATGGTGGAGATTGTAAAGAAATTTTTTCCGGCGTTAAAATTTCCTGTAATGGTGCAAAAATAGAGTTGTTGTAAAAATAAAAAAGCGCTTATTACAGCAGTTATAAACTCGCTTTCTTATTTGTGTGTGTGTTTTGCCTATATCTTAACCCTCCCTCAAGAAAGGACGGGAAAAATTGTTGAAATACAACGATTAAATTAATTCTGGCAAGCCCGTTGAAAATTGCATGCCAGTGAGAAATTGCATGCAAAATGATAAAACGATTTAACCTCGATTGAACTATAAACTTTTCACTCTGATTTTAGAAAAGCCAAATCCATGCTACTAAGAAAATACTAATGACACCATCTGTGCTGGATGAATTACATATGAACTAATATGAGCTGCAGCACAAAGAAATGAACACAAAGTCTTGCTGTGACACTTAAAGGGTTGGAAGCATAGCTCAATGGTTATACCGAGAGAGATATGACACTTTAAGCGTTGAAAGATAGATCGATAAACATACAAAGAGTCGAGACCAGACGTTAGTAAATTCAGAGGTTATTTATTTCTTCTTCCCTCATACATTTGATTTTTTTTTACAAAAAATAATATGGCCGAAGTTGACAACTGACTATGAATTGGATCTGGTAAATACTGGGTTGTCAACACGTCGACCGAAGAATAGAGATATGAGGACGTCCGATAACCAAGTCAGGAGTGGGGGCTGGCTGGGTGTAAAATGTATTTATTAATATTTTCGGGAAACTAGGAATAAAAGCATCTAGATAACCAATCTAAACGAAATAATACATATTCTATTCATACGAATCTATCTTAAAAATTTTGTCGGCATTAAATAACACATTGAGGTTGATATGCCGTAAAACAAAATAAACCAAAACAATCTAAACCAAAGAATACATATTCTACATATTATACATATTATGAATAGAATATGTATTCTTTGGTTTAGATTGGTTTGGTTTATTTTGTTTTACGGCATATCAACCTCAATGTGTTATTTAATGCCAACAAAATTTTTAGGATAGATTCGTATAAATAGAATATGTATTCTTTCGTTTAGATTGGTTTGGTTTATTTTATTTTACGGCATATCAACCTCAATGGGTTATTTAATGCCGACAATATTTTTAAGATAGATTCGTATGAATAGAATATGTATTATTTCGTTTAGATTGGTTTGGTTTATTTTGTTTTACGTCATATCAACCTCAATGGGTTATTTAATGCCGACAATATTTTTAGGATAGATTCGTATAAATAGAATATGTATTCTTTGGTTTAGATTGGTTTGGTTTATTTTGTTTTACGGCATATCAACCTCAATGGGTTATTTAATGTCGACAATATTTTTAGGATAGATTCGTATAAATAGAATATGTATTCTTTGGTTTAGATTGGTTTGGTTTATTTTGTTTTAGTCATATCAACCTCAATGGGTTATTTAATGCCGACAACATTTTTAGGATAGATTCGTATAAATAGAATATGTATTCTTTGGTTTAGATTGGTTTGGTTTATTTTGTTTTACGGCATATCAACCTCAATGTGTTATTTAATGCCAACAAAATTTTTAGGATAGATTCGTATAAATAGAATATGTATTCTTTCGTTTAGATTGGTTTGGTTTATTTTATTTTACGGCATATCAACCTCAATGGGTTATTTAATGCCGACAACATTTTTAGGATAGATTCGTATAAATAGAATATGTATTCTTTGGTTTAGATTGGTTTGGTTTATTTTGTTTTACGGCATATCAACCTCAATGTGTTATTTAATGCCAACAAAATTTTTAGGATAGATTCGTATAAATAGAATATGTATTCTTTCGTTTAGATTGGTTTGGTTTATTTTATTTTACGGCATATCAACCTCAATGGGTTATTTAATGCCGACAACATTTTTAGGATAGATTCGTATAAATAGAATATGTATTCTTTGGTTTAGATTGGTTTGGTTTATTTTGTTTTACGGCATATCAACCTCAATGGGTTATTTAATGTCGACAATATTTTTAGGATAGATTCGTATAAATAGAATATGTATTCTTTGGTTTAGATTGGTTTGGTTTATTTTGTTTTAGTCATATCAACCTCAATGGGTTATTTAATGCCGACAACATTTTTAGGATAGATTCGTATAAATAGAATATGTATTCTTTGGTTTAGATTGGTTTGGTTTATTTTGTTTTACGGCATATCAACCTCAATGGGTTATTTAATGTCGACAATATTTTTAGGATAGATTCGTATAAATAGAATATGTATTCTTTGGTTTAGATTGGTTTGGTTTATTTTGTTTTACGGCATATCAACCTCAATGGGTTATTTAATGCCGACAACATTTTTAGGATAGATTCGTATAAATAGAATATGTATTCTTTGGTTTAGATTGGTTCGGTTTATTTTGTTTTAGTCATATCAACCTCAATGGGTTATTTAATGCCGACAACATTTTTAGGATAGATTCGTATAAATAGAATATGTATTCTTTGGTTTAGATTGGTTTGGTTTATTTTGTTTTAGTCATATCAACCTCAATGGGTTATTTAATGCCGACAACATTTTTAGGATAGATTCGTATAAATAGAATATGTATTCCTTGGTTTAGATTGGTTTGGTTTATTTTGTTTTACGGCATATCAACCTCAATGGGTTATTTAATGTCGACAATATTTTTAGGATAGATTCGTATAAATAGAATATGTATTCTTTGGTTTAGATTGGTTTGGTTTATTTTGTTTTAGTCATATCAACCTCAATGGGTTATTTAATGCCGACAACATTTTTAGGATAGATTCGTATAAATAGAATATGTATTCTTTGGTTTAGATTGGTTTGGTTTATTTTGTTTTACGTCATATCAACCTCAATGGGTTATTTAATGTCGACAATATTTTTAGGATAGATTCGTATAAATAGAATATGTATTCTTTGGTTTAGATTGGTTTGGTTTATTTTGTTTTAGTCATATCAACCTCAATGGGTTATTTAATGCCGACAACATTTTTAGGATAGATTCGTATAAATAGAATATGTATTCTTTGGTTTAGATTGGTTTGGTTTATTTTGTTTTACGGCATATCAACCTCAATGGGTTATTTAATGTCGACAATATTTTTAGGATAGATTCGTATAAATAGAATATGTATTCTTTGGTTTAGATTGGTTTGGTTTATTTTGTTTTAGTCATATCAACCTCAATGGGTTATTTAATGCCGACAACATTTTTAGGATAGATTCGTATAAATAGAATATGTATTCTTTGGTTTAGATTGGTTTGGTTTATTTTGTTTTAGTCATATCAACCTCAATGGGTTATTTAATGCCGACAACATTTTTAGGATAGATTCGTATAAATAGAATATGTATTCTTTGGTTTAGATTGGTTTGGTTTATTTTGTTTTACGGCATATCAACCTCAATGGGTTATTTAATGCCGACAACATTTTTAGGATAGATTCGTATAAATAGAATATGTATTCTTTGGTTTAGATTGGTTTGGTTTATTTTGTTTTACGGCATATCAACCTCAATGGGTTATTTAATGTCGACAATATTTTTAGGATAGATTCGTATAAATAGAATATGTATTCTTTGGTTTAGATTGGTTTGGTTTATTTTGTTTTAGTCATATCAACCTCAATGGGTTATTTAATGCCGACAACATTTTTAGGATAGATTCGTATAAATAGAATATGTATTCTTTGGTTTAGATTGGTTTGGTTTATTTTGTTTTACGTCATATCAACCTCAATGGGTTATTTAATGTCGACAATATTTTTAGGATAGATTCGTATGAATAGAATATGTATTCTTTGGTTTAGATTGGTTTGGTTTATTTTGTTTTACGTCATATCAACCTCAATGGGTTATTTAATGTCGACAATATTTTTAGGATAGATTCGTATAAATAGAATATGTATTCTTTGGTTTAGTTTGGTTTGGTTTATTTTGTTTTAGTCATATCAACCTCAATGGGTTATTTAATGCCGACAACATTTTTAGGATAGATTCGTATAAATAGAATATGTATTCTTTGGTTTAGATTGGTTTGGTTTATTTTGTTTTACGGCATATCAACCTCAATGGGTTATTTAATGTCGACAATATTTTTAGGATAGATTCGTATAAATAGAATATGTATTCTTTGGTTTAGATTGGTTTGGTTTATTTTGTTTTAGTCATATCAACCTCAATGGGTTATTTAATGTCGACAATATTTTTAGAATAGATTCGTATAAATAGAATATGTATTCTTTGGTTTAGATTGGTTTGGTTTATTTTGTTTTACGTCATATCAACCTCAATGGGTTATTTAATGTCGACAATATTTTTAGGATAGATTCGTATAAATAGAATATGTATTCTTTGGTTTAGATTGGTTTGGTTTATTTTGTTTTACGGCATATCAACCTCAATGGTTTATTTAATGCCGACAACATTTTTAGGATAGATTCGTATAAATAGAATATGTATTCTTTCGTTTAGATTGGTTTGGTTTATTTTGTTTTAGTCATATCAACCTCAATGGGTTATTTAATGCCGACAACATTTTTAGGATAGATTCGTATAAATAGAATATGTATTCTTTGGTTTAGATTGGTTTGGTTTATTTTGTTTTACGGCATATCAACCTCAATGGGTTATTTAATGTCGACAATATTTTTAGGATAGATTCGTATGAATAGAATATGTATTCTTTGGTTTAGATTGGTTTGGTTTATTTTGTTTTACGTCATATCAACCTCAATGGGTTATTTAATGCCGACAACATTTTTAGGATAGATTCGTATGAATAGAATATGTATTCTTTGGTTTAGATTGGTTTGGTTTATTTTATTTTACGGCATATCAACCTCAATGGTTTATTTAATGCCGACAACATTTTTAGGATAGATTCGTATAAATAGAATATGTATTCTTTGGTTTAGATTGGTTTGGTTTATTTTGTTTTACGGCATATCAACCTCAATGGGTTATTTAATGTCGACAATATTTTTAGGATAGATTCGTATGAATAGAATATGTATTCTTTGGTTTAGATTGGTTTGGTTTATTTTGTTTTACGTCATATCAACCTCAATGGGTTATTTAATACGACAATTTTTTTATTGCTGCTAATATTTTGTTTTGTCAAAAATCTATTTCTGGTAATAATTTTTTTTCCTTCAAAAATGTATTGCTGCTAATAATTTTTTTTTTTTTTTTAAGTATTGCTGGTAATATTTTTTTCCTCAAAATGTATAGCAGGTAATGTGTTTTTCCAAAAAGGTATTGCTGGTAATTTTTTTTCAAAAATTTATTGTGATAGTAATTTTTTACAAAGTATTTCTTGTATTTAAACTTATTTTTACACTTTCATAGTGTTTTGACCTCAGTTTCGGGATTAACTATTTGCCCATAGCTGGGACCCTAACAGGTGCTACCACCCTGGGTCAGGATGGACCTGGGAACACCAGCAATTAAGAGGTTGTTCCACGCTCCTCAAAACCTCCTGATTAGACGCCTTGCTGTTGAATGTAGTTTATCGTCTTACACAGGACGCGGATGTAGTTTATCATCTTACCCAGGACGCAGATGTAGTTTATCGTCTTACCCAGGACGCGGATGTAGTTTATCGTCTTACCTAGGATGGAACTGGATGATTTACAAAATCATTCAAAAATATCAGTTGAAGTATTTCATGTTTTACACCAAAAAAGCATCATCTACAAATATGTCTTTTTTTATAGGCACGGTGTGGGTCAGGGGGGTTAGGATGAACATATACAATGCAGGGAGCCCCACATTCTATTAGCCAAGGTCCCTTTTAAAGCTTAAATACGGCCATGATCGAATTTATTCTTTTATGTGATGAAACGCTTCAGGTTCATGACTCTCCACAACATCCTAGCTAACTCTAAGCAGTATTTCCCTCTTACTATTCTTGTTCTGCCATCCATTTACGCAAAGCAGATAGATAGGTTAATTTCTGTTTCGTTTTGCCCCTCTTATAATTAATATATCCTGTGAGTCTCAAATTATCCAAGCCCTCTTTCCTCATCATATCTCAGCTGTCTCTTTCTGATACTAAATACAAGCGTCATTTTCTTATTATTTTTCGTTTTCGTTTCATACGGCTTCGGTCCATGGTGTTCTTAGCATGTCTGTAGAACATTTCTGTAGCCTGAAACCTCTCCTCCAGCTGAGAAAAATTTGTCCAGAATTACTTTTAATCATTTCACCCCAAGAAAGGCAACAAAGCCTCTAAGAGGTAAGGGCTTTACTGAGTGTGAAAAAATATGAGAAAAACAACACAATTAAGAAGAGAGAAGAATAAAGAAAGATTAAAGAAGATAGACGATAGCGATTGACATTGCTTTTACATTTATGAAGATCAAACTTGACTTGAAAACAAGAAACCGGAAGAGAGTTCTACAAGCAAGAAGTGTGATAGAAGAAACTGTTAGCATAGGACTTACGGTTGCATTTAGCCATTTCATTTGTAAAACGATGAGACCTACCTGCCAATCCAGTACTGCGCTTAAATTCATAAAGTCTATGTTACCATAGAGGAAAGTAATATTTATTTTGAATAATATTAAAAATGTTACAGAAAGTCAAAAAAGACGATATGGAGAAAGGATTGTTTTCAGTCTATTTTATATTAAACTTCACTGGTCACAATTACTGACCCAAACATACGACAGTATTCCATACCCACCAAAAAAATACACATTCTTACTTACCGTTCTTATTACAGCCACCATAATACATCAAAATTTGTATGTAGTCCTGAGTAGTTGCCACATGTATAATTTGTCTGTGATGGGGTATTAAAATAAAAACATTTAAAAGTGAAATCCTGATGATAATGGAAAGTTCATCAGAAGAATTAACACAAAAATATTTATAAAAAAGGCAGAGGAAAGCGTTTTCTCCTTTTGCTATTTCATGTTTCTAATATGTTTTTCTTTCTTTCTTTCTTTCAGTTTTTCTTTTTCTTTCTTTCTTTTTTCACATTGATTTTGCTTTTCCTTCATTCAGTATTTCACATTTTCATTAGCTTTCTTTCTTTCTTCCATTCTTTCTTTCTTTCTTTCTTTCTTTCTTTATTTATTTTACCATGACATTTTTCCTTCTTCATTATTTCACGATTCTATTAGATTTCTTTCTTTTATTCTTTCTTTCTTTCTTTCGTTCTTTCACCATGACATTGATTTCTCTTCATTCGTTATTTCACGTTTCGATTATCATTTATTCATTCTTTCTTTCTTTCTTTCTTGCTTTCTTTCTTTCTTTCTTTCATTCTTTTCTTTCTTTCTTTCTTTCTTTCTTTCTTTCGCCATCACATTGATTTCTCTTCATTCGTTATTTCCCGTGGCGATTATCTTTCTTTCTTTCTTTCTTTTTTCTTTCTTTCTTTCTTTCTTTCTTTATTTATTTATTTATTTATTCATTTTACCATGACAGTTTTTCCTTCTTTATTATTTCACGTTTCTATTAGATTTCTTTGTTTCTTTGTTTCTTTCTTTCTTTCTTTCACCATGACATTGATTTCTCTTTATTCGTTATTTCACGTTTCGATTATCATTCATTCTTTCTTTCTTTCTTTCTATCTTTCTTTCTTTCTTTTTTCTTTCTTTCTTTCTATCTTTCTTTCATTCTTTCTTTCTTTCTTTCTTTCTTTCATTCTTTCTTTCTTTCTTCGTTCCTTCACCATGACATTGATTTCTCTTCATTCGTTATTTCCCGTGGCGATTATCTTTCTTTCTTTCTTTCTTTCTTTCTTTCTTGCTTGCTTTCTTTCTTTCTTTCTTTCTTTCTTCTTCCTTCCTTCCTTCCTTTCTTTCTTCCTTCCTTCCTTTCTTTCTTTCTTTCTTTCTTTCTTTAAATACCATATTGCTGTTCCTTCTTTCATTATTTCCCTTTTCCATTATCTGTCTTTCCAATTTTCTTTCTTCCACCCATTTTCTTTCATCGTCTCTTCTTCTCTACCTTCTGCCTTTGTCCATCCATTCTCTTTTCTCGTCATCTATCCAGGCTCTCCCGTTTTCTGATTTCACAAATGTGAAACTTCTTTCTACCATGACCAGAAAAAAAAACTTATTTCTTGACGTAAAAGGAACTGCACACCGCGCTTCCTCCAAGATCGTCTTTTATCAATACCTGCCATTTTCCAATCATCTGACCTTTGCACTTATCAATCACTGTAGTTTGGCCGAGGAATGTTAATCAATTAACGTTTCAGTTAATGTATATCATGCGAGCCAGGAGGACCTGCCCGAGTTATAGACACGCCATTGCTACTGATGTCTTTTCTTCTTGCTGTGTTCATATGGACAAATTTGTTTGCAAAAGTAGATCAATATAAAGACAGTTTGGAGAGGATTGGTGGGAGTTTTGCCTTCGAAAACCATTGAGATTGCAGAGGAACTTTTAAAAGACTCTTGAAAATGTGCTCAGAAGAGGGTTTACTTCAAACTTGATCATGTTTCACCATGCTAAGCAAGTTGTAGAATAAGACGATGGGATCTCTATTCTATATTTTTTTCTCACTCTTTCTTTCTTTCTTTCTTTTTCATCATTAATTTTTCTTTCATTATCGTTGTTACACTTAAGTTTACCCGTACTTTCATTGCTTCTTTCTTTCTTTCTTTCTTTTTCTTTTATTATTGTTCTTTATCTTATGGTTACCCGTTTTTCTTTCCTTCTGTCTTTCTTTCTCCTCATTAATTTTCTTTCTTTCTTTCTTTTGGTAACAGGCCAGGCAATTTTCCGACTATATTGATTATGTCTTTCACTGTCTTAATTCTTTCGTTCCGGCCGTTCATTTTCTTTCTTTCTTTCTTTCTTTCTTTCTTTCTTTCTTTCTTTCTTTCTTTTCTCTACATTCATTTTCTTTCTTTCTTTATTTATTTATTTATTCATTTTCCCTACATTCATTTATTCATTCTTTCTTTCTCCGCATTAATTTTATTCCTTTCGTTCTCTACAATCATTTTTGAACTTTCTTGAAATTCATTTTATTTATTTATTGTTTATTTCTCCTCATTTATTTCCTTTCTTTCTTTCTTTCTCACCGTTCATTTTATTTCTTTTTCTTTCTTTTTTACATTTTCTTTCTTTCGTTCTCCCTATTCATTTGTTTTCTTTCTTTCTCTACATTCATTTTCTTTCTTTCTTACTCTACATTCTTTCTTTCTTTCTTTTTTTCTTTCTATCTATCTATCTATCTATCTATCTATCTTTCTTTCTTTCTTTCTTTCTTTCTTTCTTTCTTTCTTTCTTTCTTTCTTTCTTTCTTTCTTTTGGTAACAGGCCAGGCAATTTTCCGACTATATTGATTATGTCTTTCACTGTCTTAATTCTTTCGTTCCGGCCGTTCATTTTCTTTCTTTCTTTCTTTCTTTCTTTCTTTCTTTCTTTCTTTTCTCTACATTCATTTTCTTTCATTCTTTTTTTCTCTCCTTTCATTTTCTTTCTTTCGTTCTTTCTTTCTTTCTTTCTTTTGGTAACAGGCTAGGCAATTTTCTGACTATATTGATTATGTCTTTCACTGTCTTTATTCTTTCGTTCCGGCCGTTCATTTTCTTTCTTTCTTTCTTTCTTTCTTTCTTTCTTTCTTTTCTCTACATTCATTTTCTTTCATTCTTTTTTCTCTCCTTTCATTTTCTTTCTTTCGTTCTTTCTTTCTTTCTTTCTTCCCATTGCTTTTATTTCCTTGTCTATCAACAGGCCATAGAACAGGCCGATTATATCAACTTTATTTATATATTGCTTTCTACTACTTATGTGGTCGACGGCTCTCCGCCGACAACTGCTTTCATTTGCCCTGAATAATCTTTCTTTTTACTCCCCTCTTTGTCCTCGTTGCTTACTAACCTACACAGTTATTTATATCGAGTGCTGTCATCAACAAATGCTCAGTAAATGTAGCCTTGTAGCAAACAGCTTGGTCTAAGTGATCTTCATATTTCACTCCAAAACATCGAGCGAGGCTAGTATGGATCTATGAAATGTCAGAGGGAGAAAATTGTAATCTTAAAGTAAAGTGTCTGTTATGAAACTTCGGCTCAGCAAAGGGAAACATCTGCAATCATTCCTGATTCCGTTTTTTTTTTTTTGTTTTTTTTTATTTATTCATTTATTTTGCTTTTTCTCCGCCACTTCATTTTGTTTCCTTTAGGTACGGGGAAGATTTTTGCCGGAAAACCGCAAGTGAGATTCTGCAAATCAATAATACAAAGCGAATAAATGCAACCATCAAAGATTAGATTTAATATCCGAAAAAGCCTGAAATGGAAGTCTATGGAGCTGATGCATTCTTGCAGGTTCTTTGCATTTTTTATCTGCTGTTTGGTCGTATTTTAGTTTTACTTCTCTCCATTCTTTCTCTTTTAACATTCGCAATGATTTTCTTTCTTCTATGTTTAAACTTTCATTCATTTATTCTTTCATTCATTCATTCTTTCATTCATTCATTCTTTCATATCATTCATTCCTTCATTCATTTATTCCTTCATTCATTCATTCTATTATGTTCTTTTTTAGTTTTTCTTTCTTTCTTCCTTTATGTTTTCTATTATGCTTTTAAATTCGTTCATTCCTTCTTTCTTTCTATCACGTTTATACGTTCTTTCCTTTGTTTTTTCTTACTTCCTCTTTTGGTCTATATGTTATTCAGTTTGTTGTTTCTTTCTTTATTTCAAATTTGGATTCTTTCTTTCTTTTCCTTAATTTACGCTTTTTTTTTTTTTTTTTTTACTTTCATTCTTTCACGAATCCACGCATTCATTTTTTCTATTAAGTATAATTAGGTCCTTTGATTCATTCTCTATTGCGACCCTTTCATTTCTCTGTTATGCTTGTGTTCTTTCTTTCTTTATCGTATGTTTACCTGTTCTTTATTTCTTTCTTTCTTTCTTTCTTTTATATTTGTACGTTCTTTCTTTCTTACCTTCTCTCTTTCTTATCTTCTTCCTTTCTTCATTTGTTTTTTATCTATTATATTTTTTCTTTCTTTTTCTTTCAATCTTTCCTTCTTTTTCTTTCTTTCGATCTTTTTCTTTCTGTTTGCGTTTATATATTCGTTCTTTTATTTTTTTTAATTATTTAATTCATTCTTTCGTTCGTTCTTTCTTTCTTTTTGCCTTTATATATTTATTTTTTATTCTTTCTTTCTTTATGCTGTGTCTACGTTTTTCTTTCTTTCTTTTATTTTCTTTCTTTCCTTTCTTTCTTTCAATGAACTCGAAAGCTTTCTTTTACTGTGTCGTTTTCCTTATTCATCCAATTTGTTTTTGCTATAATATTTCTTTCTTTCTTTCAGTCACTAAATATTTATTCTTTCTTTTTTTATTTTTGTACATCCATTCATTCCTCCGTACCTTTCTTTCTTTCTTTGTGTCAATTGTTTCTCCAATCTTTGTTTCTGTCATTTTTTTTTCTTTAAAGCCACAATCACACTTTTATGGTTACATCTACATTATTAATTCGTTGACGTTTTACAATTTCCTTCTATTTTCCATTCTTTTGTGTCTTAAAAAAATGTATTTCTCCTTTATTTTTCTTATTTGTAATGTATACGTTCTTGCTTTGTTTTCCTTCTTCCTTTCTTTTTTCTTTCTTTCTTTCTTTCTTTCTTTTTCCCCAAAGTGTACTATGTTTCTGTTTCTTTCCTTCATGGACCTAACATTTTTATTTCTATTATAAACGTTTTGTGATAAAGAAAAGAGTACCGAGCAACGATGAGGGTTTTGGAGAGTATGCAAACAAGGAGGAAGCTTATACTCAATATCAGGAAGAGACAGCTGAAGTTTCTGGAACACGTAATGAGAAAGAGGGGTCCGGAGCTTCAGAGGATGACAGAACGCTGTTTGAGGGAGATGGCAGAGGGACGAAACTGATTGAGAGTTACAAAGGATAGGGGAAAGTGGAGAGTCATGATCGCCTACGTCCTTAAAGGACACGCCACATAAAAAGAAACAAAGAAGTATTCTACCAAAAAGAGGTAGAAAAATGATTTTCCAACAAAGCGCAAGGAAAGTTGGTTCTCTGGGTCGCGCCAGAAGTTTTTTTTTTTGTCTCCTAAGACCATCCTTCAAATCTACAAATCAACCATTCCTTTTTGCATTGAATAATCTTACCATATATGGTCTAGTGTCGCCGCTGTTCATCTCGAGGTCCTCGACAAAATCCAGAGACGCATATGCAATGTGATAAGTTCTGATCTGGCATCTCATCTACAATCACTTTCTCACAGACGTGCTATAGCATTCCTCTGTCTATTCTACAAATATTTTCATTGCCACTGCATTGACGAGCTACTTCCACTGTCTTATTTGTGGAACACACCTATTCTATAGTTAATGGACTCTCCCAACTATAATAAGTAGGAGTAGTAATAGAAACGGGAGTCAGTCGGTCATTCGGGTCGACTGGCTGATCGGTTGAACTCTCTGCCTTTGGGTGGGGGAGGAATCAGAAGGAGGCTACGCCGAAGGGCGGATTCTCTTTCGGGGAGGTAAACCGATCCTGAACCCGTTTATATGGGTTCAATGGGCATATTTTTGGCCGAGACCACGGGCTCGGAGATCCCACGTTAAACCGGCCTTGTGCCATATGATCGTCGTTCAGTCAGTCTATGTCGGACGACAGTTAGTCGAATACGAAAATATCAGCGACCACAACTAGATTTCTCTGCGTAATATATATTATATCAAGTTCCTAACGTCGAACCTATTTTAGGACCGATTTAGTACAAATACAAGCCTCCACTGCGAAATCACTCTACAATACACTGGTACCACAACTGCATGAATTAAGTGTGCTATTAGGTTGGTATCTTGGCCCCATCCTTTCACTGTCAAAACACTTAAATATAACTGCCTCTTCTACTCTAACAGCTTCTTCTCTCGCACATCCCGACAGTGGAACTCTCTTCACCATACTTGCTTCCCTGATAGATATAATCTTTAAATATTTAACTGTAATGTCAATCGACATCTTCTGATGCCTTCACCCTGATCCCCATCCTTCTCTGTATCCTTTCCACTCTTTATTCTTGTTCTCACTATCTTTTAACCCCTTGCGTGCTAGTCGCACATCCGCCTTTCTTTGGTGCAATGCTTAAAAAAGTAGTAAAGCAAGAAGCAGCAAGACTTTAACTGTAAAGATTAGGAATTAACAGGAGCTCTTTCAGCTGCACGTTTCTTAAGTACTATTTCCCGGATATCAAGTCCACAAGCTTTGTGAGGATCTATTTTATATAAATGATAGCAGAAACCATGGACTGAGTTAAATGGATATCATTCAATAGAATTAAGTGGAAAGTCAAGCATAATAGTTCAGATGAATCAAGAGTAGAATTTGAAGAATATTTACAAACAAAACTTACAACTTTATCAGCAGAATATGTTGAGTAAAGAGAAAAGGAATAGAAGACTTTTTTACACATTATTCTGTATGAGATCTTGTAGTCTTCTTTATATGTCAACTATTAACATTCGTTTGATTTGGTTTTGTTTTCAGCATATCAACCTCAATGGGTTATTTAATGCCGACAAGATTTTTGCTGGTAATATTTTTCCAAAAATGTATTGAGGGTAATAATTTTTTTCAAAAATCTATTATTGGTATTATTTTTTTTCAAAAATGTTTTACTGGTAATATTTTCTGTTTTCAAATATGTTTTGCTGGTAATATCTTTTTTCAAAAACGTTTTGCTGGTAATATCTTTTTTCAAAAACGTTTTGCTGGTAATAATTTTTTTTTAAAATCTAATGCTGGTAATATTTTTTATTTTCAACGATGTTTTGCTCGTAATATTTTTTTTTCATAAATGTTTTGCTGCTAATATTTTGTTTCAAAAATGTTTTGCTGGTAATATTTGTTTTCAAAAGATGAATTGTTGGTAATATTTTTTAAAATGTATTGCTGGTAATATTTTTTTATAAAAAGATTATTGCTGCTAATAATTTTTTTCCTTCAAACTTCATTGCTGGTAATATATTTTTCAAAAATGTATTGCTGGTAAGGTTGGTTTTTTATTTCAAAAAATGTATTGCTGGTAATATTTTTTTCATAAACGTATTGCTGGTAATATTTTTTTTCAAAAATGTATTTCTGGTATTAAAACACGTTTTACCCCAGTTTTGGGATTAACTATTTTCCCACAACTGGGACCCTAACAGATGCTACGACCCCCTGGTCAGGGTGGGCCTGGGAACACCAGCTATAATTGCTTCTCAAATCCTCCTGATCAGAGGCCTTTCTGTTGGATGTAGTTTATCGTCTTACCAAGGAAAGGTATTAACATTGTGTCATCTGCATAATTTATACACCAGATTCATCTGACAACAATTTTATACATTAGGATCGCGTCATTCAATGGATTGTTAGCAAGTTAATGCTTATATTAAGTTTGTTAGCGAAAAGATTTCGCCATTAATTATATCAATATTTCTAATTGATTCATTGTGCAATTACCTCTTTATATATATATATATACATATATATATATATATATATATATTTATATATATATATATATATATATATATATATATATATATATATACACAAACACACACACACACACATATATGTATGTATGTATACGAGCTTAAATGTCACCTTATCGGGTGGCATTTAAGCTAGCTTCCGAGGAGGGCTCTTGATTGGGCCTCCATTACAATAAATAGGGAGGAGTAGATACAGTAAGCAACAATAAACTCAAAATTGATCGCTGCATTTAAGTACTGCATTGATATTAAAGTTTACCTTTTGAAATTTCAACGATAATTCTTCTGCCGTCACTTAACTAAAATACAATTTGATGTACGTAGGTCCTTACATATCATAGAAACATTTATTTTTTCATGGCCGATTAGTCCCAA
>OZ010591.1:20068658-20133658 GCA_963932145.1 Acanthosepion lycidas
CTTTGGGATCAGAATCCATTAATTCATGCCTCGAAACCGAAAGGTTTCTGCTGCTGCTGCTGCCATTTGCTTCCTACAATCTGAATCGAATTACAATTATTGATCCCTTTCCTAATTTGTATTGGAAACAATTTACAGTTGAATAGGTACTTACTGGGCTCGGCCATTACACGAAGAAAGACTGCATTCAATGTGAATGAGTTTTCGAAGAGGGGCGCTGTACGCATTCAATCAAGGACTGCTCCACGATGAATCAAATTCATTCATGTCTCTCTCTATATATATATATCTATCTCTCCTCCCTCCTCTCTCTTTCTATCTATCTATCACTCTCACTCACATACATATACAGGGAAATTAATCAACAGTGCACTCACTCTTAAAGCGACATTCATATAAACACAGCAGCGTACTACATTTAACCTAGTTTGCTCAAGGGTTGGATTGGGTTGGGTTGGGTTTTTATATATCAACCATTCTGGGTTATTTAATGTTGATATCAGTTTTTATTATACTTGACTTTATAGGTAAGCATTGATCGTGTTTAAATAAACACTATTCTTATTCATAAATAAATATTGGGTATATAATGGAGTCATCATTATAATTAACTCTATAGGTAAACATTAGTTGTTTTTATAAAGGAATCTTTATGTAAATATTTGTTTTGCACTTGAAATTGTCGCTAAATTTTTATTATATTCACACAAGAATCTATAGGTAAACATTGGAATGTGCTTATATTTGCTTTTATAGGTAAATATGGGCCGTGTTTTACATTTGTTTGCTGGAAATTTTCTTTATTAGTATATTTGAGTCTACAGCTTGACAATGCTCGTGATTATATTTGAGTCTATAGATTAACACTGGACGTGTTTATACTTGAGTGAATAGATTAGCATTAAACGTGATAATTGAGTCTATAGCTTAACACTGGACGTGTTTATACTTCAGTCTATAGATAAACTTCGGACATGTTTATACTTGAGTCTATAGATTAACATTAGTCATAATTATGTTTCCACATGTAGACATACACTGGATGTATTTATACATGAGTTTATAGATAAACATCGGACAAAAAATATATTTCAGTTTAAAGATTAACAATGGACGTGTTTATACTTGTGTCTATAGATTAACATTGGACGTGTTTATACTTGAGTCCATAGATTACAATTGGATGTATTTATAGATAATCCTATAGATAAATTTTGTATATGTTTATACTTTTGTCTATAGATTAACATTAGACGTAATTCTATTTCAACATGTAGATATACACTGGCCGTATTTATTCCTGAGTTTATAGATAAACATTGGATGTAATTATATTTCAGTTTGAAGATTAACAATGGACGTGTTTATACTTCAGTTTATAGATTAACATTGGACGAGTTTATACTTGAGTCTATAGCTTCACATTGAACGTGTTTATACTTGAGTCTATAGCTTAACATTAGACGTGTTTATACTTGAGTCTATAGATTAACATTGAACGTGTTTATACTTGAGTCTATAGATTAACATTGGACGCGTTTATACTTGAGTCTATAGATTAATATTGTACGTGTTTATACATTACAGATTAATACTGGTACTGATTATACATATATATACACAATTCTATACCCACACATATATACACATATATATATATATTAGACATATTATATATTTAACCTCATTCAAATGTCAAAAACATGAGAATTCTGCTTGTCAGAACGATAAAAACTTTGCAGTATGTATATACTTCGTAACATATATATATATATACATTGCGTGCCAAATTATTATCGAGATAAGTTTTTTTTCTAATATTTCAAAAACCCTCCAATCAATTCACACAAAATTTTCACACAATGTTGGCAACACAGACCTGCGCAATCACTGAAATTTTAGCGCAATGTAAACAAACTGGCGCCATATTTGTTATCAGCACGGTGATTTGAGAGTGCCAAATTATTAGAAAAGTGTATTAATTTAGTGAAAAGATGGGCCGTAAAAGCAGTTTAAGTGATGCTGAAAAGAAAACTATCATCTCAAAACTCTCAAAAGGTAAATCTACCCTAGAAATTTCTAAAATGATAGGGAGGTGTCATCAAAAAAAGTTCACCGCCGACCCTACACAAGTACGCAAAAGGGCAGATAAAGGCAAGCCGAGGGTTATTTCACGTCGTTTCATGTCACGACTTAAACGAGAAGCCACGAAGGACCCTGGACTTACCAGTCAAGAGCTTTTCAGTCGCATTGGGGATACTACTGTGTCTAAAAGTACTCGGTGTCGGTATCTGAGGGTAATAGCAACAACAGTCAAACCTGTATCGAAGCCTCCGTTGACGAGAAATCACATTCAAAATCGATTGAAATGGACCGAGGACAATATGAAGATTGATTTCTCTAAAGTTTTGTTCGCAGACGAAACTCGAGCAACACTTGATGGGCCAGATAGATGGTGCAAAGGCTGGGTAATGAACGGACAGAATCGCCATCAGCCTTTGAGACGCCAACAAGGCAGTGGAGGCATTATGATCTGGGGTGGTATAATTGGAAAAACATCAGTGGGCCCATGGAGAGTACCAGATGGCGCCAAAATGACTGCTGATGCATACATAGCGTTTATGAAGGAGCATCTTGAACCGTGGATGAAAAGGCAAAGACTTGCTTTCAGAAGGGCAATTGTTTTTTATGCAAGATAATGCTCCCTCACATGCTGCTGACAAGACTACTGAATATTTGAAACAGTAAAGCTTCGATGGACCTCGAAAAATAAAGTGGCCAGCAAATTCTCCGGATTTGAACCCAATCGAAAACCTTTAGAGCATCATGAAGCGACAATTCAAGAGCAACGCTGAGTTGTGGGAAGCAATTCTTGACATATCTCGCAGCATTACAGCAGATGATATCTTACAATTAACAAATTCTATGGATTGTAGACTTCTTCAAGTAATTTCAAAACTGGGAAAGCGCATTCCCTATTAATTTGTTTATAACTGTGCCTTTGTATGTGTCTGTTATTATTTGTTTGATTATCTTATTTATTAGGTTCTTTTTATTATAAACATTCACGTGCAACATTAATAAACGTTTTGTTTGCTCAATTCTGGGAATTTTACTAAACTTTTATAATAATTTGGCACGCTCAAATCACCGTGCTGATAACAAATATGGCGTCAGTTTGTTTACATTGATCAGTACGAAAAATGCAGTGATTGCGCTGGTCAGTATTGCTAAGGTTGTGTGAAAATTTTGTCTGAATTGATTGGATGGCTTTTGAAATATTAGAAAAAAGTTATCTCGATAATAATTTGGCACGCAGTGTGTGTGTGTGTGTGTGTGTGTGTGTGCGTGCGTGTGTATGTATGTATATATAGTGGATAAAGGACTTTTGAACGGCGGTGTCTCAGGTATAAAGAGAAGCTAAAGAGTAATGTGCTTCATATATATATATATATATATATATATATATATATATATTAATTAATATACATTTTTCCTCACCGGCAGCACGATTCGGAGTCTCGTGTTATATTGCATTGAGCAGGGATAATATGTGTATTTATTAAGAAGAGACGAAAAACATCACCAAAGAGACGAAAAACATCGGCGAAAAGCCTCAACAAATATTCCTGATTCTATGTCCCGAGATCCTCACTGTTACACAATATGTGGACTTGTATGCGGGTCACTAGCGCGACTGAAGTATCACATACAACAAAAACATAACGGAATGAGATTGTCTGATCGACAGGAGAGCCCATCATACATGCATTCATATATATATATATATATATATATATATATATATATATATATATATAGATATATATATATATATATGTAAATTTACTGTAGATGACGTTTTCTTAAATAATTAACTACGACGAAAATGTCTAACGCTGTAAGTACTAATATGCTGGATAATTTATATTTAAATATGTGTGGACATAGGAATCAACATTTTATTGAGACTGTCACCTTCACCTTTGAATATCACACTGGGGTAGGAAACTAAGAGTCAGAAGGTAATGTTGATACTCTCTCCCCCTGTCTCTCCCCCTGTCCCTCTTCCTAACACCCCCTCTCTCTCTCTTTATCTCTCTCTCTCACTCTCTCTCTCTCTCTCTCTCTCTCTGGGAGCTGATAGCTTAGGGGGAAATTTCCGACTGAGGTGCTGCGATATAGTGACATAGTCTGTCTGTGGATGACAATATATACGCACCCGAAAAAAAAATAAAATTCGGTCGAGCACCTTAGAGGGAAAACGCGAATTTGTAAACAGTGATTGCTACTACTGATAATGAAAAGCTCATCCATAGATCGAACACTCTTAGTCACTGGCGTGTTTATTCAAAAATAAATTGTAAAATTTCACTTTCCTCATTGCAGGCGACAGTCTATTTCATGTCAGACGCATTCGTCAGGCCAGACGATTGCATCTAGCATGAATCAAACTGTAGCCTCTAACTGTTGACTTCTATGTTGCCTTTTACACATGCTCTATCTCTGATATGGAGCAATTTATCTCATAAATATAGCATATATATTCATACATACATATATATATATATATATATATATATATATATATATATATATATATATATATATATATATATATATAGGGGATATATGTATATATACATAAAAAGAAAGAACAATAAGATATATACTCCGGTGTTCTTATTGGCATTTTTTATTTTTTTTATTTTTACAAAACAGTCCTCAATGTAAATTCACAGAGCATAATATTATAAATTAACTGTTTTCCGCTACACAGTAATAACCATGTTTCAAAAACTGAAGCTAAAAACTTCAAATGCTTTTATTTTAATTATATAATTAAATTTGCAGATTTTAGATTCAGTTTTTCAAACATGGTTATTACTGTGTAGCGAAAAAAACATATTTTAAATTAGTTAATTTTATAATATAGGGGATATATATATATATATATATATATATATATATATATATATATATATATATATATATATGTGTGTGTGTGTGTGTGTCTGTGTGTCTGTGTGTCTGTGGAAAGGTGCAAGGTTATTCTTTAATAATATTCCTCGAATCTTCATCCATGCCGGTATGTGAAAATAAATAAATAAGTATACGGTTTAATGAGTAAACATGGCGTCTCCTGAAGTTAGAACATTTTGATCTTGCAGGAAGGTTTGAGTTCAACATTCCTACGATTAAAGTTATCAAAAAACGGGTGTTTACAGAATTTGGAATGTCATTCTCGCAGTTGAATCTACATATTCCAACTTCCTCTGAAAAAATCTTTTGAACTTGTCTTGAGAATATTCCTCCCATGCTGTCGCCCAGGATGTTCTCGTTTGGCGACGGGTCCACCTTCAGAGGATTAAGTCCTTAAAATTAGGAATGACATCTATATTACTAAACCTGCCAAAGATGCTAGGGTGGTTATATTAGAGACGTGGGACTATGTTAATAAAATGTAAATTGTGTTGAATGATCTGTCAAAATCTCATAAAATTGGTCCTGTTAATTCGTGTGACATTACCAGTAGAATATAGATTAAATTGCAAAAGCGTCTGCTTTCTGTATCTAAAAAAGGAATTGTTACCAAAATGGTGTATGATTGTAAGAGGCCCATTGGATCTTATCGTCCTCGAATGTAATGTTTACAAGGAAGGCATGCCTCTCAGACACATCCTGTCAATGGTGGGTTCTGTTCAAGATGGAATGGCTAACTGGTTGGCTGTATTATCACAGCATATTACAGATCTGTATTCTTCTGTTTGTGTTCAAGATTCGTTCCGGTTATCTAATTTAATCAGAGACCCTGAACTATGTTCCACTGACAAAGTTATGGTGTCCTTTGACAGTGTATTTATATACCGCTTCAGTATACTTTTACGGATCTGTGCACATTGTGACCCCTATAAAATATGCATTTTATAGGTGTCACCTAGGTTACCTCAGTTTTCCTGAGGATTTTATTTCTAGGAATTCATATATAGGGTGTCTCAAAATAATGTATACACTCCTTAAATATTAATAGTTAATAATACATTACCGTGATGTGATAACTTATATGGTTGAAAATATGCAAAACAGATGGATTGGAAGAAGAGGGACTGTTGAATACCCACCTAGATCACCAGATTTGACACCCTTGGATTTCTTTGTGTGGGGGTTTCTAAAAGACAAAGTTTACAGCAGGAAACCTGAAACAGTTGCTGAAATGAGAGTAGCAACTGAAGAAGAATGTGCTCAAATACCAGAGGAAATGATACTGGGCGTTTGTAGGTCTATTTCTTCAAGATATGAAAAGTGTATTGAACAGAACGGCAACCAGTTTGAGCACTTGATGTGAACTCATCATTATATGAACATTTTGCCATTGCCCCAAGTAGCTTTTATCTTATTAAAATTAATTTTCTATGTTTTTTGTATATTTTACTCTCAAATTCTTTAAATGTGTATTATTTCTTTGTATCAATCTTATTTACAAATCAAAATACATAAATTGAATAAGTTATAACGATTCAAAAAGTGTATATCCATTAATTCGGGACACCCTGTATTTAACAACCGAGTCGGGGGTGAAATCCAGTTTTAATGACATCATGCATGCCCAGATTAACGAGGTTTCGAGGGTCAGTCTTTTGTGTCACGTTTTAGCCAATATTATTGTGCGTTTTTTTCTTTGAAAAATACCACAAGCCCTATGTTTATTATTGCTATGTTGATGATATTAAGTTGGTGCAAAAATAATGTCGGTTTTTGACGTATTTTTAACGTCAAAAACCGACAATATTTTGCACCAACCTAATAGATTTTCCCGCTTTCAATTCCATTGAAGAGGGTAAAGCTTTCCAACGTTAATTTATTTCTGTCCACCCGTCTTTTCGGTTCACTACTGTGGATCAATTTACTCTTTTGGAAAGATGGGTCCTTCATCACTAGTGTTTACCGTAAACTTAAATTTACTGGAATAAATACCAATTATTTTGTTCCCAAATATCGCACGTTAAATTTAATTTACACTTTGGCAAAACGTGCTTTGATAGATTGTTCTTGTAAGCTTGATGGTGAAATGGAAAACATTCATATTATTTTCCGGAGAATGTTATTCAACGTCCACTTGAGCAAAGGGTTAAATGATTTAAGTCACCACCTGTGTTTGGTCCCGATTTGTGCCCGGTGTATCTGAAATTGCCGTGTTTGATATGGCAGCCAGTATCTGGCTAGTAGTGTCTCAGACTACGTCAAGTCGTGTTTTACTGCCGTCAGGACACGTTCTACACAGTGTTTCGAATTTTCTTCGTTTGCTAAATATGGTCTGCTCTAGCTGTAAAGTAGTTTAGTCGTTTATAAATTTGAATGTCAGTGTGACGCTGACTACATAAAACGAACCGAACAGCGCCTTGAAACGCTTATTGCGCAGCATGTACTTGACCATTTCAGACAAGGTATGAGAGCTCGTAATTCACGTCTGAGGCTAATGGAACAGGATTCCACGATTGGCCAGCACCTTTTAGATAATCCAGATTGTGCGTACAATTCTACGGATTTGTGGTTTTCTATTTTGGGCAAAGCACGGTCGGCAAAACATCTGCAAACTTAGGTAGTATATATTACATTACACCGACCCTCTTTGTGCGGACCATCTTTCTTTGCTCTATTTTTTTCCTTTTTATACTCACTGGAACTACTCTAGTTTTTGCCATCTTCCCCCTTTTAATTTCTTTTTCTCCATTTTTAATATTAAATTGTATTTTAGTCATAGTCCTTCATTTTCTCCCACGTTGTGTGTCATTTCGCGATTCTAAATTTCAATTTGTCGTATTTCTTTATTTAACTCTCCAGTATGAATATAGATACCAACTTATCCTTCTGAAAAAGTTTTGGTCAAAAAAAATGATTCTGTAAAGAATTCGTTTTCGTGTATTTAAGGCAAAATACAAATTCTGTAGTGTCAAAATGTTGTTTTAATATTCGACTTGTAACAGCAAAAATGTCCAAATCGTGTAACAGCAAAATTGTCCATCGCACAAAATCTTTAATATCTAAAGAACCATTAAACTGACTCAGTTTCTTTTTTCCCAGATTTTCAGATAAGACATTAAGCCATCCTGATAGTTTTTTTTCGTAAGAATCAATGAAAGACCGCTTGAGTTATTCAGCTGAAAAAACATCGTTTTGTGTCAGTCGCACTCTCTTCCCAATTGTGCAATGGTGAGAGGAAAAAGATCTTTCGCGATTTCAGTAATGGTACCAACATTCATACTCTGGCTTCAATATCCAATGTCCATTCAAGAACCATCAAGAGAACGATGAATAAGTTTAAAAAAGAGTAGAGAGGAAAACTGGATCAGGTGCTCACAACAGGAAGAGGGATCAACATTTCTACGTAGAGCTAAAGAGATTAGTTAGAAAAGATTCAACTCAATTCATAAGATGTTTCGCACGGGAGAAAGGAATTTCAGCTATGACAGTTCAAAGAGCAGTAAAGAAGCACTTGAAAATGAAATCGTACGTCAAAAGTGTAAGGCATTGTGTTACTTGAGACAGAAAGCTAGAAGGTTAGAGAAGGCGAAGGTCATGTTGAATAAGTTGGAAAATTGTCCTGGAATATATATATATATATATATATATATATATATATATATATAATTGAACTTTATTTCAATACTTCCGATCCTTGGCTATGATTTATTAATGATGAAAATGTCATTTTCGTTAATGATGATCAATTTCATCGCAAATTTTCTGTTAAGCTTGGAAAGCGATTAAACATTCTTTAGAGTCCAGTAGTGTTATACAAACCTTGGAGAATTCCAGTAACATATTTTTAATCATTTCTAAGATACAACGATTCAGAGCTTAATCTATCAATTGGACAATTTTGCTGGTATAAGATTTGGACAATTTTGCTATTTTACCCGATATATATATATATATATATATATGTATATATATATATATATATATATATATATATATATATATATATATATATATATATATATATATGTGTGTGTGTGTGTGTGTGTGTGTGTGTATGTATGTATGTATAATATGAAAAAGGGTAATGGTTACAGTTTAATCAGACCAGGAAACAGTAGTATTAAAAAGTGCTCAGTACACGTGTGAAAAATAAAATAAAAGTTAAAATAACATGTTCAGTTTCAATTTTAAAAATCAGGAGGTCAGTTGAACCTGCTACCTTGGTTTTAACCTTACGGTATCCTAATACCGTAAGGTTGAAACCAACGTAAACGGATTCAACTAACCTCCTGATTTTTAAACTATATATATATATATATATATATATATATATATATATATATATATATATATATATATATATATATATATATATATATATATATATATATTAGTGCCGTTTGGTGCCTGTTATATTTTCAATCAGTCCACCGAAACTAGGGTGTTTTTCATGTATATACTTATACATTTATTTGTCCGCAGAGACCCTTACGCATTTTCTTTACATAAAGTTATGTCTTGCTTTCATTTTTACCTGAAGAATCCGGATAGAGCTGACGCTCTCGGCGAAATGCATCGTTTATGTCTTTTACATTTCGTTTCTACATATGTATGTATATATTTTTATTACCTACAACGTCATTTTAGTGAATATCTTTATTTGAGGATTTTTTTTTATTTTGCATGTGTTTCGTTTTATGGTTTAAGATTACATTTATATCTTACGCCATTTTTACTCAAAGTATTTGTACTTACCTTGGCTAACATCAGGGAGTGAAGCTATTTTCACATGTGTTATATATTGGTTTGGTCTATCAGAAAATATTACAATATAACGCTAAAATAAAACAAAAACCTCAGAGCGAGACGCCGTTTCGCGATTTTGTGATGTTATCATTTTACTCTCTCTCTCTCTCTCTCTCTCTCTCTCTCTCTCTCTCTCTCTCCACGCGCTGATTTTCGTGACACTGTGTGAGTATATCCCATGCAGCCGGCGAGCGATTGGGCGTTGACGCAGTCTCTTGTGATTATCCGCTGAAAATTGATCTGCTAAACTTTATCACTTTTCGTGATGGGGTTTTTCTAATTGTCACTAATTTTTCTGAGTGCCATCCTCATATTCCCAGAAGTCAATATCAGATATATAATTTCATGCAGATACATCTGCAAAGTACAACAGCTGTGTCGCATACATCGCCTTAATCAAATGATAAACCCGGGCTCAGACAGGGTTTAATGGCCAAAGCATTATTAACAGTAAATCACATTGTCCTCCAATGATAGCTTCAAATAACACCACCACAATTTCGTGAGTGTTCTGTTATATATATATATATATATATATATATATATATATATATATATATATATATATATATATATATATAGTGGGGGAAACAAATATTCGTACAAATGTAAATTTTAAATTTATTCTATTTCCAACTAATGAATAAACATACTTTTCATATAATTAACTGTACACAGATGCATAATAACTAAATATGCATAGAAAAAAAATGATTTAATAGAAATAAATCCCATTTATCTGTTTTAATGTGTGAAAAAAGTGTTCGTATGTTACAAAAAAAAAAGAATATAAAATCTTCATTTAATACTTTGTAGAATAGCCATTATTCACTTCTACAGCAACCAACCTCTTCTTGTAGTTCTCAAATAATGATTTGCGAATTATAGTTGATATTTTTCCCATCTTCTTTGAATATGGTCTTCAGATCCGGGATGTTTGTTAGAACTCTCGATTGGATTTGAATTTTCAAATAACACCACAGATTTTCGATTGGGTTCAAATCTGGGGGTTGACTTGGCCATTTCTGGATATTTACATTATATTCAGCAAATTATTTCTTCATAGATTTTGCAGTGTGCTTAGAATCATTATCTTTTTCAAAGATCCAGTCAGGAGGAAGTTGAAGATTTTCAGCTGAAATCATTAAATTTTCTTCCCAAATATTTTTATATGTCGCCGCATTCATCCTACCATCAATTACTGATATGTTGCCAGTACTTTTTGCAGAAAAATATCCACAAACCATGATGCTGCCACCGCATAAGACAACCAAAGATATGCAATCCTTGAAAATGGTCTTAGACGAGATTGAAAGACAATTTTGGAATATTTATTTAATTATATACAACCACCAAGAAATTAATTCGTGGTTCTGAAAGGATTAAGACTAAACATGAGAATTTTGTTTGTCAGAACGAGAAAAACTCTACGGAACTCCTGATATATATATATATATATATATATATATATATATATATATATATATATATATAACCTAGTGAGCCAGACAAACCTACCCAGGTTTCACCTAAACAGATCGTCAGGGAAAGCAGGTCTGCTCTACGGTTGTATTGAGCTCTTTTGTTAGTTGTTTACTCGTATCGGGTTTTTTTCTTTGGCCTTTAAAACCTGTATCTGTGCGATTTTTTTTCGACAGACTTTCATGTTTCTAGCTCTTTCTTTTTTTAAAACCTTTTTTTCCTCGAGATTGATCTGATTATTGGCAAATCAAAAATTAGAGGTTTTTTCGAAACGAGTATATATATATATATATATATATATATATATATATATATATATATATATATATATATATATATATAAAAATATAAAAAAAGAAGCCATTTTTATGTTTATTCTTTCTTTTTATAGATACAAATATTTTGTTTATAATAAACAGTATTAAATAAGATTTACCGGCCTGAATGTTCAAGAAATTTTCACCGAAAATATTCGTCCTCCAACAGAATTCGAACCTGTATCCTATACAGAACCGTCATTTAACTTGACATGCCTTTAACCGATTTGGCCACAGAGGAATGTTCGGTTAACAAGGTCGAATTTACTGTATTTGAACTTCAATCTTCTATGAATCTCTCACGTACATTCATATCTGCTCATGGCGTATCAAATGTAAAGAAATGTCGTCACACATTATGAAATGGACAAAGAGGAGTAAATTCGACCGAACGCTTCTCTGTGGGCAAATCGATTACAGCCACTAAAAATAATTGTTGGTCACAATGTGGCACAATATGTGAACATGTATGCGGGTCACTAGCGGGACTGAATTATCACATACAACAAAAACATAACTTAATGAGATTGCCTGATCGACAGGAGAGCTCATCATATATATATATATATATATATATATATATATATATATAGAGAGAGAGAGAGAGAGAGAGAGAGACGATTTTATTTAGATTTTTTCTTTTTCTTTCCATTACCTTTCTTAGTAGGTATCCTATACTGTGATAATGGAAGTTCTGCCAGAAAATTGCGGCAAGACAAGATCTCCAACGTCCTGAACGAACACGCTAAGAAGAAGAAGAAGAAGAAGAAGAAGAAGAAGAAGAACAACAACAACAACAACATCAAGAACAACAACAACAACAACAATTACGGTCCTGTGAAAGTTGTTGGTAGAACAGTGACGAGGAATCATATGAAAAAAGACAACATTTAGTAAGCGTGACAAAGGACAGGAAATTGTGGAGAGTCTAGTCCTGTAGAGATACGGCTATTTAAAAAAAAAAGCTGTTATTGGTCCTAGCTTTCAGAGACACCCTTTTAAATTTAAATGATCAATCCCTACTCTAAATTTGCGTTAATGTTTGTAAGTCTTTGAGGAGGCAGATGAAGGTGGACAATGGTAAAGAGTTTATAATTGCTCCATTCCAAATCTATTCGGCATGCGCATGCGTTTAGTGAAGAAAAATCGAAGGCTTGTTCAAATTCTGAAAACAGCCAACAAAAAAAAAATAGTTATGGCGGGGGAATGAAACGAAATTATGGGAGTGCATACGAGAGAAAAAAAAAACTTTTACCTCGTTATATTTAGCTTGCTTAGTTTCTTTATTTTTACATTTTTCTCTCCATCTGTAAAACCATCGATGTTATTCGGTCACATGAAACAGCTTTTGTTATTGTGAACTTGTAGGAAAAATGTCTTTCTTCTTTATTTTTCTTTATGAACTTAGCTCAGGATGATGCAGTGAGATTTTTTCTTTCTTTCGTTCTTTCTGTTCTATAAACAAACAGAAAACGAAATTATTTTCGTATTTCTTCTTACAACGAGAGTAATTTTGCGTATATATAACCGTACATAGGCTAGGAGAACTGAAAAATGTTTGTATGTATAGATAAGAGTTATTTACATGCCATTACAATACACAAAAACTATAAATAAATGTATAATGTAATATATGTGTTGGTGGGGGGAAATAGATTTAATATAATACATGTTTGCATACATAAATATCTATCAGTGAATGCTATCTGTCAAAACAAGTAAGGGATATATCAGCCATTTTCCTCCGTCTGTTTTAAAGTAACCATCTTTGATTATAAAAGACTTGTTAGAACATTAACAACCAAACCATTGTTTCCAGGTTTGAATCTTGCATTCATGACATATGGATTAGATCAAAATTTGAAAATCCCTGAAAAGAGTAACATTCTATTTTCTTGAGCTAAACTCGTTGATCTAGTTTTTGTTGTATCCTTAAAGAAGGTTACAAACATACAAAGGTTGTACTCGAGTGAAAGGAACAGCAACACTGGAGGAGATGAAAGAAAGAGAGATTTATTCTAAAAGAAAATAGACTACTGAAGGACAGGGAATCGGTTAGCAAGCTAGTTATTCCCGAAGCAAGGATATCTAATAACGGCCCGATGCAGTTGATGTAGCACAAGGCCGAATTTAACGTGGGGTATCCAAGTCCGTCGGCTCGGCCAAAAATTCCCCGTATAAAACAGTGTCGGGTAGCTGTTTCCCCGAGAAGATAGTTGTACTCTTCAACTTAGCCTCGTCTGGGGATCCTGTTTGCCCGAAGACAGAGATTTTGACCAGCACAGCTGGAGACGAGTCTCCAATTAATTCCCGAAGCAAGGATATTTATCTTACCCCTCCCCCGCGAGGCATAAGGATGTGGCATAAGGCCTTTTTTTTAATTTGGGGCAAAATCGAGCCCGTAGGCTCGGGCAAAAATTCCTCGTAGACCCCAAATTCACGGGGTCGGGTAGCTGTCTACCGCACCAGACGAGACTCTGCCTTTCGGCATCGCCTCATCTGGGTTCCTCTCTGCCCAAAAGCAGAGAGTTCGACCAACACAGATGGAGACGAATATCCAACTAATTGCCTAAGAAAGGTTATTTACCTCACCACCCCGCGAGGCAGGATGTAGCACAAGGCCGTTATTTAATGCGGTGTAAAACCGAGCTCGTAGGCTCGGGCAAAAATTCCCCGTATACCCTGTAAAAACTGTCTACCACGCTGTCTACCACCCCAGACGAGACTCTGCTCGTCTTGGTTCCTCTCCGCTCCAAGGCAGAGAGTTCGACCATCTCAGCTGGAGACGAATCTCCAACTAATTGACGAAGAAAGTCCCCAGGTATATCCTGTGCTCGCTAGATAAATCTACTGATATAGTCAGTCTACAGAGGCAATAAGGAGTGTGAGACATTCCATTACAACAGTTTTGTTTTTTTACGGTTTGTCAATCCTTTGTTATGTTAAGCCAAAACGTATTTCAGGTTGTGAGATTTTTTTTTTTCTTGTTTTTTTTTTTTTTTTTAAATATTTTGGAGAATGATGATTTTTCCAGATGCAAATCCTATTATTTAACCCTTAGCTGGGGAGATAGGATGTACACATAACTTTCCCAAGGGTATTTGCGCTTGAGTGGTGGTAACGAATCCACCTTGAATTTGAACTCGACTCTCTGATTTCTCATTCTGAACCATTACACCATCCGCACATACATAAAATTGGAAAAATTCTATTTTGAGATGTTTCGATGAAGTATCATCAGGAACATATATATATATATATATATAAAATTAAAAAAAAATGTATAGTAAAATTAAACAATAAATATTAATTAAAAAATAAATTTCACCGAGCACGGTGATAAATCGGAGAGTCGAGTTCGAATTCGAATTGTGTTCATTACATTCACTTACGTGTTATTACCATTAGGAAGCGTATAAATCCATCTCTCTCCAACACCAGCTATGGGTAATTAGCAGGACATATTTGGTTCAAAAGGAGCTAGAAGCTTATTGTTATGTGGGGTATTTTGAGATTTTGGAGTATATTTCTCCTTCTTGCAATTTCGTGTATTTGTGAGGTTTAAGTAAAAGTATGTTTTACATCCTAATCTTTTTATAAGTGTTGCCATCTAAAGCATTTGACTTATGTAGCAGGCATTAATAATAAAGAGACCGACACCGTGTTACAGTACTTGAAAGGCTCCACCAGTCAATGATCCGACGGGTGCATGTGTATGTAGAAGCAAGCGGAGAACAATTTGAATTTCCTTCTCCTAGAGTGATTGCCACTTTGGTGGTAGTAGAAAGAAAAACTGTATTGAAAACTGTATTTAATCCTTGCGAAACATATACTATGCAGCTAGGTGAAGGATCTTTCACACTGACGCGATTATCTCGACTACAGATTATACCATTTTAAAAAAAATTAAGCATACATCTATATATATATATATATATATATATATATATATATATATATATATATATATATATATATATAAACAAATAAGAAAATAAAAATTCACCTGGTACAAAAAAACACATTTACTTGCTTTCGTTTATTAAACCTTAGATTATATCTCTTAGTGTCATCCATAATTTTCCTTGACTTACAGTTAGCTTCCAGAGTATTTTAAAGCATTTTCCTACACTTTACTTCAGTTTATAAATACATATTCCAAAGTAAAATCATCAAATTTACTTTGATAAATTCACTCGGGAGACGGAACCCGTTGGTGAAGTTTTACTATTGACTTTATTCATATTGGCTTTTTACAGATATATTTTATTTATATCTGAATTTTTACACACATACACACACACATACATATATACACACAGATATATATATATATATATATATATATATATATATATATATATATATATATACACACACACAAAGTAAAAATGTGTATGTAGTTTTAGCCGAAGTTTTCCTATTGTCATTTTTCCTTTATACATATTGTCTTTTTCTACAGAGTAATTCTGAGAATATTTTACACACACACACAGACACACACACACACGCATATATATATATATATATATATATATATATATATATATATATATATATATATATAATTGTGTGTGTGTCAAAGTTCTCAGAATAAATCTGTAGAGAAGGCAAAATAACGGAAATACGGCAGCTTTTGCTAATAAATTTGATATTGCAGAAAGAATAAGGGAAAACTGATATAAAAATTCTTGTTTACTTTTCAAAGACCACAAACCTAATTTCTAAAATAATCTAAAATCACGGTTAATTAATCCTTCTAAAAAATAAGTAGGGCTAATTTCTAAAAAATATACTAGAAAAATAACACAGACAATACATGAAACCCACTATACTAATCTTTGGAAACATTATTCGGATACTATAAAATGGTTCCAAAATATTAAGAATAAAATAAATCCATTTTTATTCACTTTTATCCATTATAGACTTGTACCCATCCTATTCAAAAAAATACCACTAAAATGTTTAGAATTTGCTAAAAGCCAAATTGACATTACTAATGATGAATCCGGAGCTGCTAGAAAATTTCTACTAATATATAACAATTTTACTTGGGTCAAAAGATGTACATCTCACATGTCGAACAAATCGGTTTTCGAACAGAAAATTCGAGATGAAAATGCCTCGATTATCGAACAAAATTAAATTCGTTAACCGAGGTTCCACTGTAATGGTTAATTTTGGCGTTTCTATGGGAGCATATGACTCCGCTCAAATTTCGAATTTAGTAGGTATCTATATATTAGACACTCTTAGTAGGATTATTGATCCTAAACAAGTGTGCATTTAAAGACATGACGGACTTATTTACATCACAAATAGCAACACATCTATCTTCTAGAATACAGAAGAAAATTATAAGGGCTTTCCAAATTTTAGGTTTTAAATTAAAATCTCATCTAATCTTAAGATTAAGTCAGTTTTTTAGGTGTCACCTTCAACCTCTCTAGCAAATATAAGCCATTTCACAAAGAAAACCAAACTCCTATTTACAGTAATGTAAACTCCAATCATCCAAGCTCCATCACAATATTTCATCGGAACAAAATAACGTATGACGAAGCCCTCAGCAAGAGTAATTTCAAACAAAATTTAGTTTACCAGGAATCTTTAGAGAATAATAAAACAAAGCCACAATCAGAAAAAGAAAGATAATATGGTTCAACCCCATTTCTGTAAGCTACTCAAGGTAAATATTGACAGACACTTCTTCAACTTTAATAAAAATATTCCCCTACAGTAAATTTTTAATAGGAAAACTGTCAAAATTAGTTATTCCTGTACCAGAAACATACAGAACGTTATTAACACACACAACAGCTAAATACTAAAAGCATTTTATGACAGCAAGACAGCAGAAAACAAACCCTCTCTTAACTGTAAAACCGGGACCAATTGCCCAGTCGGAAGTACCTGTAATTTGTAAAACGTGGTATACCAAGCTACAGTTTTTCCGAAATAAAGCATCAACGACAAAATATACATAGGGATATCCACTGGAAAGTGGAAACAGAGACTCTATAATCACCAGTTTTATTTCTCCAATGCTTCCTTGAGAAACCAAACTGCACTATCAAAGCATTATCAGAAAATTAAAGATAGTGGTTTCACACCACTAATCAAATGGGAAATCATCTGTCGGTCTCAAACATCCAACAACTTCCGGGACAGATGCGATCTTTGTATACAAGAAAAAAAAATGCAATAATGAAATACACAAATGCTAACCAGTTGTTAAATCAACGGAACGGACTGATTTTGAAGTGTATACATAAGAACAAATTTAAAATCCCCTGAAAACGTTCTTTTTTGGGAGGGATGCACACTTAAAGTGTTTATTCCTTTATATATGTAATAACACATATGGGTGTACATGCATTCAAGTCTATATATGTATGTATATCTGTATGTGCGGATGTGTGATGATATTCCGTATCACACGGATTTGTGTTTTCGCGTGTGTTCTTCATATGTAGTAGGATCTATGACTGTCTTGCCAAAGTATAGAACTTTTATAATTCTAAATTAACATCTTTTATATCATTATCCATACGTCATCAGTTTTTAGATTAAGATTTAGTTTTAGTTTTCTAATTTTACTTTTATTATGTATCTGTATTTTAAATCATTTATGTTTTATGTTTGATATTATTATCATTATTGTAATTTTTTATTTATTATTTGTATTAAGGACATTTTTAATCGACTAATTTGGAATTCTGTTCGTTTGTCCTGGTTAAAATACCGGGCCATATCGGTCTATTTATTTTATAACCTGATGTACAAAGTTCCTCATTTTAAGGGAAAAATTCTTGGCCGGGTCAGTCTTTTTAGGCTTACTGCTATCCATTCATTACTTCCTTCTTCCTTTTCCTTTCCATACTCTCTGCCTATCTCACTTTTTAAACGAACCTGACTATCTGTCGCTTTTCTTCTTCCCCTCCACCACTCTTCTCTCTTGCTTTCCTTTCCCCCTGTCAATTTAATATATCAACCCTGGGTTTAATTTACTAAGAGATTTCGGTCTGAAGGGCTGAATATATAGATATTCACGAAAGAATTTCTTCTTGATTATATATATATATATATATATATATATATATATATATATCAACTCCACATTTAAACCACTTCCACTCACCCCTCCTAAACTGCTCTCTGTTAAGGTTTAATCTCTCTCTTTCTCTCGTCTGTTACCCCTCTCTTTAGCTCAAAGATTCGTCCCAAACTCTCATACTTACACTCTCTCTAAATTCTATTTTTAATTCAGGAATTGTTTTTTCTGTTTACTTTTTGAATTTGTAGATCTGATGAATTGGATCGTATTTACGATTACAATGGAATAAATTATGACCATTGACTATTAGTGTTTAAGCCTTTTTATTATATATATATATATATATATATATATATATATATATATAAACCTAGTGAGCTAGACAAACCCAACTAGGTTTCACCTAAACGGATCGGCCGACTTTCCCTGACGATCCGTTTAGGTGAAACTTCCTTCCGATTAGTTTAGATTCATTACTCTATAAATTGCCAGACAAATTGTTTCTGTAGTTTTCTGAATTTATTCTTCTGCTTCCATCATGAATTATATCATCAATAAATAGGAATGAGTCAGAAGCAGCCATGCATGCCCAAGCCAAGACATTACCCCCAACTTGCTTCACAGATGAGCTTCTATGCTTTGGATCATAGATAGATCTTTTCTTTCACTACACTGACCTTTCCATCACTTTAGTAAAGAGTAATCGTGGTTTCATCATTACATAAAATTTTTTTCCAGAATATTTGTCGCTCATCTCTGTAATTCCTTGCAAATTCTAATCAAATCTTCCAATTCTTACTGAGCGGTTTGTACCTATGGTATGACACCTACATTTCTCCTCTTAAAGTCTTCTTCGAACAGTGGATTATGAAACATTCACTCCTGCATTGTGGAGGTTGTTGTCATTGACTGTTGTTTGGTGTCTTATCCTCAGAGCTCTAACAATGTTTCTGTCATCAACTTATGTTGTTTGCCTTGGCCGACATGCTCTATACACTTTGCACAGTACACCAGTAGTTTTCTTCCTTTTTCAGGGCATTTGTTGTGTTGGCTATGCCCATTGTTTTTCCAGTGGCTCGGATCGATTTTTCTTCTTTTCACAGGCTCAAAATGGCTTGCTTTTCTCCCATAGACAGCTCTTTCATCTTCATATTAGTTTATGATTTTTTACAAAAAATGCAGTCTTTACAGGTGAAAACCAGGGCTAAATCCAAGGGTTGTGATTCGGATATATTTAATGTTAAAAATCAATTTAAAAGAAACACCTGGGCAAAAAGAAGCATCAGTCAGACACGTGTTACAATAGTTTTCCTCACTTTAAAAATGTGTGGGTTCAAGAAAAAGGTGGTATGTTCTAAGTTGTTTAACTCATTTAGATCTAAATACCATGCAATAAGAGATGAAATTCTGAACTGTTGTCTCATATTCATCTTTTGATCTTAAACTGAAATGTCTTCAGTGAACAAGAAAAAAGGAATTACTCTTGCCGTTCTAATACTTTTAGAATGGACTGTATATGTATGTGTGTATGTGTGTGTGTATTTCAGCGAAATCACATTTGAGGTAAGCGAGTGAATTTTATGCGATAAAATTTTAGATTATTTTCATCAAGACCGAAACACCTTTCGCTTCATCCCATTTAGTAAAAGGTCAAAGCGGTACACAGATTTAGAAAGAGAGAGATTTTAGCTTTCGGTTTTTTTTTTAGTTTATTTTGTGAGGAAGATAAAAAAAAACGTTAGATTAGAAAAAAAAGGTGCAACTATCTTCTCCTTTCTTGTAACAAATACAGAAGAAAAAGCGGAAAGAAAGAAAAAAATCACTTGGAAATGCAGCTGAAAATGAAGGAAAAATTAGAAATACCAATTCATGTAGAAATAGGGGGAAAATGATAAAGACATTTTTTGCGCTTAATCTAGGAAAAAGGAAAAAATAAACGAACTCATGTACCAGAAGATAAATAGAAAAGACGAAGAGAGCCCAAAGTAAAGCCAGCGCTCTCGATCTCCTGAACCCTCCTACTGTACCATTCGGGAGCTGTGTACATCCGCCTACCCAAACAAATCCTCTCCTCAGAGCTCGCATCTGGCAAGAGACCACATGCAGTCCCACGTCACCGATTCAAGGATCAGCACAAAAACACTTTGCTGGGACAGAAATCGATCCGATCATTTTAGAGACAGGAACTGCAGAAAGAACCAATTCGAGCGGAGCAGTCCATGAAAAAATAAGATCCTTTGAAAACAACCAAAAGACAAATAGAGTAGACAAAAAGATCCCAACGTCAGAGCTGTCCAACCCCTGAACCCTCTTCCTGTACCATGCGGTGACTGTGGACATCCGCCTACCCAAACAAATCCTATCCTCAAATAGAAGAGACAAAATCAGCCAAAAGCCAGCACTCTCCATCGCCTGAACCCTCCTACACCACAATTCGGTGCCTGTGGACATCCGCCTACCTAAACAAATCCTGTTCGCAGAGTTCGCATCTGGCAAGAGACCACGGGCAGTCCTACGTCATCCATTCAAGGATCAGCTCAAAAACAACTGGGCCTAAGTAATTTTATTTTATTTATATTTTTTAAGCGTTTCACTCCAAGCAAGGCAGGAAGCCACTCGAGCGTAAGGGGTTAGAGATTTGGTGCGTGAGCAAATATGAGTGATAGAGGAAAGGATGAAGAGAAGGATAAAGGATAGATCAAAGCATCTGGAGACGTCGATTGACATTACATTTGACTAGTTGGAGATTATAGCTATCAGGGAAACAGGAAATGGGGTGGGAGTACCACAGGCGAGAAGTCTGAGACATGAAGCTATTGGAGTAGAAGAGACGGCTACATTTAACGGTTTCGACAGTGAAAGGGTGAGATCGAGATGCCAGCCTAGTTGAACGCTTAAATTCATGAAGTCTGGGAACCAGCGAAAGCACTGTCAACGAAGAGGTGAATGTAAACAAATTTCGTATAGGTAGACCCGGTCGCAAATCATTATTGTTAAGCTACTGAATCTCTCCCTATCGGTATCTTTTGGAGACATATAAAAGGTTTTAAATCTCAAGAGAATTGGTCCCGTTGCTCAGAGACATTTGTCTTCGCTTCATATTCTTTGCTACGCCATTTTTATTAGCTCAGCACCTGTCCAGCAGTGTCGGAATGAAATGAAATATGCCTGTAAGACTTTAATTCTGACAGCTTGCAAATATATTTTCCAGGGTTGTTATTAACAGTATCTCTTCCTTTCAACTCGAGGAAAAATAACTCATGACTCGGTAATATATATGTCTGGTCAGTTCAATAACGTGAAATTACCATGTCATCTAAAGAATGGTTTACAGTTCATTGTTACCTGAGACAAGGAATGAATTGTTAATTTTAACGCCTCCAAATCAAAACTTCTCTCTATGAATCACCTAAAGGACCCCTTCTTGCTTCTAATCAGCATGGTTGATGGTAACCTTCAGGAGAGCAAAAAGTTACACCTTCTCGGTCTAACGATATTCACTGACTTGAAATGAAACGACTATGTTGAATCCATTGGTAGAACTGCTACGAAGAATGAAAGTCGCTTCACTGTATCGTGCTAGGCAATTTTTCTTCCCAGAATCTATCTTGCATATTGATAAGTCTTCCATTCGTCCATACTTTGAATATTACTGCCACATATGGCCCGGTGCTCCTGCTGTATATTGATGAAATCTAAAAAAGAATCTGCAATATTATTGGTCCTAATCTGTGTTCTGGATATGACGATAAACTACATCCGCGTCCTGGGTAAGACAATAAACAACATTCATTTCCTGGATAAGACAATAAACTCCATCCGGGTTCTAGGTAAGACGATAAACTACGTCCAACGGCAAGGCCTCTGATCAGGTTTTGAGGGGCGTGGAATCACTTCTTAATTGCCGAGATTCCCAGGTGCATCCTGACCCTGAGTAGTAGCACCTGTTAGGTTCCCAACTATGGGCAAATAGCTAACCTCCAAACTGGGGTCAAATCACTATGAAAGTGTAAAAATAGGTTTCAGTACCAGAAATACATTGTAAAAATTTTTTACCAGTAATACATATTTGAAGGAATATTACCAGCAATATAGTTTTGAAGGAAAATATTACCAGCAATAAAAATTGCCGGCATTGTGGTTGATATGCCATAAAACAAAACAAACCAAATCAAACCAAACCTGGTCCTAATCTAGCTTCTCGCCTTCAGTCACTTTTTTACCGCCGTGTTAATTTTTCGAATGAGCTCTTCACTATTGTACCTAGACTTTATGAATTTAAGCGCCGTACTAGATTGGCGTCAAAGTCCCATCAATTCACTGTTGAATTGGCTAGAAGCAACCGTAAGTTCTATGCTAACAGTTTCTTTTCTCGCACGTCAGGTTTGTGGACCTGCCATATTGCTGATCTTGGAACACTCTCAAACGCTTTTTCAAGATCGTAAAAATCATCCTCGTATTAGGTTTGCTGCCCTCCGAACTTTTTTCTGTATTTGTCTCACGAAGAAAATTATATCGATTCCCCGAGAAATTCAGGGCGCTCGTCCAATCTATATACAAGGGGATGATGGGTCATGTACAACATCAGAACTTGCTCCTAAGCTCTTCTCCATCTACTTGGAGGCGATTCTTCAGGAGATTTCAGACAACAACCCTGGAATCGGCAAACCTGGGCTAACATAAACCATCGAATTTATGGTCTACCGGGCTGTTGTAACCTCAGCTTTCGTGTACACCTATGAGACGTGGGTACTCTACAGACGAGACATCCGCGAACTTGAAATATTCCATCAAATGAAACAATTAAATTGTCCATAACATGTGACAGGACCGGATCACGAGCAAGTAAGTTCTCCTCCGCGAAAAGATGGAGAACGTAGAAACCATAATGAGTTACCAGCGACTGCGATGGATCAGACACTTTGCCCGAATAGCAGACATCCGCATACCAAAACAAATCCCCTTCTCAGAGTGTGCAGCCCCACGTCATCGATTCAAGCATCAGCCAAAAATCTTTCTGAGGATAGAAATCGATCCGGTCATTTGAGAGACGGAAGCTGCAGAAAAAATCAGTTGGAGATGAAAACATCCTTCGAAAACACCAGAAGATAAATAGAAAAGATCATAAAGAAAAGTGAGAACTCTCCATTCCCTGAACCCTTCCACCCTACCCAGTGGTGGCTGTGGACGTCTCTTCAGATAGGACTCATTTCACACAAGAAAATCTTGACTGGCACCCCAAATACCCTGCAACGAATTCCACCAACTACCACTGTAACTTACTGAAATGAACACTATGTAATAAATTTTCATGATAGACATTTTTCTGTTTTTCAAACACGGTATATCAGACTTAGTTTATATGAGGACCTTAAACTTTTTCACAACCACATTTAGGGATGTGTTGCATCCTAGCGTTTCATTGAAAAAACCCTGACACAAAATTTGCTAACTGCAACAGGGCCACTGTTTCATCTATATATATAAATGTAGAGCCTAGGCACTATCATGACTATATTTCTGAGATGAGGTATTGTAACTATTTACACTATTTACATTGTTTAGAATGTTGTTTCCATCTTTGTGGTCATGTTCACAACGTTTCGACTGTTTACGCTCTGGCCTTCTTCAAAATCTGTCTATATTTCTTAGATTAGGTATTGCAACTATTTACACTATTTACATTGTTCGAACTGTAGTTCACATCTTTGTTACCATATTCACAACGTTTCGACCATTGTATGCTCTGGCCTTCAGAATCTATCTATCTATCTATCTATTAATGTTTATTAGATCTATATATTTTTAATATTTTCATTAGATCAATTTGTTTAAACTTTCGATTTATTTCTTAAAGAGCCATATTATTTACCAACTATAATAATGCGAAATTTTAACTTTTAAATCACACGGTATTTGGTTTGTAAAGAATCTTGTTAATTTAACTTTCTTCTCTCATAGGAAATTATATATATATATATATATATATATATATATATATATATATATATATATATATATATATATATAGGTAATGTACAGCCAGCAAGATCAGGGCTACAGGAATGTCGGACGCCCATGGCTAAGATACAACGACAAACTGAAAAGCAACTTGTCCGCTGTCAATATACCACAACACATTTGAGCGCTCAGCTTTGGAGCGGGTAGAATGGAGATCAATGTGTTTTAGTGTACTCAGCAGTTTTCAAGAAGCGAGAGCAAGATCTAAAAGGTCAGCCAACCTAACAGTGATCTCATCCCACAATCCTCACTCTTGCTCCATATGTGGCCTGCTTTGTAAATCACTGGCAGGTCTTAAGTGCCACTTAAGATTATTGCACAAAATTTCTTAACTGAATCAACCGACGGGAGAGTCCATTATTATACAGGTGAAATGAGACCAAATGGAGTATAATTCCACTGTACGTAACATTTAATTTTAAAAGGGCGCTCGTAAAGAGTAGAGTTAATATTATTTATTTTAGGATATTAAAACATGTTAAAAATCACTGCATAATAGCAATTATGTCTCAACGCTAAAAATGTGTCACCAGACAAGTTTGATTAACTAGAACCGACAAGACCGTTTAATTTTGACTATATTTTGTCAAATTTCGGATAAGATGTTCAGTTCTATGAACGAAGTTGTGATTAAACCGACCGAAATTCATTTTTTTGTTATTTTTCTTCGACTACTTTCGTATTTCCAGTCATTATCAAAAATATATGTATAACAGATAAAAAAATATCATGAAAGTCATATATTTTATCTGAAATCAGGCCGTGTGAAGTGGAAAAACTTAATCAGTTTGGAGTTGATTAGAGTTTCTAGTATATATATATATATATATATATATATATATATATATAGATAGATAGATAGATAGATAGATAGATAGATAGATAGATAGATAGATGAATATATCATCAATCCAACAAAATATGTTAGCTCTATCTCTGATATTGAGCGCTTTCTAATAATTACCGCACATATAATATATAAATAATTATATATATATATTTATTTATATTTATATACACACACTTTTCACATATATATATATATATATATATATATACATTTCTAATATATATATATATATTTCTTATATATATATATATATATATATATATATATATATATATATATATATAAAGAAATATAGTCTTAAGGTGTGCTATATTTATGGAATAAAGTGCTCAATATCAGAGATAGATCGTGTGTAAATATAAAAGTGAACATAGAAGTCAACACTTAGAGGCTACAGTCTGTTTCATGCTATATGCAATCGTCATGACACATATGCTGTTATTTTTCTCGGCTATTTATATATATACGGGTTAGTGGTGCATTGTGGGTATTCTGTTATGGCGGTTATTTTTGGTGTGATGTGCGTTTTGTTTATAATTTCCCGTCAAACGCACATCACACCAAAAATATCTTGTAAGATAAGGAAAAAATCATCAGCCTACAACAACCAATCAAAAACTTGCAAACTTTGCTTGGAGGAAAAAATAGCTATCATTACTTTCCCCGACCAAAATAAATTATTAAACAAAAGATCCGAGCTCATCTCAAAATGCAGACATGAAAATAAATTTTTACTACGTAACCTAAAAAATTAAAAACGGAAAAAATAAAATAAAAACAAATAAACATACTAATAAACAAAATAACAATAAAAAAAATAGAAATAAAACATAAATAAATACTATGTTACTTAAAAATCTAAAACCGAAAATATACAAGTAAAATAAATTGACCAAAATTCATCAAAGTAAATAAATAAACAAACCAATCCCAAATAAAGATAATCAATTAAAAACTGTTCCCGCCAAAATAATACTTATAATGAACTACAACAATCAACCCCAAAATTGAACAAATAGCTTTAATTAAATTCCCAAACCAAAACAAAACTGTTAAATAAGTGATATAAACAATTTTTTACTAAAAATATTAATTTTTAATTAATAATAAATTAATAAATAAATTTTTTATTAATAAATAAATAAATAAATAAATAAATAAAATAAGAAACAAAAAATAAAAAATAAAACCAAAGAAATATAATTTGACCCAAATAGATAAACAAACGACTTCCGGTAAAATAACTGCCATAACAGAATACCCACAATGCACCACTAACCCGTATATAAGTATATATATATAGTTATATAGATATAGATAAATATATAGATATGTATTTCTTGTGTGTATATACATAGATATATATAGATATATAGATAAATGTATAGATATGTATTTCTTACATATATATATATATATATATATATATATATATATATATATATATGCTTCTCAATCTCGAATTTTTGAAATCCTACCAATAATTGTAGTGGCACTATATGCAAATTCCGAAAAATATGTTATAATATTGCAGAAAAGCAAAATATAAAATGAAAAATACATTCATTTATTATCAGAAACATCAACTTGATGAGTCTCGGCGATTTCTTTAATGTTTGGCGTATATTTGATAGGCAAACTCTCATTTTCTCCTCAATACATTAAAGAGTTTCTCTCTTTTTGCACTTAATTGTGGTCAGAGCAGAAAAGCCTAATTCACAGAAATATGATGTCAGAGCTCCTTTAGATATTGACACATATTCTTCTTTTATAGAAATCCAAAAATCCTCAGGAGACAATTCATTATGTTTAATCATCAACCGACGATCACTTGATATGATAAAGCAACTAATTTATCAGATTTTGTTATAAACAAATAAGTGATAAATTATAAATGATAAATCTGGGGTTCTTGATAAGATCTAGAGACGGATATGCAAGGCCTAACCGCTATATAATAACGTAAATATAATTTCATATATCTGGACATATATTTTTCTGGAATGCCATGGCGCACCTAAATATCTTCCTGGACGTCCTAGTGAGTCAACTAGGCGCAATATTTGAAAGCCACTGAGATATATATATATATATATATATATATATATATATATATATATATATATATATATATATATATAGAACTTTTTACCCTAAGAAAGGCGGGAGTGCCACTAGCACGCAAGGCGTTACAGAGAGTGGGTGCAAGAATAAAGAGGCGTGAAAGAATAGATCAAGGCATCTGGATATGTCCATTGACATTCATTTGAAAGTTGGAGATGATAGCTATCAGGGAAGCAAGTAAGAGGAAGGGAGTTTCACACAGTGGAAGTGCGAGACATGAAGCTATTGGAGTAGAAGAGACGGCCACATTTAACCGTTTCGACAGAGAAAGGGATGCCAACCGAGTAGCACGTTTAAATTCATGAAGTTTGGGAACTAACGTCTGTAAGAGAGCGACTGTGAACGAGATGCCAGATCAAGGCCAACCACATTGCATATCCGTTTTTTGAATTTTTTTGAGTACCCTAAGACAAACAGCGGGTGCACCAGACTATATACGACAGCAATATTCCATGCAAAGGCGAATGGTTGATTTATAGATTTGAAGGATGGACTCAGGCGAGAAAAAATTTCTGGCGCGCCATAGAGAACCAACTTTACAATCCGAAGATATTGATTCAATTTAATTGTTCCATTTCAGGTCAGCGGATAGTGTGAGACCAAGCAGTCGCAAAGATGTACTCTCGTAGAGTTGAGCATCAGACATTCTAATGGGAGGCAGAGAAGGTTCTCTATGGTGAGTAATACAGAGCAGTTTGGTTTTTGAGGCAGTAAAGTTAGCCAGCCAATTCCTGCTACAGTCTACAACCGATTGGAAGTCCTTTTCGAGACCAAAAGCCAGGTTAGTTTTGTCAGCGACACCAGATTTGCTATTTAGGCAGGAGTAAATAGTGGTGTTGTCTGCATAGATACCTACTTGATGGAATCGGAGAGTAACTGGAGGAGAATCCGTTAAGGACGGCATTCATTACACGGTTTGACAGGAATGATTGTATTAAGTCAAATAATCGTCTTGAAATACCATATCCCGGAAGCTTACGAAGGAGGCCGGCATGCCAAACCTTATCAAACGCTTTAGAGATATCTAGAGCCAGGGTACGAGATTTTTAGTTACTGTGAAGTGCTTGGTAAACAAATTCAGTTATGGCCGTGAGCACATCAGCTTTAGAAACCATATTGCTTGTCAGAGAGCAGAACATGGGATGCAACGTGCTTAACCACTTCGACGTTGATTAAAGAGTTTGCCTAAGAATGGTAGGAGACTGATAGGACGGTAGTTAGATGGATCAGAAGGGTCGCCAGAGTTCTTAATGACAGGTACAACAGATGAAGTATTCCAACAGGATGGAATTTAGGAGTCATTGAGGCAGTAGCTGTATAGTTTGAAGAGGACAGGAGCCATTTCAGGAGCACATTTCTTCTGGACAATAGCTGGTATCCCGTACCAACTGCTAGCCTTATGAGAGTCTAATCTAGAGATGATGCCCAATACCAACGCTGGTGTGCAACTCGCTCAATAGATCCTTAGTACTAGGTTACACCGAACGAGTCGAGCGGCCTTAGCTGATGAAGTCAGGACCTCAAATTGGTTGAACAAAGGAGGTATTGTGGGTTTGCTGTTGTTTAGTACGCTCTTACAGAGATGCCAATAATCTTTGGAGCCGAATTTGAGAGATGCAATACATTATTTCATTCTATCAGCAAATAGTGACTTTGCTTCATTGAGGACACGCTTGCATTCATTACGGGCTGAGACAAAGAGACGCCTACGGTAGAGGTGGATAAAGTGATTCCTATGGGCAATGGCAGCCGAGCAAGCAGCACAAAACCAAAGTGATGCGCATTATTTAATCTTATATTTCCTTGCGTAGGTGGAAGCCTCGATTCCAGCTTTTACACAGGAGAAGACCTCTGAAGCACATTCTTGATCGGGGAGAATAAAGACCACATTCCAGGGGACATCGCGAAGGAAAATCACGGAACGAGTCCCAGTCAGCTCGTTGATAACAGAAAGATGGAGGAGGTTCTTTGCTGACAACATGATCAGAGTTGCCAAGAAGGCAGGCCTGTGTGGCACAACACGACTCGAGGATGGAGGTGAAACAGAGATCGAAAAGGCAAGACTTACCGTCATGGTTATTGGGGAAATGGGTGGGAAAGTCAACCATTTGTGTTAGGGGTTGAGTAATTGAAAAGGTAAGGTCTCATACGCCAACAAGGTCAGTTATAGATTTTTTAAGCCACTTGGCATGGTAAGCATTAAACAGCGAACACGAATATATCAGCAAAGCGATGAAGAGAGATAGACTTGTCTATATTGTCGGAAATACTTTCGAGTACCTCACAATCATGGGAGAATCCCAAGTAAATATATATATATGGCCAGACCCCAGAAAGCGTCTGTATGAGTGTTTGTTTCTTTGTTTTATATATATATATATATATATATATATATATATTGTCATCCACTGACTGTTTCGCTGTATCAAGGCTCATCAGTGTGGCTAGACGTCCGGTTGCTTCTCGCTAGGATCGAAACCCGACTGAATTGGCGTCAGATTCTACCACTAAGCCGTTGGCGCATAGCAGGGATGAAGGTGTATTTATTTTTAGATAAACACACAGTGACTTGATTCGATTTACCGAAGAGTCTTACATTATTAGCCGTAATAGTCATTGTTTACATACCCACACTTCCTGCCCACAGAGCTCAACCGAAATAATTTTTTCAGGAGCATATATATTGTCATCCACAGACAGAGAGTTTCGCTGTATCGCAGCTCATCAGTATATATATATATATATATATATATATATATATATATATATATATATATATATATATGTATATTAGATAGATAGATGCATACAAAATTCCGATCATACTTATTCTAATTATATTTGCATTAAATATTAATCTCCCTCTCTTTCTGCATAATAACCTCATCCACAGAAAATATATATTTAAAATAATGGAAGCAAGCCCTAATAATAAAAGGCAACATTCAGTAGCATTTACTATGAACACGGTCATAGTGTACTTTCAGTGTTTGTAAAATAAAATATGCCTATAACTCTAGATACATATATAACACAACTCATACATTCAGTTAAAAGTTAAAATAAAATCATCCCTGATGATGGCTAAAAGTATAGCCGAAAGCCCTCGCACATGCAGAACATTTGGACAGTATTTTACAGTCCTTGTGTCCAAAAATGAAAACACTTGCACGAACAGAAGAAAAAAATAAATAAAAAGCTTCATCGCAGTAGCGTGCCTGTCGTCTTCACGACACACACACACACACACACACACACACACACACACACATATATATATATATATATATATATATATATATATATATATATATATATATATATATATATATAATTGTGTTCTCAAAATATTTACATTCTAACAAATGTTTCTTGTATCGAAAGCAAATAGGGATGGCAAGTGTTATTCTATTAAATTCTATTTGGACGAATGTAAACAAGAATGCTTATACATAATAATTTTAATCTGGGATTAATTCCTATTTATCCGATTGTTGGATATTAATTTGCCGATTTTGGTTTAATCTCCGAATTTCACCGATTTTGGAAAACAAATAATATTTTGATTATGTGTTTTCCAGATAATATCATGTTGTTACCGAATCTTGCCGAATAAAGGGCTGCGTTTAAAGGCATTTCCTCCCATTTTATGACATGTGTTCTTTTTTTTTTATATATAGATTTAGAATTTTCGAGCTATTATTTACATTTTTTTAATCAATTCCCACCAAGCAAGGCGATAATGCCACTAAAACTAAACTCAAACTTTAAAAGGAATCTAAAACCAAACCCTAAACAGGAAACAAAAGATAAACCTGTACCAAGATTTAAAAAAACGCAGAGGAGCCTAAACTGGGCGATAGCGGAATCTATTTACTCTAAGGAGAAAAGATAATTCTTGAATAAAATTTCAGAGTTCAGGGGGCACGTTAGACATACCGAGTTGAAGTAGACTTTAGAATGAGCGGAAAACCTAATTCTAAACAGGAAACAGAGGATAGACTCCTTCTCCTGTTCAAAAGCCTAGGAAAGAGTGTAAACTGGGCGATAGATGAACCTATCTAGACCTATCTACGCGTCCGTCTTAGGTTGGGTTGGGTTGGGTTGAATTAACGGATTCTAAAAATTAATGTCGACATTGATATGTACTTGTCAATATTATACACTTTTACTTCGTTCTGGAATGAGTAAATACAGTTCGTTTACACCTGAGTCTTCCGTTAAATATTAATGGTTTATTCTTTATTCTACAGGTATTAATAACAAAATTATATTAGTTTGGTGCAAAAATAATATCGGTATTTGACGTTAAAAAAATACGTCAAAAACCGACGTTATTTTTGCACCAACCTAACAGTTGAGTCTATACGGTATTGCAGAACGATTATTTGACTTAATATAATCATTCCTGCCAAACAATAAAATGAAGGTGGTCCTTAACGGGTTCTACCCCAGTTCCTTTTATACGAACGCTGTTGTCCGCCAAGGATCTATCCTGGATTTTATATGTTTTCTAATCTTCATTAAGGAACTTTCTGATCAGTTCCCAATCTCACTACTATTTACTCCTACCTCAATAGTAAATCCGGCTTTGGTGACAAAACTAATCTGGCTGTTGGTCTCTATCAGAATATCCGATTCCCAACTGGAGGAGAGCGTCTTTCTGCTCCTGCAATGTCTCATACTTTCCACTGAACTAAGATGGAACAACTATATTGAATCAATAGCTAAAACTACCGCAAGGAAAGTTGGTTCTCTGCGAAGGTTTTTCTCCCCTGAGTCTATCCTTCAGATCTACAAATCAGCCATTTTTCCTTGTAGTGAATACTGCTGCCATATATATATATATATATATATATATATATATATGATGCCACCGCTGTTCATGACGGAGTCCTTGACAAAATCCAAACATGGATATGGAATGTGATAAGTCCTGATTTGGCATCTCGTCTACAGTCACTTTCTCACAGACGTAATGTGGCTTCCCACTATTTCTTCTAAAAATATATTCATGGCAATTCATCTGACAAGATACTTTCACTGTTACCCAAACTACAAGAATTTAAGCTTGCTACTAAGTTGGCATCTCGATCCCACCCGTTCATCGTCGAAACGGTTAAATGTAACCGCATCTTTTACTCCAATATCTTCCTATATCGCACTTCCCGGCAGTAGAACTCCCTTACTCCTACCGGTTTCCCTGATAGCTATAATCTTCAAATATTCAAATGTAATATCAATCGACATTTTCTGATGCCTTGATCCTGATCCCCATCCTTCTCTATATCCTTTCTTCAAACACCCCACTTTACTCTTACTCTCACTCTCTGTAACCCCTTGTGTGCTAGTAATTTCCAGTCCTGACTAAGACAAGGATCCGTCTTGGCACCTACGTTATTCTCTTTGTATCTGGCTTTCCTTGATGGTTATAATCTTCAAATATTCAAATGTAGTGTCAATCGACATCTTCTGAAGCCTTGATCCTGATCCCCATCCTACTCTATATCCTTTCCTCAAACACCTCTCTTTACTCTTACTCTCACTCTCTGTAACCTTTTGCGTGCTTGTAATTTCCAGTCCTGACTAAGACAAAGATCCGTCTTGGCACCTATGTTATTCTCATTGTATCTGGCTTCCCTGATGGTTATAATATTCAAATATTCAAATGTAATGTCAATTGACATCTTCTGATGCCTTGATCTTGATCCCCATCCTTCTCTATATCCTTTCCTCAAACACACCTCTTTATTCTTGATCTCACTCTCTCTGTAACTCCTTGAGCGCTAGTGGCACTCCCGCCTTGCTTGGGGTGAAATCCTTAAAAAGTAATAATTGTCGTTTTCACTTAACATAGATGTTTATATTTCGATCCCTTGGCAAATGAATTTATTGTTTAGTTTCGTCTGCCGGACTAAATATTCGCGAAGATATATATGCGACATCCAGCTGTATTCAAGCCTACGCCCCACTTTGCAGTAGAAACGTTCATTAAATCAGAACATCTCAGTCAAGGAGTTGAATAGTGCCTTAAATCGCAAATATTTTTGTCTCTCGAAACATCCAACTTTTTCGAGTTTCTTATTTTAACGTAAACAAAGCAATTTCTAAAGAAGTGATGGATTTTAGTTTATTAAGCCAATATATGTTACTAATTAAACCTTATTTTTAGTGGATACTCGAATGTAAGAGACACTCCCTTTATTTATTAAAAGGTATGTTTATTTATTTTCATCTACCGGCCTGAATATTCGAGAAATTTTATATATGCTCTTTCCGACAGGATACGAACCTGCGTCTCCTCCTTTACAGAAAAACCGTCCTTAGATTCGACTGTCTGAACCACTAAATGCGTCAACGAACAAGCAATGTTGAATAGTGACTAAAAGCCAAATATGTGTTTTGTATTATTGCCTTTTTATTAGCAGTAAATATGGGCCGGTTTATTTGAGTCGCTGGATACATTTTGGGCATTTATAGGTATTCCCAGTGGCTGGAGCACCGAATTGAACTTCAAATGAGTCCCAACCTTAAGTGGAATTCGTGCATAATCCATCGCTAAAGATGGCGGAAATGGGAGATTCCTAGCTCCTTCTGCTATCCTCTACGTTTCAGAGATCCACATCAGGATGAAAATGGAGTACTTCTGTCATCTATGGACAAGTACTTCCCAGTCTTCATATTCCTCTTTCCATTAAGTCCAAAAGCGTCTCCGCGTCGTCCTTGGTAACAGCTTATTTTGCACTCTACAACCTCTTTCTTAAAGACGAAAGGGTGCAAGTCAAGATCATCCCCATCCGTTCCTTGATAAGTGAACATCGCTACATATGTAATGCTAAGGTCTCGCCACTGAAATAAAATGACAATTATGTATATATGTATGCTCGAAAGCCTGGATGTGTATCTGCCACTAACCTCAGATTATTTATATGGGCGGGTTTGTACAAACTAAAATATATACATCTGTATGTATATTTGTCTATGTGTGGCCAGAGCAAAGACAGAAGACATCCCCTCCCCAACAAACATAAATAATCAAATACAAATAAGCATAAATAGTCCTATTTTTAAAAAAATAAAACCGATTTTTCTGATAATCGCAAAAGCGTGAAACCCAGGGTTACAAACTCATATCCATACAGCAGAATATATATATATATATATATATATATATATATATATATATATATATATATATATACCTAATCAGGGAACAAATATATATATATATATATATATATATATATATATATATATATATATATATATATACACCTAATCAGGGAAAAAATAAATAAAGCAATTTCCACACCTACAAGATTAAAAATAAATCTACACTCATTCCTCTAGTAACCACTTTCAACTCCACTCTGCCTCCACAAATAATCAAAAGTCGCTGGGAAATACTACATCTCAAACCAGGCCTAAAAAAATTGTTTAAGGAACCCGGCCTTCTTGCATATCGTAGACCTAAGAACCTATAAGAAATCATAGGTAGTAACCACGTTTCAGGGGACAAGGTAATCCGTAATAAACTAAGAACAAAAACAGCAGGATTTCCCCAACCATGTAACAACAAAAGAAGTTTATGTTGCAACCATATTAAACACACGAATTCATTCACTAGCTCAATCACTAAATCTACTTTCAAAATCTACCCCATTCTAACTGTAGAATTCATAACATAATTTACCTCCTAGAATGCACACTATGCCTGAAACAATATGTAGGAAAATCTGAATGGCCCTTTCAATACAGAATTAATAATTATCGTACTCGAATTATGTCGACTCCCCATGAAAAATTATTACCTGTAGAACAACATTTCCGGAAAAACACGATTTCAAAACCCATGCGAAATTTACTATAATTGAGATAATAGAAAAGTTTAGAGCAGATAACATTAGAAAGTTCCATGAAAATAAGTGGAAAACGTCTAAAAACTCAATATCCAGCCGGGCTAAACCATAAATTTAACAATATAGATAGCACTAATATATAACTCAACAAATCAAAACCTACCCACATTTTTCACCAACACAAGACAGACATGCTTACGGAGGTGTGGAGGCCTCACACTAATACACACACCCACACTAATATACACACTTACACACATCATACTCACTCACTCCCTAAGAACCAAATAACACACACACAAACACTAAACAGAGACACATCCCCTCTCCAGGACCAATAAAACTGTCAAACTGATCAAGCGAATTCAGAGAAGCAGAGATCCATCCTGCTCTTATCTCAAATAACAACTTAAAAGAGACTGTTTGACCAACACAAGGAATATTAAAAGATGCGTGTTAAAAAGATAAAAACATAAAAAAAAACAAATGAAAACTACAGACAAAATTTCATTTTCTCCATAAAGACATTTATTTCTGTAGTTTACTGCTACCAGCAAGCAGAAATATTTCTTCTCCCGATGATTGCCATTTTGGCCGAAACTAGTCGAGGAATCTAAATGAAATAATAATAAAATAAAAAAACGAAAGAATATTAATCTACAACCCAGTGTGTCTAAAGATTTTTATTTTTTATTATTTTTTATTGTTCAATATATATATATATATATATATATATATATATATATATATATATATATATATATATATATATATTCTTTTTTCTTTTCCCATATCATTTCCGTTAAGTTGACCGATTAAATAGGTCAAAGTCTGATCCTTACCTCCTCCTCCCTCAATATTAAGTATTGCAATAAAAAGAAATATATAAATAAATTTTAAACTCTCCCTTCACTCTCTAAAGTTGACCATGTCTCTCACACCATTACTCATCAGCCTCTAATTCAACTTATATAGGGTTAATACTGCCCGTCAAAAGTGTAAATTTTTAATTCATTTTTCGTTTCACTTTTGAAAGTGAAGTCTGAAGATCCAGAGAAAACTAAAATTCTCTGGTGAAATAAAGTATTACAATGGAACCTTGAAGTGGTCTGTTTTTCTTTAAATTAAATTATTCGCTCTGAATTAACATTTAGCTCTCAGGATTTCGTCCTCCTTTGGATTATCCATACGGATTACCACGATTTTCGTTACATAAATATATATTGAGCGCTTTACAATAAGTGCCGTGCATATATAATATATAAATAATATATATATAAAAAATGCATATATATATATATATATATATATATATATATACACGCACGCATTTTATATATATGTATATATCATTTCCACTGTTAATTTAAACACTGAATTTTCACACAACTTTCGAAAAAAATATAAATAAAATAAATAATAGATAATAATAGGTCTGAATAAATTGAAGCTAAAAATTCATTTGCAAGCTGATATCTCATCCAAACGGCATTCGACAACATTTTTTTACTCACGTTAAATCAATTGATGCTAGAAATGCATTTGCAATCTGACATTTCACGCGAAAGTTTTTCATGAAGCAAATTTTACCAAAATTGAATGAATTGAGATTAAGAAATTCATTTCCAACCTGATATTTTATCAAAACGCTCTTCAACAATTTTTTCATAACATTGAAGGAAATGAGTCTAGGAAAAAATGTTCACCTAATATTTCAGCTACACGCTCTTCAACAAACCCATTTTACTAACGTTGAATGAATTTAGGTTAGAAATTCTGTTTCCCCTGACATTTCAGCCACATGATCAGTGACAAACAAATTTTAATAACCTTGAATCAGTTGAGGCTATAAATTAAATTACAACATGACAGTTCACTAACTCAAGACTTCAGTGAATATATTTGTTTTAATGTTTTGCTTGATGGTTCATTTTATTTCTATAAATATTTCCTCATATAATATTCATCTGAAAGCTGATATGTAGATGTTGTTATTTCGTATATATATATATATATATATATATATATATATATGAATGGATATATATATATATAATATATATATATATATATATATATATATATATATATATATGAATATATATATATATATATATATATATATAAATATGAATGGATATATATATGAATATGAATGGATATATATATATATATATATATATATATATATAGATAGATAGATAGATAGATAGATAGATAGATAGATATGAATATATATATATATATATGATTACGATTCCAATGTATTAAATTATAACCATGGAATATTAGTGTTTGAGCCTTTTATATTATATTCTTACTCTGCCATAGACATTGATTTCTACCTGGATTCTCTCCTCTTGGGAATTTATATATATATATATATTGATGTTTTCGGCTCTTGTTTTGAAACATGAGACCTCTTATGTAGCGTGTTGGAATCATATTTTTAAATAAATAATTATATATATATATATATATATATATATATATATATATATATATATATATATATAGGTGTGTGTGTGTGTGTCTGTATGTGTGTGTGTGTGACTGGTAGAGATAATTCCAAGGAGGATATTAATCCAGAGAGAGCTCAATGCATATTACAGAGGATAAAAATAATAATAATAATAATAATAATAATAATCAAGAAGAATTTCATTTCTGTTCTAATTTATATCGTGAATATCTATATATTCATATCTTCAAACCGAAATCTCTTTGTAAATGGAGACAATATACTGGACTGATATATTAGATTGACAAGGGAAAGGGAAAGCAAGAGAGAAGGAGGGGAAGAAAGAGAAAAGGGGCGGATTGTAGGGTTCTTTTAAAAAATGAGATAGAGAGAGGAAAAGAAAGGGACAAAGTAAGTAATGAATGAGTAGTAGTAAGCCTAAAAAGACGTACCCGGCCAAGAAGTTTTCTCTTAAAATGTTTTGGAAAAGACCAACATTGTATATCAGTTTAAATGCCCTTTGGCAGTTTGTATCTCTGACAAAAAAAAAGTAAATACATATATTGGTTTGACGACCACAACATTATCAAGATGTCTTACACTCAATTTACCGGATACATATTATATCTGTCTATATTTCTGAGATGAGGTATTATGTACTCTTGAGGACAGATGGCATAGTGGATAAAGGCGTTGGTTAGATCCAGTGACAAGACCCAAAGAGTTTCAGTTCAATACCCGGTTAAGGCAGTGGAGAACTTTCAGAGGGAAATTAACAGAAGATAACTGACATCCATTAAACATGGCACGTGGAACTAGAACAATATACCACAATGAGCGAAATAAAGGTTTCAGTTCGACATTCAAACCACATGAAGGAGCCCGGAGCGTACTATGGCAATAAAGATGAGGACAATAGTCTGAATAATGTAAATAATCTACATATTATATCGCACAAAATTTAAAGACATAATCCAGTCCACAATACAGGGAAACATTTGTTGACAACACCAATATACTACACCACGATGAACAAGAAGTTCAAATTTTCGAAGGCCTCTAGAAACCAACCAAGATGGAGCAGAATGTATTACGAGTGTAGTAGCAATGTTTTAAATTGAATTTGACTAAAATTTAACGCCACGTCGGATTTTTTCATCTCTGGTTAGCTCTCTTGCACTGTGGAACCTTGTTTACAAAAACATCACGGCTACAACGGTTCATTTTAAAATAATTATAACTGTTATATACGATTCATATAAACACTAATGAGGATGCCCCAATCCTCATAAATATGTTGAATACTATTTAAAGTGGGGGTAATATGCTGTCTAAGTAGTCTACCTCAAGCAGTGGTTTACATAATTAACGCTGCTGGCGAGTATTGTGTTTTGTTGTTGTTAAAAAGATTAGCATTTCATTTCCTACCTCTGTTTTGGTTATTCCTCATTCAGTAACCTTCACTAGGTTACAACACTCTCTCTACCATTTCGTTCTCCCTCTCTCTACCCATTTGTCCTTTCTCTCTACCCCCTCTCTACCTCTCTCTCTCTCTATCTCTCTCTCTCTCTATCTCTATCTCTCTCTGTGAGCGTGTGTGTGTGTGTGTTATATACCGTACCTAGGAACACTAAAGTGTGTGTCCCAATCCTCATAAATAATTATAATAAATAAAATAATAATAATTCATGCCGCTGGTAAGTATTGTATTTTGTCGATGTTATAAAGTTTATCATTCCATTTCCATCTTCCATTTGGGTTATTCCAACTTCAGTAACATTTCTCTAGGTTACAACACTATCTCAGTCTGTTCATATCTATCTATCTATCTATCTATCTCAGTCTGTTCATATCTATCTATCTATCTCTTTATTATATACCATACCTATGAGCTCTAATGTCTGAGTCTTCATAAATATATTGAACACTATTGTAAGTGGGGGTAATATGCTGCCTAAGTAGTCCACCACAAGAAGTGGTTTACCTATTTCACGACGCTGGCGAGTATTGTATTTTGTTGATGTTATAAAGTTTACCATTTCATTTCCAACCTCTATTTTGGTTATTCCTCATTCAGTAATCTTTTCTAGATTACAAAAATAGCAGACCGCGTTCGCGTGTGTTTACAAAAAATCACCATCTCATTGATCACCCCTGAGAATGACCCCAAAAGTACTTGGGTTAACAAGAATTATGGCACCTTCCTTGATGAATTATTATAAAAATAATTAGTCATATGTCTATATTACACAGGCCTGAATGAAGATATGCTAAATACGCACACAGACGTATATATATATATATATATATATATATATATATATATATATATATATATATATATATATATATATATATAAAGTAATACATTTATTCTCGAAGAAACCTCAACAGAAGCACTGGACGGCCGTTTCGTCCTGTTTAGGACTCATCAGCAGTGCACATCCAATACCGAGAAGTGAAGCCTGGACAGTTAAATTGACAGGCAAACGTCATACCAACTGTACTAACGGGCCTCGGTGACGAAGAGGTAGCGACCTAGACTCGATATTGCGCCGCTCATTCACAAATTCCATGATGGAACACATCCAAGATTCCTTTACCTATAGGAGTGTGTCCCCTAGAGCTACGACTACTATCCCCAAGCCGCTCCATCCAGACCATTAGAAGCCGGTTCAAGCATGGATATACAAATTATAGAAATTAAGGAGGATTTGAGATAATTAATATATATATATATATATATATATATATATATATATATATATATATATATATATATAGTGGGGGTCACCTTTACAAGAATCGAGCGCCGCTCGAGGTAGAGGGTTACGTTAGGAGGTCATTTGTGTGTATAAGTAAGGAAAATAACTATTAACCCATTAGCATTGAACAGGTTAAGATTGTAGTGATCGAGGAAATATCCACTTGGGAGCCGGTTCTATAGGGCAGTGTTTCGTAGGAAGAAACTGCTCGAGTAGAACTCACTTCACACCGATGGAATACTGAGGGAATGTGGTTGGTTTGCTATCATGTAAGTGGCATGGCGTGTTCTTGCTGTCAAGGTTTGCCTCGGCGTTGCCAGGGAATGTACTTCATCCGAGCACTTTCAATAAAAGTAGCAGTAGAGCAGCAAGAGTCTTGCCATATCCTGCCTCATAATCAGAAGTCACAGGCTGTCAAATCAGGGAAGTGTGGTGGCCATGCCAACGGTCCTCCGTGACCTATACAACGATTTGTAAAACTTCGATCGAGACAAGTGCTAACAGTACGTGCCAAATGATGAGGCCCAACACCTTGTTGGATTAATCCTGTTTATAGGCCTATGTTATTAATTGCAAATTATTGCAGCATTTTTAAATAAGCATTTGCAGTCACCATTTGAGTTGTATTGAAATATGTACCAATTAAACCTTGTGGTTTCTGATTATGGGGCATGATAAAGGATCGTGTGTATAGCCAAAAAGTTAGAGACCTGGAAGAACTTAAGGACAGAATAAAAGTTGTAATATCAAACATTCCCCGTGAAATGTTTGTCAAGGCACTAAATTGTACTGTTGATCGCTGCTTTTTGTGAATCAATCATTTTGATGGATAGGTGGGGACTGTTCAGTAAACACTGAATAAATGATTCCTCTCATACTAGTGTTAACATAATTTTGACTCACTTCTGTATATACTTATACAACCATGAAGAGATATTAGCCCGATGAAGTCCCAAGGGACAGAAAGCTTCACATGAAAACTTTTTCCACTTTGCTATACATCTTCCCTCCAAAACTGTTCTTGATATATAAAAAATATATATATATATATAGTTATCCCACACACTCACACACACATATATATATATATATATATATATATATATATATATATATATATATATATATATATATATATATATTAGGGTGAATTAAAATTATGTTAACATTAGTCCTTCGATGTCTCTAACTTCTTTCTCTACACGTGGACCTTTATCCTACCCCATAACCAAAAGTCACAAGGTGTCAGATCAGTGGAATGTTGTGGCCATGCCAATGGTCCGCCGCGACCTATCCAACGATTTGGGAAACTTTGATCAAGACAAGCGCGAACAATACGAACAAAATGAGGTGGTGCAGCATCCTGTTGGAAAAACCCTGCTCGTCTGATTTGTAGGGGTATATTATCAATGGCAAATTCTTGCAGTATTTGTAAGTAAGCATTTGCAGTCATCGTTGGAGTTGTAAAGAAATATGAACCAATTCACCCTGTGACTTCTGGTTATGGGGCATGATAAAGGATCGTGTGTATAGCAAAAAAGTTAGAGACGTCGAAGAACTCAAGAAATAAATAAAAGTTGTAATATCAATCATTCCCCATCAAATGTGTGCCAAGACACTAAATTGTACTACTGATCGCTGGGTTGTGTCCATCAATCATGCTGATGGATAGATGGAGACTGTTCATTAAACACTGAATAAATGATTCCTCTCATACTAGTTTTAACATAATTTTGACTCACTCCTGTATATAATATTTTAAGAAAATAATTTGATAATTAATTACTTCATAAATAATATATCACATCCTCTGAATCATATGCTTTAACCATTAATGGGAGCACAAATGCAGATACTGCGATATTAAATTGAAACTGATCTTTAAATCACCAAAATCACCAATACTTAAATAATAAAAAAAGATATTAAGATTGTTAAAACACGAACAAGTCATAATGTGATGTTTTTTTGTTTTTTTTTACTGCAATAATGTCAGAAAAGCCAAAACATAGACCACTCATTATCGACAGAAATCATTACAGAAACATCTGATCTGTATGACTTGCTTTTCGACCAACGAACATCGTTTAGCAAAAGTGATTATTCCCATTTTCCCTAATGAAATTGAAGATTACAATAACAAATAAAAACTATACAGATAGCATTTAATACGCCTGGAGTTATCTCCCTTAATCATTTTGGGAGTGCACATGGAGATACAGGAATATTAAGTTGGAAATATTTATCGAAATGACGTTACTCTTCAAATTAGAACCTGTAAACCATATTGCGCAAACAAAACACGCTACAATGTACCGTTTTTACTGCAACCCGAATAGCAAATAGTAGATAATACATTTATAGAGAGAACTTAATACAGATACCAACTAGTTTGGGAGATTGTTTGTCAACTGTCGGTTATTGTTTAATAAACTGTGCAATTTCATTTTGAACAAAATTCCTGTAGAATTTGAAAAGTTTCCTCTCGTCATAAATGCGTTTTATTTCGAGAATGAAAGGAGAGGCTTCAAAATCCTCTTCTTCAAATTGAACAAAGTAGTCATATTCGATTTCAGTAGAGGCAAATGCACGTAGAGATGACGTTTTAATATGAAAGTTGTTGAGCTTCAAAATTGTCTTTTCTGCATTACATTTTTTTATCCGGTATCATTGTTAGATGTCGAATTGACAAGTGTGAGGATAAAGCAAGATGTTTCGTTGTGATGGGTGGGCAGGGACGTTAGGCCTAGGAGGGTGACAGATAGTTTCAGCTTTCAACAACAAAAGGAACACAAAAAAAACAACGAATCGCAGGAAGCCGAGTAATGTTTGCATATCTAAGATTCAAATTGATTTTCTCTCCCGAACACAGATAACAAAATATTTTCCTAAACCATACAAATCTGATTTCCAAACAAAGCATTACACAACTTAGCAGCCTGAAAGAAACATCGTGAATCTATCTATCTATCTATCTATCTATCTATCTACACACACACACTCACACACACTCATACCCCCTTATATATATATATATATATATATATATAAAGAGAGAGAGAGAGACAGAGAGAGAGATAGATCATGAATCTATATATGCATATATGTGGCATTCACCTATTTATATGATGAAATAAGTATATATATATATATATATATATATATATATATATATATATATATATATATATATATATATATATATATACAGTGGGGGGAAACAAATATTTCTGCACATACAAATTTTGTATATACAAATTTATTGTATTTCTAACTAATGAATAAACATAATTTTCATATAATTAAATGTACACAGATGCGTAATAACTAAATTCGTATAGAAAACAAAAAAATTGATTTAATGGAAATAAATCTCATTTACTATATTTACATAATACTCATTCGCCTCTAACTCTTGAAATGTCGAAAGCATAACTAGTTCTAATTTCTATATTCCCCACTCTATAACCTCTGAACACTATATTAATTATAATTTATAAACTTTCCCCTACGCTAAGATCTCTCCAATGTCTTTCTTTTAATCCGTTACATCCTTTTGCTGATATCTTTGAAAGTTATTTTTAAACCCCTTTTTTATTCCTCTTTTAATTTTAAATTAATATTTCATTCTTCATATAATCCCAAATTAATGTCATAAGGTTAATATTCGGGGTTAATTTTATAAAACTTCTCTCCTTTAAGACAAATAGCTTCCCCACTCCTCTGACACTGACTCGTGTCTTTCATCTGACGGAAACATTGAAATGAATAAATTCTGTATTAGATTTTCGAATAGTGTTGATTTTATTTTTTATAGCTTTCACAGTTAAATTTCTATTTCTGACAGGAACTCAGTCTACACCGGGGTTGATAAGACAGACGACCGATATCTTCCTCTGTGGAAATAGGCTATTCCCCATATGAAGTGATCTTGGATTTTACCGTTTATTAAACTTTTCTTTTTCAGCCTGTTTGTCGATTCGTTTTCTATTATTCATGAACCAGAATTTGTAGATTATATTTTTTTCTGTTCATTTTAATGCAGTGAGAAAAAACGATTACGATAAAGTAAGTGTGATAATTATATTCAAGCTGCTATTTGAAGTTCTTTTTTTCACCCCAAGCAAGGCGGGAAGCCATTAGCACGCAAGGGGTTACAGAGTCTTGGAGCGTGAGCAAAGAGGAGTGATAGAGGAAAGGATGAAGAGAAGGATAGGGGATAGATCAAGGCATCTGGAGACGTCGATTGATATTACATTTGAATAGTTTGAGATTATAGCTATCGGAAACAGGGAGGGAGTTCCACAGGCGAGAAGTGCTAAATATGAAGCTATTGGAGTAGAAGAGGCGGCTACATTTAACAGCTTCAACAGTGAAAGTTTGTGAGCGAGATGCCAGTCTAGTTGAGCGCTTAAATTCATGAAGTCTGTGAACCAGCGAAAGCAGCTCAGCGGAGCAGTTACCATGAAAGTATTTGTAAAAAAGACAGAGAGAGGCAACGGCATGTCTGTGAGAGAGCGACTGCAGGCCAGATGCCAGATCAGGGCCAATTACATTGCATATTCGTCTCTGTATCTCATCAAGAACTTTGAGACAAACAGAAGGGGCTCCAGACTATAAATGGCAGCAATACTTCATGCAAGGGGGAATGGTTGATTTGTAGATTTGAAGGATCGTCTCCGCCGAGAAAAATTTCCTGGCGCGGCACAGGGTAGCCAACTTTCCTTGCGGTGGACGAAGCTATTGACTCAATGTATGCTCGCTTCTTCTATCAAGTTATTTCAAAAATAATCACGCGTCTTTTCTACGCTTCCGAAAATGTCGAGAAAGACGGTAAATATTAAACTTTTTTTAAAAAAAATAAAAACAGTCAAAATCTATCCATATAATGAAAAAAAATCTGTACATCGTTCACGTAATTGGCAAGGGGAAAACATCCACACCGATCAGTCTTTCCACCAGTCTTACTTGCTTTTTTACTTTTTCTGTGGTTTTGGATTTTAAAAGAGATAAAATAACAACTATGTCAGTGCGTTTCATTTCTTGTAAATCAAAATATACATGTAAAGCATAATATTCTGGTTCCCATCTAGGGTTGCCCTCAGCATTGCACCCACGAGATCATGCACAGAATTCATCGCACCGATACTAGCGAGTGGCTTTTGCATTTCTATTTGCTGTGTTATCGGGTCACATGACTCTCCCGCGCTTAGAAATGCTGTCTGTATTTGGCCGTTGAATGGAATCTATCCATCTTGGATAGGATTCACGCCTGATTCGGATTCGTAATTACCTGACGAATGCTTTTTAATATTGTGTCCCCCATCCGCCTGTTTCTCTATTGAACGTAAATCCGGAAAAGAAATGAAGAAAAAAAATTTATTTTTTTTTTTTTTTAGGCGGGAAACAGTGAAGGGCAAGATGTCTGTCGTTGGTAATGGAAGAAAAAAATTAAAATATTTTGCGCTGTTTAACCTGCAGGGAAGATTCACAATCGTGAACTCCAGTGTGTGAGGTGTGGTGTCTGGAGTAAAGGACGTGTGTTGTTTTGAAATCGTTTCTTTGAGGACGGCGAGGCAGAGAGAATCAAGAGGAGGGGGGTAAAAATGCTTAAATATTTCGCTTGGGTTTAATTCTACTCTTTCGTTCTGATTGACGTATGTGATGATTTTCAAAGTACTACTGTCAAGAAATTGTTAAGTACTGCCTTAAATACCCTGGCTTTACGGAGGGGGGCGTTTTTTGTTTGTTTTTTTAACACACTTTTTTGTTTATATTCCAATATTTAATTTTATACTAACTTTAAAACTGATAATAGCAATGGTAAAATATTTTTTGCCTTAGAAGCCAGAAAATATTGCTAAGCAAATTATTATTTTATACATCTCACGAGTATTTCATATTTCAAAAGCCCTAAAAAAGTCAGGCATATGGAACGAGTTTCATTGAGCTCAGATTAAGGGTTGCTAGATTATGCGAGGTTAAATATATATATTAATATATAATACTAGCCATTATGGATATCTAATAACAGCAATTTTTCTCAATATTGCAGCACTTTCCATAGTATGTTATTGTATGGTATTATTGCTGTTTCTATTTAAATTTCAAGAAACAATAAGCCTCTGCCATACTCTATAACTCTCCTGTAAACTTCAAACATCGTTAGTATCATTTATTCAGTTTTACATCGGTAGATATTAGCGGTTTATTTTCTGTAGATATCAAGTGACAGCAAGTATCTTTTGGATATTCTAAACTTCATTAGTATTTTTGCTTTTATCCAGTTTCCCATCAGTAGAAATTTGTAGCTTTCTGTAGATATCAGTTGACAATAATTCTCTTCTGTATTCCAGGACTCTCCTGGGTATTTCAAACGCCGGTCGCATTGCTGTTGTTATCGGGTTTTTCCAACCGTGGAAATTGGTGACTCTATATATCAAGTGACAGTAAGTGTCTTCCATTTTCCAGCATTCTCCTCGGTATGCGTTTCACCATTAATACTGATTTTGCTTTTCAGCTTTTAACCCCTGCAGAATTTACAAGCTTTTTCTATATTTTAAGTGACAGAAAGTTACTTTTCAGTGCTCCAGAACTCTCCTCAGTATTCATGTCCACGTTAATACAGATACTTTATTAGGCTTTCACACTCGTTGAAATTGATAGTTTTCTGTTTAAGTGATATCATTTTTGCTATAGCAGCACTCTCCTCAGTATTCTTACGATCACGTGTCCAATAACCCATTAGTGCCGTAGGGGCACTACATGTACTCTAGCTGAAGTTGCAGTGGTGTGTCTTGGGCAAAATAGCCTGACGGAGCCCAACACTCTTCAAGCTGTTTTGAATTCAAAGTTTTCCTTCTTCTCAACTAGTCGCCAACTAAGGCTATCCAACCCAGTCTCTCCTGCTATTTACCAGAGATGAGATAGATTAAAAGCTTTCCCAGGAGCATTCTAACTGATATAAATAAAGCTGTTAGCTTAAGACGATATCACGCTGAAGCACTGACTCTCGTACATCAAAGTTAAGCAACGTCGAGCCTAGATGGGTGACCACTTGGAAATACTAGGTGCTCTAAACTTAGATGTACGGGTGGTGTAATGATAACCGCTCAGATTTGTAAATCTTGAAGCTAAGTTCAAATTTCCTTTGCTTTGTTTATATTCATTTATGCGCAAATAACGTTGGGAAAAGTAAAAATCCACCACTTCTCCCCCCAGCTATGGGTTAATGCGCATCACCAAATCTTGATCCCCAAAAAGAAAAAAAATCTTACACTCTAAAAATATTTTCTGTATTTTAAATAATCAGCAGTGGTTTGATAAGCCGTAAAAAACAAATCAATATAATCAAGATTAATATAACTGTTTTTGTCCTTGGCTAGAGACGTTTGGCCGAACGGACATTTCGCCGAACGGACATTTCACCGAAAAAGTACAAGTAAAAATAGTAACAAGCAATAATTTAAATATTTTAATTAATAGTATTATAAGGTAGAATAGGACTAATAATTACCACTGAATTCCAAGTGATTAAATTCGTAAGTCTAAATATAAAGTTAAGAGTTTTCTTATTTCAATATTTGTTTATTGAAATTAGTATTTTTTTTAAAATTGAGAGTATTTGGTTAAAAAGTAGCACCTAATTATTTAAATTCGTATTTAACAGTAAGATAAAAGCTAGTCAACCCCTTTAATATAATAATCATTAAAAGCGAAATTATAAGATCTTTCATATCGTAAAAACTTAAGATTTTTGCTGTAGTAAAATGTGCTTTTTCTCAAAATACTTATCATTTTACAGTAATATTTGAAGCCTGTCAAAAAACGAAGAATTATAAATTAATACAGTAAATAAATATAAATATATGTAGCACATTACGATAAAGAGTGTGACATACATGTAAGTACGCCACTACATTTTCGGCTAAATGCCCCTTGGGTCCGTCGGCTAAATATCTATCGGTAAAATGTTCGACGGCCAAATGTCCGAGTACGTTTTTGTTACGTCTTCACAGTCGTATCTGATCTGTTTAACCTATACGGACAGGCAATACTGAGAGAATTGGAGACCCTACCGGAGTTTAACATTAGGGGCCACAATCATAACAATATAAGATACGCAGATGATACAGTACTGATAACAGACTCGGAAAAGAAATTACAAAATCTCCTACAGAAGGTAGCGACGGAAAGTGAGAAGAAGGGACCAAGCATAAACTACAAGAAAACAGAATGCGTGGTCATCAGTTAGAGGATGAGCCCGAAATGCAATTTACAGGTCGGAAACACTAGAATCAGACAGACGTGGATGTTTAAATATCTGGGAAGCGTTTTGACAGAGGACGCTAAGTGCGACACTGAGATCCATAGACGTATTGGGATGGCCAAGGACACATTCCAAAAGCTGTGCAGATTATTGCTAGACAGCAGGATTTCTTTGGTAACAAAGAAAAGAATATTGAGCTGTTACGTGACAGCTGTCCTTTACGACAACGAGTGTTGGACGATTTCCTCAAAGATGAAGAAAAGGCTCGAGGCGACAGAGGTGTTGTTCTACGGAAAGATGCTAAGGATATTATGGACCGAGAGTGTGAGCAACGATGAGGTCTTAGAGAGATGTGGTTCTACAGAAGGATGCTAAGGATCCTAGATGATTTATTAATATTTTTTGGCGTTATTGGTTCTTATTATTTCTATATTTTTCCTGTTCTTCCAATTTTCTTTACCAATAATAATTGGCACCTTCATTCCCTATTAGTTCTTTCTGGCACCATATACTCTGTTCATTTTCTCCGTCTATTGTGTTCATCTAGCTGAAAAGCACGAACTAGTTAGATTCTAGGCAACTGGTTTCGCTGATCGTATTGGCACAAGGAATTCGAATTTTTCTTCTTGTCTTTAGTTGCTTTTCTCCATTGAGCATCTGAGCAATCATAGCTTTCCAGAATTTTCTCTTCTTTGTAGTTCTATGCAATATTTATCACCTTGTCAACGCCCTAACCCCGGTTATAGTACTGGTCACCAAAGTTAAGCAACCTCAAGCCTAGTCTATACCTAGATAGTCCTGGGTAAGACGATCAACTACATCCGGCACCAATGCTACAGCTCGGGAGATTGGAGGTTTTCAGCAGCGTGGAACTATTTCTTAATTGCTGTTATTACCATATCCACCCCGACGGACTGAGGGAATTTTTTGTCCCTTGCCCGGATGTACGCGCTCGGGGCCCCACTTTAAAAATGACCTTGTGTCACATCTCGTCCTAGTGATGGGACGAGTAAACACCGCGTATAAATTACTGTTTTTGTCATCTCTCAGTTGTTTCTCTGTCTTCGGGCAGAGTGTGCTCAGGAGCAGCTCCGTCGAGGGCAGTCGCAACTGAGAAAAATCGTACTCGGAGGTACCCAGCCCTGGGGAACAGATGCTCGAGGCTGCCCAGTCTCATTGCACTCGAGAAAGGGATCGGTGCCTAGTTTACGCGCTCAGGCTCCCTACATTAACCCCGACCTTGTATCTCAGTGGGGGGCAACGGTAAATATTTACTATAAAGTAGTTATCTATTCGTGCGAGAATTGTGTTCCAATTTCGCATTTATTCCATTATATAGGTTTTACTTAATTAGCTATCATGTTTCTCTAACTCTTAAAATGCTGAATGTATAACTAATTCTAATTTCTATTTTCCCATCTTTACACTATATTAATTTTATCTTATAAATTGTATCCTGTTCTGTCACCCATTTAATAAAAATAATTGTTTGTACGGAAAGTAAGGATCTACGTACATCAAATCGTCTTTAAATTAAGTAGGAGCAGGAGAATTATCGTTGAACTTTTAAAACGTAAGCTTAAACATTAATTCAATACTTAAATGCAACGATCAATTTTGAGTTCTTCTGCAGTTTATTGATGCCTATCGCATCTCCTCCTCCATAGCTACTATGATGATGGCCAAACCAAGATTCCTCCACAGGAGTTAGCTTTAGAGTTTAGCTGCAATTTTGATTTTGGATACAAAATAAAAAAAACGATTTATTCCCCTTGCACCATGAAAGCAATGATAACAACTAGTATAATATATTAATATATATTTTTTTAACCTCGCATAATCTGGTAACCTTGAATCTGAACTCAACGAAAATCGTTCCCTGTGCCTAACTTTTCTAGGGCTTTTGAATGAGCTATGAATCATTGAAATTGGACCGGGGGGCGGAGGAGTTGCTTGGAAACACACACGCGTATAAAGATTAGCTGTGTCTTTTATTCTGTGACCCACTAACCTGAGTAGTCCTCGGGTGTTGTTAAGGATGAAAGTCAATGTCAAAAACAGTCTAACCGTAGATAATTTCAAATGTTTGTTTTCTTATTAGTTACTTTTTGAAAGCATTGATAAAAAATAGTCGGTCGATAGAATGAATTCCCAAAATAATAATTCTCCAAATTTTAAAGGCATTAATATCTCGTTTTCGATTCACGTGGCAAGTGCAGGATTCTTTAATTTAGTATCTAAGGTCGATTCCCCACGAATTACTTTCTTAAATCATTTCATCCGAATCAAGGCGATAAGGTCACTCCGAGAGCAAGAGGTTGACAAGGAAGAAAAATGAAAGGAGAAAAAAAGACAGAAGATAGCCAGTGATTTTGCATTTAAATTTAAGATTGTAGTTGGCATGGAAGCAGGACATCGAAATGGCGTTCCACAGGCGAGAAGTGCGTGAAAAGACACTATTAGAATAGAATTGACGGCTGCATCTAGCTAGATTAATAGTTAAATGGTGAAACCTCATCAGACAAATTACTATGAATATACTTGTTGAAAAGACAAACGGAAACCATTCCAAAATGGTGACAATATGACTGAAAGGAGATGCCAGGTTAGGATCCGCTAGATTACGGACCCTTCTCTGGATTTTGTCAAGAATCTCAACAAAAATAGACGCAAGTAATTGATCAGAATTTATTTATTTATTTATCTATCTATCTATCTATCTAAGTCTGTACATTATCTATCTTTCTATCTATCTAAATATGTTCATTATGTATATAAATCTCTATATATGTGTGTGTGCGTGCGTGTGTGTGTGCGTCTGTTTGTGTGTGTGTGTATGTAAGTCTGTCATTATCTATTTATCCATCTATCAATTTAAGTCTGTTCATTATCTATCTATCTATCTATCTATCTATCTATCTATCTATCTATGTGTCTGTGTGTCTACGTAAGTCTGTCCATTATCTGTCTATCTATCTGTCTCTGTCCCTGTTTCTGTCTATCCCTCTCTCTAATTATATATATATATATATATATATATATATATATATATATATTATATATATATTATATATGTGTGTGTGTAAGTCTGTTCATTATGTATCTATCTATGTAAGTCTATTCATTATCTAAGTCTGTCCATTATATATATATATTATTTATCTGTCTGTCGTTGAATCTAAATATGTTCATTATCTATCAATTTATATATATATATATATGTGTGTGTGTGTATGTGTGTGTGTATAAGACTGTTCATTATCTCTCTATGTAAGTCTGTTCATTATCTATCTATCTCTCTATATATATGTGTGTGTGTGTGTGTGCGTGTGTGTGAGTCTGCCTGTGTGTGCAAGTCTGTTCATTATCTCCTTATTTAAGTATGTTCATTATCTATCTATCTATCTATCTATCTATCTATCTATCTATCTCAGATTGAAGGTTTCACTTACCTTATATCCAAACAGAGGTCCTACTTGATAGCTCTTGTCAGCATGTTAATCTTTACAATAAAAATGTTGTCTTTGTAGTTTAGTTGTTGATCGAAGCCACACTCAATTTCTAATGTGCACGTCCATATGATAGGGTTTCGATTCCAAGTTAAAATCAAATAGTTAATCTTCAATATATAAAGTTGCTTTCAACTTTGAAAACTGGTAAAACCTATTAAAAAGTTCTCGAAATTGTACTAAGAAAATACACTGTGTGCTGCCGGAGCATAACAACTTTAGCAGTACTTTACGATGACATTATTATGGTCGAATTCTTTTTCACTCGGCGCCTTACGTTAATGGCCTTGTACCAGACTAAACTAGGCTAAATAAATACAATGTATGCTGCCGTAGTGCAATATTTGTATTTTAATCGGAGAGGACTTTAATATTGGGAGGTATTTATTCTCCAGGAAAGCTCCAGGTTAATTACCTTGTGTCAGACTTAACTAGTTTAAACAAACATTCTAAATGCCGTGATAGTGCGGGAAACTTTAATATTGCACTATGATGACATTAATATATATTGATATTTTTGCTCGATGGATCCCCCTATTTAATAACCCTTTGCCAGCCTAAGGTATGGCTCGTTGAAAACACAAATACTTGTCTTATGCATGTAGTTATTTGGTATCAAAACTTATGGGGTACTTAGATTGTAACACCCACCTCCTCCGAAAACAGCAATTTTATTAGAAGCAGTATGTGGTTTTCTGCCCGGCTTGAAAAATATTTATATATAAAGTTAGAAATAATATATATTGATAGTTTTATCCAGATATTTTTCTATTAACAAAAAAATATCCTCTCAATGAAGAAGCTCTAAAGCCCTTAATTTTTATGAGTTTCTTTTCCATTTCTTGTTTGTTTACGACTTAACATTGTTTACTCGCTGAAGGGGTCGATTATCAACGCTGAAAAAAAATCGAGGCGTTTTAGTTGGGATTATTGATTTACTTTAACTGTCTCCAGTTTTTTTTTTTTTTTTTTTTTCACTTTCGGGTCACGGCTCACTCGATGGAGTTAGACGCCATTTTCCAAAAAGATTTCTTTAATTTCTAATATAATTTCAACTTGGAAATATAACCCGAAATTTGAAACGTCTACGGCTGCGGGTGTTTTTCTTCTAATGTGTCAGCAAATTGAATGTTAACCAGTCTATTGATAAGTTTTGCAATACTGACTTTAATATGAAAGAGTAAAACATTGTGATAGAAAGAATGAGAGGTAAGAAAAATAAAAAAGAAAAGGATTGGTAATGATAAATAAAGAAAGAAAGAAATATTTCTATCATTTCGCCTATGAAAGTATATAAAGCCACAAGAGATGACTGAGAATGAACCTGAAAATGCGTTCAGTAGATAAAGAAAAACAGAGGGAGAAGATATAAAAACGATCAGTTTTTAAGGAGAGAGATTAATACCGGATTTAATCTTTTGAAATTGTACACTCTACCCTTGTGCAAATTAATTGAAACAACTGCTTTAGTTTCCATTCTTTTATTTTCTCAATTCTGGACCCACTGGAATGACAGGGTGTAATCGATTTCTAATTTTATCTCAGATTAAGTCATTTGCAGTGGTGTGCAGTAATATGAATCTATTTTCGGGGTGTATGATGAAATTTGTTTGGCCTCGAAAAATATTGCGTCAGCCGTGATTTCATCAGATTTACATCACACCCAGACACTATTGTCTCGACTGTCGATTAGTTGTCGTACGGGCATTTTCTGCGATGGACGTTACTCGGCGGAAGCGTATGAAAATTATAACACTGCATGAACACACTGGCAAGCCTTACCAGTGAGCAAGTCAAAGCTGTCGTATAGGAAGTCTATTTGGATATAAGATGAGTGAAAAAGGACATAAAAACCTGCAATGTGAGATAGATAGATAAGGAACAGCCTTAGATAGATAGATAGATAATGAACAGACTTGCACACACATGCAGGCACACACATGCAGGCACACACACACACACACAACACACACACACACACACACATATATATATATATATATATATATATATATACAGATAGATAGAAAAATAGGTAGATAGATAATATGATATTTTTTGATAGAAAGATAGATAATGAACAATATATATATATATATATATATATATATATATATATATATATATATATATATATATATATATATATATGAAGAAATATAGTTTTAACGTATGCTCTATTTATGGAATAATGTGCTCAATATTAGAGATAGAGCGTATGTAAATATAAGTATAAAATTGAACATTGAAGTCAACCCTCAGAGGCGACAGTCTGTTTCATGCTAGGCGCAATCGTCAGGCCGCCTATTTCTGATATTGAGCACTTTATCCCATAAATATGGAACACTTTAAAACTATATATATATATTAAATATAGCAGACAGCGAATATCTATTATGTTTTATTATGAGCCGTTCTAAGCTTCGTATACTTGCTTCAGTTTCGGGAGAAAATAAAAACAAAAACTATCCAATATTGGATATTTTTATTTTGCTGTTCTTCGATCTAAGCATTCGGATCACATGTGACATGGTCAGAGTGTTTATATTAAGAAACATTTCTTAGAAAAACATAGCCAGGTACATAATATTAGACCTTCTTAAATTATCGACTATCATCCATATTCAGGAATGTTGTTCCAATATTTTCTGAAAGTTGCTAAGAGCAAATATTGAACGACTTGATTGGGAATTTCAACAGATATTTTGTTGCCGTAAAACTCGCCATGAGCTTATTCAATCATTAACAGGAGAGTTAAGATTCATCAGAAAATTCAAATAGGAAAACCGTCACATTTTCACAAATATTTATAGCTGCTAACATTGTAGATGAATCAATAATTTTTCCATGACGTTTTTTTTATATCTCCTATAGAATTAAAAAGACATTAAACTAGACCCAAAAGACATTAAACTAGACCCAAAAGACATGAGTTCAATACCAGGCCACAGCAGTGGTAAACCAAAAATTTGGAGAGTTCACTTAAAGGGAAATAACTGAGAAATCCAGAAGAGGTATATCACATGCAACTGAAACAATCTACTCCGGTAGACGAAATAAAGGGTTCTAAATTCCATTCACCTGAAGAAGGCTGGAGGGTGCAACGGACGAAATGTTGTGAATATTGCAATGAAGATGGGGATAACAGTCCAGTCCTAATAATATAAATAATGCAAGTCACCATATTACTTTTTCTCAGAGATATCGACAGATATTTAACTAAAAATTAAGAGAAAGCTCGTTCCAAATTCATTTTCCCAAATTTACGAAGAACTCACAGACAGGGCTTTATATAGAAAAATACATACAGTATCTGAATATTATTCAACCAAGTTTCGCTGAGGGCTACCCTATGCCGAAGGTCCTAGAACTTAAATGGAAAGAAAACGTAAATATATATATATATATATATATATATATATATATATATATAGAATCAATCAGCAATATTAATGCAATTAATGGCGAAATCACTTAGCTAGTGGAACATAATGTATGCATTAAAATACTGTTAATCCATTGAATGATGTGATCCTCATTTATAAAACTATGTCAGATGTTTCTAGTGTATATTTTTTAAAGTTAAGCAAGTACTTTCGAAGACAATGTCTCCATCCTCAGGCTGTATTTTTTTCCTTTAAAACTTAAAGTTAAAACTTGAAGACGAAATAATTGTTTGTAGACCGAAAGATGTTTTTAAGGAATGTGCTATTTATTGACGCTTGTACAATCTCGGAACGTGCGAGTCGCAACGCTAAAGTTCAAAATTTCAAGTTAGAATTTTTATATGAATTTTGTAATATAGTAAATCCACGAATTCTTTTTTACAAGTGTTTTTCAGTTAACATGACAGATATATATATATATATATATATATATATATATATATATATATATATATATATATATATATAAAATTCTATGACTTCTGTTATTCCTGCTGTCCGTCCGTCACACCCTCTAAAATAGACCTACATTGACCGATTGAAACCAAATTTTGTGGAGAAGTGCAAACGGGCATTTGGTTTTGATAGGGTGCGTAGCTTAGCGCAATAAATTTTCATTCATTTTCTTTTTTTGGGGGGGGAATTCAGTTTTATTATTTAACATACAAAATACTCACAGTATTTTAAAAACAATTTAATGGTTAAAATAACAAATACATACGTGTTGCCAAAATTTCTAGTGAAACAAAAAGTAATAAAGAAAAAAAGAAAAATACAATATTGTTTTTTTACATATATATTTTTTTTTTTTAGTTTTTATATATAAAACAATCTAGTTTCCAGCTCGCCAGGAACTTGCGAGAACTATAAACAAATCCCAAAGCCAAAGGCTTCGAAATTTGACTCCAAAAATGAATATATATGCACGGGCAGTTGTATGTTGCCTGCTCAAGAGTAAGAAATTTAAATAATATATTCTTCACTGTTAAAAAGGAAAAATAAATAAATTTTCCTAACTGATATTGTTTACCATGAAATTCTATAAAATTAAATTAAATTAAAGAAATTATTAAACATTAAAGTAAGGTTTTTGTCAAAGTATTTTTCCAAATAAATCAGCTTATTCAAATTTCATCAATTGGTTTGCGAAACGCAGAGTTTGTAAATATCGACAAAAACGTTAGCGATAACTTCGACGATATTAAATACTGTGAAGTTTTTAACGGGTGTCAGCGTGTTGCCAAAAAATTCTAGTGAAGTAAAAAATATAAAGAAAAATAAAAGATTAAGGAATGGAAGAAAAGAAGAAGAAAAAGAATGAAGGACGATGAAAAAAAAACCGATAAAGGAGATATTTCGATGAAAGAGAAAGAGGAAGAAAAAAAAATGACGAATGTGTCAAAAAATAAACAAACACGAAGACGCGATACAACGAGGATGGAGAAAATAATTCAAGAATTCCTAATACATTTAAGAAAAAAAAAGTTCAATTTCAGTTGAAAGCTCATTTGAAAATATTTTTCAAAGACAAATAAATCTTTAGCATGACGCTTCATCGCCAACTACGAAACAATTATCTTAAATCATTCTCCTACTTGAGAAAACGTCAATTTATTGCCATCTTTCTGCAACAATGTGTTCTCCATTCAGAGACAGAAATAAAGCAATATATCAAATCGTGCATTATTTACATTATTCGGACTGTTACCCTCGTCTTCATTGCCATATTCACAATGTTTCGGCCGTTGTGCGCTCTGGCCTTTCTCAGCTGATTAGAATTTCGATCCTCAAAGACATATGGCCCAGTGGATAAAGACGTTAGTTACATCCAGTGACTAAACCCAAAGTTGTGAGTTCAATACAAGGCTATAGCAGTGTTGAACGCCAAAATTTGGAGAGGTAAAAAAATGTGACATCTGGAAGAGGTATGGCACGTGGAACTAGAATAATGTAACCCGTTAGACGAAATAGTGTGTTCTGTTCAAAATTCCAATCACCTGAAGAAGGCCGGAGCGTACGACGACCAAAACATTGTGAACATGGCAATGAAGATGAGGATAACAGTTCGAATAACGTAAATAAGGCAAGTAATCATAATATCATAATACCCCATCTCATATATATATATATATATATATATATATATATATATATATATATATATTCGAAAATTATAATATCAATATGTCATAAAACCACTACGATAATAGCCACTTTCTTTGAATACATGTGGTCTCTTATCAAGTGATGGTTTTGATGTAGAAGAAAGGGTTTTAAAAGGTTCAAATTGATCAAACCTTTTAGAACCCTTTATTCTACATTCAACACCATCACTTGATAAGACACCAGAAGTGTTGAAAAAAATGGCTATTTTTGTAGTGTTTTCATAATATATTTACGTTATAATTTTCGAATAAATAATTATATATATATATATATATATATATGCTCTACTGTCTATTGAGCACTCTCTTAAGAATAGTATTTTTTGGATATTGGAATTTATTCCATATACACCAATCCTATACTTTACATATATATATATATATATATATATATATATATATATATATATATATATATATATATGAAATCAGCAATAAAGCAGAGTGGAAGATAGTGTCGTGCTAATCTTACACGTCAGGTATTTCTACCTGCTTGTTCTCCGTCGTCAATCAGCATTCTGTATATTATTATTATTATTATTATTATTATTATTATTATTATTATTCACCAGCCCTCGAACACCGTTGACAAGTCCAAGAATGACACGAACAACTACTTCAACCACCAAGTAGTACAACTGTATATCTTTTTCATCAATTCCTTCATTGTTCTTTTATTCTTCTGGATCTATTTTTTTTTTATTTCTGGTGGTCACAAACTCAAATAAAGAAAAGAGGTATAGGAAGATTATTTTGCGCCGAACATTGGAAGTGGCAAGGCCTAATTGATTCGAGAGACAGGAATCAAAAACTAGCCGATGATAATCACCATTTTGAGTGCTAATCAAAGACCTGGACAGAAACATCACAGCTAACTCCACGACGCAGCTAACTTAATTATTATTCGACAAATATCAAATGGTTTTGTTTCAGCCGTCAGAAACGTATTATTATTTCTAACAAATCTACAGTAAACTGTTCTAATCTATTTTTTTCTATCTATGAAAGATTGTTCTCATTTGTCTATCTGATGTCTCTACAATGTTGCAGCAAACCCGACACTTGACAAAAAGAAAACGAAATAAACAATAAAAGCAAAAGTTGTATATGTAGATACCTGATAGTTTGGCAATTAATGTTTTCTCTCTACCCTTTTCCAGGATGGAATATGAGCGCAGAGCAGCGGTAGTAGCTTCTTTTCACGTCGGGAAGAAGCCTGCGGAAGTGATGGCCTTGTTTGGGTTCAAGAGGACCATGGTCATGAACATTTGGAGGAAGTGGAAGGCGTGTGAGAACAAGGATGAGTTTACTGCCAAGCGAAAGGCTCACAACATTAGGACCGACGAGTTCGTCGCCGCCGTCAAGGAGACAGTCGACAATGATGGAAGCCAGAGGTACGCCAAGATCTCCGCTGACATGAGCTGTCACAAGTTGACAATCTGTCCAACTTTCAAGAAGGACTTTGGTTACTCGTCCTCCAGCAAGTCTTACCGCATGCTCATCACGAATGCCTCCAAGGAGTCGAGGAAGGTCAAGGCGGTGGCTTTGCTGAAGAAGCTCGAGCACGGGTCCCCGAGATGCTGAGGTTCTTCTCTAATGAAAAGAATTTCATCCAGGACCAGACGAGCAACAGGAAGAACGACAGGTGGATCTGAAAAGATATCGAGGAGTTTCCCGTCGTGAAGCATACGAAGATTCCCGCCTCCATCATGGTTCTTGGCGTCGTCTCCAGCGATGGGGACGTTATGGCTCCGTTCTTCTTTCAAAAACGCCTGAGAATCACCGCTGAGATCTACCAGAAGGTGCTGAGGAGCGTGGTGAAGCCCTGAATGAACGAGATCGCCGTCGGACGCCCTTACGTCTTCCAGAGAGGACTCCGCTCTTGCACACAAGGCCAAGACGAGCCAGGCGTGGCTGCTCAACAATGTTCCTCACCACTCCTCAGCCGACTGCAATCCCCTTGATTATTTCTTCTGAGGCGTAACCAAGGCCAAGACCAACAAGTACACCCACAACACGGTCGACTCTCTGAAGGGTGTCATCGTGGAGGCGTTCGCCGCTATGGACAAGGACATGGTCGCCAAAGCGTGTGACTCATTTCGCGCCCTCCTTGAGACTGCCGCCGCCGGTTACATTGAAAAATAATGTAGTATGTATTAGATTGGTGCAAAAATCATGTCGTTTTCTTACATATGTTACTATGTGAGAAAACGACATGATTTTTGCACCAACCTAATAGCTATAACTGTTGCTAAATAAACTGTCGGGTCTCTGCATATACAACTTTTATTTTTATTCCCTATTTCGTTTTCTTTTTGTCAAGTGTTAGATTTTGCTGCAACAACCTGTACAGAAGTTGGGTCAAAATCATCTGATATATCTATAGCAGTTTTCCCGGGTCTATATATATATATATATATATATATATATATATATATATATATATATATATATATATATATATATATAGCAGGTTTTTCCCGTTTATATATCTCTCTACAGTTGAGGCAAAATAATTTGACATATCTATGGCAGTTTTATCAGGTCTCTTTATCTACCCTACCTCTAGCAGATTAGGAAATTTTATATGGCCTATGTTAGTTATATATATCTTAGTGATCTGCTGCAGTTTATTGAAAATTATATGTACGACCTATATATATATAGCAATTTGTTCAAATCTATATTTACCACCTACATCTATATAGGGCATCTGTCTATATTTCTGAGATGAGTTATTGCAATTATTTACACGATTCACTTTATTCGGACTGTTGTCCTAATCTTCATTGTCTTATTCACGACGCTTCAACCGCTGTACGTTCCGGCCTTCTTCAGCATCTCTTTTTATTTTTGAAATGATATATTGAAACTATTTACACTATTTACATTATTTGGACTGTTGCCGTCATCTCTATTGTCATATTCACGACTTTTCGGCTATTATACGCCCCGGCCATCTTCAGGATCTGTCTCTATTTCTGAGACGAGGGATTGTAACTATTTACACTATACACATTGTTCGGATTTTTGTCCTCATCTATATTGTCATATTCAGGATGTTTCGGCCATTGTACGCTCCAGTCTTCTTCAGGATCTGTCTATATTTCTGAGATGGGGTATTGTAAATATTTTCACTATTTAAACCGTTCGGATTGTTGTCCTCATCTCTATTCGCATATTCACGATGTTTCAGCCGTTGTGCTCTCCAGCCTTCTTCAGGTAATATTTCCTGGAATTTCGAAACGAATCCTTTATTTAGTCCACGGATATAGATTCTTCTAATCCCACGTGACATATGGTTCAGTGGGTTAAAGCGTTGATTGATTCATCCAAATGTGACTTGGCCCAAAGAGTCGCGGGTTCAATACCTGTCCACAGCAGCGAGCACAAAATCTTGAAGAGTTTGAGTTATCAACGGGAAATATCTAAAACTGTGGTATCCACACGCATGGTACGCGGATTTAGAAAAATACCCCCGTGGAGCAAATAAAAATGAAGAAGGCCGAAGCGTACATCGGCCGAAAACTTCTTTCCTGCATATTTCATTAAATACGACAGACAAGGTACTTTTATTTAGTTTTTATACAATTTCTTTTTTTCGGATGATAAATTCTATAAAAGCATTCCGAATGTTCTTTTTATCCAAGCGCTTTCGGCCATACATTTAGCCATTTTCAAAGATTAAATATTTTAACTTTTAAATAAGTAATAGTTTGTTGTATGTATGTTTTATAATATGTTTCCATTTTTCAAAACACGGTCAAGAGATTATGTCCATGTTCAAAGTTAATATTATTGATTGTTGTTTTTTTTTGTCTTTATTAATAAGGCTTCCATTATGTGTAAGTTTGTTCATATCTTTCTCTCTGAATAATTTGTAGCGTTTTCATGAAATAAATAGATCTACAAGGGTGAAAATAAGTTTATGTCCAATGGTTCAAGTTTTATTTATTTCAGAATATATTTCAAATAAAACAATATAAATTGATATTATTGTGTTCGATCTATGCAGATTTTATTTCTCTTTCGAATGATGTAAAAATTGTATATTTTTCTACAACTTGAAAAATTTTAATGCTGGATAAATTAAAATTATCTAAATTTGCCAGCAAAATAAGTTTAAGACCACGTGGGTATTATGATATTTAAAGCAAAAAATAATAGTAAAAATGAGCAAAAAAAGACAAAATATCCATCAACATTTAGTGCCGTTACCATTATTATTAATTACAGATTCACATCGCCTCAGCATCGAGTTTGATAAGAGAGCAAAAAATCATTTGGAATGCTCTACTATATTTGCTTAATATAATTGTAAAATTGAGCTAAATTTGTCTGTATTTTAGCGTGAACTCTTTTAGAAATATAATTCCATAAATTTTCAACCAGATTAAGATCCTGACTTTGTGGAGGCCACTCAATGACATCCATCTTATGCTGATCAAAAAATTGCATTACTTTTTTGGCTTTGTGAATGGGACTATTGTCTCGTTGATAAATTGCCTCAGGTGGCATTTCGTCAATTAAATATGACAAAACATATTCTTTAACTAGCTTCATATAGCTTGCACTGTTGAGTTTTCCATCTAACTTTAACAACTGGACCAATACCAAAGCTACTGAACGCACACCACACCATTACACTCACACGCCTCTCGCTTGCGCCATCTTTTCGACAAATTTAGGATGGAATTCCTTGGTTAGGCAGCGTCCGAGAAAATTTTTCCAACCGATTCAAAGATGCAAAAGCGTGACTCGTCACTACAAAGAATTCTACACCCGTCATCCACAGTCCATTGAATGTTAATACTTGTTTTGTTTGTTTTTTGTTGTTGTTGTTTTCTAGCAATGCGCTCGAATAATCCAAATTCGTTTATACGGTTTCGGCCAGTTTGCGACGTAAAACTAAAGCCAGTTTTACCAGATAATTGACTGCAAATATCCACGACCGTCAGCATTGGGTTAGCTTCGGAAAGCCTATGAATTCGTCTATCCAGTTGCACTGTTGTTTTTTCTTGGGGTTCCCAATCTTTGCCTATCCTTATATTGTCCAGTATCCTAGTAAAGCTTTCAAGTCTGAACACAAGCCGTTTTGCTGCACTTTAATTGCCCTCTTATGTTCATAAAGGAAAGATTTTGTTGATGAAGTAACATTAATTTTCATCTAAACACTGGGCTAAGACTACGACGCTTTCCCATAGGGAATTAATTGTTTTACAATGCTTATTTATTACACTATATAATGCATTAATGACCAGCCACGTGCAAATGATTTGCATAATACACATGCAATTTTAAACGTAATTTGCAGGCAAATCTGGATAATATAAATTAATCCATCATTAAAATGTGTCAAGTTGTAGAAAAATATACAATTTTACATCATTTAACAGAGAAATAAATTCTGCATAGAGCGTAAGAAATAAAACTATCTTTTCAAATCTATCTACCAGTCTCTTGAAATCTATCTCTTGAAATATATCTCTTCAAATCTATCTGTCTCACCAAACTTATCTATCTATCAATCTATCTTTTCATATCTATCAGTCTCTTGAAAGCTTATCTCTTGGAACCTATCTGTCTCGTCAAAATTATCTATCTATCTATCTATCTATCTATCTGTCTTTTGAAATCTATCTACCAGTCTCTTGAAATCTTTCTCTTGAAATCTATCTCTTGAAATCTATCTGACTCACCAAACTTAATTATCTATCTATCTATCTATCTATCTATCTATCTATCTATCTATCTATCAGTCTCTTGAAAATCTATCTCTTGAAATCTATCTGTCTCACCAAACTTATCAATCTATCTTTTCATATCTATCAGTCTCTTGAAATCTATCTCTTGAAACCTATCTATCTCATCAAAATTATCTATCTATCTATCTATCTTTTCAAATCTATCTACCACTCTCTTGAAATCTATGTCTTATCAAACTTATCTATCTGTCTATCTATCTTTTCATATCTATCTATCAGTCTCTTGAAATCTATCTATCTCTTGAAATCCATCTCTATCTGTCTCATCACACTTACCTATCTATCTATCTGTCTACTGATATCTATCTATTCGTGCTGTCTAGTTAAAGAAAATAAGTGGGCTTATCAACGAGATTACACATTGTTGAATCACGAAAATCATATTCTTTACGATCGAGCGTGCCATTTACCTGAGAAATAGAAGCGGAAATATTTATTTATCGTGAAATCAAATTCTCTGTTCAAAATGGAGGTCATCCAAAAAGATGCCGGAGATAAACTTGTCCAGGGAATATGTGATCGCGTGTGCTTAACTTGTTTACATCTTATATTACGACACTAACACATAATATCTAGAAATGATTTGGCTTTCCGGTTAATTCAAACATTGTATTTCTTCTTCGTGATCTGGAATGATGGTTTGACTTTACGCCTTATTTTTTCTATAAGGTTTACCTGAGCAAATACAGACTGTTCTTTTGTGTTTTCTCTGAAAAAATTCATGTCCTGAAAGAAAATTGATTTCTGTGGGAAAAGTACACGACGCAGTTTACAGTTGTAGCCATGATATATACATACATACATATATATATATATATATATATATATATATATATATATATATATATATATATATATATATATATATATATATAAGAAAGAACAGTAAGATATATAATCCGGTGTTCTTACAGATATTTTTATTTTTACAAAATAGTGCTCACTGTAAATTTACAGAGCATTAATATTATAAATTAATTGATTTAAAATATGTTTTTTCGCTACACAGTTCTAACCATGTTTAAAAAATGGAAGCTGAAAGCTCCGAATTTAATTTTGTAATTAAATTAAAGACATTAGTTCCATTTCATTTGTTGATGTTATAAAGATTACCATTT
>OZ010591.1:20138658-20166158 GCA_963932145.1 Acanthosepion lycidas
CCTTATTGAGCTATATTCATAAAACACGCAGTGTTAAAATTTTACGGAGGCCCCAGCGAATTTATCCATTTTTTTTTTTATTTACTAACCCGACATTTTTATTTCAACTTTATTTTTAGTAGATACCCATATATGAATAGACGCTCGATTTATTTATCAAACAGTATATTTATTTTCGTCTACCAGCCTGAATATTCCAGAAATGTTATAAAAGCAAGATATGCGCACTTCTACAGGATTTGAACCCGTCTGTTTTGGCTGTTGAAACTCTCGTTAGATCGGCTACAGAGTGCGTCGACGATCAAGCAAAGCTGAAGGAAAATAGCTATTTAAATTTAAATTGTTACTACCTTCATTGGCCAATTTTCATATAATACGTACAGTGTTAAAATTCTACGGAGGCCCCAGCGTTGTCTGTAATCGTCTTGGTATATCCTTTAATATTTCTTGCTCCTTTTGCATATTTCCTTCCAATCTGGATTTTGAAGGACGACCGCTTCTGTGGGTATCTACCACAGATCACGGACTCCTCAGCTTCTAATCACAATTTCTTATAGTTTTTGGCATCTGCTGAAGCACGATGTCCAGGGAAACAGCGCCATAATCTCTGCAATTGTACCACGGACTGTCACACGCTTATGCAATGACAGGCGTTGTGTGATTCTGGGCGACATTGGTCACTCTGAAATGAGAACAGAAAGTAGTAATGCACATTTCAACAATTTATGTATCGTAATACAGTTTATTTACTGTGTCGATATCAGCTTTATCTAGTATTCAAGAATTGAATTTCTTCTGATCGCTTTCTCTGTGATGATGGCGACGATGACTAAATTCGGCGCCAATGTTCAGGACTATAATCTTCCAGTTTTACCAAAATCTGATGCCGTCATCCATTACCTATCGCCGTTTTGCATTGCAAGAGTTGGTTACAGGTGAAAAACAAAACAAAACAAAAAAAAGAGTAAAAGAAAATGGCGACGGTGTGTATTTGTTTAATGTTAATCTCAACTTGTCAGAAGTGACCTACACACTAGTATAATTTTGTTTTTTTTTTGTTTTTTTCTTCCTAGCTTCATAGACTCAAACACTGTTTTTACTATACAGCATATAAATTGCTCACCCGATAGAAAAATAGTCTGGATATTAAAGTTGCCTTGATCACTGACGAACTGTGTAAAAAAAAATAGTAGCGGAACATTTAGAGATCCAAGTCAAACTTTCTCAAAACTTAAACTCCGATGTAAAAGTTCTCTTGTCAAAGCTGATTGATTCTACGAATTGTTACACTTTCTTAAACTAAGAAGTTTAAGCATGTCTGTCACGCGTAACCTTCTTCGTCTACTGGTTGAATGCAAATGTGGTGAGAGTAACAAAAGTTATATGTAATTTTCAATAGGAAGCTTCTTCCCACCTACCTTATGTATATATTTATATAGATATACCCTAGAGTTCAAAAATTTGAAGCCACTCCCAGAATTAGCATCAGGTGAATTTGACAGAGGAGTGAAAATCTTTCCATCCCAAAAGTAAAAAGAGCTGTTAGAGTCATTGAAAAAAAATGGAATCAGTTATCATACTTTGATAAATTTCTGCAAAAGATTGTGCTGCAGCAATCAAGGCTAATATATATATATATAGGTGAACCTCAACTTGCCCGGAAGTGACCCACACACTTGATTTCATGCCTTTCTTTTGAGGCACTTATAGAATGAAGCATTCATAATTTAGTTATGATGTTGCTATGGACTGAACGTTATACGGACTATACGCTGGTTCAATGCAAATGTGGTCTGTCTAACAAAAGTTATAGGTAATTTTTAATATGGAGCTTTTTCCAACCCAACATATATATATATATATATATATATATATATAAAACTTGCCGTCCAGAATTCGAATTGGATGAACTTGACAGAAGAGTGAAACCATTCCATTCCAAAAATGAAAAAGAGATCTTAGAGTCATTGAAAAAAGATGGAATTAATTGTCATACTTTTATAAAATTCTGCTACGTATGCGAAAAATTTGTGCTGCAGCAATCAAGGCTAAAGGAGGATATTTTGACGAGAGCAAAATATAATCATACAATGCTTTTTTTTCTTTTTGTCATAATAAAACTTTAGCAGATGAACATTTAGAGATCTTAGTAAAAACTTTCAAAACGTAATCTGATGTAAAAGTTCTATCGTCAAGCCTGATTGATTCTACGACTTGTTACTCGGTCCGAGATCTACTCAGGACAGGGTTTTTATTATAAGATCGGCAGTTGCATATGCAGCACGTTTCCCCTCTCCACGACAGCAATTTTGTACAAGGAATAGGCAATGTCCAATACTGGTTGGCCCCGGCATCATCACAGGAGTTGCCAGAATGAAACTGAACATGACATCGAACTGTCTTATGGACATAGACTCCAGATTTTGATTAAGAGGTGTTCTTGTAGTCTGGTTGTCAACCATGGCTACAGAGCCTAGACTGCCATACTATTTACCCATAGTTAGAGGTTTTGAATTCAGCGTTTTTCCTTCTGGTAGACCGGTGCCATTCAAGGCTATACGAGCCAGCTTTTCCTGCTATTCACCCATAGCTGTGAGGTGTGAGATACATTCATACGTTCCCCAAGAGGATTAGCGCACAAGTAATGAAATCGACTGGAAGTCTAACTCGATTTGTCAATTCCTTATTCCTTCTAAATCGTTATGGTTTGCTAACAATTACACTACGGCGGAGTAACCAACTCACTTTTATACCGACTTTGTAACATCCTCATGGGCGGTATTACTCCAGAAATAGTTTATTGCCGAGAAACAAATCACCCTTAGCTAAATTGTAACCTACTAGATCAATTAAAGTTGAGGAGTAAGTTTGATTCTCACTGAAAACTCCATACTTTCGGCCTTGTGAAATATCTAAGGCACGCTTTGTAAATCGTTAGGATATGGACGAGGTAATAATAGTTAGCAATCTTGTCTTACGAGATCAATTATGATTGAGTGCTGAGTTCGATTCTTACTGGCTGTTCTATACATTCGGCCTTGTCCCACATCTAAACTACGCCTCGAAAATCATTTGGGGACTTCGTTATAGTTGTTTCTCACGCTAGACCAATTACGTCCGAGTAGTGAGTTCGGCCCTCACTGGGTGCCCCATACTGTCATCCTTGTGCCAAATCTAAGCTACGCTGAGAAAAACCACCATCAGAAGATTCCGGGAAGTCACATAATGTGAAGCTATGTTTCTCTTTAAAGTTTTATCTTTTTTTTTTTATCTTCTTTGACTGCCTAGACATCATGTGTCGACCTTACGGCGTTTGGCATATGATTGCCTTTTAAGACATTAGCAAATTTAAGCGTGTATCAGTTTTTAAAGACACGCATATCTATGTTAACCTTTAAAGAAACAATCACAAATGCCTTAAGGTAGACATGTGACGTCTGCGTAACGAATGAAATCAAAAGAACATAAAATTAAAGAATTAAAACATAACTCTCCAGTATTTTTCTTCTTTCGCCTAAATTTCTGAGAAAGATTTTAATTAAATATGAAAATAGGACAAATTTATAAAGATATACCAACTTATTCCTTTTTTAATGTTTCTGCCGAATTTAATCCATATATTCACTCTATATACATACATACATACATACATATATATATATATATATATATTTATGTATATTATTAATATTATTATTATTATTATTACTATTATTATTATTACTATTCAAAAGATGTCAGTTTACTATGAAATAAACGATGCAATTATTGACACAATACAGTTTAGATTAATGCAAGTATGATTTCAAAGTTCTGTCAGCACCCCTTCTTAGACTATGAAATTCAGCCGCCTCCTCGTATTAGGACTATTCACAAAAATCTATCTATCTATCTATCTATCTATCTATCTATCTATCTATCTATCTATCTATGTCTCTTTCTCTCTCTCGCTATATATATATATATATATATATATATATATATATATATATATATATATGTGTGTGTGTGTGTGTGTGTATAAAATCAGTAAGTTGATAGGATAATAGTAGGTCTTCTTTAATATAATATAACATATTATAAATATGGATCGATAAAGAGAACTCAATGTGTAGTATAAAGAGCAATATGATATACATGAAGAAAGAGTTAACGCATTATCGAAAACAAGGTTATAGATTATAATTTATTTCAACGCGTAGCTTTTAAACACCCTTCTCACAAGACTGAAATTGCAAATGGTATATATATATATATATATATATATATATATATATATATATATATATATATATATTTCAATAAAGGTGCATTTAATTTATAAATTCATGAATCATTCATACAAAAAACAAATACAGAGGTTAATGATTTAATTGGTGAGAATCCATCGTCGAAAACAATTCAAATAAGATACATAAACCCCGAACCTGTACATGAATGATATCATCCTCATTTATAAATTTCAGTTGCATAAGGTCTTTTTTATTTTACAAGCTTTCGTCTGTTCTTACAGACATCCTCAGGTATGGAAATAGATTTTGTTCTTGTTTTTACTCTCAGTAATAGGAGGACAACGAAAATAGAGATGTAATCCGAAAAATACATAATTAAGATTAGACCATATTCAATTCAAAAAGATCTAATGTTAATTATGGTTTATGAATATGTCCTGAAGATGGTCTATTAGACCGAAACGTCCGACCTTGACATTATATTAACATTAAAACAGCATAATTGCATATTAAGATTTTTGTTTGTTTTTTCCGTATATTTTCTTCATACTTTCGGATCTATATCCATATATTTGCTTACATATATATATATATATATATATATATATATATATATATATATATATATATATATATATATATATGAATATATATATAAGAATTACGCCCCGAACAAGGCCTGAAGCCACTAGGATGCAGGGGGTTGCATAAGATTTGGAGCGAGAGCAAATAGGAGTGATAGAAGAAAGGATGAGGAGAGGAATATTGGATAGATCAAGGTAACTGGAGATGTCGATTGACATTACATTTTGGAGATTATAGCTCTCAGGGAAACAGTAAAGTTGACCAACCAGTTCTTGCCCCAATTAACAACCGATGGGAGTTCCATTTCAAGACGAGCGGCCAGGTTAGTTTTGTCAACGACACTAGATTTATTTTTGAGGCATGAGTAAATTGTAGTGTCGTCCGTGTAGATGCCAACTTGGGAATCTATGGCGTCAGGAAGGTCGTTGATGAAAATAAGGAATAGAGTGGGGCCTAAGATGGAGCCTTGGGGAACACCTGCGTTCGTGGGATAGGAACTGGAGAAGAATCCGTTCACTATTTAAATTATGCAACGGTTAGTTTACAATCAACACCTTGTGCATAAAACTCATTGTTGAGCTATCGGTGAGGGAAAATGTGTGTGTGTATATATATATATATATATATATATATATATATATATATATATATATATATATATATATATATATATATATATTTGTATGTGCTTGTATGTTTAAAATTATATGCCATTGGTAAAAATTTGTCACGTGACAGACTGGCTCGTAGTAGACTCTCCTGAAGATGTAATTACTCTTTGGGAATTATCTTTCCATATTTGAAGTCACAAGTCCTCGTGACCGAGGGTTTGAGAGCACTGACTCTGTTCAAACTTATTATCACTCCAGATGGTGCACGCTCTTCCAGAAACAGTAACTAAGCTAGATTATAAAGCATAGTCTGTGTGGGTATGGAATAAACATGAATGTGCCTGAGCAGTCGCCTGCAGGAGAGATTGGCTAGCCTCCCTAGGAGTCAGGCGTACTTGCATACGAACAGCCAGTCGTTATGATTGCTGACATACCGTAAATTACGGCAGGAAAATCCACCTAGCGTACAAGTCGACCGTAATATATTTTTTGCTCGAAATACTGGTGTTAGGCTTATACCTACCGTAGTGTTCGACCCCCCCAAACATGCGGTAACCTACCAGTGGCCCACAACTTAGGTCTACAGGTAAATTATGTCAGGTAACTGTATACGATAACCGGTGCTAAGACTACATAAGGTCACATCACTTACCTGTATATTGGAAACTAGGCATAATATCAGTGTTTACATTTAGTATATCTGCTGTTTGAAGGGGTGCATGCTGTAGAGTTAAATTGTGTTAAATTGTATGATTTTATATTCATTTGTGAGTTACAAAAATATTTTCATCAAACAAGTTTTAGTGGGATATATTTGTGGCAGCCTGATAGAGATATCGTAAGCGGTGAATAGTAAGGTTTAAGAGTGTTGTCCCACTTGTTTACATCTTTGTGCTAAAGGTCTCTATTTTATATACAGCATATCAGTCGACCCCTAGTTTTTGGAAATATATTTTAGGCTTGAAAATTCGATTTGTACTCCGCATAATGCACCTCATTCATCGTGACCATTTTAACAGTAACCATTTCCACGAGTGACTCTCGAGGCTTAATTTAACTGAACATTATGATAACAAATCATTCAATCTTTTGGTATTATATGGCGGATACTACACGTTGTTTTGACGGGTCTGTTTCAGGCATTTTTAAAACAGCAAATGTATGCTTCACTACGTTGCTATCAAATTTCGGACATTATATATATATGAGATGCGATAAATAAAATAAATGGAATCTAAGCCACAAACAGACCTAATTCTTACTGGTATGCGTATAAAAGGAATGTTGTTGTGTTTTGAGAGAATACGTTCGTTTCTCTTGTACTGCTTTAATGATGAAAAGAAGTCTGATTCCCCTGAAGAATATGACATTTATGAGGTTCCAGGGAATCCTCAGCTAGCATTTGCGAAAGCGCAATCAATTGAACCCTGATAGAGAAGAAACGTCTTAAAATGTCGGCGATGAAAATCGTGCATTTGCAGTTTGAACGTAATATGTTATAGTGAAAAAAATATAATCGAATTTGCACGAGCGAATACGCAGAAACCGTGTTAGAGGCATAGAAGTTTCTCTCGTGTTCGCCTTCACAGTCTGTTTCTCAATATATATATATATATATATATATATATGAAAGAAGAAATTGGAATCAAATATAAATTCATATCCGTCAGAATAGAAAAGAAATAAATAGGAAACTTTTATTAATTTAACATTTGTAAACGAAACAAAGTAAATGTATAAATTTTTCCTATTTTTTCTTTATTCTGTCATAACAGATATATAAACACAAGGATATATATATATATATAACAGATATATAAACACAACGATATATATATATATATATATATATATATATATATATATATATATATATATATATATATATATAACAGATATATAAACACAACGCTATATATATATATATATATATATATATATATGCGAATGTCAGTGTGTCACTATGTCACACTTTTTCAACTTTACTTCTACAGACCGCAGCGCAACACGTGATACCATTTTGGAAACAAGTCAACTCCGTGAACAAATTAAAAATAGTCAGGATCGGATCTGGAACCGCAATCGTGAAATGTTGCCATTCAAGTATTTAATTACAGCGATTGTTTTAAGATTACTCCTTCTTAGCTTCTACTGATAAAAACAATTAAGGGGACGCAACTCACTAACTTTCAATAGCTCGTGTTTGAATGAAAAAATTCTGGTTTCAATTTAGAGTGCTTCAAAATCAAATTGCCCATGTTTTCAACTTTACTCCGAGACACCTTAGCCTACCATAGATCATTTTGGGATAAGGCCGGCCCGGATCCAGACCCGCAGTCCTGAAATTTTGGATCAGCAAGTTTTCATTACTATGATTGTTTGCGGCGATTTTTTACCTGATATTTTCTGACAATTTCTTGTACGATAACAATTTTCATAACTTGAAAATAAATTTGGGAATAATCAAAATGAATTGTGAAATCCAGGGAATTCAGCCATGAAATAAAAATAATTGTTCGTACTGAAAGTAAGGACCTACGTACATAAAATTAAGATAATATAATAATATAAATTAAGTGTCGATAGAAGAATTATCGTTGAAATTCTAAAAGATAAGAATAAATATTACTGCAATACTTAGATGCAGCGATCAATTTTGAATTCTTCTGCAGGTTATTGTTGCTCCTCCTCCCTACCTATTTTGATGAAGGCCCAATCAAGAGCCATCCGCAAAAGTAGGCTTACATGACTTTTAAGCCTGTACACACACCCATATATATATATATATATATATATATATATATATATATATATATATATATATTGCATATTATAAATATTGATATATTGTTCATATCATATGTTACTATTATGCATATATATATATGTGTGTGTGTGTGTAGACGATATTGTATATATGTATATCTTATGATGGACAAGGAAAATTTGATTCATTTTTATGGAGATTTTAGGTATTCTAAATTTTTTCTGCTTGTAAAATCTTGCAGGGAGTTTAAAAATTATTAAAGAAGGAGCCGAAAGCAGATTTTTACACTCCCCCCTTACCAATACAGGAAAAAATAGAGAAACTCTATAATAATTCATCAAATTTTCCTTGTCTATTATATTCAATGAAATATATTTAAAGAAAGGTTGCTGACCAAATATACATTATATATATATATATATATATATATATATATATATATATATATATATATATATATATATATATATGTGTGTGTGTGTGTGTTGATTTAAATATAATGATCATAATTCCCATATTATTTTTAAAATAGATAAAAAAGTATCTCCTTTAAAAACAGAGGGATCTAATTCGCCTTTCTGCCGACACTTCTTCAGAAAAATAATCGTCGACAGAATTAGACAAAGAAATTGATAAGAAAAAATTATTTTCAACGGCCGATGTTAAAAAAAAATAGATTACGAAGATGTAATAAAAAGGGCAAAATTAAAGGAAGGCGGGAATAAAAACCCTAATGAGTCCTACATATTCTCTAGGTTAAGCAGTAATCTCCCTGAAAAGGACCAACCTGAATTTCATCTCCCTCTGTCTACACAGGGCAGGACGTTGCATATTAATAATAATAGACTCCAAGATGTCTAAATGGAGCCTCGTCTTAGCCCTGCGTATGACAAAAAAGAAATCGGGAGAATAATTCGTCTTGCAATCGACAGACTTTAAAAGGTGTTCACCAATCGTTGACTCATGAGTCTGCGAACACCCGGATGTAAATGATTCGTACCCATGCACTTTATCCGGAACATGCTGGGCGATCATCACCTCTAAAATAAATAGGCAACACTTGTCTTGTCTATATTATTTAATGAAACATGCACCAATATATATATATATATATATATATATATATATATATATATATATATATATATATATATATATATTCAGTGAGGGATATATATTTTTTTACTAATTGATTGCAATAATAACAAGAGTAATAATAATGGTTAAGCTAGGTTTTAAACGATAATCTATAAAAGAAGAAAATTCCGTCATAAGACAATGTTATCGCAAGAACCCAGAATGAACGGACAGATAATTGTGACAATTTTCCGTTAGTCGTTTAAATTAACAGGTTAATAGAATTTTCGCAGTCGCTTGGGAATGTGACCGAGTTTGCCACGCGAATCGAGAGATAGATTCCAAGAGAAACATACAAGAGTCAGGAAGAGTACAAGATAAACAGCTGAGAAAATGTGTCATTCTTTCAAAAGAATACATATCTCGTACGCATATATTTTCTTTCTGCCATTTAATGGCTATGCCCATAAATATGGCAGCCGTTTTTTCGGCCAATCAGAACATTGATTGAATTAGTCAACTCTCTGCTCTTTTCTGAATTCTTCATTTCACATAACAGCCGCTTGTAATCAAATTATTTGACCATAACTGACCTCTTCAAATACCCAAACAAGACTATCATCCAAAAGAGCTATTATCCACACAATCAAACTCTTATCAAAAAAGCTCCTTATCCCACACACAAAATGTTGATATTAGGTTGGTGCAAAAATAATGACGTAATAATGTCGTTTTTGACGTTAAAAAATACGTCAAAAAACGACATTATTACGTCATTATTTTTGCACCAACCTAATATTTATGTTTGTCGTTGAAAGTAAGCATATCAGCATACATATAAAAGTATCAAATGTTGACGCGAAAGACTATATATATATATATATATATATATATATGTATTGGTATAGACGTGGGTAAATCAAATCAAATAACTAGATATTAACAACCGTATATGCGTGCTAGTGCGCATACACAGGTAACCATATCAATATTTACCAAATTTACTTTAAGCAGTGCTTGATGTGATCAGATAGAGCTAAGAAATATATATATTATTAAATATACATATACCTAAATTTGGGGTGCGACTTAAGTTTCATTGTTTATCGACTCATCGAGCACGAGATATAACTTATGATTTAAATATATATATAATTAATTTTTATTTGAGTTGAGCTTCGAAAAATGAATATAAGAAAAATAAAGAGAAGAATTAATTTTTTTTTACGACTTAATGGGGAAAATTTGAATACTGGGAGAACAGAATAAATACTAGCCGCTCATTATTTACATTATTTGGACTATTATCCTCATCTTTGTCGCCATATTTATTACAACGTTTCGGTCGTTGTACGCTCCGGCCTTCTTCGGGTGGTTGGAATGTCGAACTGAACCCTTTATTTCGCTCACTGGGGTAGACTGTTCTAGTTCCACATGCCATGATTAATGGATGCCAGTTATCAGTTATCTCCTGTTAATTTCCCTCTGAAAGTTCTCCACCGACTTAACCAGGTATTGAACTCACACTCTTTGGGTTCTGTCACTGGATCTAACTAACGCCTTTATCAACTGGATTCATACACAGATTTCCACGAGGACATCATTTCTGGGTATTATAAACTTAATGTCTTCAGCAAACATTTTCACCAGTGCTCATATTGCAATTTTTGCTGTTATCATTACATGTTTTTACCAGAGCTCATATTGCCATTTTTGTTGTTGTTTTCTCTGGTACATCTAAAGATCCTTGATAAAATCTAAAAAAGAATCAGCAACATTATTGGTCATGATCTGGCGTCTCGGCTTCAGTCACTTTCCTGCCGCCGTAAAGTTGCCTCCCTGTGTCTTTTTTTTAAATACTTTCATGGCAACTGTTTGGTCGAGCTCATCGCCATGGTCCCGAGACTTTTTGAATTTAACCGCAGTACAATATTGGCAATGGTATCTCACCAATTTACAGTTGAGTAGGCTAGATTTAACCGTAAGTTCTATGTTAACAGTTCTTTTTATTGTATTTCTCGTTTGTGAAACTCCTTTCCGGCTCTATGCTTTCCAGCCAATCTTTATTCTTCAAAAATTTAATGCAATGTCAATCGCTCCTTGCTTTCCTTCTGTTTACTCTTCCTTTTGTTCTTTGCTCCTTAATAAAGTTTCTTATTTCTTATTCTTCCACACCATGTCGCACCTTTTCTCTTAGCAGCTTTACTGCCTTGCTAGGGGTAAAATGGTTTTTGAATTTAATCACAGTACAATATTAGTGACGATATCTCACCAATACAGTTGAATTGGCTAGATGTAACCATAAATTCTATGCTAAGAGTTTCTTTGCTCGCATTTCTCACTTATAGAACTCCAATCAGGCTCCATGTTTTCCAGCCAACTTTAACCTTCAAAAATGTAAATGCAATGTCAATCGCTCCCTGCTACCCTTCTGGTTACTCTTCTTTTGTTCTTGCTGCTTAATGAAGTTTCTCATTTCTCATTCTTCCACACCCAGTCGTTGCTTGTGTCTTAGTGGCTTTAATGCCTTGCTAGGGGTGAAATCGCTTAACAAAATCACACAGTGGATGCTGTTGGCATATTTCATGCCCCCACCACGAAAGAGCAGGAAATTTTTAATAAAATTGAGAGAAACTTACAAACAGAAACGTATAACTGAATTAATTAAGATATAGGATGATTAAAAAGGCTTTGAAAATTTAATCCTCACATAGTAGATTAACCTAAATGAACATCTTTTGTATCTGGATTAAGAGAAAGAAGAAAAAGAGCATGAAGATAGAGGAGGGGTAAATAGGCAATAGTGATTTAAACGAACAAAATACAAGTAGTAGTTATGGAGGGACATGATCGCCCATGTCCGTGAAAGGAGAAAAACTGATTGACAGTCGAGACAATAAAAAAAATGAAAAAATCTAATGCAATCACGGAGGACACAATATTTTTCAAGGCCAAACAAATTTCACCATACACCCCGAAAATAGATTCATATTGCTGCACACCTCTGCAAATGACCTAATCTGATGAAAAAATAGAAATCGATTACACTCTGTCACTCCAGTGGGTCTAAAACTGACGGTATGTTGAAAGAAAGAAAACTAAAGATGTTGTTTCAATTAATTTGCACAAGTGTGTACTTGATTTGCAAATAGGTAAATGCTGGTCGTCTTTATTCGGGCCTGTTAAAGGAGAAAATTTTTTTTGAATTGATACTGTCGCTATATGTAACAATGGATCAGGGCTTTCCCTGACCAAACAAATCAACTTTCATTGTGAATCGATTTTTGTTTATATTAAGAGAAACTGAGAAGCAGCAATTTTGCATTTACAAGATGAAGGCATGGCAAGAAATGAAAAAAAATAACAATTTTCTTTCCTGTTTGTTTATTCAGAAATTCACTTTCAGTCTCTCGAATGCAGGTAGAGTACACGCGGATCTAGATTAGGAGAGCATGAAAGATGATCTCTCCTCTGACTTGGCTCTCTAGTTAACCATAACCTGACAGCTTATCTTTCCCCCTGGCCTAGAACTAACAGCTCAGTGTGGTGGGGGAACTAGCTGCTCACATTCTATGCACCGAATAACGCAATAAGTCACGAACCATCAACAAGGAGCCGGCTCTGAATTTTTGCCTATTTCGATGAACGGAAGACCCCGTGAATGATCGCCTATTGGAATTCAATCCAGAACTTGTGAGCCTCGACATACGACCCGCCACTAAATACGCCGAAAAAAATCGTCGGTTCCTGATTCCTGATATCACCTGCTATCATCTACTTTTGCAAAAGCCAGATCAGGCTGGAAATGGTGTACTGCTGCAATATATGGACATGAGCTGTCAGTGTCTACTTTCCAGGCTCGACCGAGTTCAAAAGCGCTTACGCGGGCTTGTGGCAACCCCTTTCTCAAAGAAGAAACTTTGCAAACCTTTTGTTACTTCATTGTTATTTCTAATGTCTTAGTTCTACCAGTTCCAACATTCACGGATAACATCCAACTAGTTACGCTAAGGAGCACATGCCATAAAAGTCTTAATTACCGTGTTTATTTAATTTTCCTTTTTTCGTCGGATGATATCTTCGAAGATCTTACTTTTCACCCCAGACAAGGCCATGGAGTCACTACAACACAATCAGTTACTGAATACAGAAGAATATTAAGAAAACATTACAGAGAGAGAACAATAGAAGAACAGGAATTAAAACAGAAAATAACAATTGACATTGTACTTAAATGTTTGAGGTCCAATGTTTACAGGAAAGGAAAACGTTTACAGAGTCCTATAAGCGAGAAATGCGACAGAAACAACTGTTAACATAGAACTTGCGGTTACATCTAACTATTGCAACTGTAAAAGGCTAAGACGTAATTGCCAATCTAGTACTCCTTGCAAATTCGTAGATTATATTGTCTACACAGTTACAAATACTCAGATAAAAGCTTTTGCCATCAATTCTTATGTGGCTTTCCTGATCATATCTGGATTTCATGGTTTCGCATGTTTATTGAAGTGTGTTGGATATATTTTTTATTATAGCTATGTTCTATACAACCCAACAATTCAATGTCATACTGGTGGCCACTATTGTCGCCAAGATATTTAATAGGTTAAGATTAGTATTGTAGAAGTATCGAGTACCCAATGAGGCTCGAAGCCTTTAAAACTTATCGAGGCAGAAGTCAGAAATATACTTCGCCCAATGATAACTGAATTCATTCCAGTCCAAATCAGAGACAATAGATATCCTTTTCGGAGGCATCGATTCTAGTTTTCATTTTTCGTTTAATCTAAGGCCAACATTTTTTTTCTTAATCATTACTCAACGAGAAGGTATCAGATATGCTGACTAATCCGAGCTTTCTCCGCCACAAGATTCCACTGAGGATTAAAGTTAATACTATATTAATGATTTGTGAGGTGTGCTTACATGCTGCTACTCCAAGACGCGATGCTTGTGGAATTTGCTATGTCGTTTTCTAGCAAATTCTTTATTACGAAGTGCTTGGAACTGTTAATCCCCACAACTTTACTACGCTTAACTTAGTTTGGTGCGAAATTACAGTGAGGCTATGGCTTCAGCATTATATTAGTGGATTCGGTGAATATTTCCACGGTTAGGATCGAGCAGTTCGAGGCTTATTGCAGGAATAAATAGACTTATGATGGCAAACGAAAAAGATATATATATATATATATAAATTAAGAAGACAAAATTCATAGAAAATGCAACGATATTTGACAAATTTGAGTAATGATATTAAATATGCAGATGACACAATGCTGATAGCAGACACGGAAACGAAATTACAAGAATCTACAGAAGGCTGTCAAGTAAATCGTAAAGAGACGACAAAACATCAATTCCAAGACAAAAAAGTTCCCAAAAAAGTTTTGACATCATTTCGCAGGTCAATAATTTTGGCAATTCTTGTTAAAATGACCTCAAATTTTCACAGAATCTATAGAAACAGATCAAGATTTTATATTTAAATGAAGGGGACAGTATGTGCTTATCTCACTGAAAATCTGCCAGAGAGATGGATCGGGCATGGTGGAGATGAAGACAGTTTTCTGATGAAATGGCCGCCGCGGTCACAGGACCTGTCCTTGTATGATTTCTTTTTATGGGGATATTTGAAGGGACTGGGCTATGCCCCACCCATCTTCCTGATAGCATTGATGAACTCAAGCAGAAAATCACTTCCGCATTGGATAATGTTACCGCAGACATGCTACAGCGTGTTTGGAAAGAGCTTAACTATCGACTTGACGTGTGCCATGTCACAGGCGGTGCCTATATTGAATCATTTTGAAATCGATCCCATAATAATTTTTTTTATGTTCAACACCTAAACTCTTCAATTTCATTGAACTAGACTTAGTAGTTTTCAAGATAATTGCTTTTAAAATGATATCAAACTATTTGGCATACCTTGTATATGGTTTTCGGATAATTACAAATTGGGCGTACCAAAATCCTGCAAGTAAACAAAATTAAATATCTAGGAAGAATTTTAACAGAGGAGGGAAAATACAATACCGAAATGTGCTGACGCATTCGGATAGCTAAAGCTACCTTCGAAAAGCTAATCAAAGCATAAAAAAACAGGAAACTTATTAGAAACAAGGAAAAGAGTATTAAATTGTAATGGAATGTTGGTCCTCCTATATGTCAATGTTGGACAATCTCATCACAGACGAAGAAGAGATTTAAGGCATGAAAATGCAGTTCTACAGAAGGATGCTGAAAATACAATGTACTAAACATTTTGCACTGCCTTTAAACATAATAGCAGTTGCAGCCCTAAATAAACCTTGTATCATCAGCAGATCTCGAATATAAAAACACGTAAACCTTAAAGTATCCCACTCTCTCCTAGATTAACTCTTTCGAACTGATGACATGAACCTTCCACGCTGAAGCTAAACGGGCTGTGAACGCTTCACTCTAAACAACACAGTAAGTAATCGAATATAATATAAAAACATTTCGTTGTGTATGCAATTTATTTCTAACAAAATTTTCCTTTTGTTAATTTTATTTTAATAAATGTTATTTTGCATTTAAAATCAATTGGACTGTTATTTTGTGCATATACTCTTTTTCACCATCATTATTTCATGTCCTATAAAATTTTCCCGTAAGAAACCTTACACATGTAATTGTTGAAGTAGCTAATCACTAAAATAGGAACAACTACAAAGTATTAGAGAAAATGGAATAGAAAGGCCGACTTAAATTTAAAAAAAAAAATATTAGTTTGGTGCAAAAATAATGTCGTTTTCTCGCATATGTTACTATGTGAGAAAACGACATTATTTTTGCACCAATAGTTCTAGGACGCATACTGAGGAAATCGGGCATAGACAATTTGGCACAGTGGGGTCAAGAGAGACAGATAAACGCAGCTTATAACCTACCTAACGTGTAGGTTTAAATGGTTGGAAGAACAAGGTTTAGGAGAAATAGCGAATGTACAATATTTACTAAATGCTACAAAAGTCAGGAAATTGTGGCGGGCCTTGATCTACGTCCTGTGGGGAGGGGTACGGCACACAGAAGAAGTTATAATAATTCTATTCTACAATCAGTTTGATATTTCGAAAGGAAATATTTACTTTTACATCGAATCAACATTGTAATTTCCTCCTAAGTTTTTGTCGGTTATATTCGACACGTTTACTTATGTATTTAAATTATTAAACAAAGAATAACATCATCCCACAGGAAACTTTCTATGTTCAACAAAAATCCAAAAATAGAAGGATGCTTTTGTAACTATCATATTAAGACCTGTTGGTATCGCCGATCTTTGAGAATGACACATAGCTTAGCCCATATTTGGGGCAAAACATCCCTTGTTGGATCATGATAAGTTTAATGCGAACTTTTAGAGCTTAGAAACTATTATTAATATGTAGTTTAAAATTCAAAACTCAAAATTAGCGACCAAACACAGTAACCAATGCTCATAATTAGAATATAAATTCAAGGGGCATTTACACTACAAAAAATAAGATCAGCATCCACAGTAATCGGAGCAACAATAAACAGTGTCAAAGTCTGTCTACCATACACAACAGGTATATTTGAAAACATTCAAAGCATTTGCAGTTCATATCACTCTAGGATATGCTAAAATATTTGAAAAAAAAACTGTTAACCTTACTTAAATATCTCTCGCGAAACAGGCAATCCTTGGAAGAAACCTAAGTGAGAATTGTATATGTTTCACTTCATGGATTCGTGACAATAAATACAAGAAAATATCCTCTATGTAAAGCAAAAACTGAAAGAATATCAAAAGTTGTCAAACACATTCAAAAAGCAGATTAGCTTTTCTGAAATATCTAGCCAATCCTAGCCATAAACTTAACTAAGAAGTGCATATATTCCATCTGGTGAAGTTGTGCATAAAAATACAAGCGAGAATATCTTCTATCTATAGGTGAAACTGTAAGAACATCAAAATATATTTACGGCCTAGGCAGCGAAATCAGGTATAGCTGATCATATATCCAAGGAAAACAATGGCCATTGACTGGCCATGGAGAGGAAAACAAATAAAAGAATCAGATTCATGTTAGGGACCGGTTAAATTTTACTAGAGTTAGAATCTAATATTTTAAGTGGATTTAAGTTGAGATTACAAATCTAAGGGTTTTCATTTATTATAAAAGCAACTGATTGCAAAATAGAAAAACCTCCGACTTACGAATTTCAATTGTTTATAACTTAATATATATATATATATATATATATATATATATATATATATATATATATATATATATATATATATATATATAAATGCATATATATATAAATATATATATAAATAGATATATATTAATATATATATAAATACATATATATATAATATATTTAATATATATATTAATATATATATATATATATATATATATATATATATATATATATTAATATATATATATAAATGCATATATATAAATATTAGGTTGGTTCAAAAATAATGACGTAATAGTGTCGTTTTTTTACGTTAAAAATACGTCAAAAAACGACATTATTACGTCATTATTTTTGCACCACCCTAATATATATATATATATATATATATAAATGCATATATATATATATAAATATATATATAAATAGATATATATTAATATATATATATAAACACATATATATAATACATATTATCCTGAGAATTATATATATATATATATATATATTATTATTATTATTATTATTATTATTATTATTATTCAAAAGATGTTAGTTTACTAGGAAATAAACAATGCAATTATTGATACAACAGAGATTAGATTAATGCAAGCATGATTTCAAAGTTATGTCATCGCCCCTTCTTAGACTATGAAATTATTCAGCCCCCTCCTTGTATTAGGACTATTCGCAAAAATCTATCTATTTACCTTTCTCTCTCTCTCACACTCTCTCTCTCTATATATATATCTATCTATCTATCTATTTCTCTCTCTATCTATCTATCTATATATCTATCTATTTCTCTCTCTCTCTCTCTATATATATATATATATATATCAAATCTATATATGTATCTATGTATCTATGTCTCTTTCTCTCTCTCTCTCTCTCTATATATATATATGCATATACATATATATATATATATATATATATATATATATATATATATATATATATAAAATCCGTAGGTTGAAAGGATAATAGTATTTTAGACAAGATTCACTCCTTCATGGTGATACTGACATAGGTCCAGTTGTGCTATTCACCATTAAAATGAATGTCATAATATAAACAAAATGTGTCGCTTATTTTTCCCATCTTTAATAGCTGAATCAGCAAACTAAATATGCCGAATTAACCAGTTGTCGGAAAAATGTCAACTCCGCAAAATCTAGAGACCGTTGAGGCCAAAGAAAAGAAGCAAAAGTTGCTAAATAAGACTCCTTTCGGTGACGTAATGTGACCGATTGATAACTTGAATTAAGCAATTATAAAAATGAAAAGGAAAAAAAAAACACTTCCATTATAACTCCTTCAGGGATCACGTTGTCATGAAGTCACGTGACTTATCTAACTATAAAAAGTTAGTAAAAACGTAACCACTTTTAGTTAGTAATAAACAACATTGCTTTTTCTCCCGCTTGAACTGTCAAATCCTCCACGCAATAAAATACGCGCTATCACATAACAATCAATAGCTATCTTTTTGAATGAATTTAAAACTGAACGCTGCTAGTGCCATCTTGCTCGAAAAGAAAGGTTTTTCCTAATCTCACAGGTTAGGTGGGCCAGTAATAATTTAAAGGAAATAAAATGTTTCGTTCACATGAATTTATAAAAGAAGCTCGTTGCCCTTGGATGTATCCTGCTGCCTCAGGGTGAAAGAATCACGATTTCATGACACCTTCATGGGGGTTGAATTTGTTACCTGCGATTGTCAGGCGGTATTTATCAGGTAATATCGATGATAAACGTATTTTACAGTGATAGTAAAAAAAAAATGAGTAAAACGTGAAGCGTAGAGAAGAACAAATAATTTTTTTTTCTTTTAGAATAAGAGAAAATGATGGCTATAGTTGAATAATCACTTATAAAGTAACATTAAAATAAAAAATGGCGGATGAAAATGAAAAGAACACTCTATAAGATTCTTTTCATTTTAAATATTAACATATTACATTCTTTTTTTTTTCTTTTTTTTTTTTCAAATCCTGTTGTCGTGAAATTAACTTCTAGAATTACACCTGGAAACAACTTTTCTGGAGCTAAGACATATAATAACGTTGAATCTGGTAGAAATCTCTGATGTCTTCCCTCTGCCTTTTTTACAAGTATTTTCATGGCAACTGGTCTAATGAGTTTTTTCCCTAGTGCCCTAACTACATGAATTTAAGCATGCTACTAGAATGGTATTGGTCTCATCCTTTTACTGTAGAAATAACTAAATACAACCACTACTCCTACTTTAACAGTTTCTTTCCTCACACTTCCTGCCTGTGGAGCTCATTTTTATTCGCTTGCATCCCTGATATCTACAATCTTCAAAAATTTAAATGAAATGTCAATCATCATCTTCTATCTTTTTGAATCCTGTTTATCCTTTGTCTTTTCCTCAAACTTCCCTATACTCAGTTTTTCTCTCATTTTACGGTATATATAAACACACACACACACACACACTCACATATAACTTAACTATTGATTCAGTATCTGCCTATATTTCTGAGATGAGGTATTGTAATCATTTATTTTATTTACATTGTTCGGACTGCTGTGCGCATCTTTGTTGCTATGTTCACGAAGTTTCAGCCCAGGGTATAATAAAAAAACACAATAATAAAATCGTGAACAAAACTTCATGCTTGAATAGTATTAATAAAAACCCTACACTTAAATAAGACAAAAAAAATTATGTGATTGTAGAAACCCAGAAGACTGCCGATTAGAAAATAAATGCCGAGAAAAATCTGTGGTATACCAATGTACTATCTCATCCATTGAGAGTCCTAATACTAATATGATATACATTGGGTCTACAAAAAATGAATTTAAAACCAGATGGAGGCAGTATAAGTGCTCTTTAAACAATATAAATAATAATATTATCAATCATTATATCAATATATATCATTATAATCAATATAAAGAAATCAGACATATATATCTAAATATATTTAGCATTCGAAGGAAATGAATAAAACACCAAAAGTAAAATGGAAAATTATAAACAAAACTAGAACTTCTAAAACTTGGGATGACCCATGCCCTTTATGCCTACATGAAAAACTACACATTATTAAGTTGCTAAATAATAAAAATCTATTAAACAATAGACATAAGTTAACGGTTTTCCCGACATCATCAAATTTTTGCATTGAATAATTAGCATAAAAACAAACAAAAAATAAAATGATTTTAAAATTCCATAGTCCTAATAAATAGTTTAAATGCCCTACAATAAAAGATAACCCTTTATGAAGTCGTCAAAAAAACAAATGTTAGCGACTTACGACAGTTTTTATATACACAAAACCCTGTCAGAATAAAATAAAAAATAAATAAATAAATCTCCATAGACACTTAACCAGACTAGACGATGTCATCTTCCGCTTTAAATTTAGACACCCCAACCTTACCCTGACTTGACATATGTGAATGTAACTGAGATATTGATACAAACTATTAACACCTTACGCCCCTTTTTTTTAAACAATTGCTCTAGCCGTTACTATAGAAATTTTGATTTCAATAATGAATATGCTTATAAAACGCGTAAATTTCGCTTGAAGATGGAACAGAGCTTAGTACTTTAATTCAATTTAATTCAAATAATTATATTGAAGTTTTCGGCTCTTGTTTTGAAACATGAGAACTCTTATGTAGCGTGTTTGGAATCATATTTTTAAATAAATAATTATATATATATACATATATATTGAGATTTAAGAGTAAAGAAACAGCAGATAATTTTATATATAATGCTCAATACTGAAAAATATTAATATAATATTAAAAACAGAGCGTTTATGATAGTATATTAAAAGATTACTTAACTTTTAAATAACAATTTTATCCCGACTTCAAAGTTTCCTGGTAAAATTAGTGGAGTCTTTATGGGATTCTGGTTTAAAATGATATTTCCATTTTTTTCAATGCTTTTTTTAATAATTTAAAAATAAAAAATTGAATTGTATATTAATGTTTTTGTTTTATTTATTTTTTAATCATATCCTTCAACTAGCATGCCGATGATCAGGAGAAAACATTCTTGCTTGTTAATAGGAATGAACTACAGTTCGTTTAAGGAGAGATTGGGTGACATGAGTCTCAAATTTACCTCCTTAATTATTTTGACACCTATGTTAAGTGTATGCTATCTTTTTTGTTTTTTCGAGTGTGCCTGATGTGTGTATGTGTATTTATTTGTGTGAGTGTGTGTATGTGGGAGACCTCATCACCACTGCAAGCATATCTATCTAGTGTGGTTGAGGGTTAAGAGGGTCATGGGTGGTGCCCTCTTCTAAGTAGTAAAAGAAGAGTATATTCAACTATGCAAAGATTATAGTGTGTAAGAGTGAAATATGGTGGGGGTGATGTATGGGGTTATATATTACTGTTTAGTCTGTTGTTAAGTCCATCCGGACTGAGTGTTTTGAGGCGCAAAATCCATTTGCCTTCATGTTGTTCTAGCATTTTTCTAACTTTATCTTTTATGTTTATTTTGTAAGCGGAAATGTTGTTCTACAGGTAATAACGTTTCGTGTGGAGCCGATTTAATCCGATTACAATAATTATTAATTCTTCATGTGTGTCTGTGTGTTAAATTAAAAATATATCGATAAAAGGAAAATAAGAATAAAAGATAAACTTATAATAGACGATGAGTTTCTTCGTTTATCAATACTTGTTCGAAAATAAAATCCTTACGTTTACCTTGATAAATATGCATCAGAAGACGAAACATATTGGCTAATATACGTTTTCTTTTACCTTTATTCATATACACAACAGTTCAAAGGATGGAAGCCAACCCTGATATTTTTTCTCAATTGGCCCCAAAATTAGTTATTTTGTACTTAAAACAGAAGAAAATTATTATATATGCTTAAAAAAACAATGAGATAATTTTTATTAAAAATTTTATTATCGAAAAAGAAAAAAGCATTTTATGATTATCCCTCGTTTTTCATTTTGGGGATGGAAAGATCTCACTCTTCTGTCAAGTTCATCCCATACGTCTCTGGTGTAAGTTGCTTCATACTATTGAACTATACTGAATATATATATATATATATATATATATATATATATATATATATATATATATATATATATATATATATATATATATATATAATAATATTCTTTTTTTTCTCACTCATCTTCTGGATTTTAAGTTTAGATCATATCGTTTTTTTTTTATTGTGCGGAGTGTCACCACAGATGTATATACACGTTTCCGGTGTCTGTTTTTTTTTTTTTAATTTTAATGTAGGTCAGCTATTCGGTAGCGAATTATGCATCGAAAAATAATTCACACTTACCTATATCTCACTCATTTTTAACCGTTATTTAACTCCTCTCTTTAAAACTTCTCCCTGTTAAATTTTAATCCCCACCTTCACCTTTAGGCCTTTCTGTTCTTCTTTCTTCTGTTACACCTCTCTCTAGAGATTTCATACATTTCACTTTCAAACTTGTTTCCCACTCCCACACATACTCTCTCACTAAAATTTAGTTTTTTATACCCGGAGTTATATTTTCCGATTTCTTTTTGAATTTCTAGGTCTGGTGAATTGCATCGGGATTACGATTCCAATGTAATAAATAACTAACCATGGAATATTAGTGTTTGTGCTTTTTTGTTATATTATTACTCTGTCCTGGACATTGAGTTCTACCTGGATTCTATCCTCTGGGAAATTTTATATATTTTTATTTATATATATATATATATATATATATATATATATATATATTGACCACTAATATTATCAATATATATATATATATATATATATATATATATATATATATATATATATATATATATATATTTGTGTGTGTGTTCTAAAATCTTTTTTTTTTTTTTGTTACATAGTTATTTAATTAGACATTCGACGTTTTACTTGACAAGACAAGGACAAATTATTCATGCAATGTGTATTTAACGGATGTTTAATACCAAGAAGAAATTCCCAAACTATGTTCATTATCTACTTAGGATATACTGAATGTGTTAGAAACTTTGAACAAACTATTTGTACTGCAACTTGACAATGAATTGAAGCATGAAGAGTTTAGTTAAAAACCATTTTCCTTCTGCCGCTTCGCAAAACCGAATGAGTTAAACGCTGAATTTTATATCCAATTTGTTCGTCTATTTTCTGCTGCCCTTGAGAAAAACAAGTTGTTCCTGGTCTGCCATCAGAAGATGTAAGCATTTAATTGTCGATGCGAATGATTGTTTTTTTTTGTTTTTTTTTAAAGGTTGTCTGTAAATAGATTCCACAACGAAGTGAACTGGTCAAAGAGTAAAGAGCAAAGAACAGTTATCAATAGCGCTTAGATAGTTTCAATCTTATTAGAAAGGAAAATTGTTTTTTTCATTCCACCCCAAAAAAGAATATTATTTCTTGAAAACATTTCCAGAATTTATTTTTCTTGTTATTCCTCTCTTCCTTCCGAGTGTATATTATGAATAACTTATGCATATATATATATATATATATATATATATATATATATATATATATATATATATATATATATATATTTATACATATATATATATACACACACACACATATATATATATATATACATATATATATATATATATATATATATATATATATATATATATATATATATATATTGACGATGCATCAATTGACGTCTAAATCAGGAAAAAAGAAAATAACACTGACATCTCATTTTAACAGACATATCTGCTAAAATTACACAAAAATATCCTGAAATACGAAACAGCAAATTTATTCAATAAAATCGCCATTGGCTTTAAAAAATGAACTCCAGGCGGCTTCTGAATCTCCTGCAACTCCTCTGGACAGTTTCCTTGTTTAAGTTGGTGAATACTGACGTAAACTTCAGTTCTTTCGTGTTACCAATTTTCGAATAAGTGTTGAATATTTTGTTCAAAATTCTAGATAAACTGTCCAAAGTTCATATTATGTTACTGTTTTGCTCAAGTGTTTTTGGCCTTCTCGGACATTTTCAAGAACAAATGTGCACCACTGTGCAGTAGACTCGAATTCCTTTTTCTATAACTGGTATTCTTTAGAATCCTGGAATTCCAAAATCTCTGGTCCCCATCTTTCTTTTCTGGATCCTTATAATAAAAAACAACTTCTTATTTCTAAGGTTAATAAATCATTCATTGTCTGTCAAGGAGCAATGTTATAGAAAATGAATTTGAGGTAGATTGTGGAATATATCGACCAGAAGTGGATGATTTTAAGAAAAGTTAACGTATTCGCAGTCAAAGTTCATAACAAACCTGAGAGGCCACTGTCAAAAACAAAAATATATTTCTGGTGGAAAAGGATATTAAAAAAAAAATGATTTCGAGATCAAGGTGATCTATAAATAAATAAAATAATAAAATAAAATATATAAATATGGAAATTAAAGGAAATATTTGATGATTTTTTTTAAATTCCATCTGCTTCCGATTTTCCTTCCTAATTGAGGAAGAAAGGCGTGAAATCTCGCCGGTTAACGTCTGCTCCATAAGAAAGCTTCACGCGACTTTAATATGGACGGAATCAGTAATTGATGGGAGTAGTTTCGATCGTGCGTAAATAATACGAAGGCATAACGGTTTGCACTCGGATTTATCACATGAATAATTGTCAAACAATATTAAAGCTTAAAAATCAGAGGCCCTTAAAATTTATATATCCGTGCATATTGTTGTGAACGTGCATATACACACGTTCTGGATATGACGATAAACTACATCCTTTCAGCAAGGGCTCTGATCGGGAGATTTTGAAGAGCATGTTACCACTTCTTAATTGCTGTTGTTCCCAGATCCTCCTGACTCGAAGTGGTAGCACCTGTTAGGGTCCCAGCTATGGGTAAATAGTTAAGAAGAAGGAATACATTTTTGTAAAATAAATTATAAATGCTCCCAAGAAAAGTAAATTTTGTCATTAAATGATCCATAAAGCGTTGATATACGGTTAAGCAAACAAAACAAATCATATGAACAACCAATATATATATATATATATATATATATATATATATATATATATATATATATATATATATATGTAAACACATATATATATACATACATATATACATTCATATACATATATATAAATGTACTTACATATATATATAGAAGTACGTATATGAATATATATATGTATATATATGCACACACGTACACACACACACACACACATATATATATATATATATATATATATATATATATATATATATATATATACCAAGCTACTATTTTCTCAAAAGAAAACATCAACGAACAAATGACATACATAGGGATATCCGCTGGAAAGTGAAGATAGAGACTATACACTCACCGACATTCATTTTCCAATTATTTGTTGAGAAATCAAACTGCTCTATCCAAGCATTATTGTAAAGTTTATTAGTTCAGGAAAGATAAAAAGGATACAATATATTAAGAATTACTACGGGGAGGAAATTGTGGAGAGTCATGACCAATAATGTCCTGAAGGTACATAGAAGAAGATTACACTGCGACGGGAAAAAGCACACTTTATGTAGCAGAAAGACAGATTGTGACAAGTGGTTTAATTATATGTCATGCTAATGGGTATAAAGTGTACTTATAGCATTTGCCACCTGGCAATTGAAATAACATTTTAATTTTCTTAGATGAAGTATTATAATTCACTATAAAAAAAAATCTATATATATTTTTCATGTATCTGTGTCATCTATAAACTTTAAAAAAATAATTGAATGTACACACTGGTCTCTTAATTAGGTATGAAACACTTGACCATCACTGATTTGCAGCTAACCTTTCTTCTGATCTAGTACTAACTTCCCAGTGAAAAAAAAAACATACAGACATCCTTGTGCTTGTGTTGAGGTCTCATAATTATACACAGACCCATACTAATATATACACTTACACACATCATACACACTCCCAAAGAACTAAATGATAACATACAATTAACACGCACACACATCCCCTTCCCAGCTGCTAATAAAACTCAAACTGACCAAGAAGGAAATTCTAGGTCGCATGAATCTCTCCAGCCTCTATCTTAAAACAAAAAAAAATCTTAGAAGAGGCCGTTTGACCAACACAAGAACTGATTAAAATTAACGATAAAATAACAAATGAAGACTATAGATGAAGTTCATTTTCTTCAGAAAGTCATTCATTTCTGTAGTTCACTGCTACTAATAAGGAGAATTTTTTTTTCTCCTGCCATGCTGCCCGAAACTAGACGAGGAAATTAATTGAAATAATAAAACAAGAAAATATTAATATCCAACCCAGTGTTGTTGATATTGTACTTTTCATTTTTTTTTAATATTTTTTATTATTCAAATCATATATATGCGTGTGTGTATGTGTGTGTGTTGCAATGTACAGTCAACCAATAATGTTTTTAATGACATAGAATTTCCCCATTTGTATGTATCTATGTATGAATGTATGTGTGATTTTGTATGTCTGTGTGTCACAAAACTATGTATTTGTAGTTCCACTTAATATTTCTACCGGCATATCTTTTAACACACACACATACATACATATATATGAAGAAAAATATACGGAAAAAACAAACAAAAATCCTAATATGCAATTATGCTGTTTTAATATTAATATAATATCAACGTCGGACGTTTCAGTCTAGTAGACCATCTTCAGGACATATTCAAAAAACATAATTAACATTAGACTATATTTAATTCAACATGAAAAGACGATGGACATGTTGAATTAAATATAGTCTAATGTTAATTAAGAATTATTTTTAACCCATTACAACCCGGAGTTAGAGATAGTAGCTTGTGATGCAAGTGCGTATAGAGTAGGAGCATGTATCCCACACAAAATGACAAATGGTCAAGTAAAACCTATTGCGCATGCTTTTAGAGCCCTACTTCCGGCTGAGAAGAATTACTCTCAGATAGAGAAAGAGGCGCTAGGAACAATATTTGCAGTAGAAAAATTTCACCGTTTTC
>OZ010591.1:20168658-20223658 GCA_963932145.1 Acanthosepion lycidas
AATCGTACAGTGTTCAAGCTCAAAGTCCAAAGAAAAAAAAACAGGAAGTGTAAAAGGCAGCTACGTAAAGTGCTCAATGCGCAAAGTAGGATTATCTTATATATATATATATATATATATATATATATATATATATATATTGAAAGCGAGAAAAAGCCACAAAAGTTTTGGATTTCTGTTATATCTTTGAGATGAGGTATTATGATTACTTACATTATTAGGATTGTTAGTCTCATTTTTATTGCCATATTCACAACGTTTCGGCTGTTGTACGCTTCGACCTTCTTCAGGTGATTGGAATTTCGAACGTTGTGAATGTGGCAATGAAAATGAGGAGAACAGTCCGAATAATATAAGTTTGGGATTATTATGTAGATTTTTTCTTTATTCTGCATCATTCACTACACGTGTTTTGGGTCTTTTGTTCTTCTTCAGGAGAAGATTGTTTTGTTAAACATATTATTTAAAGGAACGAAAGCTTTCTGCCTATGTTAAACCTTTTAACAATTGTCTTCTGTCTGTAGTCTTCCAACATCTGAATCCATCTTGGACTGGCTGAAATTGACGATTATATTAAATAAATTTACTCTTTAGTATTTCAAGATATGTTTGTGTAAATGTGGTAAATATATCTGTTAAAATGTGATGTCAGTATTATTTTCATTTTTGCATCATTTAAACAATTCATCCTTCGCACCCGGTAGATCGGTTGAAATGAGATGTCAGTGTTATTTTCTTTTTCACGTCATCAAGACGACAATTCATCAATCGCACCCTGTAGATCTCTTAAAATGAGATGTCAGTGTTATTTTCATATTTTCCGTCATTTAGACGACAATTTATCCAACGCACTCTGTATATTTCCAAAGAATTAATGGATTTTATTTTTTTAATAAAATTAATTTTTCCTATAAACATGCGCAAATTCTATTGGTTCGTTCCAGCTGCTGGGGGTATTAATGTGCATGTTGTGTTTCACTGCGCTTTAAGAACTCTAAATGAATAACTCGATGATCCCACCACACGCACATTAACTTTCTCCACTGTTTTTGCAATGAACATTGTCGTATGCAATCTACCTTTCATCTCTTTTCATTCCTCATTACAACTGGTCTGTAAAACAAGAAAATTATGTAATTTAATAACACCTCCTATTGGCTGCATCTTAACTCACGTTCAGTCGATGAGGCACTGACGATAATTGTGGAAAGAGCCTATCATGCTGTAGATAAAAACGGTGAAGCCTGAACTGTAGTATTGGATATCTCGAAAGCCTTTGACAGGGCCTGGCATTCAGGTCGTCTCCTCAAGCTAAAAAGAAAGCCCGAGCAAAAGCACGTAAACATGAAATACCAAACATAAAAAGGAAAAATTAACTACGAAATAAATTTTTGAAGGTTTTTTAATCATTTATAGTTTATATAAAACCAGTCAGTATTTTTAGATTGAAATAATTTCTTTAGTGATGTTAATGATTTACTGACACAATTCCTACTAATTAACCCATAAACGAGGGAGAAGAGTGGATCCATACCTTTCCCATGGGTATTTGCGAATAGATGCTTATAACGACCCGACTGAAATTGAAACTCATCTCTCCGATTTTCAATTCTGAGCCGTTATTCATTATACCACACACACATTCTCGCTTGCAACACCTGATATCTCCAAGCGGTCACCCATCCATGTACTGAAGAGTCTCGAAGTTACTTAACTTCGGTGATCTTACGAGAAACTGTGTTTCAGTATGATATAGCTGTAAGCCACGAAAGAAAAAAGATGATTAAATCATTGAATTCGAGAAGGACAGTCTAAATGCCAGCGTTCAAAAATAAAAGAAAGAAAGGGAAAAAAAAGATTGTAAGTGCTGGAAGAAAGAAAGAAAGAAAGAAAGAAAGAAAGAAAGAAAGAAAGAAAGAAAGAAAGAAAGAAAGAAAGAAAACATTGTAAGCGATGTTTCAGAGTGGTATAACGATAAGCCACGAAAGAAAAAAGATGATTAAATCATTGAATTTGAGAAAGAAAGAAAGGGCAAAGAAAAGATTGTAAGTACTGGAAAAAAGGAAGTAAGGAGGGAAGAAAGAAACAAAGAAACAAAGAAACAAAGAAAAGATTGTAAACCGTGTTTCAGAGGCATATCGCCGTAAGTCACGAACGAAAAAAGATGGTAAAATTATTAAATTCGAGAAAGACAAACTAAAAGCCGGCGTCCAGAAAGAAAGAAAGAAAGAAAGAAAGCAAAAAAGAAGGAAAAAAGAAAGAAAGAAAGAGGCAATGGAAAAGCAATCAAACAAGAATTGTAAGAGGGAAAAAGAAATAAAAGAAGAGGCTATAAAAAGGCGAGTATCATAAAGAGTGACAGGCTATAAGAAATAAATATTAGGTTGGTGCAAAAATAATATCGTTTTTTGACGTTAAAAAATACGTCAAAAAACGATATTATTTTTGCAACAACCTAATAAATAAAGGAAGGAAGAAGGAAAAGTAGAAAGAAAAAAAAACAGAAATAAAAATATAATATTTGAATAAAACACGAAACAAAGAGAGTTTCACAGAAAACGAGAGACAACGCAATATCAAAAGAAAAGTAGGAATCATTATTCAGTGAAATTTTAAAAAAAAGTATAGCAAAGGAAAAAATGAAAACCGATAAAAACGTAATTCAAATCACCTAATATTAGACATTTTGAAAAAAAAAAAAATATACAAACGATAAAATGTTGAATGAAGCGCACAGTTTAAAAGAGAAAATGTCTTTTAAAAATTCCATTCTTTCAAATACGAAATCATGTGGCATCTACACAGATGACACTACAATTTACTCCTGCCTCAAAAACAAATCTAGTGTCACTGACAAAACTAACCTAGCCGTGCGTCTCGAAAAGGACCTCAAATCGGTTGTGAACTGGGGCAAGAACCGGCTGGTCAACTTTAAAGCCTCAAAAACTAAACTATTCTCTATTAATCACCATAGAGATTTTTGATCATTCCCTGCTCCCCATTAGAATCTCTGATAGTCAACTTCTTGAGAGCAGCTCTCTGCGGTTGCTCGGTCTCACGTTGACTGCTGACCTGAGATGGAACAAATACATTGAGTCAATTGCTTCGTCCACTGCGAGGAAAGTTGGCTCCCTGTGCCGCGCTAGGAAATTTTTCTTCCTGGAATCGATCCTCCAGATCTACAAATCAACAATTCGCCCTTGCATGGACTATTACTACCATATATGGTCTGGTGCCCCTTCTGTTTACCTCGGGGTTCTTGATAAGATCCAGAGGCGGATATACAATATCATTGGCCCTGTTCTGGCATCTTGTCTACAATCGCTTTCTCACAGACACGCCGTTGCCTCTCTCTGTCTTTTTTACAAATACTTTCATGGCAATTGCTCCGAGGAGCTGCATTCGCTGGTTCCCAGACTTTATGAGTTCAAACGCCCTACGAGGGTGACATCCCGCTCTCACCCTTTCACTGTCGAAACTCCTAAATGTAGCCGTCTCTTCTACTCCAATAGCTTCATATCTCGCACATCTCGCCTGTGGAACTCTTCCCTTTTCCAGTTTCATTGAGAGCTATAATCTCCAGCTAGTCAAATGTAATGTCAATCGACATCTCCAGTTGCCTTGATCTATCCACTATCCTTCTCCTCATCCTTTTCTCTATCACTCCTATCTGATCTTGCTCCAAATCTTATGTAGCCCCTTGCGTCCTTGTGGCTACTCGTCTTGCTTGGGGTGAAACACTTTAAAAAAAAAATGAAGAAGGAAAGGAGAAAAAATTAGGAAGTACATCTAAAACTTGCTAAATGAAAGAAAAATGAAAACACAGTGCGACAAAAATAGACCCCCCATTTTAAGCTGTCACTTGAGTGTTTCTAGAGAACTTGGGCAGGTGACAATAGTGTCTTCTTATAGTTAAGATCTTATCGTTTATATTGCAGTTGCCATCGTGGTTTCGACTAGTGTACACCTTGCATTTGCTGTTGAAACGAACTTTACTGCTATGGATTGAAAATTTCAGGGTCATAGGTTTAGCGCTTAAAAGAATCTGGAACACCTCAATGTGCTCGACTTCCAACTCATGGAAAAACTTTAGTAATCGTCCACAGTGTATGGAGAATAGAAGTCACAGTTTAGAGGGTGCCATTTTAAAAATGAAAAGAATACAACCTGGAACATTGTGTTTAAATAACAGTGAAATAGTTTTTACAAAGACCGTTCCTTTGGTCTTTTTTTCAATCATTAAAATGAAGGAGGTATTTCTGCCCCATCCTGAATAAAACTAAAGTAAACTTTTCAAGGTTCCTTGATGGAATGGAAGAATGAAAAGAAACGAAAAATGAAAGAAACAAAATATGATTTTATCTGCAAATGTGGGAAGCCGAGAAATGCGAAGAGAAAGAAGGAAAAAGAAAGAAAGAAAGAAATGAGAATAGAAAGAAAAGAAAAGAATGAACAAACCAGAAATAAAGAGAGAAATGCAAACGGAAATAAGGAAAAAGAAAAACGGAAAAGAAAGAAAGAGAGATATGCGAACAGAAATAAATAAAGAAAGAAAGAAAGAAAGAAAAAAAGAAAGAAAGAAAGAAAGAAAGAAAGAAAGAAAGAAAAAAAGAAAGGGAGAAATGCGAACAAAAAGAAAAATAAAGAATGAGAGAAATGCAAAGAGAAAGAAAGAAAGAAAGAAAGAAAGAAAGAAAGAGAGAAATGCGAACAGAATGAAAATTAAGGAAAGAGATCAATGAGAACAAAAAGAAGAATAAAGAAAGAGAGAAATAAGGAAAAAGAAAGAAAGAAAAAGAAAGAGAGAAATGGGAACAGAAAGAAAGAAAATTAAAAAAAATAAAGAGAAATGTGAACAGAAGGGAAACAAAAGAAAGAACGAAAAAGTAAGAAAGAAAGAAAGAAAGAAAGAAAGAAAGAAAGAAAGAGAAAAATGCGAAAAGAAATAAAAATAAAGAGAGAAATGCAAACAGAAATAAAGAAAGAAAAAGAAAGAAAGAGAATAACTGGGAACAAAAACAAAATTAAAGAAAGAGAGAAATGCAGACAGAGAGAAAGAAAAAGACAGAGAGAAATGCGAACAAAAAGAAAAATAAAGAAAGAAAGAAAAAGAAAGTATGAGAGAAATGCGAATTAAAAGAAAAATAAAGAAAAGAAATGCAAACAGAAAGAAAGAAAGGAAAAAAGAAAGAAAGAAAGAAAAAGAAAGAAAGAAAGAGAAAAAAGAAAGAAAGAGAGAAATGCGAACTAAAAGAAAAAATAAAGAAATAGAAATACAAACAGAAAGAAAGAAAGAAAGAAAACGAACGAAAGAGAGAAATGCGGACAGAAAGAAAACTAAAGAAAGACAGAAAGAAAAAGAAAGAAAGAAAGAAAGCAATTCAAACGGAAAGAAAGAAAAATAAAACGTGCAAATGGAGGAAAGAAGAAAGTAAAAACTAATAATTAAGAGAAAGATGAAAAAAAAAGAGGAGAAAAACGAACGCTTAAATCGTCACAGATTAGGAGAAATCAAGGTGAAAGAAAGAAAGAAAGAAAGAAAGAAAGAAAGAACAAACAAAAAGACAAAAAAGAGAAGAAAGAAAATCTAGAAAATCTAAAAATGAAAGACAGAAAGAAAGAAAAAAGAAAATAATTTGAAATGGATAAAAAAAATTTAAATAAAAAAAAGGAAAAAACACATATATATAAAACGAAGGAACAGATTCTTCCCGCCCTTGTAACTGCCTTTCGTTTACTTGCTTCTCTGATAAATACAATCTTCAAAATTTAAATGCAACCTCAATCGCCATTTTCTTTCTTCTTGAATTCAGTTCATCTTTTGTCTTCCCTCAATCCTCCATTACTTAATCTTTTCTCCCACTTTCCCTCTCGGTAACGCTCTGCATACTATGGCATTCCCGTCTTGCTTCGGTTGAAATGATCACACACACGCACACACACACGCATATATATATATGTGTGTGTGTGTGTGTGTGTGTGTGTGTGTGTGTATGCAAGACTCTTCGGAAAAACGAATGAAGTTCTCTCAGTTAATGTGTGTTTATCTAAAAATAAATACGCTTCATCCCTGCCGTGCGCCAACGGCTTAGTCGTAGAATCCTCGACTGATGCCAATTCAGGCGAGTTTGGGTTCTAGCAAGAGGCAACCGGACGTCTAGCCACACTGATGAGCTGTGATACAGCGAAGCAGTCTGTCTGTGGATATATATATATATATATATATATATATATATATATATATATATATATATAATTATTTATTTAAAAATATGATTCCAACTCGCTACATAAGAAACATGTGACCTCTTATGTAGCGAGGATATTTATTATAATAAAATCCTGAACAAACCCCCAAACCTGAATAGTTTTAATAAAAACTCTACACTTAAATCAGATAATAATAGGAAAAATTATGCGATTGTAGAAACCAGGAAGACTGCCCATTAGAAAATAAGTGCTGCATCAAATCTGTGGTATACCAATGCACTATATCATCCACTGAGAACCCTAACAATAATATGATATACACTGGGTCCATGAAAAATGCTTTTAAAACCAGATGGAGGCAGGATAAATGCTCCTTCAACAACATAAACAAAAGATATCAGACCTCTCTATCTAAATATTTTTGGCACCTGAAAGAAAAAATTAGGACACCTAAAGTAAAATGGAAAATTATTAACAGGACTAGAACTTGCAAAAGTTGGGATGACCCATGCCCTTTGTGCCTCCATGAGAAACTACACATTACTAAGCTTCTAAACAATAAAAATCTATTAAACAACAGGCATGAATTAACGGTTTTCTGCCGACAATACCAAACTTACGCTCTGAATAACTAGCTAAAAACACGCATACAATAAAATAAATTTTAAAATCCATAGCCCATATACATAGTTTTAATACCCTACAAAAAATGATAACCCTTTATGAAGTCGTCAAAAAACAAACGTTACGGCTTTTTTTATATACACAAATCCCTTTCATAAAGAGATATAATAAAAGAATAAAATAAAAAATTAAAAGATAAATAAATCTCCATAGACGTTCAAGCCAGACTATGCGAAAACTTCCTCCGTCGTTAATTTAGCCACCCCCACCTTACCCTGACCCGGCATCTATGAAAGTAACTCTATACTGATACAAATTATTAACACCCCACCCCTGCCTATTCTAAACAATCCGCCCTTGATGTTACCATGGAAGTTTTGATTTCAATTCTGAATATACTATTAAAACTCGTAAATTTCAGAAATAAGTTATTCCAAAAAAAATTTCGCTTGAAGATGGAACAGAGCCTACTTTTTACTCAAGTTAATTAAAATATTATTTTGAAGTTTTCGGCTCTTGTTTTGAAACATGAGACCTCTTATGTAGCGAGTTGGAATCATATTTTTAAATAAATAATTATATTTATGCTCTACTTTCGTATCGAGCACTCTTTTTTAAAAATAATAACAAAAATACTAAGGAACTTTGGATTATTTATCAAACCAGTTTCTTTCCTATTTTCTACAATATTTTCACACACACACACACACACACACACACACACACACACATATATATATATATATATATATATATATATATATATATATATATATATATATACCCGATGCTATAAGACCAAAAGTAATATATAAATTCTAACGTTCACAGCATTAATCCAAAAGAGGGCTCGATAGCGATAGTTGAGCGATAATTATTTATTTATTATAATTTTTATAATATATATATATATATATATATATATATATATATATATATATATATATATATATATATATATGAGGTTCCTTGAAGGAACTAAGTAAAGAAAGAATAAGAAAGAATAAAAATAAACAAGCAAAGAAAGAAAAAAAATTGGCTGAACGAATGAAAAGTGAATAAAAGAAGACAATTCGATTGATGGCTAAATCAAATTCTTGAACAGAAAGAATTGCAAGAAAGAAATTACTCTGACATGCATTTACACTCTGTTAGGAAGAATCTCCTCCCACCTCCCCCTTGTAAAAGCTGAATGAAAGGAAGAAAATTGGGCTCCGGCAATAGGCGGCGCTTCCATCAGTGTCATGCCATCACTCGGCCCGTCGAAATGCACTTGATCTGTCCATCAAATTGTTTCGAGATGTTCACTTTCGCATTTGCACGTCCGGTGAAATCTGGCTCCCCAGTCCCGTCCTTTTAATAGTAGCACCTATGACGAAATACCGACACTTCGAATGGCGCATGAAACGGTCAGCCACAACTAATGTCCGTGTTAGTGAGACTTTACCCACACACCCAACTCACATGCTGGAATCCAGATAAGCCACTCTGAGCGACCACCCAGCAAAAGGAACTGCTGTCTTTAATCATCGTCTTCCTTCTCACAGTCGGTCATGTCTTTTTTCTTTTCAAATCTTATACATTTCGACTATTTTTCTCGTTTGTCATCTTCTTTGAATACTTGCCAACTTTATATCCTATTTTTTTTCTTTCTTTCTCTCTCTCTTTCTTTCTTTCTTTCTCTCTTTCTTTCATTACTCAAGTGCTTACACTCTTTCTTTCTTTCCCTACTAAAGTGCTTACAATCATTCTTTCTTTCTCTATTTCTTTCACTACTCCAGTGCTTACCATATTTTCTCTGTCGTTCGTTTCTTTCTTTCTTTCTTTCTTTCTTTCTTTCTTCAGTACTCCAGTGCTTACAATTTTTCCTTTGCCCTTTCTATTTCTTTCTTGCTGTTTTTCTTTCTTTCTCTTTCTTTTTTTCTTTCTTTCTTTCTTTCTTTCTTTCTTTCTTTCTTTCTTTCTTTCTTTCTTTCTTTCTTCCGCTACTCCAGTGTTTGCAATCTATCATTTTTTTTCTTTCTTTCTTTCTTTCTTTCTTTCTTTCTTTCTTTCTTTCTTTCACTACTCCAGTGCTTCAATATATCCTTTGTTCTTTCTTTCTTTCTTTCTTTCTTTCTTTCTTTCTTTCTTTCTTTCTTCCGCTACTCCAGTGATTGCAATATATCCTTTGTCCTTTCTTTCTTTCTTTCTTTCCTTCTTTCTTTCACTACTCCAGTGCTTCAATATATCCTTTGTTCTTTCTTTCTTTTTCTTTCTTTCTTTCTTTCTTTCTTTCTTTCTTTCTTTCTTTCTTTCTTCCAATGTTGACAACCTTTTCTTTCTCTCTTTCATTATTTCTTTCTCTTCTCACTTTCTTTTACTTCTCAATTTCCCTTGTTAATTCCTTTAATTTCCCTTCTTTCTTTCATTCACTTCTACGACTTTTTTCTCTTTCTCTTCTCTTTCTTGCGTCACTTTTCCATACATTCACCTCATTTGACGCCTTTTTTGTTTCTTTTTTCTATCTTTTCCATCACACTTTGTATTTCTTTCTTTTCTTCTTCTTTTCCTTTCTTTGTCGCCATATTATTTTTCCATCTCTTTGTTTTTCCTTCTTTTTTGCCTTTTTTCTTATATTTCATTTCATTCCTTCGGTTTTTCTGCCCAACCACCACCACATTTCCAATTTATTTTACGATTTTCTCTTCTTTTACTTTCTTCTCTCTTTCAATTTCCCATCTTCTTTGTCTTCATATCTTTCTTCGTAAATTCTCCCTTTGCTTCTTGTCATATAATAAGATTTGCTTTCACGCACAGAGAAGCGAACACAACTTCGTAAATGAGTAGCAATTTCAAAATTTTCTCCCTCGGTTAAAACGCGTTGTTAACATTCACAGCATTTTTTTTTTACTTTGATTGCCTACACCAGGACGTAGGTAATTTTGACTCTCCAAAGATTCCATTTCGTTATTTGTGAATTAGTATTATGCATCCCTTTGAAAGGATAGTGGAGAGGGTGGTTTCTCGTTCCCTTTTTCGCAATTGGAATACGGAGCTTTGCTTCTCTTGGACCGGTAACGATCAAAATCGACTCTGCTAATTAAACCCCAACCTAAAGTAAAAGAGATGGGTTCATATCGTTCCAAAGGTCATTTTTGAAAAGCTATCAAGATTAGTAAACTAACCAGGAACTGGATGGCGACTCAACGATAAAAATCATTTGCCTCTAGATCTTTTTGCATTAATGGTGGTAATGGGATCTACTTTCTTCTTTATTTTCGTCAACGACCTTCTCCACATCGAATCAACGGATCCTGATGATACAAATATTTAGTCTTTTCTTAGATTATCCTTAAGACACGAAGAATCTGTTAGATTTATCTTATCAATCAGACTTATAAGATTTAAGTTCGATTGATCGGATTGAGGAATCGGAGAGTCGAGTTCGAATTACAGTCGAATCCATTACATTTACTTAAGTGCTAATACCCTTGGAGAAGGTATGAATCCTCTTTTCTCCCCCCTACAGTTATGGGTAGCAGGACAGACCAGGTTCTTTAGCCTTGGATGGAAACTGGTCTACCGTAGTAAGAAATAGCAACCTACTGCGGGAAAAATATGCCTCGTCAGGGATATAAATTTAAAATTTATATATGAGTCTATCCGGGCCACATTACTTAGCAGCACCTAAGGACGAAGGTATTAAATTTTTTTAAATTTCCAACACATTTGAAAAAAACCTACCACTATGATGAAAGATATTGTATTTAAGGAGGACTGTTTTATATATATATATATATATATATATATATATATATATATATATATATATAAAAGTGAACATAGAAGTCAACACTTAGAGGCGACAGTCTGTTTCATGCTATATGAAATCGTCAGGCCACATATGCTGTTATTTTTCTCGGCTATTTATATATATATACGTGTTAATGGTGCATTGTGGGTATTCTGTTATGGCGGTTATTTTACCGGAAGTCGTTTGTTTATTTATTTGGGTCAAACAATATTGCTTGTTTTTATTTTTTTGTTTCTTATTTTATTTATTTATTTATTTATTAACCTAGTAAAAAATTGTTTATATCACTTATTTAACAGTTTTGTTTTGGTTTGGTAATTTAATTAAAGCTATTTGTTCAATTTTGGGGTTGATTGTTGTAGTTCATTCTAAGTATTATTTTGGCGGGAACAGTTTTTAATTGATTATCTTTATTTGGGATTGGTTTGTTTATTTATTTACTTGGATGAATTTCGGTCAATTTATTTTACTTGTATATTTTCTCTTTTCGGTTTTAGACTTTTAAGTAACATAGTATTTATTTATGTTTTATTTCTATTTTTTTATTGTTATTTTGTTTATTAGTATATTTATTTGTTTTTATTTTATTTTTTCCCGTTTTTAATTTTTTAGGTTACGTAGTAAAAATTTATTTTCATGTCTGCATTTTGAGATGAGCGCGGATGTTTTGTTTAATAATTTATTTTGGTCGGGGAAAGTAATGATAGCTATTTTTTCCTCCAAGCAAAGTTTGCAAGTTTTTGATTGGTTGTTGTAGGCTGATGATTTTTTCCTTATCTTACAAGATATTTTTGGTGTGATGTGCGTTTTGTTTTTAATTTCCCAGATATACTTAGAAAGCATTGTACTGTTCTCATATTTACTATTTGTGAAAGATGTTTTGTGTGTATAATTTCTTTGTTTTAAATAACTTTAATTAAACTCTCAAACCGAAACAAAACTGTTAGATAAGTGATATAAACAAATTTTTACTACGTTAATAAATAAATAAATAAAATAAGAAACAAAAAAATAAAAAATAAAAACAAGCAATATAATTTGACCCAAATAAATAAACAAACGACTTTCGGTAAAATAACCGCCATAACAGAATACCCACAATGCAACACTAACAAGTATATATATAAATAGCCGAGAAAAATAACAGCATATGTGGCCTGACGATTGCATATAGCATGAAACAGACTGTCGCCTCTAAGTGTTGACTTCTATGTTCACTTTTATATTTACACACGCTCTATCTCTGATATTGAGCACTTTATTCCATAAATAGAGCACACCTTAAGACTATATTTCTTTATATATACATATATATATATTAATTGATTCATCGAGTCTGATAGAAACCTCAGGAAGCACTGGACGGCCGTTTCGTCCTATATTTGGGACTCATCAGCATCAGAAGCTGGTTCAAGCGAAGATAAACACACATAGTAATGAGGAGGATTTGATAATTATATTAATTGATTCATCGAGTCTGATAGAAACCTCAGGAAGCACTGGACGGAAACCAGCTTCTAATGCTCCAGTTGGAGCGGCTTGGTGAGAGTAGTCGTGGCTCCAGGAGGCTCAGAGAGTATGGTCTGAGAGAATTTCAGTTGAGTTCCACCACGGAATGTGGGAGTGAGCGGCGCTTCTTAGAGTCTGATTTGCGATCTCTTTGACGCCGAGGCCCGGCGGAGCAGTTGGTATAGTGTTCGCTTGCCAACCTAACTGTCGGGGTTTCGATTCCCTCGGTAGTGGATGCGCACTGCTGATGAGTCCCAAATATAGGACGAAACGGCCGTCCAGTGCTTCCTGAGGTTTCTATCAGACTCGATGAATCAATTAATTAATTATCAAATCCTCCTCATTACTATATATATATATATATATATATATATATATATATATATATATATATAGCTATAAAAGTATAGCTTTAAGCATCTAGAGACATTCTTTACACTTAATGTTTACTGTATCACGTACGTGCTAATACCCTTGGGAAAGGTATGAATCCTCTTCTTTTCCCCCCAGCTATGTGCAAATAGTTGGACAGACCGGGTTCTATAGCCTTGGATGGCAACTGGTTTACGCAGAAAGAAATGGCAACATACTGCTTGAAAAGAATCAGCTTCGTTAGTCATGTATCGAAAGATACATGATCTTCTAGGCGTGTATGGCACATAACTGACTGAAAGTAAAATTGGTAGCTTATTCCGAAGATGAACTTCAAACTTGTGTTAACTGCGGAAAGAAATGGCATGTGAACATTAAGCCGTCACAAAGAAACTGGTATCTCCCCGGACTCATGTCGTGCTCAGCAGATCTGCTCTTTTGGCAAATGCGGCCACACGGCAATGTATATTTCCACTCTCATCAGTCACAAACCTCATATCAATAGAAAATTTTCTCTTATCAAGGAACTGATTTGTTTCGTGATTTTCTTCGCGATGTCCCTACGAATGATATTTTTAATAATCCTATTAAGAATTCTGCTTTTGAGATCTCTTCCTGGACGTGAGTCGGCATCGAAGCTTTGATGCGAGCAAGGAATGGCACGCGAAATCAGTCTTTTGACTGCTCACTCGCTGTAGCCCACATGAATCATTCCTTCCAGCTATACCAGTGTAACAGGTCCGATTGACATAGATGTCTTTTTTATCATTGCTCGAAATGAGTGCAAGCGTGTCCTCAAAGTCACTATTTGCTGACAGAATGAAACACCATATAGCCTCTCACAAGTTTGGTTCTAGAGATAACTGGCGGAAAGAGGGCTTGAAGAATGTGACACTCACAGGACATGCAGAGAGAGGCATGCAGAGAGAGGGAAACATCGGGTAACATACCGAGGTTTCTTGTTTAAATGGATACCAGAACTTGTACTGGAAAGGCCTATAAAGAAACAGTTCTTACATGGAAGTACACCTTTCTAGTTCTAAGTAATATGACTCAGATAATGTTAAGTTGTAGAGTTCTATGATCACCCACGATCTGAAAAAAAATCATATTTATAGAAAAAATGCCAGCAATGTATATTTATATTAAACTTACCAACAATACATTTACATCTCTACTTGAAGACATGCAAGTGAATTCAAAATATTTTGATTTAGGCATTAAATAACCCATCCCCGTTGACATAACACGACAGAAAATCAAACAACTAATATGAAATAACGCTTCCGTTAATTCATCTATATAATATGCTAATATTTCTTAAAGAAAAGCTGTAGTAAAAACAAAACTATGACAAAAGAAACATATCAACGCTTATAGTAATTACGTCTACACAAAGAAGAATATGCATGAAATCTGAGTGTCATCAAACATGAATTCAACAACTTTTTATGATGAGTAAAATTAACGAAAAGAAGTCTACTTTTTCTTCTTTTTTTTTTTTTTTGTTCTCACAGGACTCGCTAGTAAATGCAAAAGGTTACATTTGCTGCATACTACAGACGCTGCGAGGGAATCTTCAAAAAAGACTCTCTAAACCTGTGTGACGTGAAAAAAGGGCGCTTGTTATTAAGAAAGTTAGGGCCTACGGAACACAAAAAATACGTGATTCACATCCTCCCGAATAAATCGAGTGAATTGTCGTTTGAAGAAACTATTCTAAGTTATGTGACATGCTTAGGCGATCGTGTATGTTTTGATACACTGACGAGGCAGATTTCTTCCTGCAATATGTTGCCCTTTCTTTCTGGGATAGACCAGTTTACCATCCAACGCTATAAAACCCGGTTTGTCCTGCTATTTGCCCATAGCTGGGTGGGGAGAAGAAGAGGATTCATACCTTTCCTCACGGTACTGGCACGTAATTGAATATAATGGATTCGACGGCAATTTGAACCCGGCTCTCCGCTTCGTCAATCCGAGCCGCTATCCATTACTCCATGTTTTTAATTAATTTTTTTAAGTGAACGAAGTTCATTGTTCAGTACACGATGGCAATGTTTACATCTTGTAAAAAAACGAATATGAAAATTATACCACTTATGCTAGTATCGTAAACATGGAAAGCGAAATGTTCAAATTAAGCGAATTAACACCCGACATGTTTAAGCGCTTGATCTACGTACAATGGTTGACAGTAAATAAGGATGCGAAAATCCCTTCTAGAATTTTGACTAAATTTGAACAGCATTCAAATTTAATCTTGCAAGCAGTAGCTGAATATTGTCAAAGAATAGTGAACTTACGTCACGATACGGCTAGAATTGAGGAAATAGATATATCTCACATAAATCCGGTTCGTCCCAAAGAATATACGAAATCAAAATACTTTACAAAACCAAATACATGTTACGGGTGCGGTGAACTACATCTGAAGAGGAACTGCCTTTTTAAGAACAAAACATTTTCAATCGTGGAAATGTTGGACACAAGATTTTGCATTGTGATATGTCCCGGAAAGGGATATATTTGTTCGAAGTAGCAAAGTGGATTAGGACTACTGTAACCAAGTAGGACAATCTAGCAGTTAAGTGTAATGGACTAGTCCTCGTCGTAGTGGTAGGCATTTGGCAAAGGCAATAGGCGTCGTCCTGTACCTCCACATCAGTCTGTATTTATGGCTGACACCAGCCAATCATATTACTGTGAGGGAGAACCAGGTGTATGCATATTTATTGCATCACATTGTAAAGTTAAAAAAAAGAATAAAAAGTCAATTTTTTTACTAAGCTTGAACACAACTGATAGTTTGGTGATACTTCGCTTTGTTCCTCTTCAGAGTTTCTTCAATGCCACTGCCATCATCGTCTGGCTGGACCCAGAACAATAGGCATCTCATTGAATGGAAGAAGGTAATATAAGTCCCAATCATAGTGTAGCCATCATCTTGTTGGTGTTATGTACGTGGCGACTTCAGCTCTTCACTTTCCTTCTTCTGGCGAAAGCAACACTTGCTCTAGTCAGCCTGGATGTTCATTGTTCAATATACGTTGGCAATGACTAAATCTAGATAAAAAAAAAACGAATATAAAGATTATACAACTTATTGTAGTATCGTAAACAGGGAATTTGAAAAAGTTCAAATTAAGCGAACTAACACTCGACAAGTGTTTGATTTTCGTACAAGGGTTGACAGCAAATAGTGAACTTACGACTAGATACGACTAATGAATAAAAAGTCAAAATTTAAGAGTACTGTAAACTTAGCGTCGACAACAGGCAACGCAGACAAGGGTCAAGAAAAGAAAATTTAGAACCGTAAAAGTAAACAAAAGAAATATAAAGTTTCAGATAGACACAGTATTAGATTTGGCTATTTAAAACAAAGAAACGTGGGGAAGAATCGGTAAACCAATATTAACATTATACCCCAAAATTGCTCGGTGCGTTACTAGAGAGAAATTTAAATTTAAAGATGAGTTCACATCAAATGTATCGTTTTATGGGAATGCTGTGAAGGCTAAAGCATTCGTGATGGAACAAAAATGTGTAACTTGTTCGGGACAGTTTGGATGCAGCTGTTCAGTGTCTGGGGTTAGCACATAAATTATTTTAGTAATCAAGTGGATGGCTCTTCTAGTAACTCTGAAAGGCAAAAATAGTTGAAAAATCAATTTCCGGAAGGGTTACGAAGAGGCACAGAACCAAATTCCAGTAGAAGGAAAATGTGGGACTGTCTATATTTCTGAGATGAGGTATTATGTACACTATTTACATCATTCGGACTATTATCCTCATCTTTGTCGCCATATTTATTACAACGTTTCGGCCTTTCCATATCTATCGATATTTCTGAGATGAGGTATTATGTACACTATTTACATTTTTCGGACTATTGTCCTCATCTTTATCACCATATTTATTACAAAGTTTCGGCCTTTCCATATCTATCGATATTTCTGAGATGAGGTATTATGTACACTATTTACATTATTCGGACTATTGTCCTCATCTTTCTCGCCATATTTATTACAAAGTTTCGGCCTTTCAGTATCTGTCTATATTTCTGAGATGAGGTATTATGTACACTATTTACATTATTCCGGCTATAGTCTTCATCGTTGTCACCATATTTCTTACAACGTTTCGGCCTTTCAGTATCTGTCAATGTGTCTGAGATGAGATATTATGTACACTATTTATATTATTCGGACTGTTGTCCCCATCTTTGTCGCCATATTTATTACAACGTTTCAGCCCTTTAGTATCTGTCTATATTTCTCAGATGAGGTATTATGTACACTATTTACGTTTTCGGACTATTGTCCTCATCTTTGTTGCCATATTTATCACAACGTTTCGGCCGTTGTACACTCCGGCCTTCTTCAGCGGGTTCAAATGTCGAACTGAACCCTTTATTTCCATCGCTGGGTTAGACTGTTCTAGTTCCACGTGTCATGCCTAATAGATGTCAGTTATCAAGTATCTCCTGTTAATTCACCTCTCCATGTTCTCGACTGCCTTAACCAGGTATTGAACTCACAACTCTTTGGGTCCTGTCAGTGGATCTAACCAATGTTTACTAATATTCAGGCCCAACAGGAATGTGTTTTTTTCAGCTTTGGATACGATAAACAAGTAATTAAATCTCTTGGAGAATATGGGAGTGATCTCCAACGTAGATTATGGCGATTGGGACTCCCTGACCGTCTACGTAAAAAAGCAATATAACAGAATCTGTGTATGTGCCGATTTCTGCAAGGAGCTAAATGATTGACTACAAGCTTACAATTACCCACTATCAAGCCCAGAAGGAATTTTCGCAAAGTTAAATGGCGGACAGTACTTTTTAAAGTTTGAATTTTCAGACGACATATTTGCAAATCCAGGTTGGCGAAGAATGTTAAAAACTGCTAACAAGTAATACAAACAAGGGATCATACAAGTTTAACAAATTACTTTTCGAAATTCAGGTTTCACTTCGAATATTTCCGCAGTAATGGACACAATGCTGAGCGATCTGAACATCATGATCGCCTACTTAGATGACATTTTAATAAACTGAGAAAATTAAGAGCAGCATATTTCCATATTCAGCATATTCAGCCCGCAAATGAGGTATTTAGAAAAACAAACGAACACGAGTTTAAATTGAATGTCGAGGAATGCGAATTTTTCATGACGAAAATTAAATTGTTTGGCCAAATCATCGACGAAAACCGTAGCAAAGTAGATCCAACCAGAGAAGAACAATTAATAATATGCCTTCCCCAATAAATGTGCCATCTTGTGTATAACGATAAACTACATCCGCGTCCAGGGTAAGACGATAAACTACGACCAACAGCAAGGCCTCTGATCAGGAGGCTTTGAGGAGCGTAGAACCACCTCTTAATTGCTGGTCTTTCCAGGTCCACCTTGACCTGGGGTGGTAGCACCTGTTAGGGTCCCAGCTATGGGAAAATTGTTAACCCCGAAATTGAGATAAAAAGCATTTTGAAAGTGTAAAAATAGGTTTTAATACAAGATATACTTTGTAAAAATTATTACCGGAAATAAATTTTTGAAGAAAAAAAATACTATTACCAGCAATACGTTTTTGAAAAAATAAATATTACCAGCAATGCTTTTTTGAAAATAATATTACCAGCTATACAATTTTGAGGAAAAAGATATTACCAGAAATAGATTTTTGATAACAAAAATATTACCACGAAAAAAAAGGTGTCGTCATTAATTGACCCATTGAGGTTTATGTGCCGTAAAACAAACCAAACCAAGACAATAAATGTGCCATCTTTAAATGCATTTTTAGTTTTCGCAAATTATTATGCTTTTATTCCGAACATGCATTTTTTTGCGAGTGCCGTTAAATAATTTATTAAGAAAAGACTCCAAGTGGAATTAGACGGCTGAATGCCAAAAAGCATTCGAAAAAAATGAAAAAATTCTAACGTTGGACTTGTTTCTCTCGCATTTTGATTCCAAATTAGAAATAATCGTCACAAGGGACGCTGGCAAATACGGTATCGGTACCGTAATTTTGCATAAGCACAAAGATGGTTCTGTGAAAACGACAGCGCATGCGTCAAGAACAAATTTATCGGCTGCGAAGTGTGATAGCCAGTTAGAGAAAGAATAATTTTTACTGTGAAAAAATTTCACAAATCCATCTACGGTAGAAGGTTCACCTAATTTTAAAATAGAATTACTGCCATCAAAAAAAGCTAAGTCACTCAAATTGTTTATCGAAACACATATCTAAATTATGTGAACCTTTAGAAGATACGGTAATAGCAGCGCTAAAACCTGTGAATGAAATTACGAACATTCGCTGCGATACCGAACGTGATCAGTGACGCTGGATGAAATTGAAATAGAAGCTCAGGTTGATACTTCTGTTAAAGAAAAAGAAGCAAGTAAGGTGGAAATTGAAGGAGAAAACAGACGGTGACAATATTTTCTCAATCTGCGATGAAGTCTTAATGTCTAGTGAAAGAAATTTAATCCTTGCATCTCTTCAGAAAAGGATGCTGAAAGAATTTCGTACATGTCATCCAGGTAATCTGCCTATATTTCTGAGATGAGGTTTTATGTACGCAAGGAAGCGACTTGGAGGCTGGCACACAGAGCCTTAGCAACTAACAAACCGCCTGAGCGGAATACCATCTTTGTGAATCTTAGAGAGACCGTATATGTGAGGTAGCTTGGTCTAACGCTGCGATAACTACCTATACGTCTTAGGTGCGCAGTGATCCTTGTTCTTGATTTGTATCTGTGTCAGTTTGCGATCCGTTTTTATTGTAGGATCCTTTTTTACTTTGCTGTAGCTACCATTGCTAATGAGGTCTTCCAGCTTTCTTGTATATATTATATATTATCCATAATTACAGTCGCATTGCCTTTGTCAAACGGTAAGAACTGTTCAAAAAGATATAGCCGAAAGCGCTCGGAAATATAAAACATTTGAACAGTTCTTACACACCCTTTGTCCAGAAAAAAGATTAACCGTAGTACCTTCTCTGCCTTTTTTAATGAAACATGCATATATATATATATATATATATATATATATATATATATATATATATATATATATATATATATAGGCAGAATGTTTCGCTGTATCATAACTACAGCTATTCAGTGTGGCTAGATTAGGTGCCGTGTCGATTGTTGCTTTCTCCAATTCAATAATTGCTTTTGTTTTAGATGATTCCCAATTGCATTAGGTTTGGAACAACTTGGCCTGTCAAATATATGTCTATATACGGTATAGTGTGTGTGAGTTAGAACTGGACTTCATTACGCGATTTCCTTTTCTTGACGACGACGACAAACGAAAAGGGTGTCGATTGCTCAAGCCTCGCTGTCCAAGTGATATTTCCGATAATTTTCTCGCTCAACTTTTCATACCAGATCACATGATTCTGCACGTATGCGAAATACTATTTTTAGATCTCACCCGATTCTGTTTCTAGGATCAGTAGTCACCCAATTGTTCGTCCGATTGCTGTCTTCAATAAGTTGATAGAGAGTGAGTGAATCTAACAATTAGCGACAGTGAGATGGTGCGGTATAAGGGGAAAGTGTATGACGGTAAGGACTTTGGATGTGTACGATCGTAAATATATATATATATATATATATATATATATATATATATATATATATATATATATATATATTATGAAATGGAGAAAGTCCGACAATTATTTAAGACATTTTTTTTTTATGTTTATACGTTTTTTTTACAGATACAAATATTTAAGTAAATAGTCTGTTTATAATAAACAGTATTAACCATATTTATCGGCCTGAATGTCCGAGATATTTTCATAGAAAATATGCGTCCTCCGACAGGAATCGAACCTGTATCCTATACACAACCGTAATATAGCCTGACGTGCCTTAACCGACGAGCGTTCGGTTAGAAAGGTCGATTTTACTGTTTTTAAACACAATTCTACATAATTTTCTCTCATTCATTCATATCTGCTCAATGCGTATCCAAATGTAAACAAATGTCTTAAATAATTATCCATTTCATAATTTATGACGTTATATTTCTATAAAAATTTTTCGGACATTCAGGGCGGGAAATGTTGTTTAATACTGTTTATTATAAACAGAGCATTTACTTAAATACTTGTATCTATAAAAAGAACGTATAAATATAATGCCTTATATATATATATATATATGATGATGATTAATAGAAATATAAGATTTGGCGGATTAGTGCTTTCTTCAGCCTCTCGTACATGTGTATGCGTACGCGTAGAATATCGTGTTCATGTCTGCTTTTCATTGTTTTTCCTTTATACATTCTCCATATGGGTTTTATACCTTTTTCTCTCTTTCAAGTTTTAGTGTCAAAGACAAATGCAGTAATCCGACGACCGGTTTTGCAGTCAGTCTCTGCTCGTAGTAATTTGTGAGCGTCCTATTGCTTTCTTGAGTTTGGGAAAATTAGTTTTAAATACATTATTTTTAAATATTAATGATTAACAAGCAAGGTAAATATTTATATAGGCTTCCACTTTCACATTATTTCATTTTCCTTATTTCTTATGATGGTATCTTATGTATTCGAACCTTGAAAAAGTTCTCGGTGTTTTCAAACAGATGCCGTTCCCAGAACTGCATGCATATAGTTTCCAGATGTCTCTTTTCAGTACCTGTATATTTCTGAGATGAGGTATTATGTACATTATTTACATTATTCGGACTATTGTCCTCATCTTTGTCGCCATATTTATTACAACGTTTCGGCCTTTCAGTATCTGTCTATATTTCTGAGATGCGGTATTATGTACATTATTTACATTATTCGGACTATTGTCCTCATCTTTGTTGCCATATTTATTCCAACGTTTCGGCTTCTCACTATCTGTCTATATATCTGAGATGAGGTATTATGTACACTATTTACATTATTCGGACTATTGTCCTCATCTTTGTCGCCATATTTATTACAAGGTTTCGGGCTTTGAGTATATGTCTATATTTCTGAGATGAGGTATTATGTACATTATTTACATTATTCGGACTATTGTCCTCATCTTTGTTGCCATATTTATTACAACGTTTCGGCCTTTCAGTATCTGTCTATATTTCTGAGATGAGGTATTATGTACACTATTTACATTATTCGCACTATTGTCCTCATCTTTGTTTCCATATTTATTACAATGTTTCGGCCGTTGTACGCTCCGGCCTTCTTCAGGTGGTTGGAATGTCGAACTGAACCCCTTATTTCGCTCACTGGGATAGACTTATCTACTTCTACGTGTCATGTTTAATGGATGTCAGTTGTCAGTTAATTCCCCTTTCCAATTCTCCACTGCCTTAACCAGGTATTGAACTCACACTCTTTGGGTCCTGTGACTGGATCTAACCAACGCCTTTATCCACTGTGCCATGTTCTTGATTAGTATCCGTGACAATTTGCGTTCCGTTTTCATTGTAGGATCCTTCATTTACATTGCTTTATCTACCATTGCTTACTAAGTCTTCCAGCTTTCTTGTATAATTTGATTTGTCCATCACTAGGGTTAACATTACCATTGTCAGGCAGTAGTATGATGATGTTTTCGTTCCTCTGTAGGGATCCGATCGCCAGCCTCTCCAGTTTCGTCATGTTTGACCTGGGCGGCTTGGCCTTCTCCAAGATCCGTCTCACCTTCCCACGTGTAATATAAATGCCGACAGAAAGATTGGGAAAAGTAGCTTGGGATATAGAATACTTTCAGTGACATGTTTCCCAACAAATTTTGTAAATAAAACATTACTTTTCATGAAAGTTCCTAATATTAGTGCATCAATTATAGGAGGTTATGTTTATAATTAAATTGTATATATCGTTGTTTGATTATATAGGCATATATTTATATTCACGCTCACACTCATACACACACACACACTCATATATATATATATATATATATATATATATATATATATGTCTCTGAGTGTTGAATTCAATGTTCACTTTTACATTTATATTTACATACGCTCTGTCTCTGATATTGAGCACTTTATCCCATAAATATAGCACACCTTAAAACAATATTTCTTCATTCATATATATATATATATATATATATATATATATATATAGGCATGCACACGTGTATCCGCACTTTTGCATTAATATATTAATTAATTTAATGCTTAATGTTATTTTTTAATCTGGCTTGGTGTTAGTTCACATGATAGGGTATTATGGATTAGTCAAGTTTATAGATATATGTTCTTTGCTTTTGAATATATGTATATAATACAGACATACACACACGCGCACCCACACATACATAGGCAAACACACATGTATATATATATATATATATATATATATATATATATATATATATATATTGTTTATACGTTATTTTTATAGATACAAATATTTTCAGTAAATACACTGTAATAAACTGCATTAACAATATTGACAGGTCTGAATGCCCGAAAATTTTCATGGGAAATTTGTAGTTTAAAAGCAGTAATTCGAACTTGATAACTAGGCGCTTTCTCTATACCTAAATTATAGAGCACCTCAGGCTATATCACGGTTGCGTGTAGGATACAGGTTCGATTCCTGTCGGAGGACGAATATGTTCTATGAAAATTTCTCGGACATTCAGGCCGGTAAATGTTGTTAATACAGTTTATTATAAACAGAGCATTTACTTAAATATTTGCATCTATAAAAAGAATGTATAAACAAAAAATATATTAAAATAATTATCGGACTTATCACATTTTATTTTTTATATTTATATATATATATATATATATATATATATATATATATATATATATTAAAAGTGTGTATGTGTGTGTGGGTGTACAGATGTGTTCACTGATTACTCGTAGTGAGACAGTGTGTATGTATGGAGAGGGGATATACACATATATACACGCAATGCTGACAAAAGAACAGGAAAATGGAAATAGATCTAAGAACACACAGGGGTCATTAAAAGATAAGCATGCCGATAACTAGTCCATCTTTTCTCGAACTAATCTTAATTGTTATATAACCCTCCACGCAGAGCTTTTTTACTACCACATGAAGAAAGACGTTTGGATCACTAACACAAAAAAAGAAATGTCTCATATCGAGAATATTTAACATCGAAAAATATAAAGAAAAATATGAATTATTTTTTAATAATATGTGGAAATCTCCACCCTTTGCCTGATGACGGTCGCTAGTCCGGAAACCCGTGTAGCTAAGTTATGGGAAATAAAACATAATATTTTTTTTAAATCCACATTACAACCAAAAACGTTTGCGGCTTCTCTCTTCTTAATATACACACTTTTGGAATTACTATAAACTCTTACTTTTTTATATATATAAAGCTTATCTCTCTACCCACTATGCCGTGTTTATTCGTATATTTAATATTTTATGGGCACCAGATTTCGATTCTAGCTTCGCGAGCCGCCCTGGAATCGTGAAAACTGATTTCACCAGGAACTCTTGTGGTATAGAAGACATAACTTTTTGTATTCGCCCTTCAAATTCTTTCAAAGTCTTGTTGGGGCATAGCAGATTTGCTCCTTTAACCAATCACAAAGGAAAAAGGCACAGGGTGTTAAATCAGGACTCCTAGTTGGCTACCCATACATAAAATAATACTTTTCAATCACCTTGTATACATACATATATATATATATATATATATATATATATATATATATATATATATATATATATATATATATTAGGTTGGTGCAAAAATAATGTCGCTTTCTCACATATGTTACTATGTGAGAAAACAACATTATTTTTGCACCAACCTAATATATATATATATATATGTATATATATATATATAGATAGATAGATAGATAGATAGATAGATAGATAGATAGATATGGCGGTTCATATTAAATGAAAAAGTTCGCAAGCTGAGTTTGAACACTTTTTGGGAACTTTTTACAGTAATAATGTTGCATCACACAATTTAGTGCGTTTTACATTATTATTCAGTTCCCCACCATCTGCGTAAATGGTCCGTCTCGTTTCAAATTATGAACCAGAGAAGACAACTTAAATGCTGACAATGCCACATAAAGAAGGACGACATTCAGCAGCAAAAGTATTCCCTGGAGAGAGCTTTTAAATACAAAATAGATGATTGAGTGCGCATGCGTCAATATTACATGTCATGGAAAATTGCATCTTAATTAAGGTTGTAAATGCTTCGACAAACATTAAATTGAAACCGAATATAAATTGGTTCACATTTAAAGAATTCTAATTTGAAAGTGGGCGATACAACACTTGACAACCTTTTGAAATGAAAGTAGAGATGTAAATTAATGTCAGAGTGAGTAGAGTGTGTTTACATTGTCGTTAAAATACTATGGTTTGTGTCATATTTTCATATTAAAAATTCAACATACAGATACTGATATAAATTATATATATATATATATATATATATATATATATATATATATATGTTTGTGTGTGTGTGCGTGCATTACACATAACGCGCTGGTGTTATCGAAACTGTGCTAAATATCATATAACAGTACACATATATATATATATATATATATATATATATATATATATATATATATATATATATTAATAAATATATATTATCTCACAACGTTAGCATGAGTCGGGCTTCATGCCAAATGCAATCTTCAGATGCTGCGTGTGGAGTGACCGTTTCTTAAACTTAATTTGAAAGTATATAAGTTTGCCCTAATGCTGAACTAGTTAAACACTGTATATATTGGTATTTTTCTCAAAACATTTTTATAAAAAATTAATTATATTTCCCATGACATTAAATCTAGCAGTTAAAATAACTGGTCCCACTTTTTAAACATAAAGGATGAGAATTTATGTATTATTAATTTAATTTTCTTTTTTTACAGTAGTGGGTAATTAACTATTAATTATTTATATAATTGAAGGCAGCTAACTTAATTTAATTTAATACAAAAGTAATAGCATTAGTAAAGAAAAATATAACAATAAATAAATAATAAAATAAATATAATAACTTATAAAAATCTAAAAAAAAATCTATAAAAATGTTCTCCATTTGTTCATGTTTTCCATATGCGGTGGTTAATACCGCAATAGACGAGTGGCCTTTTTGCGAAATCATTTTTGTTGCGCACGTCTGTTGGTGTGATTCGTGGTTTAAACATCCTACAAGGATTATCAGCTCTACTAGGATTGAAATTTGAAGAATTAGCAAGGTTATCCTTGATAAAGTAAACAATCAAATTAAACGGCGCTTTGGACTTTTACAGTGGACGGGTACCACAGATGTCATCATTTCGTTCAAAGGGATTAACAATAAGATAAACTGTTCTTTCATCTAATTTGATATCGTCGACTTTTACCCATCGATATTCAAGGATCTTTTTACCTTAGCTTTGGAGTTTGTCAAAGAATATTGCAATATTTCCAACGGTGAATTGGATATGATCATGAACTACAGAAGATCTTTTCTTTTTCATATCAATGAACAGTGGATTAAAAACAATTGGGGTGATCACTTTGATATTTCAATGGGACTATTAGATTCTGCAGAGTCTTCTGATGTGCTAAGTTTGTTTATTATATACAATCTAACAGCTTATGATGATGCTAGTGTTTATAATATAGGTTTATATAGAGACGATGGTCATCTACTAAAATTAAGAAAAATGATCCATAGAAAATTAAAAAGCGTAAATCTTAAAGTCAAAATTAATACTAATGCTAAACGCAGATTTTCTGGATGATACGTTAGATCTTGTTAATGATGTATTCCAACCTTATATAAAGGCTAATACCAACCCAATATATATTCACCCAAACACTAACCATCCTCCATCTGTAATCAAACATGTACTCTCCTATAAAGAATATAGGATAAGCAACAACTCTTCTGACTAAGATGTTTTTAATAAGTATAATAATGTATATAATACTGCCTTAAAAATAGCGGTTACAAGTGCACAGAAATCAAGTATAGAAAATATGATAATAATGATCGAATAAAAAGAAATGGGAACAGAAAAATTATTTTGTATACACCCCATTTAACAAAATGGTTAGTACTAAATTAAGACAGGAGTTGCTTTATTTAATTGATAAGTATTACTCCAGAAATAATCCAGGCAGTAAAAGATTTAATAAAAATACACTAAAACTAAGCTATACCTGCATCGATAATGTGGAAAAATATTAAAAACATCATACAATTTTAAGCACGTATAAAAACCCAAGTAATAATGTTAATTCCAAGGTAACTAATGTCGATAATGTTAACAAATGTTATTGCAGAAATTCTAACGATTGCCTATTGCAAAACAAATCTGTGACTTACTCTCTTGTTTACCTAAGCACTATTTCGACAATAGAAAATTCGACTGCTTAAAAAATTTATATAGGGGGTACTAAGAATTATTTTAAAACTAGGTGGTACCGACATATCCTATCTTCCATCAGTAGCACTTATAAAAATTGAACATCTCTTTCCATAATTTTTTTGAATTTAAAAGAGTTTAATAAAACTCCTACGGTAAAATGGAAAGTTTAAAAAAAGCTAGAATTTGTAAATCCTTAAATGTACCTTGCTACATATGCTTACACGAGAAATTGGAAATTACTAGAAGTAAATTAACTGTAAATTGTAGGCATAGTTTACCTTCACCTTACAATATGGTTAAACTTTGAACTTGGTTGTACTATTTCACATGGTTATAATAAGTAAGTAAATTGCGGTGCACCGTCTATGAACGATTATTTTATTTTTGTTTATTTAGAATTAGTATAGCTATTTATTGCTATTTAGTCGAAATTATTAACATCTTATCTGAATGTCAGACATTTTTTTATATTTAAATACTTAAGTTGTATTCATTGGTTTCTTGAGGAAGCCTTTTAATTATCAACTACAAAAATGTTACAATTAGCTAAACGTTTGATTATCTTCCTACCCCTCTCATCAGCTTCTTATAAAAACTTGAACAAGTTATATCTGTTCATAATTGTGATACAAGGTTGCCATTCGCTTATAGTTTGTATGAATTTCTTCTCTGCCACTTATGACCTTGTCTAGAATTCTATTTCAGATAACATTTTACCATCATCAAAATTTCCCTTTATCTAGGTTAATTTTGAATTTAGCGTAGGTCTGACATCTGATTAGTTAATCAGAGTAAACCCACAAGCCTCTTTTTAATTCTGATTTGTTATTATTTGTGTCTTCTCTTTCGAAAAAAGAGTGGGTACTCTGCTTATTCCATGACACTAGCTTAAATCGTTGATACAAGATGGGATGAATATATATCTTCATTTAGGTTACGCCAAATTATGGCGCTGACATAAAATGTCGCTGCAGACTCGGGCTAAACAACGGTTTTTCAATCATTTATAGTTCATTTTTTTATCCTTAGATAATTAAACACTCAGTCTCTTGTTTTGGCCGGAAGATGTGGTATCTGATGTGGTCTTCTGCTAGAACATATTTGCTTAAAGCCTCAGCGTGTTCTTCTGTACCTCCGTTGTGAAGAGTGTTTATTTGAGCTACTGTTGCCTTTTTTTATCCGCTTCAATAAGTTTGGTTATTCTTCACGGATTTCTTTCAACAAGTAATTTCTGTCCACAGAATTACTGCTATTTGAAATGTTCCTCTGATCATTCTCTGTAAACCCAGGAAGGAGTTTTGGTTGAAGATCCAAGACCCACCCGTCACTCTCTGATGAGCATATGATGTTCAAAGCCATTTAAAAATGATTTCTGTGAGTTTTAAATTTATGATTCGAATTATTGGCTGAGTAGAAATACGCATTTCTATACGTGTACTTAATTAAATGACCAGTGAATATATATTTTTGTCTGCACCCCCGATTTTTCCTTATATCTCCTTTCCTGAAAGAATTACCTCTACTCCAAACCAACGTCCTGGTTAAGACAATAAACTACATCCATCAGCAAGGCCTCTAATCAGGAGGTTTTGAGGAGCAACCATTTTTACCAATGCTCATATTGTAATTTTTGCTGTTATCATTACATGTTTTTACCAGAGCTCATATTTCAACTTTTGTTGTTATTATCGCTTTTCTCTGGCATTCCTTATTACTGGTTCCCATATTGTATTCATTTCTATGTTTGTCGGCTCAGGGCACGTGGAACTAGAACAGACTACCCCAGTGAGCAAAATAAATGGTTCAGTTCGACATTCCAACCACCTGAAGAAGGCCAAGCATACAACGGCCGAAACGTTGTAATAAATATGGCGACAAGTTGAGAACAGTAGTCCGAATAATGTAAATAAGGTATATAATACCACATCTCAGAAAATAGAAAGTTACAATTTTATGGCCTCACCTAAATATACATTGCAAATAGGTATTGCTGGTAATTTTACTCTGAATATGTATTGTTGGTGTATTTTTTTATATAAAAATATATTTTTGTACTTTCATATCGTTTTGTTTTTGTTTGGGGGTTCACTATTTACCCATAGCTGGGACACCAACAGGTGCAATCATTCTGAGTCATGGTAGACCTGGCAACAACAGTATTTAAGAGGTAGTCCCGTGCTCTTCAAAACCTCCAATCTCCCGATCAGTGGAGCCTTGCTGCTTGGTGTATTTTATCGTCATACCCAAGACTAACTCAACCATGCCTTAAATCTCGACATGTCAGTAACAAGACCTCGGGAAATGGGAACGGAATGATAGGTCCTTAATTATTATTTCAGTAAGTTTGAGCCAGAATTCAAATGCAATTCACATATTTATTTTCAACTGTCACGCTATCCCGTACATTTATTTATTCTTACTTATTAACCAGCCATTTTCTATTTCTGCTTCTTTTATGCAAATGCGTATTAATAATTTCTGATTTGGACATTGCATGCTATTTCTAAACTCGGTTTTCGTTCGAAAATGTTTTGGTTGAAGATCCAAGACCCACCCAGATGTTTTCTTGGTTTGTAACACCATAAACTCTTCACGAATGTATAATTAAATCTTGGTACGTTCTTGTAGCACATCTTGGCTCTTTCATCTAGTTTTTGTGTCAATGGCGCCATATGTAAGAGTCTCTTTTACATACAATCACCATGACGATGATTCCTGGCGAAGAGGCCAGACGGTGGTGGTGGTGGTGACAAAGGAGAAGATTTAAAGCTGACACTGCCGTGGATATTTAGGTAAGTATCTAAAGTGATAAGAGTCAGAGGTCGCAGGGATTTGTTGATGGTTTCACCGAGTGGAAATACAAGCCTGTCGCATAGATCTCCTCTCTCTACGGGAGGAATATTTATGACGATCAATCAAACATCTGTTTGTAAATAAGACTGAGAAGTGCTTCCGAACCCTGTCCAGATAGATATATAGATAGATAGAGAGAGAGAGAGAGAGAGAGATATGAAGAGCCTAAGATAGATATATAGCTAGCTAGATAGATAGATATTAGGTTAGTGCAAAACTAATGTCGTTTTCTCATATATGTTACTATGTGAGAAAACGACATTATTTTTGCACCAACCTAATAGATAGATAGATAGATATTAGGTTGGTGCAAAACCAATGTCGTTTTCTCATATATGTTACTATAGATAGATAGATAGATACATAGATAGATAGATAGATAGATAGATAGATAGATAGATAGATAGATAGATAGATAGATAGATAGATATAAACATCCTAAGATGTTGATAGATAGGGAGGTTATTGTTGAATAATTAAAGAGGATGTCAACTCAAACCTCTCGGATTAATAAATGATTGAATGAGCACCCTTCGAGGTCCCCGACTATTAGGTACTTATTCTATCGCATTATAAAATTATTTGAGCTTAACAACTTTAATAAAATATAGCAATAACAATCATAAATATGAATGCTGGTCATTATTTTAATAAGTAAGGGGATACAAATGAAAGGATTTCATATTGAAAAGCTTTCCATTTCACCGAAGCAATAAATGTTAAACATATCGGAGCCGATGTGCTGCAATTTAGAAGCTCGACTTGATCTCGGATACATGACCGTTGATTCCGTCGAGGCAAACCTCCGACCTGGCCTTTGACGTCAGTCTAGGAAGATATCCACCCGCCAGGAATCCTCGTCAAGGTGATAGTATGTAAAAGTGATGTCTCTTATAAAAGGCGCCACTGACACAAAAACAAGATGAAAGAGACAAGATGATCTACAAGAAGCTGAACCCAACAGCATCTGTGACATGTCTTTTCCATCTTTACTTTCTATCACAACGAAGTAGTTCATTATTTATCAGGCACTGTTTGGGTGTAACGCACACCCTGATTATCTAATTAAATATAATTAAGTATTCACGTCAGTTCTTGGGGGAAAAAAACTGTGTTGAACTTATTTCTTGCCTTTGGAACAAAGGATGCCCAATACACTCTATCAATAAAAATCGTTGCATAGAATTTTTTTTAATCATTCCACCCCAAGTAAGACGTTAAAGCCTGTAAGACGAAAGGAGTTATTGAGAGTTAAATTGTCTGCGTAGAAAATAGTATTCAGGAGAGAGGACAATAATGGAATAATATTCAGGGGAACAGGAGACGACAATTAAAATTGGATCATTTTTTTAAAATTGAAGTTGACTCCCAAATGTTCACATTGACGCATCTCCGCTATTTTCTTTTCTTTTTTTACAAAGATTCCATAACAACACAAACAAGATTGTCTTAAAAATGTCTTTTTAAAAACAGTATTTCAGTTTTCGGGGAAATTTTTCATATGTTAAAATCTTCAAACATTTTTCATTATTTTTTAAGCGATCATTTTCTCGACTTTATCTTTGTAGAAAGGTAAAAATTAGGGACTAGAAAATTTATTTTAATTACTAGCCGTGGACTTTTGGTTTGTATTACTATTAGTAAAAAAAAATCAGAGACCCTCCTTAGTGGATGATCTCGGAATACAAAAAGATTTTATCGTGATAAATTCTTAATTCGATTTTAAAAAATGTCCAGAAAAAAAATTACAATTTAAAAAGTAAGCGCTACTGAAATTAGCATTTCTTTTCTCCTCGCCGTAACCATGGGTCCCCCACTCGGTTAAGAGGTTCAGGGTAGTAAGCACCGGCCCTGTCGATTATTATAGTTGATGATTGACCATGTAACTTAGGTAAGAAAAAAAGTAAAATGTATAAAAAGCAAAAAAAAAATGAGCTGAAATTAACCTTTTTGGAACTCCAACTTCGTCGGGGATTCCCGTAGAGTTCGCACCGCGCCTATACACAATGTATATTATTAGTTGATGGGTGACAATGTAATGTCAGGTTAAAAATATTTTTTTTTTAAATGGCGTATGGCCATAAAACAGTGATGAAAAAATGACAGAGACTACAACGGGGCCAAACAAAACGTACAACCACGGGAAGTGGGTTTCGGGGGTTAGACCTGCCAGACCTGGAGGCGACAACGCTGTTACATATTTAACATCTGCTTCTATGAAATGAAAAAAATTGTCAATCTCAGTTGTCGTTTTCTTCCTTAATTTCATATTTATTATTGTTATTGCAATATTTTGTTAAAGTGAATAAACTCAAATATTTATCGACGTAATAAGGGGGTTTTGCATGCAGATTTTCTAAGGAGAGTCATAAACATGTCAGTTTCTTATAAACTGTTTTCTTCATAAGATTAATGTTTATTTTTTTCAGTTATAGATTCATTATTTGAAATATCTACTTATCAGGCAGTACGTTTCGCTCTTTTGAATAAAACTCCATATTTGATACTATTTGTCGTTGCCGCGGCAAAACGGAAGTTTTTTTTAAAACAAGTGTTATGAACTGAGAGACATTGAAACGAGAAGGGTTAATACCGAAAACCCGTGGGAGGAATCGAGAATTTAATTCACACATAAACGACTTGAATTGTATGTCTAGCAGTTTGAAAATTGAGAAAGTGACCCAGACTCAAGGGCCAATGTGTTCTACGCAGCTGAAAATGCAAGCTGTAAAGTGAAAATTTCATTTTTCGTAAACAACGAATTTGGAGTTGATTCTCCCGGCCGAAAGTTGAGTTGGCATACCAGGAGGAGGTGGATAAGCCACCGATGCTCACGGAAGAGATTTAGTGAGAGGCAATGATATGAGAGAGTGGAAGAAGGAATTCCCTAGAATCATTCAATTCTCTTATTTCGCCAGTTTGGACGAATGTCAATAAATACAAATGTGCGAAACGAATTCGGCAAAAGAGTGAAGAGAGGTAGAAGAGACGGAGACGAGACCAGGGACAGGGGAGAGGCCCACATGCTTACCTGACGATGAAAGCCTCTGACTTTAGGCCTTGTGACAAACCTTACCAACAACAGCAAACCAGATTTTATCACGTCAACAATAATATCACTCCCGATTTAGATGGGGGTTGGGTTGATAATTAATTACAACGGAACTTTGATATAAACCAATCATTTATAGATGTAAAAGACAATAATAATTGCCGTCGCGTTTTGTCAAATGTGGACTTTTTCAACGCAAAAACGAAATGAATTTATTAAAACAAAGTAAGTAATAATAACAAAACACAATGTCCTTAGCAACTGGAAGAATTTAGAGAACGCTATTTTGATACTGTGAACTGAAAATTACGTCAATTACTGTCACGTGTGGAGATATTGCTATTATTGCTGTGTTGACGGATTCAACCATTTTCTTTTGATTTCTTGATACTTTTGTGTACGTTTGTTTGGGAGAGTAGTAATTCTGTTAAGAAAGGGGAAATATGGAAAAGGCCTCGGCGTAGATTAATATTTTTACATCTATAAATATTGTCTTTTTCTACAGGTTAACTCTGATAAATTTCTCAAACCGATTATTCCAAGGAGGTTTAATATAAAAATACTATTTACTTTTATTCAATTTATTCGAGAGCTTTTTCTTGTTCGTCATCGCCCAGCTTGAACGAGCCCAACCCGAAGGTAACTGCGACGTTCCGATCTTGGCTGCATTATGATCAACCTTAAATCCCAACGTGGGATGGGGTTAGCTCGGGATTGAAGCGGTCACTTCAGCGACTAGCCCCGATGTTTTAAGTCTTGGACGACCGGTGTAGGTGTTGCACGACTACACATAGGTCTTGATGTGAAAAGGTTTTCGATGACATGAATATCCATTTCAATCGAGAAACTCTTAACTGTGAAATTATTTTGGAGCGATCGAAAAAGATAATAATCAATTAATTCAAGGTCAAGTGAATATGGCGACTGGGATGTAAAAAGACCAATTGAGTTCCAAGTATTTTCAATCTATTTCATTTTTCGTTGAATATTTTCCCATGGAACCCATTTTTCATCACCTCTGATAGATACAGTACTGTCATGGGTCCTTACCTATAACTACAGAATGAACTCTTCCTAACACTATGTATACTACGCCTCTCAAGACAGAGGGACGAATCGAGCCGATCTTCTCGGCTTGACGATCAAACTCTCTGCCTCTGAGCAGAGAGGAGCCCGGACGAGGCTCCGTCGAAGGGCAGAGCTTCGTTCGGGGAGGTTGACCAACCCGATTCTGTTTTTACTGTTTCTACGGGCATTTTTTGGCCGAGCCTATGAGCTCGGAAAACCCACGTAAAACTCGGTCTTGTGCCACATCTTTCCCTTGTGGGGTGGGCAAGTAACTATCAAATCGAGTCGAGCCGATAGTAGTTCACTCCAAACTAGACTGACAGTCTTGCTAAAACCTTCCACATCTTGTATTATTATTTCGTGTAATATACCTTCGTTATTTCTACCCTTGTGTTCGTGTTCTTTCTTGGTCCTAACATGGTCCATAACAAGTACCATGAAACAGTTTTTGGCATTTATTTTATACGATAGTATTTAGTAATGTTAAATTATCATTAACATTTTTCGAAGTTTACAAACTCTACGTTTTATTCAATTTCGTAAAGGAATGGATGGAATTTGAATAAGCAGATTTGTTTGGAAAACTATTTTGACAAAAACCCTAGTTCGCGGTCTAATAATTTCTGTAAGTTAATTTTATTTTATAGGACTTCATGGTAAACAATATTTTTTAAGAAAATTTCTTTCTTTGTTTTTTGCAGCAGAAAAGATTTAATTCAGTAGCATTCTCACAACGAATTCTGGTTTGTACGCAACAACGTGAATTCCGATGAGCGCACAGAAGTACTTCTGCCGACTCAACATGAAATCGCCTTTTTTATACATTCCGGCCGAGCCAGAGAATTTGCATATTGGGCAACGTTGCCAGCCTCCATCTGACTCACTGACACATGCGCCTCGTCATTCCAGCGGCTGTGGTCGGAGAGTCTGCATCGCAAGGCAATTTGCTCGCACATACAGGCTACGCTACTCTAGCCCTCTTGGACCTACGAGGTAATTCTCCACATTTTAAGGCAAGAATACATTCTTAGGATTTCTTACTCTGGAGCATGCAATATAAAACTGGCCATGTATAAATATTTCTTTCTGGAGTCAAATTCCAATTTTTTGAAGCGTTTGGCATTATGATTTGTTTACAGATCTTGCAAACACAAGGCGAACTGGAAACTGGATTCTTGTCTGTATAAAAACGATAAAAGATATGCTTAAAACAATATTGCATTTTTATGAAATAAGTATCTATTACTTTAATCATTTAATTGTTTTTAAAATAGTGGGAGTATTTTGTATGTTAAATAATAAAACTTAATTTTTCCTAAAAAATTAATGAAAATTTATTGTACTAAGCTACACACCCTCGTAAAATTTATTGTACTAACGTATACTAATAAAACCAACTGTACTTTGTACCCACTTAATTGTTTACACTTCTCTTCAAAATTTGGTTTCAATTGGTCAATGTATGGTTATTTTAAAGAGTGTGATGGACGGACGGAAGACACAGAATTTTATATATAGACCAAAGTTTTTTGCACACGTTGACGTATATTGAAATTCTCTACTTCGCAGTTTAATAATTTTTCCCACAAAATGAATGAAAATTTATTGTACTAAGCTACACAAAGTAGTAAAATTTATTGTACTAAGCTACACAAAGTAAAATTTATTGTACTAAGCTACGCATCCTAGTAAAACCAACTGTACTTTGTATTTTCTTACCTCTTTTCACTTCTCCCTAAAATTTGGTTTCGATCGGCCAGTGTATGACTATTTTAGAAGACGTGACGGATGGACGGACGGACTAACGGCAGTCAAAGAATTTTATAGATACATAGAATGAAAATTTCTATTTAATATAAGTGGTTGTTTCATTGTGTTGTCAACAGATTAAACTTTGGCCATACTGGAATCATTTCACACTCAATTGTCATATTAGTTTTTGAATGAGGATAGAAGATGCAAGACGACAGGCAAAATAGCCATGCAAATAATTCGACCACCTGACCTTATTATTTTTGTTTCTGCTCAACCACTAAATGTTTAATGTTTTGGGGACAGAACCTATTTTTGCCCTACATATAAGGTAAATTCTGATATTGTATTCTTTTATTATATTAAATCATGGCGAAGATTTCCAAAGAAATTGGAATGATGATAATAAAGATTACTAAGAATTGGAACTGTTAATTACAAGAAGCACCATTTCAGAAATCTTCTCGAGTTCTCAAAACACTGCAAAATGTTTTGAATCGATCAATCTATGGTCACCTTCTAAAGGTACAACACAGGATACTGCGGGGATTAACTATGGCAGCCAAAAATTAGAAGAGTGTTAGACAAGTGATGGGAAAGCGCGATTTGTTGAATTTGATGTCAGTTGATGGCGCTGTGTGTCCTTCAAGAACATGGACTGAAAATGTTCAGTTCAATGAGGAAACCAGTTTTAAACAAAAAAAAAAAAACATTCAAGAGAAAATTAATTTGGTAAAAATATTATGAACTGTAGAATAATATCCTTATTCAGCGTTGAAATGAATATTGAGCCCGTTCTGGGTATGACGATCAACTATATGCGCGTCCTGGCTAAGACGATAAACTACACACGCGTTCTGGGCAAGACGATAAACTACATCCGGCATCAAGGCCTTTGATCAGGAGTTTTTGAGAAGCGTGGAACCACCTCTTAATTGCTGGTCTTCCAACATCAACCGTGACCCAGGGTGGTAGCACCTGTAAGGGTCCCAGCTATGGGCAAATAGTTACCACCCACCTAAAAAAGGGATCAAAATACTATGAAAGTATAAAAATAGGTTTTTCGTTTTTGTTGTTTTGCCTGGATGAGTGAGGGTCTGTGTGAGTGGTAAGGATGAATGAATGTTTTTATATTCTTATATGCCCGCATTGATTTCGTCCAGTGAACTGATATTTCTGCCACATTTAAGTATTGTGGGGGATTTTATTACTAAAAATGATTTTATTTAGTTTCTTGTCAATAGATTCATATTGTATATAATAATTGGGGATCTTTTTAATTTGTTGTTTTATCCACCACCGCTGCATACGACGATTTGTATATATGGGGACTATTTAGGATTTTCATAGAGACAAGAGGTATTATGATGAATGTAGTAAGAAAGACTAGTAAGAATGTGTTCTTTTGGTGTTAGGAATATTGCTTGCATATTTGGGCCAGTGCTTGTGGCAATCTAAGCTTAACATTCAGACAGATGAAGACCGTCCTTTTGCCCATCCCTCGTTTAAGGCCTTGTGTCACATTTTCTGTATATTTCACAAAAATAAATATCGTCATATAGCATTCGTAGATTAATGTGTGAGGGTGGAAATCTATAGTCGCTAAACGAAAGCTCTTTGTTACAATCTTGTAGTTCTGAAATAACGCGAGTGGGCAAATACTGCAAAAAAGGGTAAAAAATGAACATATTTATTACACGTTTTGATTTATTCCAAGATCTCTGAAGAGATGCACACCACAACGCTATACGAAAGTTCTTCAAAGATAACCTTATGTCGGATTTTCAAGAAGATTTTTCGTTACATTCGTTTACTAAAGTAAAATGCTTACTAGATATAGTAATACTGAATTTTGATGCTAATTTTAAGAAGGTCACATCATACACGATGTATAAAATTAGTGTGTGTACTGCTGGCCCGGGATACGTCATTGACCAAACTATATATCCATTTACTGTAAACGAAAAGTAGATGTGTATTTAAAATTAACTTGATTTTGATAAAACTGATGTTTTACTAAACTGAATCCAATAACAATGCATGTAATGTCAGTGACTTAGCTAGTGTATTTGCCGCCCGTGGCGGCCCTCAACTTTGCCACTCCTCTCCAGAAGGAATACAATATTACAATACACATACACTTATATATATATATATATATATATATATATATATATATATATATATATATATATATATATATGTTAGTTGTATGGATATGTGTTTGTAATCCTGGGTTTCATACTTTTACGATCATCAGACAACCTGATTTAATTTTCAAGAAATAAGCCAGTTTGTTTGATGATCGCAATAGCGTGAAACCCAGGGTCACACACTCATATCCATACAACTAAATATGTTAACTCTATCACTAATATTGTTCCCTTTCCAATAAGTACCGCGCATATATAGTATATATGGAAAATACACACACACACACACATATATATATATATATATATATATATATATATATATATACGCACACACACACACATATATATACCGTATATACTCGCGTATCATGCGACATTTGAAGACCTAATTTTGAAGCTAATTTTAAGGGGGTCGCATCATACACGATGTATAAAATTACTGTATGTACTACTGACCCTGAATACGTCTGACCAAACTCTATATCCATTTACTGTAGTTAAAAATACAGCTTTATCTGAAATAATCCAAATTTTGATAAAACTAATGTTTTACTCAACTGTATCTAATAATAATGAATGTAATATTCACATATTAGTATCGTCTTATAAAATACAAACATAACGAATATGCATCTTTTCCATTGTTTACGTTTATAAGATGTTTCTCTGTTTTCGCGTTCGATTGTTTATGGCTGTACGCGTTTACGCAACGAGTATAGCGTTACTAACGATACTTTTATCATTCTCTTTTACTTTTTTTAACTTCTTTAACTAGAAGATGGGATAAACAGATAGAAGAAGAGGAGGAAGAGAGAGCGAATGAAATTCTTGTCAAATTGTTGCAGAAGATATAATCTTGATACCCGCCCGAGCATAAACTGGAAATCTGGAGGAAGAACCGTTAATTAAATTAACGGATGCATAGGTTTTGAAAATAAATGATTTCTTTCTATCTTCAGACTTTCTTGTCTAAAACTCGTAATTCGTATCAGGGAAAGGCTTTTTTTCTTTTAACTAACTTTTGTCATTGTGTTCCGTTTGGGCATACGAAATAGCGACAGTCAAAATAAAAACAAACTTATTTAGTTTACACGTAGCTATAATAAACGATCATTTTAACTTGTTCAAATGATAGACTGGATATATACTTTCAAAATAGAGGTCACAGATTGCATATAAGAAAATATATTTAAGATTAATACTGAAAATAGATTTAAGTCCAATGTACGCTAGAATTAAAAATGTTAGACTTTACTTTGGTTTACACAAGAGGCAAAAAGTATACATAGTATTGCGAGAGTATACTGATTGAATGTTTAAATCGGAAAACACGGCTCTTCCACAGTGAACTCGGAATGTGAATCCAGGTAATAAAAATATAATGAGCATTTAAATTTAAACTAGTGAAGCCGTTTGTGTGGAATTAAGTCTAACAATCATGTGTGATATACACATGTGTATATCTGCATGTGTGTGTGAGAGTTCAAAGTTAACAGAGGATGAAGGGACGCAAACGCGACTCGGCGGCAGTGTTCTTATCTACGTGCAATTACATATGAAATCTAGAACAAATAACGGAAAGAGAGGATAACAGAGAATGTGACTTCCTATTTATAGGCTTTGGAGGCGTCCCCTAGCAGCGGTGTTTTTAGGAAAATAAGTGGGGTAACTACAACACATTCGTGTTAACACTTGCGTCAAATGTATTGTTTTAAACCAAAAATCTTTAAATATTAATAATTTTTAAAAATTACATTAATAGCTAAAAATTATTCTGTCTACGTTTCGGGAGCAAAAATAAATTTAAAACATATACGATTCAAGAGAAACAACTGAGTGATGTGTAATTCTTCAAAATAATGGCTTGCTCTACTGAACAGTCTCTTGTGGCTGAATGACATTTTATACATTTATTTATAAAGGCTAAATGACGCCAAAATGAAACTAACATTGAGATAACATTTTAACAGATATACAGGGTGCGATGGATAAATTGTCGTCAAAAAGACGCCAAAATGAAAATACTACGGACATCTAATTATAACAGATATACAGGGTTCGATGGATAAATTGTCGTCTAAATGAAGGCAAAATGAAAATAATACGGACATCTGATTTGCCAAAATTACACAAAAATATCTTGAAATATTAAAGAGTAAATATACTCAATAAAATCGCCATAAGTTTCAACTAGGGGCTTCATACGATTTCGGAATCTCCTGCATCTGTTCTGGACGGTCTCCTTGTTTAAGATGGTGAATGCTGCCATAATCCTTGCCTTCAGTTTATCTTTGGTGTTACGAGTTTTGTTGCTCTCTCTCTCTCACTCTCTCTCTCTCTCTCTCTCTCTCTCTCTCTGCCCCACACGGCGTACTGGAGTACTTTTGACATATTTGGGTGTGAGTTGCCCAGTCCACAACCTCCAATATCTAGAAGCATCTAAATCACATTGCAGGTGACTTTCGTGTCTAATTTATATATATATATATATATATATATATATATATATATATATATATATATATATATATATATATATATATAATATATATATATATATATATATATATATATATATATATATATATTATTATTGTTATTATTATTAAGAAAAAGACAACTTTAAGCATACATGATTATAATTTATTTCCTTAGGACCGAGATTTGAATCCTATTTTTATATATGTATGGAAAGAGTCAATCTGATAAATTAGGATGGAAATCTCTTTCCTAAGGAAATAAATGATAATCATATACCTTTAAATTTGTCTTTTTCTTAATAATAATTAATGTTTGCTCTGTTTTTACATTGAGCTCTCTGGATTATATATATATATATATATATATATATATATATATATATATATATATATATATGCTACACTGGATATATTGTCATCTAAATGGCGCAAAAATTGAAAATAACATTGATATGTCATTTTGGGGGGCGCCTCCCTCATTTGCACCTTACACATAATAAAGGGTGTTTGCAGTCTGGGGAGTTAGGTGGCCAGATGTAGGCGTCAGATGTTATTCAACAAAATACGTGTTCCCCAGTGAATCAGTCTGCCAGTGATCTTGTAAAAAAAAATAAAAGCATCATTTTCGAAAATGTCTTGTGACACCGGCCAGCGTTTTATACCTGAGACAATCATCCAGTGATTTTATTATAGCGCAGCAATTTTGTAGTTTTTTTTTTCCTTTTTGTACGTTATCACATTTGCTTTTATTTTGTGCTTAGCTGACGTAATTTAATGCTCATTGTATTTTTTTTTTTTTTTATATAAAAAAATATGTCTCCCAAATTTATTTGAAGAAATACATGTTTTGGTTGACTGTCGCTTAGAAATGTCATCATCTTAAATCCTTACCTGCAAATGTGGAGATCAAAACTTGTTTGGCACAGGTGAACAGTGAAGCACGTTTCTATTGAAAGTAAAGTCACGTTGCGACTGCGTGTGTCCGCGGCTCTAACGTGACAGAAGAGGCTTTCGTATTTGTCATCGAGTTCCTCCCATTTGGTTCAGTTCAGGTGATTATTGTTGGACTGTTTTGTGTTGAGTAAAACGATTGAAATTGGGGGGAAGAATAAAACTAGCTTTGCCTGCATTGGCATCATTTTAAAGAATCGATTTAGGAAAAGAAAAACGAAAAACGAATGTTTGCAGAAAGGAAATTTTTGCTATTGAATCACGACTCTTATTATTATTATTATTATACGCAGATTAATTCAATCTCATCTCAATATTCTGACGCAAACAGATAAATTAATGTTAAGGCTAGTGATAGATAGATAGATAGATAGATAGATAGATAGATAGATAGATAGATAGATAGATAGATAGATAGATAGAATGGTATGGACATATTGAAACAGACAAGACTTATATCCAGAATCTATTTTAGATAGATAGATAGATAGATAGATAGATAGATAGATAGATAGATAGATAGATAGATTGGTATCGACATATTGAGACAGAAAAGTTTTATCTCCAGAATCTATCTTTCATATTTCTAAGACTACCATTCGCCCATGCTTAGCATATTGCTATCACATTTGATTCCGTACTCATTTATTTAAAGATTCTTGATAAAATCCAAAGAAGAATCAGCAATATTATCGGTCTTGCCCTGGGATCTTGGCCTCAGTGAGATTTCCACCACCGTAAGGTAGATTCCCTCTGCCTTTTCTATAAATAATTTCATGGTAAATGTTCGGATAAGCTCTCCGCTACGGGACTCAGATTTTATGAATTTAAGCGCGTTAAAATATTGAGATGACTGGATAATAAAGAGATTATAGATAGATAGATAGATAGATAGATAGATAGATAGATAGATAGATACGCTCTCCGCTACGGGACTCAGATTTTATGAATTTAAGCGCGTTAAAATATTGGGATGACTGGATAATAAAGAGATTATAGATAGATAGATAGATAGATAGATAGATAGATAGATAGATAGATAGATACGCTCTCCGCTACGGGACTCAGATTTTATGAATTTAAGCGCGTTAAAATATTGAGATGACTGGATAATAAAGAGATTATAGATAGATAGATAGATAGATAGATAGATAGATAGATAGATAGATAGATACCAGACTGGTGACAAGGTCTCATCAATTTACAGTTGAGTTGCCTATGAACATCCGAAAACGTTTTGATCAGATCTAAGCGATTATAGCTGATATTCTAATGTAAAAGTTAGCGAAGGAGATCAAGAAGGTTTTTGGTTTGGTTTCTTTTACGGCGTATCAACCTCAATGGGTTATTTAATGCTGACAAGTTTTATTGCTGGTACTTTTTTTTTTCAAAAATATATTGCTTGGTAATATTTTTTTTTCAATAATGTATTGTTGGTTATAAATTTTTGCAAAGTATTTCTGGTATTAAAAACCTATTTTTACACTTTCAAAATGTTTCGACCGCAGTTTGGGGGTCAACTGTTTGCCCCCAGCTAGGACCCTAACAGGTGCTACCACCGCGGACCAGGGTGCACCGGAGAACACAAGCAATTAAGAGGTGGTCCACGCTCCTCAAAAACTCCTGATCAGAGGCCTAGCTGTTGGATGTAGTTTATCGTTTTACCCAGGACGCTGATGTAGTTTATCGTTTTACCCAGGACGCGGATATAGTTTATCCTCTTACCCAGGACGCGGATGTAGTTTTCGTCTTACCCAGGACGCGGATGTAGTTTATCGTCATGCCCAGGGCGACGAGAAGGAGACTAAACATAAACTACAAGAAGGCAGAATGCATGGCCATCAGTTAAAAAAAAAAAAAAAAAAAAATTAGCTCGAAATGCGATTAACAAGCCGGGGACACTAAAATCAAGCAGGTGCGGATTTTAAATATCTGGGAAGTGTTTTGACGGAGGACGGTAAGTGCGACACTGAGATCCGTAGACGTATTGGGATGGCCAAGGACGTATTTCAAAAAACTGGCGAGAGTATTGCAAAACAGGAGCGTTTCTTTGGTAACAAACAAAAAAGAATTGATCTGTTATTGAATTGAGATGATTTCATTTCAGCTTAGCAACCTTTTTAATTTTATTTAAAGCTGAAACATATTTTTGGATTGTCTGACTTTTGCTTTTTGGAGATAATAATGATTTTTATTATCACGACGTTTCGGCCTTGTTCAGTATTTTCATTGGTTTCAATTTAAACAATATTATTAATGATGAATCTTATATGAATCTTCATCTGAGAACACAGTTGCATGAATTGATTTCATTTCATTTCGGCTTAGCAAATTTTTAATGCTATTTAAAGCTGGAACATATTTTTGGATTGTATGATTTTTGCTTTTGGAGACAATAATTGTTTTCTGATACGGTCCTACTAATGAACCCATAGCTGGGAGGAGAAAAAGAAGAAGAACATTCATACCTTTCTCAAGAGTATTTACACGGGATAAAACCAACCTGACTGGAATTTGAACTCGGTACACTACACCAACCTCCCATTCAGGGTTACAGCCACCCATCTATGTACTAACGAGGTTTAACGTTTCTTAACTTCGGTGATCGTACAAGGACCAGTGTTTCATATCCTTCTTAATTAGTTTTTAAAAATATCCCTCAGAATTTCAGTCACAATCTGCTCAAAAATCAATATCGGATGTAGGCATCTCTCCACCATAGAATGTCGTTTCTCCTTCAGTAATTAATAATTAACAAATAAAAATGTAATTGGTTTTTGGTTTTATCGATGGCGCAAATAAAAAAAAATCTGTACAAAATCAATCACAATTTATAGCTTAATAAATATTGATTATCGATTGATTGCTTTATTCAGTCTATAAAATGGTTGCTTCTCTGTACGGCTGTAGTGAGTACCTGACATCCCTGGCTATGCCCTACCTTTCAAAGGGCCAGTTTAGGCCAAAAAGGGAGTACTGTTGTCCTATATTGGCAAGAGTTACTCAGTCTTCTTAGGTTCGATAGAGTCTAAAAGCGTCTACGCGGCCTTGTGGGTGATGAATTACGTTCCATCATACAACCCCATACCCGATATTTCCCGATATATATTTTTTTTTCTTATGATGAACGCACTTTGCGGTGAACAGATTTACTTTCTTATTATGATTCTTTTTAATGGGGTTCTTAGACGTCCTTTGTGTGGGGCGCCATTGTTTCTATTAGAATATCTCCTTAGGATCTTCTTCAAAACCTCTTTTTATTCCAAACGACGCATTTAGAAAACGATTCTTTTAAATAAATCGAAAGATATTTTTTTTAAATCCACATTACAACCAAAAACGTTTCCTCCCAAGTCATTTTGCGTCAATCTCTGTATACACGTGTACAAACAATATACACACATACACACGCACTTTTATGTATACATTTGTATGTAATAATGTATATGTATAACATTTTTAAATGTTTATTACTTTCCCTAACAACTAGTTTCCACACACTCTTTCGAAGTAGTCATTTTTCTTATTAGAGTTGATAGGATAAGTTTGTATTCGGTTTGAGAACCGTGTTCACATTCCATAAAATTTTGGGTTTGTAGTGGACCCCCCTGGACGGGGTGCGATATAAAATGGTCTGTACGACCCAATAAATAATAGACACAGGAAGCCCGCAACATTTTTAAAATAAAAGACTTGAAATCTTCCAGGTTATCAAGCGAACAGCAAAAGACAAACTTAAAATTAATACAGAATGTATTTATATTATATACAAAGGTAGTGTTTCAATTAAAAGAACATGAAGCAACAATGAATGAAGTAAATGGAGGCGGAATTTAGTAAATTGATGAATACTGATCAGAGAGAAGAACTTAGATAATATATCTGCAACTAAGTAAAAGGTAGTGTCCAGGTAATTCTGTCTTGGGTATGACGATAAACTACATCCGGCAGCAAGGCCTCTGATCGGTTTTGAGGAACGTGGAATCTCCTCTTAATTGATGCTATGCACATTTACACCCCGACCGGGAGTGGTAGCACATGTTAGAGTCCCAGCTATGGGCAAATAGTTAACCCCCGGACAAACAAAAATAAACGGTACCTTTTTTTTAAATAAAATGAGCAAAAATAGATTTTTTATAGCAAAAAGACAATCAATACAACACAAAGATATTAAAATGCATGTTAATAGTAAAATGTTGAACAATAAATTTTATGATCTACGAAATATATATCTAAAAAGCATCCTTTTACTCTGAAAACATAAAACTACGTACAAAATATGTAAATCTCGACATTAAATAACCCATAGACGTGTTGATATGCCGCTAAACAAAGTCAACCAACCAGCAATGCATATTGATAATAAAAAATACCAAAAAGATATATTCAAAGTAAAATGGCCAACAATATATTAGGTTGGTGCAAAAATAATGACGTAATAATCTCGTTTTTTTTTACGTTATTACGTCATTATTTTTGCACCAACCTAATATTTTATGTGTAGTTGAAGCGATAAAAGTGTGATCAAAATATTTATATTTCTGCATTGAATAACTCATAGATTTATTGATATGCCGCTAAACAAAATCAAGCAAGCAACTAAACTTCACGGCTAAAACACACCATGCCAAGCACATTATAGCAACACCCACGCACCCAACACACACACAAACATTCCGTTCTGTTGCTGAACTGTAAGTTCCACTGGGACATTGTTTGAAAACAATCATTGGAAAATAATTATTAAAAAAAAACATTTATTCGAACTGTAAACTGTTTGAATGAAAATTAATCGAAAGGACAATTATACTGAATGAAAATTAATCGAAAGGACAATTATACTGAATGAAAATTAATCGAAAGGACAATTATACTGAATGAAAATTAATCGAAAGGACAATTATACTGAATGAAAATTAATCGAAAGGACAATTATACTGAATGAAAATTAATCGAAAGGACAATTATACTGAATGAAAATTAATCGAAAGGACAATTATACTGAATGAAAATTAATCGAAAGGACAATTATACTGAATGAAAATTAATCGAAAGGACAATTATACTGAATGAAAATTAATCGAAATGTAAAATTCTTTATTGTTATTAAAAGTAAAAATTGAAAGAAGAGATACAAAAGAATAATTATTCGAAATATAAATATCGTTAATAAAACAATTTAATAAGAAAAATCTTTATAACATTAAGTTATCTGATACTACACGCAAATCGTCAACTACTGTAAAGTACTCTATTTATATTATTCGGATTATTGTCCTAATATTTTTTTGCCATATTTATTACAACGTTTCGGCCTTTCATTATCTGTCTATATTTCTGAGATGAGGTATTATATATATTATTTACATTATTCGGACTATTGTCCTCATCTTTGTTGCCATATTTATTACAACGTTTCGGCCTTTCATTATCTGTCTATATTTCTGAAACGACGTATTATGTACACTATTTACATTATTCGGACTATTATCATCTTTGTTGTCATATTTATTACAACGTTTCGGCCTTTCATTATCTGTCTATATTTCTGAGATGAGGTATTATATATATTATTTACATTATTCGGACTATTGTCCTCATCTTTGTTGCCATATTTATTACAACGTTTCGGCCTTTCATTATCTGTCTATATTTCTGAAACGACGTATTATGTACACTATTTACATTATTCGGACTATTATCATCTTTGTTGTCATATTTATTACAACGTTTCGGCCTTTCAGTATCTGTCTATATTTCTGAGATGAGGTATTATATATATTATTTACATTATTCGGACTATTGTCCTCATCTTTCCCGCCATATTTATTACAACATTTCGGCTCTTCAGTATCTGTCTATATTTCTGAGATGAGGTATTATGTACATTATTTACATTATTCGGAGTAGTGTGCTCATCTTTGTCGCCATATTTATTACAGAGTTTCGACCTTTCAGTGCCTGTCTATATTTCTGAGATCAGCGATTATGTACACCATTTACATTATTCGGACTATTGTCATCATCTTTGTCGCCATATATATATGAAGAAATATAGTTTTAAGGTCTGTTTCGTGCGAGGCGCAATGGTCAGGTCGCCTTACGATTGCATCTAGCATGAAACAGCCTGTGGCCTCTGAGTATTGACGTCAATGTTCACTTTTATATTTATATCTATCTATCTATCTATCTATTATATATATATATATATATATATATATATATATATATATATATATATATATATATATATATATATGTGTGTGTGTGTGTGTGTGTGTGTGTGTGTGTTAAAACATGTTAAAAATCCTCAACACAATTACAATTATGTTTCAACTATGTTTCTTCAAGAGATGTTAAACTACTGGCGAGTGAAAGATTAATTTAATTTCAAAGAGCAAAATACTTCATAGAGTTGTTGACTTTGCCGTGATTAACCAATCGAATGTTACCTACGCTAAATTCAAATTCACCGGAAATGTTGTTGTTGTTTTTTTTTTAATATAGGTTATGGCATGAGGTTGTCTGCCTCTATAACCTAGGCAGATCCAGAATGTTACATTATTTCGTAAGATGTATCAAAGTATGAAGCTCAAACTTCCCGAGAATCAAAATTGTATGAGATGGGGAGAAAATTTAACATAATGCTTTCTAGTTATATTTTCGTTCAGCTTCTTACATCAAATTTTGTATTTGATAAATAAAAGACCCCTTTAAGAAACTGGCAAAGAACGGTTCGAAAATAAAATATTTAGCTCTAATATGTATTGAGCCCTCTTTGAAATTAAATGTTACGTACAGTGGAATTATACTCCATTTGTTCTCATTTTACCTATATATATATATATATATATATATATATATATATATATATATATATATATATATATATATATGATGGACTCTCCCGTCCGTTTCGACCCGAACGAGGCTGCGCCGAAGGGCGGAATCTTTTTCGGGGAGGTAAACCGACCCTGAAACCGTTTATACGAGTTCAAAGGGCATATTTTTGCCCGAGCCCACGGGCTCGGAGACCCCACTTTAAACAGGCCTTGTGCCACATGATGCCTTTGTGGGGGGGTGACTAAATACCGTTCAGTCCGAAGTCAGACGACCGGCTTACCGGCTGATCGGTTAAACTCTGCCTTCGGGCGGGGAGTAACCCTAACCAGGCTACGCCGAGGGCGGAGTCTCTTTCGTGGAGCTAAACTGACCTTGAACCCGTTTATACTGGTTCAAAATGCATCTCGGAGATCCCACGTTAAACCGGCCTTGTACCACATGATGCCCTCGTGGTGGGGGAGTGACTAAATACTGTTCAGCCTGAAGTCTGGAGTGAGGTCCGTCAGAAATCCGTCAGGAGTCTGTCAGTCAGTCAGAGCGAGCGAGTCAGTCAGTCAGTCGAGTCAGAGACAGTCCGAAACAGAGTCTCTTTCAGACAATTACTACAAGACATTGGAATAGTGATATTGGTCGAGACTACATTGTTCTCCCTACTAAACCTGATTGTTCGTACTAACACTTTCTACTTCTCTGTATATATTCCTGTTTATAATATATCTGTGTTATTCCATACCTCTGTTCGAGTTCTTCTTTATTGGTTCTACCTTGGACTATCACCGTGGTACAAGGAACCAGACCATAACAGTATTATGATTACTTGGATTATTCACATTATTCGGAGTGTTATCCTCATCTTCATTGCCATATTCAGAACGTTTCGGCCGTTATACGCTCCAGCCTTCTTCAAATGACTGGAATTTCGAACCGAACCTTTATTTCCTCCACCGAAGTAGAGTGTTCTAGTTCTACGTGCCATGACTCTTCAGGATGTGTCAGTTATTTCCCTTTAACTCACCTCACCATTGTTTTGGTTCACCACTGCAGTGGCCTGGTATTGAACTCAAATTTCTTTGGGTCTAGTCACTGGATCTAACCAACACCTTTATCCACTGGGCCATATGGAACTAGAACAATCTACCCCAGTGGACGAAATAAAGGGTTCGATTCGAAATTCCAATCACCTGAAGAAGGCTGGAGCGTACAGCGACCGAAACGTTGTGAATATGGCAATCAAGATTAGGGTAACAATCCGAGTAATTTAAATAATGCACCACAGGAATAATTTATTAAAAGTAATTATACTTTTAATAAATTACCCCTGTGCAGTCCAAATTTCCCCCCCACCCTGTATAATTAGAAATCTATTTTATTATCAATTTAAAATATAATTGGTTTGATCTCTTTATTAAAATTATTAATGTCAATGTATTTTTTTTTTTCTCAATTTGAATTTTGTGGTAGTTTCTTGTTTATAGGATAGCAATTCTTTTGTCAGACATTATAACTATTCCCAAAGTTGACTTTATTAATTTCCAGTTCCAACCAAACTTCCTGTCTGCAATGCACACAGCGGCAAATGCCTAGTTATCAAGGTACTTAAGCTCAACGTAGCGAGATCATTATGAAGTTTATTGAAAGCTTAAATGTCATGTAAGTTTAAGAGGCGTGTTATATTATTTCATCAGCGACGAGCGACTTGATTCATATAAATCTAGCCGGGTTTTAAATCTTTTCATACGCAGTCAGAAAAGGCTGTTTAAATAAGGGATATTAACTCTTAAATGGCCGTTTGGAAAATTTAGTTATTAAATTAACTTTTGTCGACACAACCGCAGTTGTGGCCGAACTTTATACAACTGTTGACAATAATAATAATAATAATAATAATAATAATAATAATAATAATAATGATAATAATAATAATGATAATAAGGTATGAACATCATCCAGACCCGGTTACGCAACAATTTTATGAGACTACACGATACACACAGACAGAACAATCAAAGCTAATCGCCCAGACATAATTATTAGAGACCACAAACAAAAAAAGCCACCTTATTGATATGGCAGTCCCTGCAGACTGCAATGTATCTTTGAAGATCTTCAAAAAGCTATCAAAATATAAGGATCTTGAAATCGAAATCTCAAAAATGTGGTACATGGGAACATCAACAATAACTGTTGTAGTTGGAGCCCTCAGATTGATTGGAAAAGATTCTACTAGACTCATTGAAGGGAATCCTGGAAGTCCATGCTTTAAAGAAATACAAAACATTGTACTCACAAATAGAGCTATGACTTTACGAAGGGCCTAATCTATGTAAAATATGTGTGTTGCTGTCCTTTGTGTATTGGTCAGTAAAAAATGTCATGATGCCATTTCTAACCTTAGGTTTCTGGGCGTGACCCAGAAAAACAGGTGTACACACCAGAAATCAAAAGAAATAATTGCATTATTCGAACTATTATCCTCATCTTTATTGACATATTCATAACGTTTCGGTCGTTGTACGCTCCGGCCTTCTTCAGATGATTGGAATTTCGAATCTAACCCTTTATTTTGTCCTCCAGGGCAGATCTACTTCCACGTGCCATACCTTTTGGGATGTCTCAATTATTTCCATTTAACTCGAGTCTCCAAGTTTTGGTCCACCACTGCTCTGGCCTGGTATTGAACTCACAACTCTTTGGGTCTAGTCACCAGATCTAGCCAACCTCTTTATCAACTGGGCCATGTAGTAGTAGTAGTAGTAGTATTATTATTATTATTATTATTATTATTATTATTATTATTATTATTATTATTATTATTATTATTATTATTATATATATCCCATGTCATCATCTATCTAATCGAAGAAAGTATGTCGATATGGAAAACAACACTTCAACTCAGTCATATAAATTGAGTCTATCTCTGGTGAAATAAACGTCAACAGAGGAATATTTCAAGGTAATCCTTTGTCACCCTTAATCTTTTGTATATCCCTAATAGAATTAAGAGCGGACTTAGCAGGACGGGATGACAAAGGAGTATTCATGGACATCACAAAAATTTATTAATTAAAAACAAGTGTGTTTTAGTGAATTATTTTCTTTAACATTTCATCGCATGCACCTGCCAATATCAGTACCTACCAATATGCACCTGCCAATATCAGTACCTACTAATATCAGTACCCACCAATATGAGCCAACCAATAATGATCAGAGATGTATTCAATGGCATCGATCACTGAAAACTGCAAAAATGAGGGTTTTTTTTGTTTTTTGCTTTTTGTTTTTTTTGTTTTTTTTGTTTTTTTTTGCTTATTACAGCAAACAACTGAGTTATCTGTTGTTTTTTATGGTTTATCAACCATTTGAAGTTTATTTAAAGCCATAAAATAATTTTACATTGTAAGGATTTTTCGGGGTTAATAATGGTAAGTCCTAATAATTAAATCATAGCTGACGGGACAAAGAGGGGGATTCATTCCTTTCCCAAGGTTATTTGCGTGTAAGTGGATAAAACGAACTCGACTGGAATTAGAACTCGATTCTCCGATTTCCAATAGGTAACCATTAAATACTACACCAACCGCATATCTAAACTTGCAGCATTCGGTATTCGCAAACTGTCACGCTTCTAGGTACTGACCACGTTCGATATTGCTTAACGAACAAGGTCCGGTGTTTACATGTAATATGACCGTAAGCGTATCGCAAACAATTGCGTCCTGAGGTTGATACTGAAACCCGAGGGTACGAAAAAGCTGTAATATGTGATAAAAAAAGACTCGACGTCTTAGGAAACTGCAGCTAACGGAGCCACAACTCGAGTAAAATGGAAACGTTTTCATTGATTCGTAGGACGAATAAACCTGGTGGGATCATTACTTTCCGACATCAGACTACAGCCGTGGTCGTCCAATGTTAGCAATACATAAACTTGGTTATATATATATATATATATATATATATATATATATATATATATATATATATATATATATATATATATATATATATATATATATATATATATATATATATATATATATATATAAAAACTTGGTTATATACATATATATTATGTATATGTATATGTATATATATATAATATGTTAATTGCATTTTAATGAATATTGTCCTGATGAAGGTTTATTAAACCGAAACGTCAGACGTTGACATTTCATTCATATTAAAACAACTTAATTGCATTTAAGGATTTTTGTTTGTTTTTTCCAAATATTTTTCTCCATTCTGTCGGATTTATATCCATTTATATTTGCTTACATACATATATATATATATATATAAATATATATATATGAAGAAAGTTGTCAATATCAAGGATAGAGCATATGTAAATATAAGAGTGAACTGTGTGGGTTGACTTCAATGTTAACTTTACATTTATATATATATATATATATATATATATATATATATATATATATATATATATTATATCTTCCTGATTCACATGTGCACATCCTATTCGCAATTTTGACTGACCATTTATTATCTATCTGTTATTTATTGTAATTTAAATACAATTGTGGCACAACGCTTATCAAATACAGCAACTCTAAAATAAATCGGTATCACTCCAAGCAAGTTATTAAAGCCACTATGACGCAAGAGGTTACAGAGTGTGGAAGAATAAGCAACAAGAATATTAACAATGAGCGGAAATAGGAAAGAGTAATCAGTAAAACAGTAGATAGCGATTGGCATTACATTTAAATTTTTGCAGATTAAAGTTGGCGCGAAAACATGGATCCGGAAGGTAGTTCCATGAGCGGGGAGTGCGAGTAAAGAAAACTGTTAGCATAGAATATCCGCTTAGATCTAGCCAACACAACGGTAAATTGATGAGATTTCGACTCCTGTCAAGCACTGTGCTTAAATTCAAAAAGTCTAGGTAACATAGCGAAATTATTTATAAAATATATATATATATATAGTATTTACATTATGCGGACTATTGTCCTCATCTTTGTCGCCATATTTGTCACAACGTTTCGGCCGTTGTACGCTCCGGCCTTCTTCAGGTGGTTGGAATTTCGAACTGAACCCTTTATTTCGATCCCTGGGGTAGACTGCTCTAGATCCACATGCCATGTTTGATGGATGTCAGTTATCAGTTATCTCCTGTTAATTTTCCTTCTGAAAGTTCTCCACTGCCTTAACCAGGTATTGAACTCACACTCTTTGGGTCCTGTCACTGGATCTATCCAACGCCTTTATCCACTGTGCCATGTATCCTTGAGGACGTTGTGACAAATATGGCGACAAAGATGAGGTCAATAGTCCGCATAATGTAAATACTGTACATAATACCTCATCTCATATATATATATATATATATATATATATATATATATATATATATATATATATATATATATATATATATATATATTTCCCTGAGCCAGTAAGGACAAGAGTTACTTGCAGACAGTTGAATAGTTAGAAATAAATAAAAGAAGCGAGAACAAAATTAGAGTAATCAGGAGGACATTGCATTTAAATTTTTAATGATTAAAGTTGGCTGGAAAGCATGAAACTGCAAGTGATCTGCACAAGCGAAAAATGTGAAAGAAGAAACTGTTAGCATAGAACTTACGGCTACATCTAGCTAGTTCAACTGTAAACTGGTGTGATCTTGACGCCAGTCTAGTACTGTGCTTAAATACAAAAAGTCTGGGTACCATTACGAAGATCTCATCCGAACAATTACCATGAAAGTATTTATAGAAAGGCAACAGAGAGGCGACCTTACGGTACTGGGAAAGTGACTAAAGTTGAAAGCGAAGCCAAAAATATCTTATCTATATTGTTCATTTATGTGGAAAAAGGGAATCAATAAATGTATGAGGCTGCTAAGGGAACGAATTTAAAACGACCTCGGCGCCATTTCCCTAGGTAGGCTAAAATTTCGCTAATCTTATATGGCCAGGTCAATTCAGGGAACCTCTTACATACGATTATATCATCTTTCGCACACACACACGTACAAAAATGTAAGCAATCTTTCAATGGCGTTCTTTGATACTATCTGTCCCTTTGCAGTCGGACAAACAAATTTGGAGTAAACAAAAAGTTAATCGAATTTGGCGAATAGATCAATTAAAGAAACCTTATTGGATTATCGTAAAGAATGACGGAAGCTTAATTAGATTAACGGTTAATCATAGGTAGAGGATCGAATTATCCACTGAAAGATTTTGAACAGTAAACAATTTTTTCTGACGACCACCTCTGGTCAACTGAAGCAAGAATAATCTTCTAAATTCTAATGATACTTAAATGTTTTCTTTCCTTTTCTCTTTTAATGTTGAAAAATTAGCACATTTACCAAAACATGTAAATAGATATCTATGATAAACTTACTGATGTATATATTGAAAAATGTACGCGTTATCAAAAGACAATTGAAATAACCAATAAAGTTTTTTTATCGCCATTTGGATTTATTTAATCTATAATATAAATGTAGATCTAACACTCTGACCGTCATATACTATCTGCATGTCTGTAATATATATGTGTATATTTGTGGCGGGTGTGAGTGACAAACAATTGATTGCTATTTAACATACACGAAAACTCACGCACAGAATTTGACTGAGTTTGAAATAAGTTATTTGAATAATATATACCTTCCCTATATCCAGTTGTAACAACCCCTACCTTCGGCTGAACAATGAAATCATAAATTTGGAGAAAGAATGAAGCATCTTAATTTTTTAATTTCGAAAAATAAAACAGATCATTATAAATCTTTATCGAGCTTTTCGTAAATTATTTAATAATAAATATAATTATTTTAGAGCATTTTGAAATAATGTTATAGAAATATTTTGGTGTGTCATTAAATTAAACTATGCAGGCGAATGTGCATAAACACAATAGGAATGAAAGTAAAATAGCTGCCTTCGCT
>OZ010591.1:20228658-20236158 GCA_963932145.1 Acanthosepion lycidas
CCTCTCGATCAGAAGCCATGCTGCCGGACGTAGTTTATCGCCATACCTAGGATGATCTTATCTGAAGCCGGATAGACAAACTGAGAAATAATCATTAGCACATTGGCGGTTGTCTTCGTGAAATGTCAGCCATATTGTTTATTTGAAAGAAAGCTGTGTGGTGATTTTTCTAAGCGTAGCTTAGATGTGGCACAAGTCCGAAATTAGGTGCACCCAGTGAGGATCGAACTCACTACTCAGTCGTAGTTGTTCTAGCGAGACAAACTTGTTAACCCTTACACCACCTCGAGGTGCCCAATATAATGATTTTTCAAGTGTAGATTAGATGTGGTAGAAGGCCAAAAATATGGGGCACCCGGTGAGAATCGAATTTACTACTCAGTTGTAATAGTTCTAGAGAGACAAGCTTGCTAACCATTACACCACCTCGAGGTAGCCTAAGTATTTTCGAAATGTAGCTTAGATGTGGCACAAGGCCGAATGTATGGGACACCCAGTGAGCATCGAACTCACTACTCATTCGTACTTGTTCTAGCAAGACAAGCTTGTTAACAATTACACCACGTCGAGGTAGCCTAAGTTTTTTTTCTAAGCGTAGCTTTGATGTGGCACACGGCACAAAGTAAGGGGCACCCAGTGAGGATCGAACTCACTACTGGACATATGTTTATATGGATATTTTACTTTGTTTTAGTGTCAAGAACCTGCCCACATAATTTGTAAAAGTATTTTTGGGTTGTATCTTGGATGGTACGTTTAACAGAGTCTTGGATGGTACGTTTAACAGAGTCTACCGTAATCTTTTGAACCCACCTAATAACTCGAAAAAGGATTAGGGGACAAATATTTACATGAACTTTTGTATAAGCATTTTTGTTATACCATATATATATATATATATATATATATATATATATATATATATAGAGAGAGAGAGAGAGAGAGAGAGAGAGAAAGACTGAAATAGATAGATATTGACAGACGGTGATAGATTGATACAGACATACATACGTACATACGTATATATATATATATATATATATAAATATGTAATGAAAAACAAACCACTTTAAGGTACCATTACGATCATTTATTTCACCTAAATCCTTTTTTAAGGATTCAGGATCATCAGGTAAAACTTCCAACAACGAATTGAGAGGAATTTTTTCCTCTCAATTCGTTGTTGGAAGTTTTACCTGATGGTTTGTTTTTCATTACATATTAGCTCTGTCCTCACATTGAGCTCTCAGGATTTCATCCTCTTTGGATTTACCAATTCGGTTTACCAAGTTCCTTATAACTTAAATATATATATATATATATATATATATATATATATATATATATATATATATATATATATAAGACGACTTAGGGCACCGCGACGTGGTGTAATGGTTAGAAAGCTTGTTTCTCTAGCGCACTTACGACTGATTAGTGAGTTGGATCCTCACTGAGTGCCCCATACTTTCGGCCTTGTGCCACATCTAAGCTGTACTTACAATATCACTACATATAAGACGACTTAGATACATGTAGACATTGATGGACATGTAAAATATCCTAGATACATTTGAACAGATTGCGAGATATATGTTAAATTAAACTACAATGACTGTAAGGGAACAAAGTATATATATATATATATATATATATATATATATATATATATATATATATATATATATGTAGTAATAATGAAATATGGTAATGTGTATGGAAATGTATATTTTTATATATATATATATATATATATATATATGTATGTATGTATGTATATATATACATATATATATATATATATTTTTATACACACACATATATACATACATATATATATAAATATGCATACATGCATATATATATATATATATATATATATATATTTTAGCTTATATTTTTAGCTTCCACTTTTGAAAATTGTTTATTATTGTCTAGCGAAAAATCTTTATTTTTAACTAGTTAATATATATATATATATATATATATATATATATATATATATATATAAAGAGTTAATGGATATTTTTTTTATTTCAATCCGACTGAAATAACGTTAAAAAAATAATAACATATATAATATATATAAAACGCGGTTATTTTTATATCGCTGCTTTCCTATATATATATATATATATATGCACAGATATTCATATGTGTCTCTTAGTTTATCAATTTACCAAAATCATCAAATTATCGGATTTAATTGAAAACTTTCAGAATTTATTCACGAATGAATTAACTTTATATTGAATGTTTTTTGTGGAATTTTTTTTCTTAGTCACCCCCCCTGCCACTTTAATTAATTTGTGGCGAATCCTTATTAGTTAATTTGGAAGTTTCTTAAGCTTTTACGTTTTTGTAAAAAGCTCAATCCTGGAAATTGTTATATCATTAAAAATAGAATTTAATATCGAGCGTGAAGTTATCTGTTTCGAAATCTCATGTAAAGAATTCAAGAAAACTACACGTGTTTGTGGAGAGTTGCTATTATTATTCGTCTATGTGCCGTGTCCCTTTAAGACGTAGGCGATCATGGCCCTCCACAATTTCCTGTCCTTTGTAGTTCTTAAATTGTCTTTTTGTTATCTCTTCTAAACCTTCTTTCGCCATCTATTTACTCAAGCTAATTCTTCTTCTTGTATGTGCCGTGTCCCTTCAGGATGTAGGCGATCATGGCTCTCCACCATTTCCTGTCCTTTGTATCTCTTAATAAATTTTATCTTTTTGTTATCTCTCCTAAACCTTGTTCCGCCATTCATTTACTCAAGCTCGCTTGTTAAGTTATGTGTTATTTTCCTCTGTCCCTCTTGCCTTCATTCCATCCTGTGAGTGTCAATATTCCCAAGCCTTCTTTCCTCATTATGTACCGTAGAAATGGCAATTGTCTTTCCCTGATTTTAATTAAGTGGACGTCGGTGTGCACATGTTCGGTCCATGGTATTCTCATCATCCTTCTGTAGAACTAGATTACTCTTGTTATAAGCCTTTTTTTTTTCAAGGACTGATACTACATAACATTTCAGTAGTCTTATTTGTTTGTAATTAATTTTTTTTTTCTGTTGCTTAATACTCTGCTTAGCTTTTGAAAGGCATATTCGGCTATCCCAATGCGCCTTCGGGTGAACACGTAGCACTTTCCGACTTCTGTTGAAACACTTCGCAAATATTTAAATTGCTGTATTTGTTTGATTTTGCTATCTCCGATTGTAATTTGCCTTTTAAGATGTCCCTTTTGCTAACAGACATGTATTCCATCTTTTTGAAATTGTTGTTTAGTCCTTTCTTCTAGCTTTTCTTCAATACGTTCTCTAGGTGTTCTTGTAGCTTCCCTTCCGTATCTGTTCTTAGCACTGTGCCATGGCTTTTTTTAAAATATTTTTTAATTTTTTTTAAGCATTTCACCCCAAGCAAGGCGGGATACCACTAGCACGCAAGGGGTTACAGAGAGTGGGAGTAAGAGTAAAGAGGAGTGATAGAGGAAAGGATGAAGAGAATGACAGGGAACAGATCAAGGCGTCTGGAGATGTCGATTGACATTACATTTGAATAGTTGGAGATTATAGCTATCAGGGAAACAAATAATAAGGGAATTCCACAGACGGAAGCTGCGCGACATGAAGCTATTGAAGTAGAAGAGACAGCTATATTTTAACAGTTTCGACAGTAAAAAGGTGGGACCTAGATGCCAACCAAGTGGCACGTTTAAATTCATGAAGTCTGGGAACTAGCGAAAGTAGCTCGTCGGCTCTGTTACCGTGAAAGTATATGTAGAAAAGACAAAGAGAGGCGACGACACGTCTGTAAGAGAGCGATTGTAGACGAGATGCCAGACCAGGGCCAATCACATTGCATATCGGTCTCTGGATTTTGTCGAGGTCCTTAAGATGAACAGCGGTTGCAGCAGACCATATATGGCAGGAGTTTATCTTATTAAGAATGTAGCCGCCAGTAATGAATTTTAATAAGGACTTGTGTTGACCAATAAAGTTATGGCAGCCAATAAGGATTTCTAATTCTCTCAGAATCGCCTCACTTTAATCTTTCGATTCTTTCGATATTTCTATGTATTTCCAGTTGTTCTCTTTCGTCATGGAAGAATTCTCCGATCTATTTTATGCATCCTGTTGATTAACATTAACTTTTTTCCTGTTAGTTCTCCTACTAGAAAGATCCGTGAAAACTCCACGTTTTTCCTATTTTGATATTGTCTCTTCGTTTTAAGTTAATGATTGACTAAGCTCACGGGGGAATTCTACAACAGCAAATATCCCTAGAAATTGCCATATCGCATTGTTATACACTTGCACTTTACAATTTGAACAAAATATTGCAATAACAATCATAAATATGAATGCTAATCGTTATTTTAAGAAGTAAGGGGATACAAATAAAAAGATTTGAAATTGAGATTTTTTTTCAATTTCACTGAAATAGACGTTAAAATTTTACTTTCCCTTCTTTCTTTCTTTCATTAATTCATGTTCTCACTGAAACCAAGTAGCGTCTTCGATAGGTCATTGCCGTGTTTTCGCATATTCAAAAGGGGATAGTCATCGTTACCCAGGGTTTCAGCGTATTGGCATTGTTCAAGCTGCTGATCATGACAGATTATATGTTTTCCCCCAGAAACTGTAACTAAGGTCCCTTCAGCATAGTTGCCGTATAAGCCACTGGCGTGTTCTGTGGATGGTGAAGAAACACAAATATGCCTGAACAGGTGTCTACAACAGGGATTGGCTAGCCGTCCTAGCAAATAGACGTGCTGTGAAAACGAAAGTAGACGGTCATTATATTTATCAAGTAACTGTCTTTGGGCAGCGATGTTTTATTTAAGCAATTTTGGATAAGATCCTTGGAGAAACCGTTATTAAATCTGACATGCTTTGTCCTCTCGGCTAGAGAGTGTGTCGTTGAATTGTAATAAATTCCATCTGGTCCTGCTACTTGTTCTTGGTTAATTTGGCAACTGCTGACTTCTCTTCAGATTTTAATCTTTCTGGCCCTTCGATATTACTGTGTATTTTGGAAAGAGTTCTCCGACCAATTCCTTCCATCCCTGAAGAATTTTTTTCTTTTTCTATGACCAATATTTTATCTTTGGATTTTATGCAGCCTATTGTTCTCCTTTTGTTATGTATATCTGCTTTATCTGTGATACACATTATTTCAATTTCTGCAAATTTTTCGTTGAGTCAGTCCTCTTTAGCCTGCCTGCATTTGTTCCTCATTTTTTGTACATACAGTTATATATTCTGCGCCGAACCTTGGCATTGATTTCAGTCTCCTTTTCACAGTGTATTAATTAATTTTAACAAAATATAATGTATATTTTTCACAGCGCAAGAAAAAAAATCTCTAATGTATATTCAGGAGAAATCGGTATGTATTTTTACAGTATGATTTTAAAATTATTTTAGTTCTTGGTCGTCGCTGAGAAAGTTGATATAAATATAAAGCTGGGCCTGAAGAATCAAAAAATATTCAGTAAAATGAATATAAAAAGCCTGAGCTAGTTATAGGCTTAGATATATAGATAGATAGATAGATAGATAGATAGATAGATAGATAGATATGAACTGAATTCAATAGATAGATAGGAACTGAATTCAATAGATAGATAGATAGATAGATAGATAGATAGATAGATAGATAGATAGATAGATAGATAGATAGATAGATAGATAGATATGAACTGAATTAGATAGATAGATAGATAGATAGGAACTGAATTCAATAGATAAATACATATGAATGTAATTCAATAGACAGATAGATACATACATAGAAATAACAATATTCAGATATATATATATATATATATATATATATATATATATATATATATGTGTGTGTGTGTGTGAACTGAAATAAATAGATAGAAAGATAGATAGATAGAAACTGAAATCAATAGATAGATAGATAGATAGATAGAAACTGAAATCAATAGATAGATAGATAGATAGATAGATAGAAACTGAAATCAATAGATAGATAGATAGATAGATAGATAGATAGATAGATAGATAGATACATAGATAGATAGAAACTGAAATCAATAGATAGATAGATATATAGATAGATAGATAGATAGATAGAAACTGAAATCAATAGATAGATAGATAGATAGATAGATAGATAGAAACTGAAATCAATAGATAGATAGATAGATAGATAGATATATAGATAGATAGAAACTGAAATCAATAGATAGATAGATAGATAAATAGAAACTGAAATCAATAGATAGATAGATAGATAGATAGAAACTGAAATCAATAGATAGATAGATAGATAAATAGAAACTGAAATCAATAGATAGATAGATAGATAGATAGATAGATAGATAGATAGATAGAAACTGAAATCAATAGATAGATAGATAGATAGATAGATATGAACTGAATTCAATAGATAGATAGATAGATAAATAGATAGATATGAACTGAATTCGATAGATAGATAGATATATAGATAGATAGATATGAACTGAATTCAATAGAATGATAGATAGATATGAACTGAATTCAATAGATAGATAGATAGATAGATATGAACTGAATTCGATAGATAGATAGATATATAGATAGATAGATAGATAGATAGATAGATATGAACTGAATTCAATAGAATGATAGATAGATAGATAGATAGATAGATATGAACTGAATTCAATAGATAGATAGATAGATAGATAGATAAATAGATAGATAGATATGAACTGAATTCAATAGATAGATAGATAAATAGATACATAGATAGATAGATAAATGAGATATTCAAACGATTTTCAAAATTCCTTTTTCAATGAACCACATTAAATAGCCCTGTATAGCCGCTATCGTTGAACTTATTTTCTCAGCCCTGTTATATAAACAGGGCGGTCGACGAATGAATAATGACTAAGTCTGCGGCCGCACGGGAGTTGATCCGCAAATACTGAGGGCAAAAATATTTAATCATCCCCATCAATTATAAACACGCGTGATGTGAAGCCCCTGTATTCCGTCCAGCGCCAGCCACACGTTGCCTTGCTCGCTTAGAACGACCAATTTCATATTATGTGTTGCTTGACCCGCGCCAAAACCCCAGTTCAGACCGTTGTAGGTTGAACTGACCTGGTTTAAATTGAGCTCACGAGATCTTTTAGCCAGGGTCGGAGTTCAAGAAAAGTTATTGCAGGGTGAGAGGCATTGATTCCTTCAGTAAAAGAGATATTGGAACCCTTTAGCCTTGGATAGTGATTTCGTTTCGGCAACTGGGCACTGCGTTGGGACTGGTTCGGAGTTCAGTTGATCTGAATTAAGGTAAAGATTTAAATGACCTTAAATTCAGAGGTTTGATGTTGGCATAAAAGGGGAGGGGAAATATGGAAAAATACTATAAGAGAGTACGAGAGACAACGACAGTGAGAGAGAGAGGAAGAAAGAGAGATAAAGAAGTGAGAGGGTGATTTAAGAAGAAAAGAAAGAAAAATTGAGAATTAGATAAATGTATATA
>OZ010591.1:20241158-20258658 GCA_963932145.1 Acanthosepion lycidas
GTCTTGGGGTAACCTTGGTAGTAGAATCAGAGAATCTCAACTTCGACGATAACACGCGCTTTCCGGGTACTATGATTACTCAAAGGTATAGAAATGATAGAATGTTTTGTAGAGGGGTGATTGACAACTTCCCGAAAAAACACGTGACATAAAAATGATACCTACTTGGGGTTAAATTCTTGAAACATTCCATGTTTAATGGAGTTGTGTTGTTTTTTTTACACCATTCTTGGGTTAATTGTAGGTTTCTAGCTAAAAACTCGATGCTGACTGTATCATAAAATTCAACATTTTGTCGACTACAAAGATGAGAATGTAGTTTTCTACGATCATTTTTGGCGTAAATTATGAAAATAACCTTTATTTTTAACGAAATGAATTCCGTTTTTTAAAGTTGCCGACTACTATAAAGATATATCTGGTCCTTTTGAAGAAGTACATTTACAATATGAGTCTACACGGAGGATTTGACGAGTCTTTTCGAATCACCAAAGCCGGGCTTTTGCATATTAGAAAATACTGCCATCGATTCCTTACGCTTATTCTCTTGTTTGAAAAGAAACTTATGCAAATCTAGATTTTATTTTAAACAAAATTTAATACAATGAGCATAAGTGGTTAATCTGTGCAGATCTTAAGGTACGCTATTCTGAATGGATTGCAGGCAGACTATATTAAATGTGTATTTTGTCTCAATGGGAAAGCCGAGGTCAAGGCGAACACTACACACGCAGAGAATTGTAATTAAGAGCTTAGTCAAAAACTGATTCATATAATGTTATACGTATACCGTTAATGTTCAAGGAAAACGTAATCTTGCCACCACCTCATATAAAATTGGGCTTAATGAAACAATTTGTGACAGACTTGTAGCATGATAATCTTTCACTTTTCATTTTTATATTCAAAATCTAAATTCCCTAGGCTTAGTGATGCTAAAATTGAAGAAGGAATCTTTCCCGGGCCTCAGATTCGACACTTCATAAGAGATAGTGAATTTGAAACTTAAATGAATAGGTATTGGGGGTCTGAAAAAGTTTTAAAGGCGTGTGAAAATGCTCTCCTGAGAATTCATAAAGCGCCAAATTATAAAATAATAGTTCAAAATATGATCGAAGCATGCATTGGTTATATTATTCGAACTATTATCTTTATCCTCATTGCCATATTCACAACGTTTTGGCTGTTGTACGCTCCGTGCTTCTTCAGGTGTTTGGACATGGCCCAGTGGATAAAGACGTTGGTTAAATCCAGTAACCGAAAAGAGTTGTGAGTTCAATAACAGACCACAGCAGTGGTGAAAAAAATGGAGAGTTGTGTTAAAAGGGAAATAATTGATATTATCCGGAAGAAGCATGGCATGTGGAACTAAAACAATCTACCCCAGTGGACGAAATAAAGGGGTCGGTTCGAAATTCCAATCACCTGAAGAAGGCCGGAGCGTACAACGAGTAAAACCTTGTGAATATGGCAATGAAGATGCGAATAACAGTCCGAATAATGTAAATAATCATAATACCTCATCTCAGAGATATAGAGACCGAAACGTGAATATGGCAATGAAGATGAGGATAACAGTCCGAATAATGTAAATAACCATAATACCTCATCTCAGAGATATAGAGACCGAAACGTTGTGAATATGGCAATGAAGATGAGGATAACAGTCCGAATAATGTAAATAATCATAATACCTCATCTCAGAGATATAGAGGCAGAAACGTAGTGAATATGGCAATGAAGAAGAGGATAACAGTACTAATAATGTAAATAATCATAATACCTCATCTCAGAGAAATAGTGACCGAAATGATGTCAATTTGGCAATGAAGATGAGGATAACAGTCCGAATAATGTAAATAATCATAATACCTCATTTCAGAGATATAGAGGCCGAAACATTGTGAATATGGCAATGAAGATGAGGGTAACAGTCCGAATAATGTAAATAATGTAAATAATCATAATACCTCATTTCAGAGGTATAGACAGATAATGACTGAAGCATACAAAATGATGCAGCCTGTCACGAATGGTGCATATTTTTGCACCCCCATCTGCCCTACTTTCCGGAAAATTTAGTAGTAGTCAGCGAAATGTTCCACCAACATATTGACAAAATTGAAAATATTTTTTTCCATATTCTTCATCGAGGAAAGCTAAATATAAAAAAGCAGAACTACGCAAAAAAAAAGATTTTTTTTTATAAAAATGTTCTTTTAATAAATAAGTCTTTGTTTGCTTATATATTTTAAATAAAATGAAACGTTAATATGAATATGTTTAATACCTATACATATACTAATAAACCTAAATGTTTCGAAGTTTAGAAAAGAAAACTGAAGGAATTTCGTGAAAAATGGAGTTCATTTTCGTGATCGACTTAAAAATCACCCAAAAAAACTGCATCCTTGTTTCTGTAGCGAAATCATTGTTGGTCGGTGTTATTATTGGGCTAACTCACTTTAATTATCAATATCTAAGTTCAACCAATTATATAAGGCTATGGGCTTATTGATCAGTCCTCATCGGTTGCTTTCGATCTTTAAATGAACTTGTTACATTATTACCGCGAACAATGAGTTTACGAATCAAAAACCAAGATCTTTCTTTATTTGTGTTTTAGACAAACAATAGAAAAATAGAAAAAACTTTTCGTCTTCAATCAAACATGAGCCACAAGGGATCGATTTGAACAATCTTTCGATATTGATTAGTCACTTTAATAAGAATTTGATGCAAATTTATAATTACATTTTCATCAAGGGAGAAAGCTGTCCAATGTAACAGACATAATCATTATCATCATTAGAGTCATCATCTACTTCTTTTAATTGCCATCATTCAGGACGTGGATGATCATTGCTCTCCACAACTTCCTCTCCTTTTTCGCTCTAAATTTCGAAAGATTTAGGTTTATGAGTATATGTATAGGTATTAAACATATTCATATTAACGTTTCATTTCATTTAAAATATATAAGAAAACACAGACTTATTTATTAAAAGAACAGTCCGAATATTGTAAACAATGTACATAATACCTCATCTCAGAAATATAGACAGATACTAAGTGTTATACCGGGGTGATAAATTTTGTAAATTATGCCAGGAGGAGAAACTGGAGAAACCATATCCATTTTCTATATTAAATAAGAGAGCTGAAATTATGACAAGATACTTATACACAAGAAAAGTATTTAATATCTAATAAGGAACCCTGAAGACATGTTTTCCATTTTGAAGGCGTGTGTTGCGAGTTAAGATAAAGATTGAACCTAGACTGACGATCTTTTATTTTGAGAGTAAAACTCGAGTAAATTTGGTTTTATTTCTTATGTGTTTATTCTTCTTACATTTTATAGATTCCAATTCGAACTGAGCATTTTTGTTTCCAGTTAGATTATAGCTGGATCGTAAGAGCTACCATTGTATTTCGGTATACACACACAGACACACACAACCATATATATATATATATATATATATATATATATATATATATATATATATATTAGGTTGGTGCAAAAATATTGACGTAATAATGTCGTTTTTTGACGTTAAAAAATACGTCAAAAAACGACATTAGTACGTCATTATTTTTGCACCAACCTAATATATATATATATATATATATATATATATATATATATATATATATATATATATATATACAGAGAGAGAGAGAGAAAAAAAAAGAGAGGGGTGGATGGAAATAAGCCTGCTACAAGCGAAGAAACATAACCTTCAAGCGCAACTCTACAAATTTACATTAAATACATTTTATCAATGAGTATTCATTTTATTTCAAGTTGAAAGAAAAGAATTACAGATGTCCTCGCGAACCAGTCTTACATAAAATATTTTCAGTTCTTTACCACACACAGAATAATTTGCATTAGTATGATAGAAGAAACAAAATATGTCTACATAAGGATAATATCACGTATTTACGTTGCTTTATGAGTACGCTTATTTTTTCAGCAGTAGATTTAAGCAGATGGGAACGCTGTTTTATAGCTGCTACTAATATTTTGTTTAGAAAACCTTCGTATGTTTTTTCGTGTTGCTTCATTTACTTTAAAATCATTAGGTTTTGGTGATACGTTACTCGATAAAATATCTAAAAGGTTGAGTAATTAATTATACGAAAGGTTTGAGTAATCAATTTTATACAGCGCTAGTAAAAGAAAATTGCTGAAAAAAATGAATAATAACTTTGTGAATTTATGTTATCGTATTCATAAAATAGAAATAGTTTCCAGGGGTCTAAAAGTTAGATTTACTAAACTCAGAAGTTAATAAATAATTTTCCAAATTTTAAATATTTATTTTTAGGAGGGGAAATATTGTTGATTATTTTCTGGAGCGAGGTCCGGAATTTCTTAGCAGATAACAAATATTGCCATCTGAAATTTCAGAGCCTTAAGAAATAACGTCACTGATCGGTTAATAAATGTAATTGGGGAAATTCGAACTGGAGCGTTTGTTTTGCATAAAAATAAGTTGAGTTTTTAGTGATATTATTTAAATCTACTGAATGTTTTTAGTTTTTTTTAACGGGGTTCTACACACACACACACACATACATATATATATATATATATATATATATATATATATATATATATATAGATAGATAGATAGATAGATAGATAGATCGTAATTCGTTCGTATAATCTAGGCGAGTTCTATTAACACAACATTTGAATTTGAAATATGTTAAAACTGACTCACAAAATAGCACTTAATGTTTATTTTCGTTAACCAGAGCAAATTTCCTTTACAACTGGAATTAAGATACCTTTAGTGAATGACGATTTTCACCTACGAATTTTAATTTTAAAATTCGCAGGATTTTCAAACTCTTTATGGTATCAGTTTGTTGTGGGATACTGTTTATTCGGATGAAGAAAGAAAGAGAGGATATGTCAAAGAACTTATTGGAAGATATGGAGAGGAGGATTTACTTTACTTAACTAGACTCCCATCGAACCAGCATGGACTGTAATAGGAGGACATTCACCTGAGAATCTCTAGCTCCTCCCCAGTCCGGACGGAACACAATTAAACTATTATCCTTTAACAAGAATTGGACTGATCAATGTACCCTAACATTGCACATCTGATTTCTCCCTCCGTTCCTTTTATACCCTTACCAAATTCCCATCTGCATATCTCTCCTCCATCACTAAGTCACCAATAATTCTTGATGACTATCAATGATTTCCCCACGAAAGTTGGCCCTCCTCTTGGTTTCGGTTTTCCTAAAGTCGTTTCGATTTCTTTTTCTAATCCTTGAGTTTATCTATTGGATTATCCTTGATTATCCAGTCCATGTAGGCATTAAATCTCCACCAAATGGATTATGACATAATTAAATTAGTCCTGGACTAATTAAATATTATGTTACGGAAGATTAAATAAGTACCTAAATTTAGATGCATATGCGGAGTATGTATGAATGTTTGCGTGTATGTATGTATATGGGTGTAGTGATGTGTGCGTATATGTATATGCGTATATATACACACACACACACACACACACATATATATATATATATATACACACACACACACACACACATATATATATGTCAGGCTTATATCCTATATATAATCATTATATATCCAATCTTGTGTAATCAAATCTTACTACTAGAGTAATATGGTACATACGTTAATATAAGAATTTAATACTATTTACATTTTTCGGACTATGTCCTCATCTTTGTCGCCATATTTATTACGTTTCCGAACTGAACCCTTTATTTTGCACACTGGCGTAGACTGTTCTAGTTCCACGTGCCATGTCTAATGGATATCAGTTATCAGTTATCAGTTATTTCCTGTTGATTTCCCTCTGAAAGTTCTCCACTGCCTTAACCAGGTATTGAACTCACACTCTTTGGGTCCTGGATCTAACCAACGCCTTTATCCACTGTGCCATGTGTTCTTGATTACATCTGTGTATGGATTTCTGGGTTTTATAAACGTAATGACTTCAGCAACCATTTTTAACCAGTGCTCATATTGCAGGGGGATATCTATCTATCTATCTATCTATCTATCTATCTATCTATCTATCTATGCCTCTTCATATCTATCTAAGTCACTTCATATCTATCTATTTATTTATCTGTCTCAATCACTTCTTATCTATCAATTTTAATCCCATCTACCCGAATATTATATCTTCTTAACCTTTCGACCTGCCATCTAGAAAATAGAAATTTGAATGTAGATCTGCTAAATATCCGAATAATTACATATGACGATGTTATTTTTTTTTTTCACACGTCCTTGTAATTGAGTCATGATTCTTAAAAAAAACACTTCGCTCGAAATACGCCCACTCCATTTTATGCTAGACATTTCAAAGGAAACTTTCCGGTAAAGAAATGCACTCACTCGCAGACACGCGGCCCTAAAAAACGAGAAAACATTTGAAATATTCAATGTCATGAATGAAACAAAATAGAAAACATGCGAAGGAAATTCATTATTACGATTGGAAAATACAGAAAATTAATAAATAAACATGTAAAACCTTTTTTCAGCTTTCTACGTTTCCATCTCAAAACATTATTTTCGATTTTTATTTATCATTTAATATTTTATTACTCTCATGGACAAGATTTTCTTTCAATGTTGCAAATCTCAGCCCTTCCGTTTCAAAGTAAAATGAGTATCTATGCACGACAATGCTCATTCTTATATATATATATATATATATATATATATATATATATATATATATATATATATATATATAGACACATATATATATATATATATATATATATATATATATATATATATATATATAAGATTATCAGTGAAATTTTGAGCGTAAAATTTTACAGGAGAGAAGATAAAAAATGGCTACCATTAAATTCCAATCTAAATCCGATCGAAAATCTATGGTATATTGTGAGTAAGGAATAATATGAACCTGGCAACCAAAACAGTAAAACTGGTCTATGGTAAGCAGTGAAATCCACCATGATGGAAATTAGATCTACTAAAGTAAAAGAAAAAGTCAATGGAGATTGCCGGATGTTACTGCGAAGAAGGCAACTATATCAGGATGTAAATGCCCCAAAGATTTATCATAGCTGTTTGTTATTAGTTCTGTTATATGTATTGATCAATTATCAATGATTTTATTACCTTGTAAAAAGTGATTTTCTGGTTTTGCATAATAACGTCAGACTGCGATTTTTATAATAAATCCAGTGAGTGGCATAGGGTCATTTGGTTGAGCGTCTCGAATAATTCAAACTATTACACATCCTCTGTTGCAATCAATTTTGACGTTTACAGAAAAGCTACCAACAATTTTACTCCATCCGTTCTTTCTCTCTCTCATATATATATATATATATATATATATATATATATATATATATATATATATACAACCTTGTTCAAATTAATTTGATCATCCGCTGCAGTTTCCTTTCTTTCACCATCCGGGCAGTTTTAGACCCATTAGATTGACATGGTGTAATCGATTTTTATTTTTACTCAGATTAAGTCATTTGCAGTGGTGTGCAGTAATATGAATGTCTTTTCTGAGTGTATGATGAAATTTGTTCGGTCACGAAAAATTATTGTGTAATCCGTGATTTTTATCACGCCCAGACACTATTTTCTCGACTGTGGATTAGTTGTCCTATGGCCATTTGAAGTTGTAATGGTGCACGGACAAAATGGCAAGTCTTAACAGTGAGCAAACAGACTGGGCTGAAAACTCTCCTGATTTAAATCCAATCGAGAATCTGTGGTCAAGCTGCAAGGAACGGCTTCGTGGAATAAACATGCGAAGAACTAATATGTGCTCTTGGTCATTTTTCATCGGAAAAATATAGAAAAAGTAAATAATAACGGAACTATTCGTTCTGTTTCAATTAATTTGCACACAGCCACAAACACACACAGATATATATATATATATATATATATATATATATATATATATATATATATATATATATATATATGTAAGCAAATATAAATGGATATAAATCCGACAGAATTTTCTCCATATATATATATATATATATATATATATATATATATATATATATATATGCAGTTTTTTATTTATATTATTTTTATATTATATATGCGCGGTACTTATTGGAAAACGCTCAATATCAATACCTGCAAATATCTATCTATCTATATAGGCTCATATCACATTGAAACGTATTTACACAATATATATATATATATATATATATATATATATATACATTTATAAATATATATATATATATATATATGTATATATATATATGGTATATATATACGTGATATATATATATGGCATGTATATTTATGCTATATATATATATATATATATATATATATGCTATATATATATATTTTATGAAATGGACAAAGTCCGACAAATCTATATACCATATATATATATATATATATATATATATATATATATATGGTGCATATATATATATATATATATATATATATATATATATATATATATATATGTATATATGTATATTAATAAAAAGAAAGAACAGTAAGATATATAATCCGGTGTTCTTACAGATATTTTTATTTTTACAAAATAGTGCTCAATGTAAATTTACAGAGCATTAATTCGCTTGAGGATGAAATGGAAGTGATGTCTTTAATTTAAGTACAAAATTAAATTAGGGGCTTTTAGCTTCCATTTTTAAAACATGGTTGGAACTGTGTACCGAAAAACCATATTTTAAGTCTATTAACTTATAATATATATGGTATATATATATATATATATATATATATATATATATATATATATTAGGTTGGTGCAAAAATAATGACGTAATAATGTCGTTTTTTGACATTAAATTACGTCAAAAAACGACATTATTACGTCATTATTTTTGCACCAAACTAATATATATATGCTATATATATGGTAAATATATATTATGAAATGGACAAAGTCCGACAACTGTATATACCATGTGTGTGTGTGTGTGTGTGTGACAGAGAGAGACAGAGAGACAGAGAGTGATTGTGTGTGTGTGTATATATATATATATATATATATATATATATATATATATATATATGAGCTTTGTTTCACACAAAATATATTTACATATTCGTGTCTGTTATTAATGCAGTTAATGCTTTTCATCAGACATTATGTCCGATCAATCTAATTAATGTTCACCCGTCATGTTTGTTTTGGAAGTGATTGTTTTGAAATATAAACATCTATTAGCCTGGGAAAATATTAGCGAGCCGATAATATGCTCGATAAATCGCATCAGGATATTAAAGGTTTATGAGGCGAACGAAATTGTGGTTAGGCCATTATGATAATGTGATATTAATGTATCCTACTAGACTAAATACGAATGGGATTACGAAAAAAAATTCTTTGAATACCAATTTGAAAGAAGTATGATTAAGATTTGAAACCGGACGAAAATTACGAACAACACATGACCTTATAATGGGAATGTTGCCTAATATATAATTTTTTACTAATGTTCACACTTTCCAAAGACATCCAGGGTAGAGAGGTACTGCTAAAATATATGCGATGAGCGAGTTGTATGATATGACAGAAAGAGGAGATACTGTCTAATGTAGATTATCAGTATAAGGAGTATAGATAGCGGTAGCAATATGTGTCAGTTGAGGACTTGTTAAATTGAAAACAGAGGTACCTATAGCATAAAATGGATACGGAATATTTACTTTAGACCGATGTTTATCATTGAGTGAAGTCAACTTCAAAGTACAGAGAAAGAAGCTCAGACTGGAAGAAAGGCGCAAAAAGTAGATAATTTTTTTTGTGGGTGGGGGCGAAGATAAAAAGACAAAAAACTGAACATCCGGCGAAAAGGCACGAAGCTGGCCTCGCAGAACGGACAGGGAAGACGGCCGTTGAACTGTGCACCTCCTCTCACACTTACGCCTCATCTCTACATCGCTCGCTTTTAGCAGTAAACAGTTAAAAAAAAAAAAACTTCCTAAGAATAAAATCTGTTTTACTGCTATAAACTGTTTTGTTCTTCACCCGTGGGTAATGATCTGGGCAAAGGATAATTTTTAAGCCACAACTGTTAAACTGGAAACAAAACCGGACCCTGATAACGAAACTGGTGTCTGGTCTGAGCTGCAATGCAACAAAATGATTGACACTTGACTGAGGTTACGCGTAAATTATTCAGGAAAACACGCATGTCATCGCCTGTGCAACATTTAGCAATCATTCTTCTTATCATCCTGGGTCAGACAATAAACTACATCCGACAGCAAGGCCTCTGATCAGGAGGTTTTTAATTCACAGTTTCAACCTAACCTGGGGTGTTAGCACCTGTTAGGGTCCAAGCTATGAGCAAATAGTTAATCCCCAACGTGGGGTCAAAAATCTATGAAACTGTAAAAATAGATTTTATTACCAGTAATATATTTTTGTAAAAAATTATTACCAGCAATACATTTTGGAAAAAAAAATATTACCAGCAATACATTTTGGAAAAAATATTACCAACAATACATTTTTAAAGAAAATCATATTAACATCAGCACGTTTTTTGAAAGAAAATTACCAACAATAAGAATATTATCGGCATTAAATAACCCATTGAGATTGATATGATGTAAAGCAAAACAAACCAAATTTAAAATATTGTTTTTTAACGACTGATCGTTGGAGTTAGGCGTATGTGTCGCATTTTCCGTTTGTTCGTTAAATCACTTGATTTTGCCGTCTCCATTTTGTAGCCTGTACCTTGGGCTTCCCCTTTTGCAAACGACCATAATTTTTGCCTTCTTACAATTGATGATTAGTTCTTTCTTCCCGCTTGCCTTTACTACATTGTTTAGGAGAAACTAGATATTTTTCTGTGTCTTCCATTATTACGGGGTATCATATTTTAATTTACTAACTTTTTTACGGAGGGGAGGGTCTTTTTTATGCACATGGAAAAAATCTCTAAAATTTTCTTTTATGACTGACCGTTGAAATTAGGCGTAGGAAAGCATTTCAAAAACATATCTGACCAATCAAGGAATACATGTTCATAGCATTTGCCCCTAACTGCTTGTTTCAAACAATCCAAGTAGATATGAACAACGCCCATGTCACAGAAAACGAGTCGGTACTTGACCATTATTAGCTTTATTTGAATCTTTTCCATTTGCATGAAATGATATATTTTCTCTTAGATTTGACTGTTTTTGAAATTGAACTCTTTGATTAGGTTGCTACATATATTCATCATTTTTGATATTCTGCGATTGATCTCGTAGAATAATCATTCATAGCATTTGTTTGTTTCTTAGCAAGTCTAGTCATTCCTGCTAAATTATTGTCTAACGTTACTGAAATTTTACACCACCCTTAAAATTCATTTTTTTATGTTCTGCGTGCGTCTGTGCAACAAAAGAAAAGCCCTTCTTCTTACAAACGGGATTAAGTTGAAATCGCTCCGTGGAAAAGTCATCGTTTGTCCTAGTTGTAAAGGCATGAACTTGTGAAACGGAAAAAGAGAGCTCATTTGGAAATCTACCCTGGAAATAGCGATAGAGTAGCGACGGGCCTGCAACATTTCGTCTGTAGGAAATCGGCCACATGACCGCGTAAAAGATATTAAACTCTACCGAGACTTCAAAATGATGAATGTGCAGATGGTTGGTCGATTTTGTTTAGCGGCATAACAACATCCTTATGGGTAGTTCAGTGCCGAAATCTGAATATTTTGATCACAATTTTATGGCTTCAATTAAATATTTTGAAGGTAACTGTATGCCTTCAACTACAGATAAAATGTATTATTGTTAATTTTACTTTAAATATTAGGTTGGTGCAAAAATAATGACGTAATAATGTCGTTTTTTGACGTTAAAAAATACGTCAAAAAACGATATTAATACGTCATTATTTTTGCACCAACCTAATATATATTGTTATATAAATATATATATATATATATATTTCATACACACACACTCACATACATATATAGGTTTGGTTAAATAACTTAGCGATATTATGTCTATTTATTTTAGTTTGTATCATTTCAAGTCTACGAATTAATTTCTTGGTGACTGTAGAAAATTGAATAAGAAAAATAGCAAAATTTTCTTTCAAATGATTTTTATTTTTCCAAATACTTCCAATCCCATCTGAGACTATCTTCAGGGGGTTAAAATATCTGTGGATCTTTACAGTAGCTCCGTAAATTAAACATATTTTTACACTGTCTGTTTACTGTTCGTTTTGTCTCTCAATTATGCAAAGGTGGTAACTTTTATAATTAAGAAAAAAAGATTTTTTGGATTATTTCAATTTAGAATTTTTATATAAAAATTGGCTAAGAAAATATTTAAGAATTTTGCTTTTATATTTATAGTGGACATTTATTTGATGAGATCGAAATAGATGCGTACATACAAACATAGATAGATTATAAATTGATTGGTGTAAATAAGGACAGATTGAAAAAAGATAGATAGATAGATAGATAGATAGATAGATAGATAGATAGATAGATAGATAGATAGATAGATATGGAAGAGTTTTTTATCTGCTATTCTATTCTCTAATCTTTTCCAGGGAGTAGATTAGAAAAGAATAGGGAATAGTACTGCAGATTAAAATCGGGAATAGATTTGATGATTAGAATAGAATCGGAAATAGATTTGATGATTAGAATAGAATCGGAAATAGATTTGATGATTAGAATAGAGTTAGGAATAGATCAGCAGATTAGAATAGAATCGGGAATAGATCTGTAGGTGGCAATAGAATGAAGATTAGATCTGTAAATTATAATAGTAGAGAGAATCGATAGGCAGATTAAAAAAGAATGGAGAATTGATCTGCTGATTAGAATAGAATCGGGACTGGAATAGATAGATAGATAGATAGATAGATAGATAGATAGATAGATAGATAGATAGATATGGAAGAGTCTTTCTAGAATATAATCGGGAATATATCAGCAGATTAGAATAGATTGGGGAATAGATCTGTAGATTAGAATCGGGAAGAGATCAGCAGATTAGCATAGAATCGGGGATCGATCTGTAGATTAGAATAGAATCGGGAATAGATCTGCAGATGGGAACAGAATGGAGATTAGATCTGTAAATTATAATAGTAGAGACAATCGATAGGCAGATTAAAAAAGAATAGAGAATAGATCTTCTGATTAGAATAGAATCGGGAATAAATCTACGGATTAGTATAGAATCGGGAATAGATCTGCAAATTAGAATAGTGTAGGAAATAGTTCCGTAGATTACAATAGAATAAAGATCCGATCTGCGTTGAAAGATATGTCATCATTTTAACCTTCCACATGAAAAATACGGGATGAGAGCAAGCCATTGCTAGGAAATGAACATGTTACAGCGCCTGGAATTCCACTATACTGCATTATGCAAACCAACAAGCAGATAAAATAAGAAGATATTTTTAAAGAAGTTATATCTCATAACCTTGAACACTATCTCTGATAAGAACGTCTCTACGAAAGAATTTGACAGCGTTTGAAAATTGAAGAACCTTGAAATAGAAACTGCAAAATCTACAACATATTTGCAAATTCTATTGCAAAATTTTGGGATTGTATTAACAATAGACGTAATAGGGATCACTAAAAAAAATAATACTGATATCTACATTAGGAAGATCCCAGAAAACTCTCTCCTTTTTATGGCACACAGTAGATTGTGCCCTTGAGCATCACTCACATATTTGGAAATAAATAAGCCACAATGTAACATGCTCAATAAATGTCTAAGATTAAAAAAAAAACTTTCTTTTATCTCAGGACTCAGGCAAAAGATTCAGTTAGATTATCTCAAAAACAGCAAATCTTGAAAACGGAAAATAAAAATAACAATAATGGAAACCTGTCTCTAATTCAGGTAAACGAAAGTAACATTATGGCCAGGATTTAAAATAAATTCCCTCACGGAGAAACGGTCTAAATATTTGTTTTTTTAACGCAGGATTAAAATTTTCTACTCATGCTGATATTCGCTTCTGTCGTCTTTCAAAACTGGAACAGAACAAAAACATTACCTTAAAAGCCTTCACCATTGAATACAATAAATTATTTAGCAGAAAAAAGAGACTGTATGCCGATAAAAAAAAAAATGATTATTTTTCAACAATCAGCAACATCCATGCGAGAAAACAACCCTATGAAAAGAAAAGATTAATTTGCTGTTTAGCACCCGCGCCTAGTTCACATTTAAAATTTCCAGAATACATTTATGTATAATTGTACATGCTCCATTCGAATCTGGCTTGATAAATTTGTTAAAATCTATCGTTTTGGAGTTATCGACAGTTAAAGTTCGGATTCATTCGCATCGCGGGCAGCCATTACTGGCGTTGTTTGCATACATTCGCTGAGGAATAGGTACCAGTGTAGGTATCACTGCGCAAACTGAGCGTGTCTACGTAAATAGTTCTTGTGCGAAAATTTAGACAAGAAAGATCAGTTCCGCTCTTAGCTTTCCGTAGTCTTCCGCAGCAAATGTATGCAAACAACGATAGTAATGGCTGCCGCTGACGACGCGAATGAATCCGAACTTTCACTGTCGATAACTCCAAAACGGTTGCTTTTATCAAATTTCTCAAGCCAGATTCGAATGGAGCGTATACATTACACGTAAATATAAGTATTTTGGAAATTTCTAATACGAAATAAACGCGTGTGTTCCACAGCAAATGAACCAAGAAGAGAATTCTTCATAATGTTTGTATTGTGGCGACTGGTATTATTCACGCTTTTGTCCGTTCAAAAAGGTTAAGTGCAAAATTTGTCACCGAAATGGGCATAAAGAAGGATTTTGCAATCCAAAGTCAACCGAAAATTCAACCCGAGAAAGATTTAAAAAAAGAAACAGGAAAATGTCCGAAACAAACACAATGTTTGCGACGTTCAAAGTGGATTACTAATCCTGCAGAAAAAATAGTTGTTTCTGTAAACAAGAAACCAGTTCGCTTCCAGTTTGATACAGCGTCGAGGATAACGTTAATATCGCATTTGACTTAGGAACGAATTGAAAAACCACATGTGTCTGAAACAAATAACATAGCAATAAACGCGTCTGGAAGTACAATTCGTTTAACTGATGAGTTAATGTGTGATATTTCTTTTCGAAATAGAAATTTTCTGGTGTGTTTTATGTGGCAGATAATTCGAAATTAAATTTGACTGGTCTCGACTGGCTGGAACAACTCGACCTTTTTGAAATTCCCTCTCAAATCTATCTCCAATACATTTAACCTCACATCAGTTTCTGAGATTGAAAATCATTTCACAGACGAACTTAAAAATAAGTTTAGTGACGTTTTTAGAAGATGGACTTGTGTGCTGCACAAAAATTAACGCTACTCTGAAAAATCAGATTCTAACCCAGTTTTTAGACTAAAAAAGCCAGTACTTTATGTTGATCTGAATATGGTTGAAAAAGAACTGAATTATCTTCAGTAAGAAGGTATGAGAGACCGTAAATTACTCCACGTGGACACCTCTTATTGTAAATGTTAAAAAGATATATGGAAAAGTCTGGATATGTGCTGATTACTCGACTGGTTTGAATGATTCTTCGGATACATATCAGTATCCACTTCCAGTGAAGGAAGATCTTTTCACAAAACGGAATTTGCTTTGCAAAGGTTGATCATTCCAACGAGCTTCTTCAACTGGAAAGATCAAAGATATCCTTACTATCAAAACGAACAAGGGATTATTCAAATTTAACCATCTTATCTTTGGTGTCAGACCAGCGCTAGCCATTTCCCAACATACAATGGACGCCATCATGACCGGATTAACAGGAGTTGTAGAATTCATCGATGATATCATCGTCGCAGGAACAAAACAAGATGAACTTTCGCGACTTTTATTTTCTGTTTTCAGTCGAATTCAACAATATGGATTCCGTGTTAAAGCTGAAAAGTTTGAAAAGTTTGAATTTTCGCCTCCCTCTGTCTTTTTTACAAATACTTTCATGGCAACTGGTCCGAGGAGCTGCTTTCGCTGGTTCCCAGACTTCATGAATTTAAGCGTTCTACTAGGCTGGCATCTCGCTCAAACCCTTTCACTGTCGAAATGCTAAATGCGTGCTAGTGGCTTCCCGCCTTGCTTGGGGTGAAAAACTTAAAAAAAACAAAAAAAAACAAAAAGACATAAAATATCTTGGGTTTATTTTCAACATATATTTTAGACGATCAGACACGGAAAATATCTCGGCAACAAAAAATATACCAACACCGACAAATGTAACAAAATTATGTTCTTTCCTTGGCTTAGCGACTACAGTGCTTTTTTTCCTGAACTTCATCAAGTTCGTGCGCCTCTCAACAATCTTTAGAAACAGAATATCAGATGGTAATGGTCTATCAAGTCGCCTTCAAAAAGTTAAATTCCTTATTCCTTCCAATATTTTGCTGACACAATACAATCCAGCCATGGATATTGTGGGAGTCTCTGATGCTTTCAATTATGGTATTAGGAACTGTCATTTCTGACATTTTCATTGATGGGAGCCAAAAGACAACAGCTCACGCATCGTGATCACTGACACCGGCACAGCGTAATTATAGCCGAATTGAAAAATTATCTGTCTATATTTCTGAGATGAGGTATTATGTGCACTATTTACATTATTCGGGCTATTGTCCTCATCTTTGTCGCCATATTTATTACACCGTTTTGGCATTTAAGTATATGTCTTTAATTCTCAGATGAGGTATTATGTGCACTATTTACATTATTCGGAATATTGTCCTCATCTTTGTCGCCATATTTATTACACCGTTTCGGCCTTTCAGTGTATGTCTATATTTCTGAGATGAGGTATTATGTACTTTATTTACATTATTCGGACTATTGTTCTCATCTTTGTCGCGATATTTATTACAACGTTTCGGCCTTCTTCAGGTGGTTGGAATGTTGAACTGAACCCTTTATTCCTCAAGGACACATAGCACAGTGGATAGAGGCGTTGGTTAGATTCAGTGAGAAGACACAAAGTGTGTGAGTTCAATACCCGTTTAAGGCAGTGGAGAACTTTCAGAAGGAAATTAACAGGAGATAACTAATAACTGACATCCATCAAACATGGCACGTGGAACTGCAACAGTCTACCCCAGTGAGCGAAATAAACGGTTCGGTTCGACATCTCAATCACCTGAAGAAAGCCGAGGCGTACAACGGCCGAAACGTTGTAATATTAGGTTGGTGTAAAAATAATGACGTAATAATGTCGTTTTTTGACGTATTTTTTAACGTCAAAAAACGACATTATTACGTCATTATTTTTGCACCAACCTAATAAATATGGTGACAAAGATGAGGACAATAGTCCGAATAATGTAAATAATTAAAAAGAAGCATTAGCAAGAGTTTTTACTATCAAAGATTTCCACAAAATGCTGTACGGACGTCATTTCACTGTGATAACAAATCACAAGTCTCTTATTAGTAT
>OZ010591.1:20268658-20321158 GCA_963932145.1 Acanthosepion lycidas
TAGAAAAAATGTTCTATTTCTACGCGCCAACGTTCTCTTCTTGATGAAGTGTTGGCCGGAAGGGTCTCCGAAAATGTAAAATGACGTCCTTTCTATTTAAGTCTATTTTCTTCTTCTGTAACTTCACAAGCCATGGTCACTCATGAAACTGGTGTGGTATGACGACCACAGTTTATGCACTTCCTTTGCAAGCAACTCTATAAACATCTGAAGCGAGTGAGAACGTTATAACGTAGTGTATTTACTAACCTCCCCACGCGATCAGATGTGGCACGAGGCCGAGTTTAATGTGGGGCATCCGAGCCCGTAGGTTCAGCTAAAATTTCCCGTAAACACCGTGTAAAACGGGGTCAGGTAGCTGTTTACCGAGACGAGACTGCACCCTTCGGCATAGACTAGTCTGGGGATCCTCTCTGCCCGGATGCAGAGAGTTCGATCAGCACAGCTGGAAAAGATTCCATCTGTACTGGTCGAACTGTGCTCTAACGTAGTGAGCAAACGCGACAGAGTTTAAAACTAAGTGGCTTCCCTCTGTGTACGCTAGCTCCTTTAAAATTTCAACTGTTAAATAATGTGAGGTAGATAGTAGGAAAGAAATGTTTGGGTTTCTCTAATAGCAAGATGTTTCTGACAATGTAATACACACACACACATACACATATACCGAGTGTCCATAAAGTTCGTGTGCACTTTAAAAATTTATAACTTTATTTGTATTTGCGATAAAAATAATTTGTAAAAAGGATTGGAAACATGTAAATCTATATTTTTTAAGGTTTTATTGAAATTTTATTTAAGTTTCCACATGTTCTCCATCATTAGCAATACAAAGGGTAATACGATTTTGCAGTTCATGGAAAACATTTGCCAACTGATTTACAGTAATGCCTGAAATCACATTAGTTATTTTAGCTATACTTAAAAACTAGGTACATTAAACTTTATAACATTTTTTACAGATTATTTCTATTGCAAATACAAATAAAGTTATAAATTTTTAAAGTGCACACGAACTTTATGGACACCCTGTATATGTTTCTGATAATATATATATATATATATATATATATATATATATATATATATGCACTATATATATATATATGCACTATATATATATATATATATATATATATATATATATATATATATATATATTAGGTCGGTGCAAAAATAATGACGTAATAATGTCGTTTTTTAACGTTAAAAAATACGTCAAAAAACGACATTATTACGTCATTATTTTTGCACCAACCTAATATATATATATATATATATATATATATATATATATAAGTTTATACTCCTTTATTTTATATTTATTTCTATTTCTATAATTATATATTTAAATTATTCTATGTATATATAATTTGTAATTAGTAATCATTCTTATATTTATTATAGATTATATATATATTAAATATATTTATTATATATTATATATATTTATTATACAGGGTGTTTCAAAAAGAATACGCCCAAATCATCACGTGATGTGTCAAAAACGAAAAAAATTACAAACCTCTAGCATGAACACATGTGTTGCATATACATTCAAGTTTCATTTCATGTTTTATAAGCGCTCAATGTGGCCACCACCGACAGCGCGGACAACATCAAGCCGATATGAGAATTCCTCCCAAACGCGCCTCAGCATGTCACGGTCCACCATGTTGATTACGGCTGTTATTCGATCTTTCAAGTCATCGATACTCGCTGAAAGTGCTGGAACATAAATTTGGTCTTTAACATACCCCCCACAAGAAAAAGTCACACACAGTGAGGTCCGGGGATCTGGCAGGCCAAGCTCAAAGAGTAAGATCTTTAGCACCTCTCCTCCCAATCCATTGCTGAGGAACGTTTTCATTCAGATAAGTACTAACCCCGAGATACCAATGGGGTGGTCCTCCATCTTGCTGAAAAATGAAGTCATTCGAATCTGCTTGCAGTAAAGTGAATAGCCAGTTTTGGGTGCTCTGTTCCCCAAATGCACACATTGTGACGATTGACTGTGCCTCTCAAATGGAAATTAGCTTCGTCACTAAAAACTAAACGTGAAAAGAGAGTTTCATCACCTTCCTCCATCTCCAGCATTGACTCACAGAATGTCCTCCGCATCACCTTGTCATAATTAGTAAATGCTTGGACGAGGCTTAGTTTGTATGGTTTCATGTGTATTCGTCTCACATGCCAGACAGAGGTATGAGGGATGGCAAGCTGAAGACTTGCTCGACGTACGGACTTACGTGGGCTGCTCTCAAATGCATCATGAATCCTCTCCACTTGCTCCTCTGTAACACGAGGTCTTCCAGGACTCTTTCCTTTGCACAGGCACCCACTCTCTTTAAACTGTTTAACCCACCGTCGAATGCTCTCACGATGGGGCGGATCAATGCCGAATTCTGTTCTGAAAGCACGCTGCACCGTGACAATGGCGTTTGGTTTCGCGAACTCCAGCACGCATAATGCCTTCTGCTGAGGAGTCGCCATTTTGATTGATCTTCCCACAATTCAGCTGCACCAGAAGCGGTGAAACTGACACCTAATCAAACTTTGATAAGTACTCTATCAAATAACCACTGATTCAGTCCACTACAATGCTATAGACCTGAAAAAACAGCGTAATGATTTTGGCGTATTCTTTTTGAAACACCCTGTATATTAAATATATTTATTATATATTATATATATTTATTATATATTATAATTATTATATATTTATATTTCTTATCTTTATATCTATACCTATCTATTATTTTTATATATTTTTATTAGTTCTTACAATTTTAATTTTTATACTTATTTATTTATATAAAGTTATCCCCCCTGATTTGCTATCCTTTTAAGCTTAACGATGTTTTTTTTTTAATATTTAGACGTCTCCAATTTTCATTTTTATTTATTTTATTTCTTCTTTTTTATCCCCACCCAATAATTTTTAACTTAAATTCAAATCTGTACCTCTATATTAGATTCTAATTATATAATTATTAAATGTAGAATTAATTTACTATATAATGTTGCTTCCACAAGACACAGAATTTTTTTTTAATACTAACGATCCTAACGTACAGCTCACCAGTTCCTTTCATTTGGCAACGAACCTGGAAGAAGGAAAACTCTGATTTCAAAAGCGGTTCACAAACGTAAAACTTTACTTGATACGGAGACCACAGCCGAAAAATCACATATATTGGAAGTGTGGCTCTCTTTTCCACGTGAATGCCGACAGGGTTTGCCTAATATAATACGTGTATTTTGGCACGTCAGGGTATTTACAAATGGCATCTAAAACTCGGACAAGTCTACGGTAATTAAACCTCTAAATATTTTCTATCAGTTAATTCTGGTAAAAAAAAAACAAAAAAAACAGCAAAACCTTTAGACACAAAATGAAGATCGAATTCATTGTATATATAATTTATTTGGCTACCGTATATACTCGCATATCATGCGACTTTTGAAGACATAATTCTGAAGCTAATTTTAAGAGGGTCACATTATACACGAGACATAAAATTAGCGTATGTACTTGTTAGCCCTGGCTACGTCGGTGACCAAACTACACGTAGTGTAATTAGCTTCAAAATTAAGTCCTTAAAAGACGCACGATAACCACGTATATACGGTAATTTATTAAGCTTCTATTTATTATAATTTATGGTTCTCTGTAGGTAAAAAAAAGGATTAGGGCATAAAATATTTAACCGAACGAAACACAACGACGAAATTATGTCATCCACGTTCATATCAGTTCTTTGGTTTGCCATGCTAACTCAAGCGATCAAGGCGAAGCGACATAAATTCTCCTGTCTCCATTGGCATTCCTTTTAGGACGCCTCAGGCACCAATTTTTAAACCTAACCTTCATTCTTGGGAAGCATAAGCTTAATAATATATTTTTGCAAGGCAATAAAGCCACTAAGACACAAGGATTTACACGATGTGGAAAATTAGGAACAGAAACATTAAGGATGATCGGGGTGAAGAAAGAGTAATCAGATAACGATTGACATCGCATTTAAATTTTTGCAAATTGAAGTTCGCTGGAAAACATGGAGCCGGGTGGGTGTTACACAAGCGAGAAGTGCGAGAAAATAAATTGTAAGCATAGATTTTACGGCGACATCTATCCAGCTCAACTGTAAATTGATGAGATCACGACGCCAGTCTAATACCACGCTCAAATTCAAAAGGTGTATGTAGCGAAGAGGTCATTCGAACAATTACCATGTTTTGTAATATCAACGAATACTCATTGTCACTTTCGTAATGCTCGTTGTAGTAGAGACTTTGTAATCGCAGATACAACTATTGTAACGCCGTTGAACAATACTGGTGTCAGACGCCTTCGAATATCACTCGCACTAATAGAACCTGATCGATAATACTCGCTCGCAATTAACCACCGAATCTGTATAGAAAATAGTGTAGAGAAGAGAATAACGATCCGTATAGTAATAGAGGATAGAATAGAAATGGTGATCGTTTAGACGTCAACCGACTTTCTACTCATGCGGTTCTCCCATGGTCACGTGATCTACTTAATTCAATAATGGGATCGCCTGTGTTTGTTCTCTGGCGATCTATGTTCAAACTCGGCAGTGACACTTTATTCGTATATAACAAAGTATAGAAAAGACACAGAAAGGTAACCTGACGGCGGTGGAGAATTGACTGAAGCCGAGAAGACAGATCAGGATCAGCAATGTTTCTGATTCTGCTTTGGATTTTATCAAGAAGCTTGAATGGAATATGGAACAAGTTCAAGTTTAAAGAGGTAATCCTACACGTACATGGGACGAAGTGAATGGAAACCCTGAATTCAAAATAGGGGAAAGCACAGAGAATTAATCCACTACCTTCTCCATAAACATAATTCTGTTCACAGCTAATAAAGAAAAAGAATTAGGGGAAGCTGCGATCGCTTCCGTCCTCAAAGAATATGGTATTTAACACAGGGACGAAAGAGAGAAATTGTCAAGACTCAGTCGGCATTTCCTTAATAGGATGACACCGACATTTCTTCTTTGAATAACATGGGAGGTGTGCTGCTTTTGGGTAGGGTAACCTGCAGTTGATCCTTTTTACCGCCTTTTTTTATCTGTAAGAGGAGGCAACAGAAACGTGCTTCTACAGAAAGATGCTGCGAATACCCTGGGCGAGAAAATTTTAAGAGAAATGGTAACAAACAGGACATTCATAATGAGAAAGTGTTGAAATGTTTGGGAAGCGTGACGACGAAATTGTATTGGAGAATTTGACACGCACAGAATATACTGGATGTCATGGATGACAGGACAGGCAGTTTGAGGGGTAAATAAAAAAACATAAACATAGTTACGAGCAAACAAAAAACTGGAAGAGGTGAAGATCCATGATCGCCCACCTTCTGAACGGACACGGCGCATAAAAGAAAATTGGATTTCGATCACAAGCAGGTGGGGATATCCCTTTTTAGTCGGTGGGTGAAAGAAACTTTGAATGCATGAATCCATCGCTATAAGGCAAGCCAACACCCTATCAGTAAATATCTTAACTTTATATATATATATATATATATATATATATATATATATGTGTGTGTGTGTGTGTGCGCGCGCGCCTGTGTGTGTGTATAATACATCATCTATTATATATATATATGTATGTATAATGGATTATATATTATATATATGTGTATAATACATGAATTATATATATATGTATAATACATTTCATGTATTATACATATATATATGTGTGTGTGTGTGCGCGCGCCCGAGTGTGTGTCTGTGTATAATACATCATCTATTATATATATATATATGTATGTATAATGGATTATATATTATATATATGTGTGTATAATACATTAATTATATATATATATGTATAATACATTTCATGTATTATACATATATATATATATATATATATAATGTATTATACACATATATACATGTATAATACATTAATATATGTGTGTGTGTGCGCGCGCGCGGGGGCGTGTGTGTGTGTGTGTGCAGATACGTAGAAAAATAGGAAAGAACCCGTTAGGTAAATAATCCGGGGTTCTTTAATATTTTTGTTTTTATTTTTAAAAAACAGTATTCCATACAGAAGTAGAGCTTAAATTATAATTATTTTTAAATATTCAGCTCTTGTTTTTGAAACATGAAAACTCTTATGTAGCAAAGTAATCATATTTTTTTTTAAATAATTATATCTATCTATCTATCTATCTCTCTCTCTCTCTCTCTCTCTCTCTCTCTCTCTATATATATATATATATATATATATATATATATATATATAAATATATATATATATATATATATATATATATATATATATATATATATATATATATATATATTAGTTTAATGGTTATTGTTGAAAATAATAATATAGCTTTATTTAGTTTTTTAAAAATACAGCGTTTAGAGGTCATTTGATAAAACTCGCCTGAGGATACACAGTTAGTATGAAACCAAGGTAGCCTATTTAAGTGACCTCCTGATTTTTTATGCATATATATATATATATATATATATATATATATATATATATATATATAGAGAGAGAGAGAGAGAGAGAGAGTGCGTGTGTGTGTGTGTGTGTGTGTGTGTGTGTGTGTGTGTGTGTGTGTGTGTGTGTGTGTGTGTGTGTGTGTGTGTGTGTCTTCGTGGCATGAAATCAATTGATGTTTCTTGCCGTTAACTGACGTCCAAGGATTAATAATAAAATAAAAATAAACGTTAATCCGCTTTTCAGCTGAGTTGAAACTTCGCTTTCTTTTTAAACTTGCTGTAAGCTAATCTTTCTGATACATTGAAAAACATTTCCGCATGTCTTATTTTGTTCACAGAACGAAATAAAATAAACAACCTTTTTTTGTTTTCCTTTCCATTTTGGCTTTTACATCCTTATGTTCTTTCTAAAATCCTCGTTGTTTCTTCGCATTAGGAGTTTAATCATTCCTTTTTTTATTTTTTTTTATATTCCTTATTCATCCCCTGTCAATCTTCTTTGTGTTCTGTTTTGTTCACTGCTTTGCTTGTTCATTGCCGCCATGTTTGACTTTCTTTCTCTACTGGATTTGGATTGGCTACTTCAGCGCCGTCATTCGTTTTTACTCTCAAAATCATTCTTTCTTTTTTCTTTCTCGCTATTGTCAGACGACATTTTATTTCGCGCTTTATTCTCTTTCTTTCCCTTTATCACTTTATTTTCACTTTGTTTTTATTTCTCTTTGCGTTTCTGTTGTTAGATTTTACATAATTTTTAGTCTTCCATTTTTAATTTATTACGTTTTCCTTCTTTCTTCTTTCTTTTTCGGTTTTTCATTCTTTTGTCTTTTTCATTCTTTCTTTTATTTCCGTTCTTTTTTCTTTCGTTCTTATTCTTTCCTTCTTTCCCTTCTTTCTTTTTTTTTGTTTGTTCTTTTTTATTCTTTTCTTTAAGGTTCTTTCTTTCTTTTTTTCTTGCTTTCTTTTTCTTTCTTTATTTGTCGTTCAATTCTTTTTCTTTCTCTCCCTCTTTTTACTTTCTTTCTTTTTAATTCTTTCTTTCTTCTTCTTTCTCTTTCTTCTTTCTTTCTTTCTTTCTTTTGTCGTTTGTTCGTCCCTTTTCTTTCTTTCTTTCTCCCTTTTTCTTTCTTTCGTTTTCTTCCTTTCTTTCTTCGTAGTTTTTCTTTCTTACATTTTCTTTCTTTCTACCTGTTTTTGATCGTTCATTCTTCTTTTCTGTTTGATTTACCCTTTCTTTCATTTTGTCCATTATTTATTCTTTTTCCTTCTTCCTTTCTTGTACATTTCTTTCTTTGATTTGTCATTTCTTTCAGTATTTTCTCAATTTTTCATTTTACTTTCATTCATTCATTCATTCTTTCTTTCTTCCTTTTCATCCATTTTTTTCTTTCACTCTTTCTTTCTACCCGACTTTCTTTTGACATCACTTCTTACATTCCCTTCATTTTTCATTGCTTTTTCATTTATTTGACGTTTAATTTTTTTATTTCTTTCTTTTGGTTTCACTCCGCATTTTTTAATTTTTTTTTTTTTTTTTTCGCTTCTGATTTTCTGGAAAATTAATTCATTCGTTTTTCTTTCTTTTTCGGTCATTAGGTTTTCAGTAGTTACATTCTCCACACTTTTTCCTTCTATTCTTCTTTACTTTCGTTTCATTCCTTCCATTATGTGTTTCTTACTCTTGATTTGCAATTACATCCATTATATCTGAAATTTTTAATCATCCCTTTTCCTCTTCTTTCTTTCGATTTTTTAAAAATTTTTGCTTAGTTTCATTTCATTTTTTCATTTTTTCATTTGATTTGAGGTTTATATTTTTCAGTCATTTTGACGTTGATTTCTTTCCTTTTTTCCTTCCTCCCTTCCTTTTCTTCATTCCTTCCTTCCTCCCTTCCTTCTTCTTCATTCCTTCCTTCCTCCCTTTTTTCCTCACATCCTTCCTTCCCTCCTTCTTTCCTTCCTTCTTACCTTCATTCTTCGCTTCCTTCTTTCGCTCTCACTTCTTTACTCCCTTCATGTTTCCTTCCTACCTCCCTTCCTTCATTCTTTCTTTACTTCCTTCCCACCTTTTTCCTTCCTCCTTTCCTTCCGTCCTCCCTTCTTTCCTTCCGTCCTTCTTACCTTCCTTCTTACCTTCCTTTCTTCGACCATTACTTTTTTCTCCATTCTTTCCTTCCTTTTTAATTTCCTTCTTACCTTCCTTCTTTTCTTCCTCCCTTACATTTTCCTTCTTCCCTTCCTTCCCTCTTTCTTCGTTCCTTTCTTCTTTCTACACTTCCTGCTTTCCTTCCTCCCAATCTTCCTTTCTTCTTTACTTCCCTCCCACCTTCATCCTCCTTCTTTTTCTTCTTTCCTTCTTCCCTTCCTACCTTCCTCCCTTCCTTCCTTTATTCTTACCTTCCTTCTTACTTTCCTTTCTTCCTTTCCTTTCTTCCTTTCTTTCTCTCTTACTGTTTCTTCATTCTTTCCTTCTTTCTTACCTTCCTTCTTACAATCTTTCCTCCCTTCCTTCCTCCCCTCCTTCCTTCAATTCCACCATTCTTCCTTCCTCCGTTTCCCACTTCCTTCATTCTTTCATTCCTTCTTACCTTCCTCCCTTTCTCCCTTACTTTCTTCCTTCCTTCCTTCTTCCCTTCCTCCCTCCCTTCACCCCCTCCTCCCTTCTTTCCCACCTTTCTTCCTTTCTTCGTTCCCCACTTCCTTCCTTCTTTCATTCCTTCTTACCCTCCTTCTTTTCTCCCTTCCTTTCTTCTTTCCTTCCTACCTCCCTTCCTTCGTCCTCTCCTCCCTTCTTTCCCACCATTCTTCCATCCTCCGTTCCCCACTTCCTTCCTTCTTTCATTCCTTCTTACCTTCCTTCTTTCCTCCCTCCCTTCCTTCCTTTCTTCTTACCTTCCTTCTTACCTTCCTCTCTTTCTCCTTTACTGTTTCTTCATTCTTTCCTTCTTTCTTACCTTCCTTCTAACCATTTTCCCTCCCTTCCTCCCCTCCTTCCTTCAATTCCACCATTCTCTCTTCCTCCGTTCCCCACTTCCTTCATTCTTACATTCCTTCTTACATTCCTTCCTTTCTCCCTTCCTTTCTTCCTTCCTTCCTTCTTCCTTCCTCCCTCCCCTCCTTCGTCCTATCCTCCCTTCTTCGTTCACCACTTTCTTCATTCTTTCATTGCTTCTTACTTTCCTTCCTTTCGCCCTTCCTTTCTTCCTTCCTTCTTTCCTTCCTACCTCCCTTCCTTCGTCCCCTCCTACTTTCTTTTCCAACTTTTCTCCCTTCCACCGTTCCTCACTTCCTTCTTTCTTACATTCCTTCTTACCTTCCTTCCTTTCTCCCTTCCTTTCTTCCTTCCTTCTTTCCTTCCTACCTCCCTGCCTTCGGCCCCTCCTCCTTTCTTTCCCACCTTTCTTCCTTTCTCCGTGCCCCACTTCCTTCCTTCTTCCACTCGTTCTTACCTTCCTTCCTTCCTTTCTCCCTTCCTTTCTTCCTTCATTCTTTCCTTCCTCCCTCCTTTCCTTCGTTCCCTCCTTCCCTTCTTTCCCACCTTTCTTCCTTCCTCCGTTCCCCACTTCCTTTCTTCTTTCATTCCTTCTTACCTTCCTTCCTTTCTTCCTTTCTTCTTTCCTTCCTCCCTCCATTCTTCGTCCTCTCCTCCCTTCTTTTCCATAATTATTCCTTTCTGCGTTCCCCATTTTCTTCATTCTTTCATTCCTTCTTAATTTCCTTTTTTCTCCCTTCCTTTCTTCCTTCCTTCTTTCCTTTCTACCTCCCTTCCTTCGTCCTCTCCTCCCTTCTTTCCCACCTTTCTTCCTTTCTCCGTTCCCCACTACCTTCATTCTTTCATTCCTTCTTACTTTCCTTCCTTTCTCCCTTCCTTTCTTCCTTCCTTCCTTCTTTCCTCCCTCCCTCCCTTCCTTCGCCCCCTCCTCCCTTCTTTCCCACCTTTCTTCCTTTCTCCGTTCCCCACTTCCTTCCTTCTTTCATTCCTTCTTACTTTCCTTTTTTTCTCCCTTCCTTTCTTCGTTCCTTCTTCCCTTCCTCCCTCCCTTCCTTCGCCCCCTCCTCCCTTCTTTCCCACTTTTCTTCCTTTCTCCGTTCCCCACTTCCTTCCTTCTTTCATTCCTTCTTACCTTCCTTCTTTTCCCCTTTCCTTTCTTCCTTCCTTCTTTCCTTTCTACCTCCCTTCCTTCGTCCTCTCCTCCCTTCTTTCCCACCTTTCTTCCTTTCTCCGTTCCCCACTTCCTTCATTCTTTCATTCCTTCTTACTTTCCTTCCTTTCTCCCTTCCTTTCTTCCTTCCTTCCTTCTTTCCTTCCTCCCTCCCTTCCTTCGCCCCCTCCTCCCTTCTTTCCCACTTTTCTTCCTTTCTCCGTTCCCCAATTCCTTCCTTCTTTCATTCCTTCTTACCTTCCTTCTTTTCCCCCTTCCTTTCTTCCTTCCTTCTTTCCTTTCTACCTCCCTTCCTTCGTCCTCTCCTCCCTTCTTTCCCACCTTTCTTCCTTTCTCCGTTCCCTACTTCCTTCATTCTTTCATTCCTTCTTACTTTCCTTCCTTTCTTCCTTCCTTCCTTCTTTCCTTCCTCCCTCCCTTCCTTCGCCCCCTCCTCCCTTCTTTCCCACTTTTCTTCCTTTCTCCGTTCCCCACTTCCTTCCTTCTTTCATTCCTTCTTACCTTCCTTCTTTTCCCCTTTCCTTTCTTCCTTCCTTCTTTCCTTTCTACCTCCCTTCCTTCGTCCTCTCCTCCCTTCTTTCCCACCTTTCTTCCTTTCTCCGTTCCCCACTTCCTTCATTCTTTCATTCCTTCTTACTTTCCTTCCTTTCTCCCTTCCTTTCTTCCTTCCTTCCTTCTTTCCTTCCTCCCTCCCTTCCTTCGCCCCCTCCTCCCTTCTTTCCCACTTTTCTTCCTTTCTCCGTTCCCCAATTCCTTCCTTCTTTCATTCCTTCTTACCTTCCTTCTTTTCCCCCTTCCTTTCTTCCTTCCTTCTTTCCTTTCTACCTCCCTTCCTTCGTCCTCTCCTCCCTTCTTTCCCACCTTTCTTCCTTTCTCCGTTCCCTACTTCCTTCATTCTTTCATTCCTTCTTACTTTCCTTCCTTTCTTCCTTCCTTCCTTCTTTCCTTCCTCCCTCCCTTCCTTCGCCCCCTCCTCCCTTCTTTCCCACTTTTCTTCCTTTCTCCGTTCCCCACTTCCTTCCTTCTTTCATTCCTTCTTACCTTCCTTCTTTTCCCCCTTCCTTTCTTCCTTCCTTCTTTCCTTTCTACCTCCCTTCCTTCGTCCTGTCCTCCCTTCTTTCCCACCTTTCTTCCTTTCTCCTTTCCCCACTTCCTTCCTTCTTTCATTCCTTCTTACCTTCCTTCTTTTCCCCCTTCCTTTCTTCCTTCCTTCTTTCCTTTCTACCTCCCTTCCTTCGTCCTCTTCTCCCTTCTTTCCCACCTTTCTCCCTTTCTCCTTTCTCCACTTCCTTCCTTCTTTCCTTACTTCTTACCTTCCTTCTTTTCTCCCTTCCTTTCTTCTTTCCTTCCTACCTCCCTTCCTTCGTCCTCTCCTCCCTTCTTTACCACCTTTCTTCTATCCTCCGTTCCCCACTTCCTTCCTTCTTTCATTCCTTCTTACTTTCCTTTTTTCTCCCTTCCTTTCTTCCTTCCTTCTTCCCTTCCTTCCTTTGCCCCCTCCTCCCTTCTTTCCCACCTTTCTTCTTTTCTCCGTTCCCCACTTCCTTTCTTCTTTCATTCCTTCTTACCTTCCTTCTTTTCTCCCTTCCTTTCTTCTTTCCTTCCTACCTCCCTTCCTTCGTCCTCTCCTCCCTTCTTTACCACCTTTCTTCTATCCTCCGTTCCCCACTTCCTTCCTTCTTTCATTCCTTCTTACTTTCCTTTTTTCTCCCTTCCTTTCTTCCTTCCTTCTTCCCTTCCTTCCTTTTCCCCCCTCCTCCCTTCTTTCCCACCTTTCTTCTTTTCTCCGTTCCCCACTTCCTTTCTTCTTTCATTCCTTCTTACCTTCCTTCTTTTCTCCCTTCCTTTCTTCTTTCCTTCCTACCTCCCTTCCTTCGTCCTCTCCTCCCTTCTTTACCACCTTTCTTCTATCCTCCGTTCCCCACTTCCTTCCTTCTTTCATTCCTTCTTACTTTCCTTTTTTCTCCCTTCCTTTCTTCCTTCCTTCTTCCCTTCCTTCCTTTGCCCCCTCCTCCCTTCTTTCCCACCTTTCTTCTTTTCTCCGTTCCCCACTTCCTTTCTTCTTTCATTCCTTCTTACCTTCCTTCTTTTCTCCCTTCCTTTCTTCCTTCCTTCTTTCCTTCCTACCTCCCTTTCTTCGTCCTCTCCCCCCTTTTTTCCCACTTTTCTTCCTTTCTCCGTTCCCCACTTCCTTCCTTCTTTCCTTCCTTCTGATACTTATATTATTAATCCATGCCTTCCTGCTTTTTTTGTAGGAATTCTTTCTTTGATTCTCTTTATTCCTTTTTTCTTCACACACACACACACACACACACACACACACACACATATATATATATATATATATATATATATATATATATATATATTTCTGAATGAATCATTTTAAGACAACTTCTTCTATTTCTTCCGTACCTTTCTTCGTGTTTGATTTTCTCATTATGCACAAAGAAATAAGAAGCGCCGAATAAAAGAAAATAAAATATTTCGGAAACTAACAGAAGTGCATTTGTACCTAACCGCCGTCAAATTTTGTAACAAGAACAATAACCCCATAAAACTGCTGTACACATGAACAGAATGATTACTTAAATATCCCTCGCCATCCCATTTTAAAGTATTTTTCATAGCGTTAACCTCTTCTGTTTATCAGTTCATCACAGAAAACAGATTCGTGTGTGTACAAGTTCAAATATGAGATAGAAATTGCTCTAGATTACGCAATTAAGTAAATGTCTCTGTTTGCATTCAATAACTTTCAAATATTTGCTTTAATTATTTTGTTTTAAATCTGACTAACATATTTAAATATCAATAAAAAAATACCATCTATGCTTGATATGCAATCTTGGATGTGCGGCTTGTGTAATCGGAAAGTCGAGTTCCAATTCCAGTTGGGGTCGTTATATTTATTTCATTTCCAAATATCCTTTAGAAATTTATAAGTCCACCTCTTCTCCACAGCTATGGATTAATTAGTATGAATAGTATCAGTGAATAATTACTATCTCTAATATATTCTTACAATCTGAAAATATGTTTTAGTATTAAATAACCTACAAAAGATCGATAAAACTTAAAATCAAACCAATCAGTCACTCAAGGTTTGTCAATGTTTCTTCAGGACGTGAGAGATCGCGGACTTTTCTTTATTACAAGTGAATCGCCATGCATTCTTGTGAAATATAGTAAAATAGATTTCCGTTGCTGCCAAATTTTGGAATTCAGAGTCTTAGACTGGTTACAACCAAAATTTAGAGATTCCAATCTAGCCTTCTAATTAACCCATCGAAGAGAATAGACGGATACATGCCTTCTTCAAGGGTATTTGTGAGAAAGAGAACGCAACAAACTAACCCAGAATTTGAACTTGCCTCTTCGCTCTGACTTTCCAAAACGATATCCGGTACATTGCACGCAGATGCTTATTTTCAAAGTCAAACATATAAATTGCAACAATAGAGAGGTCACTTTGTGTTTGCACATTTCCAAGATTTGGAAAGAAACAAGTGTGTTACATTCACATTTTTGCTGCATTTTACGAATGAAGAATGCGAAATGTTTATAAATATTTTTCATCCAAGATTCATGAGTATGTTGAGAGCCGGTATAAGCATTGAGAGATAAACACGTGTGTCTCTTGAAATGCCCACAAACAATATGACAGACTCGGAGTATGAGTCCACCTAAAAAATGTTAAGAAATAACAAGGACCACTATGTATGTATACAAACAAATGATAATGTATTAACAATAAAGGGTTACATATACAATAGAATATTGTTGAATGTTACTGAACAATGAAAACATTTAAGCTAAAGAATTGTTTGCGTATTAATAGATGGATATAGAAGAAAATCCTAGAAAAAATGATGTGAAAGATGCGTATATACGTGTGTGTCCGTATTGTTTATACGTGTCCCAAAAAGGGAACACGTTCTTCCGCAAGAAATTTACATGCTGACCTCATTGCGGAAAAATGAGAAATAGAGAGCCCAAAAAGGTACTGCCGAGTATTTATAGATCGGAAGGTGTCCCCTAGTAGCGTTTTCGAAAATTAGGTGGAGGTAACCCCACAAGTATAACTGACTGAATTGAAAGATATATTCCCCGGGTAACTTATTAATGTTAACGATGTCACTTGAAACTGAAATTGTTTTCAAGGTTTAAAACTTTGTAATCTCTCATGCAAATAACTTGGCATGAATTCTGAGAATCTAAATATAATTTAGAATACCGGTTTGAAATCTCAAATGACTTCAATTATTGTTTGTTTTGATCCACTATGAATAATTTACAGAATAAATTGTTCTTTTTCACTTTCTTTTGCTAAGTATTATTACGTTATTCATGAAGAATTGTGTTATATTACTGTAAATTTTTATGTTTCTTTGTCATGTGTTGACGTATAGACGTTATTCGGAAAATCGATATGCTTTCCTGAAAGGAAAGCTGGTCTACGAGTAAGTGTTGTAATAATATATCCTAGATATTTTTTTATATATTTTCAGCAACAATCCAAATAAATAGCATTGTATTATACATTTCTTTTGGTCATTTTTATATGTATTAAAATGATCTGAACTTAAAATAGAGCACTCTGACATAGGTAAGAAGGGAATATACAAATAGTGGACTCTCTTGTCGTATTCGACGTATGAGGGTCAGCAACTAGGTTCTTAGGAACTGGCAGCCAGACACCAGGATATATGATTTGATTATAGTGGTGAAGGGTTTGTACAGAACCATATACACATTTTGAAGGGCTGAATACAGAGACTTGTGAACTACGTACCATAAGGTCCTCAAACAAGCTTTCACAGGTTTTGAATTCAGAGATGTCCTTCTCCTAGACGAGTTGCCATTCAACCCAGTCTTTCCAGCTAATTACCCATAGCTGGGGCGGAGGAGAAGAGGAATCATACATTTCACAAGGGTAAATGAAAGTAACCGATTCGACTGCAATTCTAACTCTGCTCTCTTTATTAAAGATTTGAGAGTTCCATGAAAATAAGTGGATACAACGTTTAAAAACGCACTATCCAGCCGGGATTAACCAGGAATTTAACAATATAGATAGTACTAATATATGACACTACAAATCAAAACCCACCCACATTTCTCACCCACACAAAACACACATGGTTACGGAGGTGTTGAGACCTCACACTTATGCAGACACCCACATGAATATACACACTTACACACATCATACTCATTCACTCCGTAATTAGCCAAATGATAACACACACCCATAGTAATATACACGCTTACACACATCATAATCACTCACTATAATAATATACAACCCAGTGTGTCTGAAGATTTTAATTTTTTAATATTTTTATTCTTCAATATATATATATATATATATATATATATATATATATATATATATTATAATCGCCAATCTTTTGTGCTACCGTGGTTTGCACCAATAGTCGTTTCTTCAGGCAGTGAAAAGTTCAACTGCTTTACTATAAATTATTTAAAGAATATATATATATATATATATATATATATATATATATATATATATATATATATATATATATATATATATTATGGTATACTATATACATGGGTAAAGTGCTCAATATCAGAGATAGAGAATATGCAAATTTAAAATTATGCACTGAGGTCAACATTAGTTCTATTCTTAGATGCAATCTTTCTACCATTGTCATATTTAACTGCTGTAGCGTAGAAAGATGCGTAGATAGATAGATAGATAGATAGATAGATAGATAGATAGATAGATAGATAGATAGATATTGAACAGAGTGAGATAGATAGATAGATAGATAGATAGATATGACCAGATTGAAATTTATATATTACCAGGTTAATACTGATACATATAACATGTACACACACAAATACATACGTACACACACGCACACAAACATATGAATAAAGACAAATGGAAAGCATATCAATTTTTTGTCTTTTTTGTCTTTGTGCTTTTAGATATATTTTAGTTATACTTGAAATTTTACAAATATATATATATATATATATATATATATATATATATATACATATATATATATATATACATATACATTGTCTCAAGATTGCTTTCAAGCATAAAATAGACTGTTGCAACTCTCTCTCACTCTCTCTCACTCTCTCTCTCTCTCTCTTTCTCTGTATATATATATATATATATATATATATATATATATATATACAAGTATATGATTGGTGTATATGGAATGAATTCCAATAACCAACAAGTGCTCAATACAAAGTAGAGGAAATATAATTATTTATTTAACGAAATTTATAACATAAATATGTTATAAAATCACTACAAAAATAGCCATTTTGTTTCAACACTCTCGGTGTCTTATCAAGTGATGACGTTGAATTCAAAGTGATTTTATAACATATTTATGTTATAATTTTTTTTTAAATAAATAATTATATATATATATATATATATATATATATGTGTGTGTGTGTGTGTGTGTGTGTGTGTGTGTGTTGTTAACAACTTGTTAACAATCTTGTGCCCGACGAGCTTGTAATCCAGCGAATCTTTAGTCACACACCAAATCGTAGGTACACGTTTATTTACTAATTAACATATATTTTTGTTCAGTATAACTACATAGAGCACTATTATTTTTAGACCTTATGTGCAGATTTGACGATTACTTATTTGCTTTCCCGCGTATGAACACCAGTACACGAGTACACGCTTGCTTATATCAAGCCGTTTGATTTATCTATCTTTTATATATATATATATATATATATATATATATATATATATATATATATGTATGTATGTATGTATGTATGTATTTTAAAGTAAGCGAATTTATGTGTATTTTTATATATACGCTGTGAAATAGTTACAAAATCTTTTCTTTAAATATTCCTGGGAATTCTGGGGATTTTTTCAGTTAAGTTATCGCTTCATTTCCCACACCTGCAAGACTATGAGATTTATTTCTTCTTCCCTTGCACCACTGTTGACCATATTCTTCTTCGCCGACCAAGACATTCATCTCCCCAGTCAATAATAGTTACAATTTTAACCCATGATAATCTCTCTACTTGATTCTTATGTTTGATAATCGAGTTCTCGCTGTCTAGACATGAATATCTTCATTGGAACATCGGCTGATTACTTACTTTGGAAAGGAAATATCTTTTCGCCTCGTTTTCATCAAGTCTGGGATTCGCTGCCGCCATGATTACGGCGCAGAAATGTGGTCGGACGGGAGATCTTTTTCCGGTTCCTCGCTGTTGGCCCGCTCATTCCTTTCTCCCCGCTTTGGAAAACCGCAAGACGATTCCACAGTGATTCTTTTGTGAAAGAAGGCAAAAAGAATTCCCAATCCTGAAACGTAGACATTTAGGCGGACGATTGGCCGGTCGGCAAAACCAACGGCGTCGATTTATCCATTCATCTATTCGTATTGTCTAACTTCGTACTTCGTTCAACCCAAAAAAGTTGTTGATTGAATATCTACACATTAGGACGATCTTCAAAATAACTATTTTATAAATTATTACAAACACTCTCTGAATCTCTATCATGCTTAGCCGTCTTACGACATACATTAAGTCGCAGGATTATAAAAGCATCGGTGTACGCAAGAAGTTAGTCAATGCTAATAAAATTACGGATGCAATGGGTAAATTGTCGCCATTTTGCGCATGCGCGTTGTTTGTTTTTGATTATATCGTCTGCAAAGTATAGCAGGGTCAGTTAGACACCGACTGTTAGAAAAAGAGCACCATAACGCAATAATCCACCATAAATTTTGAAACATGTTGTACTCATTGGCATTCGCGCCAAAACCTTCAATACAAACATTTCAGATTGTTTAGGTGTCAATCTGAGGATATTGCAGAGGATTCGGAAAGAGAGTATAATGGTGATTACAAAGGGGCTTGGAGTGATCACTAGTGATGGTGACGTTATGCCTCCATTTCTGTTCACACAGGGTAACATACTCAACATGGAGGTCAACATCAAGTGCCTTGACGAATATAGTGCTATCCTGGGTTAAGAAGGTGGCTCACAGAAACCCTATGACTGGCAACAGGACTCCGAACCATGCCACACAAGCAGTAAAACCCAATCATGACTGTCAGGCAGTTTCTGCGACTATATATGACCCCTTACATCTTGACTAACTCCCCAGACTGCATGTCCCTTGATTATTATGTGTGGGGCGTAGTTGAGCGAGAGACAGACAAAACTCGTCGTAAAATCAAAATTGAACTGAAGGCAAAGATTATGATAGCATTCACCAACTTGAACAAGGTAACCGTCCGGAAAAGTTGCAGGAGATTCCGAAGTCGTCTGGAGGTGGTAGTTGAAGCCAATGGCGAGTTTATTGAATAAATTTACTCTTTAGTATTTCAAGATATTTTTGTACGATTTTCGTAAATGTATCTGTTAAAATGAGCTGTCCGTGTTATTTGGATTTTTAGACGACAACTTATCTATCACACCCTGTACTTCTGTTGAAATGAGATGTCGGTACTGTCATTTTTGCTTCATTTAGAGGTCAATTTATCCATCGCACCCTCTATATCTGTTGAAATGGGATGTCAGTGTTATTTTCATTTTGGCGTCATTTAGACAACAATTTATCCATCACACCCTGCATATCTGTTAAACTGAGATGCCAGTGTTTTGTTTTTTTTTGGGGGGGGCGTCATTTTGGCGTCATTTAGACGACAATTTATCCATCGCGCCTTGTATAGTTCATACTAAAAAGCTAGTTTTAAGATCAGAGAAAATATCGTGGTCTTTTGCAGCTTTTCAGGACGTGAAAGATCATGGCTTGGCACGCTTTCCCATCCTTTGCAATTCTCAGTAAGTTTTGTTTTTGTGACACCCCTTCCAGTCCCTGTTTTGTCAAACATTTACCCAAGCTCCTGAGGTAGATTATTCACTGATTTCCTTTGTTCCTTTTGTTTTCAGTATATCCTCTCAGTGTAAAATTCTCAAATGCCTCATTCTTTATAATGCGTCCGATAAATTCCAACTCTGTTTTTGCTTCTAAGTAAAAACGTCCTTTAACATTATATATATTATTCGGACTATTGTCCTCATCTTTGTCGCCATATTTATTATAACGTTTCGGCCATTGTACGCTCCGGTGATTGGAATATCGAACTAAACCCTTTATTTCGCGCACTGGGGTAGACTGTTCTAGTTCCACGTGCCATGATTAATGAATGTCAGTTATCAGTTATCTCCTGTTAATTTTTCCACTGAAAGTTCTCCACTGCCTTAACGGGGTATTGAATTCACAACTCTTTATCCACTGTGCCATGTGTCCATAAATATGGCGACAAAGATTAGGACAATAGCCCGAATAATGTAAATAATGTATATAATACCTCTTCTTCTTGATTAATACTTTGCTTAGCTTTTCGAAGATATACAACGATGGGGTGAAAAGTCTATAGGCTTGCAATGTAGGCGGCATAGTAGAGCTGTAAAATCCTTCAAGCATCAATATCAGCACCTCATTAATAACTGCATTACAGATGAACAGTGAAAATGATATTTCACTGCTCAAAGAAATCTTCAGAAATATGCAATATGCTTAGTCATGATCTGGCATCTCAGTCTACTTTTTCTACAATCAGTTTCGCACAGACGTCATGTTGTTTCACTCTTTCTTTCTATAAATATTTTCCTGGCAACTGATCTGACGAGTTACTTTCACTGGGACTCAAACTGCATGAATTTAAATTGGCATCTCGCTCCAACCCTTTCACTGTCAAATGGTTAAATGCAGCCGTCTCCTCTACTCCGACTATCTCACACCTCCTGACAATGGAACTCCCTTCCACTTAGTGGCTTCCATGATATCTATAATCTTCAAATCTTCAAATGTAACGTCAATCGACATCTTCTGATGCCTGGATCCTGATCCCCATCCTTCTCTATATCCTTTCTTCAAACCCCCCTCTTTACTCTTACTCTCACTCTCTGTAGCCACTCGTGTGCTAGTAATTTCCAGTCCTGACTAAGACAAGGATCCGTCTTGGCACCTATGTTATTCTCTTTGTATCTGACTTCCCTGATGGTTATAATCACCCCTCTTTATTCTTTCTCTCACTCTCTCTAATTTATTGCTTGCTAGTGGCACTCTTGCCTTGCTTTGGGTGATATGCTTAAAGCTTCTATTAGGGACTTCCCTTTAAAATGGATAAAATTTCGCATCGCATTGTTCTCTAGTACCTGCAGACAAGAGGTTTAGGCCCCAAACAATCCTGACATGATTGTTATATTAAAATTTTACCAACAATACAAAAGTGAGCAGCTGAACTGAAGTGGCGAAGAGACAGTGTAGACCTCGTGCAACTGCCACCCCAAAAGAAAACTTGCATCGTGTTCAATTTGGATGACAAATGTTTCATTGAATGTTTCTTAACCCGTGATTAATGTTGGGTTCACCACTTTCATAATTTAATATCCAGTGGCATCTCCCGTGAGGGAGTTCAGAATATTCTGAACAATGAACTTTGTATGATGAAGGATTCTTCTCAGTGGGTGCTACGACTTCTAGCAAAGTTGCACCAGGCTGATCACCTTACAGGAAAATTTTACATTGTCCGAAGCAGATCCATCTGGTTTCATTGAATGTTTCTTAACCCGTGATTAATGTTGGGTTCACCACTTTCAGCTGTAGACAAAGAGACACCCATGCAGGGGAAACACCCCTCCATTCCCTGCCCAAAGCCGGCTAAGGTCGTTTCATCTGCAGGGAGGATGATGGTTTCAGTTTTTTCGGATGCAAAAGACATTCTGTTTATTTTATCTTCAAAAACACCACATCATCCATGGCGAGTGCTATGACTACTTGCTGAGGATGTTACGAAATTACAAGACCAAACGCCTAGGAAAACTGACGAAAGTTGTTTTGTTTTATGAGAACAATTCTCTGTCACACAAGTCCTTGGTCTCAATGACTGCCGTACGTTCCCCAACTTGAAAAAACAAACAGTATCGCAGTGACAGTGACTTCATATCTGCTGCTGTTGAGTTTTTTGACCAGGAACAGTCCAGCCAGATTTAACAAGGGACAGTCCTATAGGTCCTCAGATTTCCTCCAAATTTTCCCAATTTCTTAAACTTCACAAGAGGAATTTCAGCATGTTATCTCAATTCAATCAGATTTTACTCCACTTTGAAGATTATTGACAATTTTGAAAAACATTGAATTTTCTTGTTTTTTGGAGACCCCTCACTGAAAACAACATTCATTGATTCCCTTTAGAACTGTTATCCTTCATCAATTATTATGAGGCTCTCCTATTCGATCAACTAATCATACACTGTTCTGGCACTTGTTGCAAAAATCCTAACATTTTAAAAGAAATGAGCAACAACCTTTATTTCGTTATGTTCCTCTGCACATGAAAACTACTTCATCTTCTCTCATAATGCAATGTGCATCAAAAGACTCACAAAGCAACAAACAATAAAACAGCTCACCTCATGCTGTATATCAGTGCAACAGGAAAATTTTCTTTTCATTTTTCAGTCGTTTTAACACATTATCACTTGGTTAAATCACGTAAAACTATTTCCTGAAAGACACTGTGAACAGAAGTGCAGAAAGGTTGAAATGAAAAGTCTTTAACCTTTGCACAAGTCATAAAAATGTGGTGAAAATAGGTGAAAATGATATTCGATACATTCCATCTTGTGCTACATCTAAGCCATGCTTAGAAATTCACTCTATTTGGGTACCTCTATATGGTATAATGATTAGCAAGCTTATCACGCTAGAACAATTACAAATGAATAGTGAGATAGATCCTCACTGTTTAGCCTCATACATTCGAACTTGTGCCACATCTAAGCTACCCTTAGAAAATCACCCTATTTGGGAACCTCGATGTAAGGTTAGCAAGCTTGTCCGCTCCTTACTAGTTGCCCCATACTTTCAACATTTTAAAGCATCTAAGTTATACTTAGAAAATCAACATATACGGCCATGATTGCATACGTTCAGAATGGGGCATGTACGATGTTTTTTTTTTAATTTGAAAAGTTATACTCCAAGAAAATAGACTATTTAAGATAATGGCTATTAATTAATTAATTAATTAATTAATTCGTTAAAACAGCTTAAGAATGGTTCCATTCTAAATTGCAAAAGAGAAAAAGAAACGAAAAGCCAAAATTGATATATTTAATATCTAATTTCAGGAACCGTATAACAATTGAGACCACTTCTGTTATTTAAATGTCGTGTACACTAGAGCTCAGGGAGGGATCAAGTGCTAAAAAAATCTGGTTGTGTGTGTAGTGTAGGGGTTATCAGCGCTGATAGTAATTCATTGCATTCACTTTTAAACAAATATATTTACAAAACGTATGAATCTCTCTCCTTCTCTATCTAGCTATGGATTAAATAGTTGTGGAGATTTTGGCTTTCTAACCCATGATTGGCAATCAGTCTGGGAATTAAGTGCTGGTTGGGCGTGCGGCTGGCAACTCCCACCTCCATAAAATCCCAAAGGAGCAATAACTGGCGTTGTAAGGCTCTGGTCTTATGCTTCAAAGGGTATCTTAATATATATATCGGTCACATTAATACATGCCGATGCAGACACCTAATTTGCACGACGACATCACACCCAACATTTGGCCTCCTAACACTCCAGATCTCAATCCACTTGACTATTATGTGTGGAGCGTTTTTTAAGTTGGAGTTTAATAAAAAGCCTCATAACACCAGAGACTCTCTTAAAACTGCAATAGTTCGAGTAATGTCTGACATAAATAAGGACAAATTAATCAGAGCATGAAGACGATTTCGACATCGTGTAGAGGCAGTTATTGATGCTAGTGGTGGTTTTGTCGAATAAAATTAAATAATAGTTAGCTAAATTTCATGTTTACTTGTTTGTAATCAAATATAATTATATTCATTTGTTCAGCAAGGTTTTTACTAATCCTTTAAAATCTGTCCTCAAATAACAGCCGCACCCTGTAGATGTGGTTAAGAATATTTCATACGATAAGACCTCAGCCGATTTCACTGTCTTGTCTGGATTTGACCACGGACATGTTTGTCGTAATACTAACAGATATATATATATATATATATATATATATATATATATATATATATATATATATATATATATATATATATATATATATATACACAGATAGATAGATAGATAGATAGATAGATTACATATAAATGAAATTCAATATCGCATTTTTATGGCCATTTCTCCCCGTAAGAGATTAATCCCCGAAGAGATTAATCTTTGGAGATTTATGTAATTTATTTATATATGTCCTGTTTTAAATACATTGAAATCTCTTTGTGGATCAGTTTTAATATTTTATATTATTAGTATTCACTTGGATTCCTTACACACGGATTTTTACCTATATATATATATATATATATATATATATATATATATATATATATATATATATATCAAATTATCAGAATTGTCTTGCTATTCGAGAAGCTCTATACATAAAACAATGCTCTCCTACCATCATTCTTACATTATTTAATAGCGGAAATGCAAGATTGAATGGTTTTAAAAATAAAAAATACAAAGATGCTCACGAGAATTTCAGTGGCGCGTGGCCAACGCGAGCTTGGAATGAACGCTGCTTTTTCTAAAAACAACATAAACATAATTTACGACGTAACACTCAAAGCATGAGGGGAAAAAAGCAACCATGAAAATGGCTATAAGAGTGGGCGGAAACGCTTGTTTTAATGAAACTAAACTTTTGTACTTCCTTACTTGTACAAAACGGGATAAAAATTAGGCTGTAGGAAAAACTTAATAAAAAATTAATTCAATCAAGATTTTTGAAAAAAGGTCTGCCAATATATATATATATATATATATATATATATATATATATATATATATATATATATATATATATATATATATATATATATATATATATTCATGTTCTTCGAAAGTGCTCAACCTTCGAAAGTGAGCATATAGTTATCCACAGATTGTTTCGCTGTATCACAGATCTTCATAGTCGTTCTCGAGCGCTAATATCTACTCGAAGCGTATTATAAAATGGACTAAGTCCGACAACTATTTTGGCAGAAACCCAGACCTCTTGCTCTGTAGCTAAATAGTATAAAGCGTTAGGTCAAATGATGGTTCCATGTAGGATACAGGTTCGATTCCAGTCGGAGTTCACATATCTTTTTACAAAATTTGGGACGTGCTAGGAACGATAAAAAATACCACAAAAATACTTTGATCTTTCCTCTTAATAATAACATAAACATTTAGACGATAAAATTTTGTTTTCATCAAGTTTGGCGTCTTTTTTATCATGCTATGCTCTTTTTTAACGATCTCATGAAGGATCCTATATTAAATAGATAAGCCTACTTTATGACAGCCAGAAATCACTGTGTTTTTCTTGTTCCTGTTGTTAAGAAACATTTTGAAATTGTTTCTTTTTTTTTTAATTTCTTTTCTGAGGATTATTGGCAAAATTGAATTGAAATTAAAACTGCTCCAATCTGAATTATTTGGATTGCGTATCTGTAAAAATAACGTATAAACAGAAAACATATTGAAATAATTTCATAGTCTATTTCGAAACAGTCTGTCAGTTGATGAAGATATTACCTCCCGAAATATAGGATCCTTCAAGATATCGCTAAAAAAGAGCATAGCATGATTAAAAAAAAAAGACGCCAAACTTGATGAAAACAAAATTTTATCTAAATGTTTACCTTATTATTAAGGGGGAAAGATCAAAGTATTTTTGTGGTATTTTTTTTAGCTCCCGAAAAATAAATAATTGGGTCGAGAACTGTGCGGAGAAAAGCGCGAATTTGTAAACACTCACTATTGCTGCTGATAATATAAGACTCTCCAAGCCAAATTTTCACTAGGACACTGACGTATTTGAAAAAAAAATCCGCAAAATCCGCCTTTCTCTCTGCCGGGTGTCGATAGCCTAGGGGTTAGAATCGGTCCAGGCTTGAAGCGATCGGATGTCTAGCCACAGTGAGGAGCTGTGATACAGCGAAACAGTCTGTCTGTGGATGACTCTCTCTCTCTCTCTCTCTCTCTCTCTCTCTCTATATATATATATATATATATATATATATATATATATATATATATATATATATATAGTGACATATTTTGGTGATATAGTCGTCGTGAATCGATGATTGGGCATGTTTGATGTCACACGTCATCTTGGCGGAAGCTTTGTTTAGCATGTTAGATTATAAGAATTCTCTCATAGACTGTACCTCAGATCCGTTTAGCATAGTTACTGCATCAACCAGGTGTTAGCTGTGCAGTTGGTGAAGAAGAACAACTATACACGAGAGGGCGTCTACAACAGGAAGTCTAAAAACAGAAAGTAGGACAATTAGAAGATAAATACAGAGAGCGTCCTCGTTGTTCTGTATCGACAAAAGGGAACTTTAAAGCGAAACATTTTCGTTTTTTAATAATCGGTAATAGGATGTTAGATATTGAAAGAGGATTCATAACGAAAACAATGTCATTGAATGGAAAAGCGTTCGCGGGTAATGTTTCTTTGTAGAGAGTGGGGAATTGCAGAAAAAAAATAATACGCCTGGAAATCCTCCGATGAATGGATATGCGAATCATATGCCGCAGCCGATAAATGAAGAGAAGAAAGCAAATCAGAATGAATTGCAGAACATAATAGAAAACGTTTCAACAGAATAATAAAAATACTAACGATCAGACCGAATTGAAACGAATTGAACAGAAACAAAATCAAGAAAAAAAAAAGCGGAAAAGGGAATATTTATAGAAAGAATAAACATTGGATAAGCATAAAAAAAGGAAATAGATGAAGGAATTAAAAAGACATCCATCTCTAGTGAGTGTCACTTGCATTTTGGATAATTACTCGCCAGTGGGGTTAACTCTAGTTATTGAAATCTGTTTTTTATTCCTGCGGATATAATATCAAATATCTATAAATGTATAAGCAAAATATCATAATAACTATATATTTCTAACCATCTTTGTAATATCGATCTATGTCTAACATAATATATAATATCTATGTTTTTTAACCATATCATAATATCTATATATGTCTAACCATAATATCAGAAGATCTATACATGTGTAACCATATTTATAATATCTATATATGTTTATCCCTCCTTGTACTATCGATATATGTGTAACTAATATCTAGATATGTGTAGCCATCTTCCTAATAGCTATAATATATATAGAAAGAACAGTAAGATATATAATCCGGTGTTCTTATAGATATTTTTATTTTTTTCAAAATAGTGCTCAATGTAAATTTACAGTACTTTTAAAAGTTACTCCAAAATTCGCTTGAGGATGAAATGAAACTAATGTCTTTAATTTAATTACAAAATTAAATTCGAAGCTTTCAGCTTCCATTTTTGAAACATGGTTAGAACTGTGTAGCGAAAAAAACATATTTAAAATCAATTAATTTATAATATATATATATATATAGTTTTTTTCTGTTTTCTTTTTGAATTTGTAGGTCTGATGAATTGGATCGTATTTACGATTCCAATGGAATAAATTATGACCATGGAATATTAATGTTTAAGCCTTTTTATTATATCCTTACTCTGTCCTGGACATTGAGTTCTACCTGGATTTTATCCTCTCCGAATTTTTTTATTCTAAAATATATATGTGTATATATGCACCTGTGGATTTTGCATATATATGTATATTTACCACTAATATTATCTATATATATATATATATATATATATATATATATATATATGTCTGACCATCTTTGTAATATCTATCTATGTCTAACCTTCTTCATAATATCTATATATGTTTAACCATAATATGTAATATCTATGGGATGGGTAAATATTGCAGTGGTTAACAGTTCTGAACGGGAAATCAGAGAGAGGAGTTCGAATTCTGATTGTTACATTCAAATTCACACAAATATACTTCCGTTTCACAATATATGTTACATGACGGAACAAAATGTTCCCTCTAGCTCAAGTTGGCAACGATTCCAGGAAAAGGCAGACTTTGAATTCAAACTATATCTGGAATATATTCCTATGTCACTAGTAAAATTGTCGTCATGGCATCGTCGATATTAATTCATTAAAATGGGACTTAACTGAAGCTAGGAATTAAATTCTTTTCGACACTATCCGCAAAGCTACTGCCTCTTGATTACGACGCTTGCAACTTTGTGTTGAACATTCAGCTAAACATTTCGAAAATCAACGATGATTGTTCGGAGTTTGCATGAAACATGGTAGCTAAATTTATTTCTGACTTTACCGCTTTTTACTGGGCACCCCGTAGAAAAGAATTAAACCAATGAAAGGGTGTAAACAATGAAAAGAATTCACGTTTTTCCTATTTTAATTTTCTGTATAATCTTAATATAACGACTGAATATGCTCCTTGCAAATTTCCCAAATCTAAAAATAACATGTAATTTCTCCTCTCATATCATTAAATATTTGAGCTGAACAACTTCCCCAAAATATTTAAATCATCTTTGTTTAAAGAAGAGACTAAAAATGAAAATATAAAAAAATGACATGGTTTGTCATTTCCCTGCAGTATGAGTTATGCCCTCCCTATCTGCTCTTTCTTCAGGCTTAATATTATAGATTTTCCGTTTCGCTCAAGCAGACATTAAAAATATTTCCCTTCTCTGGAAAATTACTGTCTTAGCCTCGCGCATTCATAAATTGGTGAAATGAAATCAGTATTTAAGGAATTATCCAGTTTATTATCCTTATTATTGATGTTTTTGATCACCCTAATTTGGGAGAAAATGTGGCTCAGCTTATATTGCATCTGTTACCTTTATTTTCTTTTTGTTTTTAAATGGCAGAAAAATAGTATGGAGACTAAAAAAGGCTGGATGTAAAATACTATTTAAGATGGCCGAAGAACGTCTTCGCTGCACTATTCCGATAATTACAAAGAAACATTAAAATATGTACAAAAATTAATATGCACAATGAAAATAACAATTCCGTTTAGGTAGTGAATCCTCCCCGTAAAGAAACAAGTCTTTACTAATGCTTACCGAGAGATAACTTTATAAAATGAATAATAAATGTTGCCCAGTAAAAAAGCGTCAAATTTATTAATCGAGACAATACACCAGCTCTAAATGGTCCATCTCAGTGGCCATCGAAAAGTCCGGATCTGAATATTATGGATGACTGTATACTCTTAACTCGCTAGTGAAACAGTCGTCATCGTGATCTCGCCGATATTAATTCAATGAAATGGAACTTATCTGAAGCTTGGAATAAAATTCCTTTTGATATTATCCGCAAAGCTACTGACCCCACTGGTTACCACGCTTACAACTTTGTGTTGTACATTCAGGGAAACATTTCGAAAATCAACGATGATCGTTCAGTGTGTGTATGAAACATGATAAATAAATTTCTTTTTGAATTTACAGCTTTTATACTGTGCACATTGTAGAACATTCTAGATTAAATAAAGGGTTCAGTTTTCGATTGGCTGTTTTGTTTAGATTATGTCTTATTTAATGACAACATCTAAATACGAAAATTAAACTTTATAATTAATTCAAGAGAATGACGTTATTTTATGATGAGATTATCATTATATTTTTCTACAAAATCATCTTGAACCGTCCAGCCTTCTACAAGTGTCCATCGACCATGGAAACATTCTAGAATGTTCAAAATGGTTCCGTTATTTAAGAATCCCTGCAAGTAGATTGTTCTCATTCCAGTGAGCAAATAAGAACTAGACAAGATATCAGTAGACATGGATTACAGTGTGACCAGAAAAAAAGCATCAAATTTATTCTTTGAGAAATACACCAGATCTGATTGGTCCGTCTCAGTGGTTCTCTAAAAACTTAAATCTCAATGTTATGGATTACTATATCTGGAGTATAGTCCTATGTCACTATTCAAATTCTTGTCGTGACCTAGTCGATATTAATTCATTGAAATGGAACTTAATTAAAGCTTGGAATGAAAGAGAGACGTTATTTTAGGATTAAATTATAATTTCATTTCTCTACAAAATCGTCTTGCAATATCACGAGGAGTGAAAACAGGAGTGAATCAGAATAAATTGTTTTTGTCTTTTTTCGTGTTGTATTTTTTTTGTTTTCTTTGTTTTTGTCAATGTCAAGAATTTTATTATAAAATTTATAGCTGGTGATTTTACTATAAAAATGCATTGTTCATTATTTTATTGCAAATGTATTGTTATTAACTTTATTATGAAATCTATTGTTGGTCATTTTTCTATAAAAATGTATTGTTGGTCATTTTATTTTAAAAAGGAATTTTATTATAAATGTACAGTTCGTCATTCTACTATAAAATTTATTGTTTGTTTTCTTAGTACAAAAATGCTTTGTTGTTATAAGGTTGGTGCAAAAATAATGATGATTTTTGACGTATTTTTTAACGTCAATAAACGTCATTATGTTTTAGCCAACCTAAGAGTATTACTATAAAAATGTATTGATAATAATTTCAACAGAAAAATGTATCGTTGGAAATTTTTTTATAAAAATGCATTGCTTTTATTTTTAGTATAAAAATATTTTTATACTTTCTTAGTTTTTTTTTTTTTTTTTTCATTTTTGTTTAAGAGTGGCAATATTTACCCAAAGTTGGGATTTAACAGGTGCTATCATCCCGGGTCAGGGTGAACTTGGGAACAAGAGCAATCAAGAGGTTGTTCAACGCTTATCACAACTTCCAATCTCCCAATAGATTATTGTCATAGCCAGGACTAATAACGGGTACAGATTGTTGAAGCTTTACCAGATTAAAAGCCACCCAAAGAATACTTATTGGCAAAGGTTAATTTACTCTAATCTAAACCAACAGCCTGGAGTCAATGTCTTTAACCATTTCAACCCAAACAAGCTATAAAATGTCCTTAGGATGCAAGGGGCCACGGTGAGTGAAAGAAAAAATGGGACAATAAATCTCACTTTCCTAGAAGTAACTATCGGCCATGCTAATAAAAGGAAATAAATGGTTGTTTAAGATAATTCATACAGAGCAGTTTCATTTTGTACTCATTAAAATTAACAAGCCAAATATTTGCGTTATCACAATAATTAATGAGTCCGGAACGGATGATATTGTGAAGGTCGTTGGTGAAAATAAGGAAAAGGTTGTGAGTAATTTATGACGTTGACTGAAAAGACGTATATTCTCGACTTGCATCATGGTACATAATTTAATGATGGTTATAATAATAATAATAATAATAATAATAATAATAATAATAATAATACTTTGATCCATATCACAGAAGACTAGATGATGATATGTGTCAAAGATCATGATAGTAGTAAGCGTTTTTATTCCGTAATAACGGAAGCCGACAAGTTCAAAATGAGGTCTGAAATGGTTTCAGAAATACAAATAAAGCACAATACACCGACTGAAGCTGCAAAATACTTAAAAAGGAAAGCAGAACCGACCAGATACAGAAACGCTCTCAAGATAAACCCTTTCACGGTCAATACTCTGCCCGTATCAGACAAGGTGATGTAGAGAAACCCCGTACCCATCAGTGGTTACGTAGTGCAGGGTTAAAAGCTGAAATTGTATGTTTTATACTTGCTGCACAGGATCTGTGCTTCTAAACTAGAAATTATCAAGCACTCATACTGAAAAATTGTATTTGTTAACCATGTTTCCCGTAGCCTCTGAATATAGAATCCAGTGAAGTCCGTAATGTGTTCAATATCAGAGGTTTGGCAGCGAAGATTCGGAGAAAGTAGCAGCTGTTAAGTAATTCTTTAAGCCTTCGATACCAGAGGTTGGCAGTGAAGATATTTTGGGAGAAAAAAAACAAAATGGCTGCCTTTATACACGTCGGATTGAATATTTTGAGCTTTTTGATTGGTTAACCCTTCTCTTGGTTGACTATAAAATGAGTCAGCTCATTTTGGTTGACTCACTAGTATTATGTTGGTGCAAAAATAATGACGTAATAATGTCGTTTTTTGACCTATTTTTTAACGTCAAAAACGACATTATTACGTCATTATTTTTGCACCAACCTAATACATTGATATATCCAAAAAAACTGTAACAGTGTTAGCCCAAAATGCTGATTCTGTGAAATATCCAGAAACAATTGACCGTCTTGTATCAGTTTGCACGATATTGGCACCCACTGAATATAAAACCCAGCACTGGAAAATTTGCAACTTCTACGGAAATGAAACTGAAATTGGTATGAACACCACCCAGACCCAGTTACGGAGATAGGACCTGTAACACATGTATGGATCTACACAATACACACAGACAGAACAATCAAAGCTAATCGTCTAGACATTGTTATTAGAGACTGGTAACCAAAAATACCTCCTTATTGATATGGCAGTCCCTGCAGACGGCAGTGTATCTTTGAAGATCTTCAAAAAGCTATCAAAATACAAGGACATTGAAATAGAAATCTCAAAAATGTGGCACATGAGAACATCAACAATGCCTGTTGTAGTTGGAGCCCTTGGATTGATTAGAAAAGATTCCAGTAGACTAATTGGAGGGATTCCTGGTAGCCTATGCCTTAAAGAAATACAAAAAATTGTTCTCACAAGTACAGCCCACACCTTACGAAGGGACTTATCTGTGTAAAATATGTGTGTCGTTGTTTTTTCTTTTTCTTTTTTTTAACTGCTCAGTGGAAAATGTCATGATGCCATTTCTGACCTTAAGTCTCTGGGTGGGACCCGAAAAGAAATGAGAATACACTAGAATTCAAATTGGTAACCTCAAAAATGTGGTACATGAAGGCGCCAGTAATTCCAGTTATAGTTGGAGCACTCGGATCGATTGGAAACGGTTCCGATAGATTCATTGAAGAAATGAGATTAAAAGACAGAAATCGGGTAGTTAAAAGAAAGAAAGAGTGAAATTAAGAGAAAAAAGATGGAAATTAAAAGAAAGAAAGAAAGAAAGAAAGAAAGAAAGAAAGAAAGAAATTAAAATAGACAAGGAAATTAAAAGAAGGATATTAAAGGAAAGAAGTAAATTAAAGAAGAAAGAGGAAATTAAAAGAAAAAGAAGAAATTAAAAGAAAGAAAGAAGGAAATTAAAAGAAAGAGGGTAGTTAAAAGAAAGAAAGAGTGAGAATAAAAGAAAAAAGAATGTAATTTAAATAATGAAATAAAGAAATTAAAAGAAAAAAAGAAAATAAAGGAAAAGAGGACAATTAAAAGAAAAAAAGAGGGTAGTTAAAAGAAAGAAATTAAGACAAAGAGAAAAGGAAATTAAAAGAAAGAAAGAAAGAAGGAAATTAAATGGAAAATGGGGTAATTAAAAGAAAGAAAAAGTGAGATTAAAATGAAAAAATTGAAATTAAAGGAGAAAGAAGAAAATTAAGATTGAGAAGAAATTAAATTGAGGGAAAGTAAAAGAAAAAAGAAGGAAATTAAAAGAAAGAAGGAAATTAAAAGAAAGAAGGAAATTAAAAGAAAGAAAGAAGGAAATTAAAAGAAAAAGAAGGAAATTAAAAGGAAGATATTAAAAAAAGAAGGAAATTAAACGAAAAAAGATGAAAAATAAAAAGATAGTAAGAGGGTAGTTAAAAGAAAGAAAGAATGAAAAAGAAAATATGAGAAATTAACAGAAAGAAAGAAGTAAATTCAAAGAGAGAAAGAAATGGGGAAATTAAAAGAAAAAAGTGAGAAATTAAAAGAAAGAAAGATGGTGGTTATGAGAAAGAAGGGTAAAATTAAAAGAAAAAAGAAGGAAATTCAAACAAATAAAGAAAGATAATAAAAGAAAAAAGAGTGAAATAAAAAGTATTAAAAACGGATATGAAAAGAAAGAAAGAAGGAAAAAAGAGTTAAATTCAATTAAAGAGGGTAGGTAAAAGAGAGAAAGAGTGAAATTAAAAGTAAGAAGTAAATTAAAACAATGAAAGGAGTAAATGAAAAGAAAGAAGGAAATTAAAAAAAGAAAAAAGACAGAAAATGAAGAACGGAAATGAAGAAAGCATGGAAAAGTAACAGGAACTCTGGTAGGAGAAGTAAAACTAATTGAAAGAAAGAAAGAAAGAAAGAAAGAAAGAAAGAAAGAAAGAAAGAAAGAAAGGAAGGAAGGAAAAACAAAAAAGAAAGAAAGAAAGAAAAAAGAAAGAAAGAAATTAAGAAAGAAAGAAAGAATTGAAAGAAAAAAGAAAGAAATGAAAGAAAAAAGAAAGAAAGTAAAAAGAAAGAAAGAAAGAAAGAAAAAGAAAGAAAAAAGAAAGAAATGAAAGAAAAAAGAAAGAAAGTAAAAAGTAGAAAGTAAAAAGAAAGAAAGAAAGAAAGAAAGAAATGAAAGAAAAAAGAAAGAAATGAAAGAAAAAAGAAAGAAAGTAAAAAGAAAGAAAGAAAGAAAAAAAGAAAGAAAAAAGAAAGAAAAAAGAAAGAAATGAAAGAAAAAAGAAAGAAAGAAAAAAGAAAGAAAGAAAGAAAGAAAGAGAAAAGGAGATGAGAAAAGAAAGAAAGAAAGAAAGAAAGTGGAAATGAAAAGAAAAAATATTTACAAGCATATGGCAATTAGCATAACAAAAGAAAAACACTAAACATATTGTTGTAATGATGATCATAATCATTTGTTTAGGGGGGTACTTCAAAGTGTATTAGCAAGATTGTTTCGCAAGATCAATTACAGTTGAGTAGTGAGTTCGAATTTTAACTTGGTGCTCCACACTTTCGGCCTTGTGCCACATCTAAGCTAAGAAAGAAAAAGGAGAAAACAGGTAAAAAGAAAGGAAAATAAACAAATGGAGAAAACAGATTAAAAGCAAAAATAAAGGGAAAGGTAAAAAGGAATAAACAAACGAAGGAAAAAAGTGTAAAAGCAAAAGTAAAAATAATGAATGCAAATAAAAAAGAAAGAAACGTTAATAGACGGAATAAAAGAAAAGAAAGAAAGAAAGAAAGAAGGGAGAAAGAAAGAAAGAAAGAAAGAAGGGAGAAAGAAAGAAAGAAAGAAAGAAGGGAGAAAGAAGTTTTACAAAAAATCAATAAATGAAAAGAAAGAAAATATAAAGAAAAGAACGGAAAAGGGATTAAATGGACAAGCAAATTATTTCTACGAGGTTAAATAGGATTTATCCAAATATATAGATCTTTCATTCTTAAGGAGAGAAGGAAAGAAAGACAAATTAGAATTCTTCAAGAATTTCCAACACGTCTCTAAGAAAAACGGAAAATCAAAACAAATACAAAACAAAAATAGATAAGAGACAGACAAAAAAAGAACGAATATTAAGAAATAATTTTGAAAATAATAAAAAGGCGAAGAGAAATAAAAATAAAATAAAAAGAAATACCATATATACGCGTGTATAAGGCGAGATTTATGATCATTTTCAAACGCAAAAAATATGCACTTCTTCTATAGACAGGTAAATTATTTTCTGAATATCATGAAAATCAAGCATTTTCGGTATCTGGTTACACTATACACAGGTAATTATTTTCTGGAGCAGTTAAAATTCATGCCAAAAAAAAAACTCAGGAATCACTGTACATGAAGTCGGCTTATACACGAATACATGCGGTAAGGAATTCTCTATTAATGAGGAAAGAGAAAAATATGAAGAGCCAAAACAAACAAAAAACAGCGAAATAAAGGATTCAAAAATATTATTGGTTTTACAGCATACCAGACTATGTTGAATGATAACATGGTTTTGAGAGAAGAAAATGCTAATTTCTCATACACTATTGTAGAGATGACGATCTTCAGTGCCAAAGACTTGAAGACTGAGCTAAATTTCAAAATAGGTTAAAAATATACGGTTTGGCATAAATAATTGGTCTGCAAATTTGTCTCATCCCAATCATAACATTTTAAGAGAATTCAATACATGGAGAATTTTCGTCACGGTTATGGCCTTATATCTAACTTCTTAATAAATATAAAAAGTCGAAAGAATAGAATCCAAACACAAAAGGAAAATGCCAGTGAAGAAAAGAAAATCAAAGGAAGGAAGGAAGGAAGGAAGGAAGGAAGGAGTTTTAGTTTGACGGGTTGAGCGATTCGAAGGTCAGAAAAAGAAAGTTCTTCGAAAATGTCTTGTGGCAGCTGCAGTTCCGATCTGAAAATAGTTAACCCAAATGAAAGATAAGAATCGGCACTTTCTTTCGAGAAAATGGCGTTTGCCTCAGAACTCGGCTTTGCGCTGCATTGTGTCGAAAATTTCTTTCCTCAATCCGATTGGCCCCGTTTCAAGAATTACGAAGAATCTGACACTTCAAAGGTATTCCGAAAATACTGCCGGATGCAAGGGTGAAAGAGTGAAAAGCAATTACGCGCGCGCACACACACACACACACACACACACGTAAGAGTATATACGTAGAGAGAAAGGGAGAGAGAAAGAGTGTAAGAGAAAGAACGAGAGACTGAGAGAAAGAGTGAGACGAAAAAGAGAGACAATAAAGAGAGAATTTACCTCGGCATTCACACACAAAACAGGTTTTGTATGTGTATATATTGTCTTACAAAAGCATGGACATATATATATGTGTGTGTCTGTGTCTGCGTGTGTGTGTGTGTGTGTGTGTGTGTGTGTGTGTGTGTGTGTGTGTGTGTGTGTGTGTGTGTGTGTGTCTGTGTGCTTGGAGGATGAGCAGGTGGAGGTAGTAAAAATATATTGGCTTTGCCAGGAACTGGATTCCCCCCCCCACACACACGCAACAAATCCTGATATTTGGTCATTTGGTCTATTTTCTGAGAAGTAGGTCGAGACGAGAATGTTTCAGATACACTATCCTCTATAAGTTATTATCCTGAGAATATCATGGACAGCATATGTGAGCAAGAAGGAAGTTTTAACTAAAAGAAGACCCAAAAAGTCGACTTAAACTTCGGATTAGAAAGAGAAAACTTAAAATTCCTGAGACGCATAATGAGGAAACACGGTTTGGAGAATTTGAGACTCATAGGACATAGTGAAGATAAGAGGACTTAAGTAAAACAGCAAAATGTCAGAACAGAAACTGGGAAGGATAGTAAAAAAAACACAGAATGTTGAGAGCTCACAAAGGATTGTGATTTGGGGAGAGCCATGATCGCTCATGTCCTGGAGGGAAATGACACATACCACAACTCATTTTGTTTTTACGTTTAAAATTAAGTGTCAAAAATAAAACACAAGCTTGACAATTCAATTGACACCAAAACAATGGGATACATGGGGCTACTGGTATGAAAGAGAATGAAAAGACATTTGAAGGAACTGGATAGCCAGTCGTAAACAAGGGATAAACTTCTCTTGTTAAAAAGGCCGAAGAAGAGTGTAAACCGAACGATAGGCGAACTTATCTCTTCCTATAGAGAGAGAGCCCAATATGCGGGATAATTCTTTTCCGCTAATGTTCACACAATACAAGGCCCAAGAGCTACTCAAGATATAGGGTTATGGTGTGGATATATATTACTGTTGGAAAGGACAAGGATTAGAGAGCTGAAGTAGATTTTAAAGGATACCAGAAAAAAAAATCCTAGTTTAAGAAACAAGGGATGAAACACTGCACCTGTTTAAAATACCGGGAGGAGTGTGAACCGGACAATTGATGAACATATCTACCCCTAAATGAAAAAAAAGTAAATATATTTTTTCTAATGGTAAACCGATAGAAGACCCAAGAGCCATTCAAGGTAGAGTGTTAAGGTGTGGAGATATATTAGTGTTGGAAAGAACAAGGATAAAAGAACTGAAGTAGACTTTAGAAGAGACCGGATACCCAATCCTAAACAGGAAACAAGTGATTAACTTCTACTCCTGTTAAAATGGCCTGAGAAGAGTGTAAAGCTGACGTTAAGCGAACCTATCTCCTGATTTTGAGGAAAAATAAATAAATAGTAAATAAAATTTCAAACTTTAGGTGGGAATATTGGAAGTATAGAGTATAGTTTAGAAGAACCGTGAAACCTATTCCAAACAGTAAACAAGGGATACACCTCTAATCCTGTACAAAGATAGGCGAACCTATCTACTCCTACTGAAGAAAAATAAATAGTAAGTACAATGTTAGTTTTTCGGCGCAGACATTCGAAGTATATAGTTGTAGTAGACTTTAGAAGGAACCGGAAGCACAATCCTAAAACAGGAAACAAGGGATAAACCTCTAATCCTGTTCAAAAATACCGAAGAGGTGTGTGAACCGGGCGATAGATGAACCTATATAATCCCATTAAAAAAATAAATATTGTGATGAATTATATCATTTATTAAGTATACAGAATTATGTGAAAAGGATGCTATCCCAAAATGATTACAGGTTTGTGTAAAAGATTTTGTTTATTTGGTATTATAGGGCTTTGTCGTCGAAGGTGACGGTCGGCAGCGGTAAAACTCAGCGCGGCTCATGGTTAAAACATCGGTACGATTTTAGACAAAGTCCACTGAAGTAGAATACTGTGGAGTCATCCACCGTGGGGCATTTACGTCTTTTTCTAGCCTCTATGGGTCCCTAGATTCTATTCTTTTCAAAGATCTTTACTGCCGCGAAAACGGTATCTCTCTACCCATTCGATCCCGGGCATCCCAGTTTGCAACATTGATAGACAATTCCATCATTGACATTTTACACTGGTCGTTGAAGCGAAGCTTGGGTCGTCTAAAGTTACGCGTGGCTGCAGACAGTTCCCCATACAGTATCTGTTTAGGGATACTGGAGTTATCCATGCGGACAAAGTATCCAAGCCACCTGAGACACCAAGACCACAGGATGTGATATAGTGACTGGATACAAGCTCTTTTGAGCACTTCTGTATCCGGGACCCTATCTTTCCATTTAATTTTTTTTTAATATTTCTCAGACGCTTCACAGTATGTGTAACTTATATTTAGTCTTCGAAGTAATCGCCATTGGCATCCAGCACCTTCTGCCAATGTGTCTCCAGCTGTCCAATGCCCTTGTGATAGAACATGGGGCGTTTTGACGTAAAGAAGTCCGTGAGGGCTTTGGGCAAGTCTGCTTCATTAGTGAAGGATTTCCCACGAAGATAATTATCCAGGGAGTGGAAGAGGTGGTAATTAGATGGCGCAAGGTCAGGTGAATAAGGTGGATAACTCAAAGTTCCCACCCAAGTTGCTGTATGGTATCCCTGACCACTCGCGTGACATGCGGCCTGGCGTTGTCATAGAGGAAAAACACACCTATGCGATTCACCAGTGCTGGCTTCTTCTGGCGCAATGCCTGTTGTACACGTTTCAATTACTGCGAGTATAGGTCTCCAGCATCCTGAGGAGACAACCAATGTCTGAAACGTTTGGTAGTTTTGTACAGAACCCACTTTTCATCACTGGTAAGCACTCGATTGAATAAGGATACGGCACGGTGGCGAGAAAGTAGCGATATGCAGGCTGCCACTCCTCCCTTGTGGACCTCCAACAGCGTTTGCGGAACCGACTTGCTCAGTTTGTACGTCTTACCTAGGCGGTGCAGATGAAGTCTAACTGTTTCATCGGAAACGTTGAACTGTCTTGCAAGTTCACCACACGTTAGACTACTGTCCTCTTCAATGGCCGCCTTCAGGACGCCGTCATTCAAGACCTGTGGTCGTCCAATGCGAAGTTCATCATGGAGAGACAAATCTCCCGACTTGAATTTTTGAAACCAACGCCTTGCAGTACGTTCATCCACAGCACTATCCCCAAACGCTTGACATATGCGGTGACTTGATGCACCTGCTGATAAGCCCACTTTGAAGTCGTAAAGCAAACAGCCCCGAACGAGATCTCTAAACACTTCCATCCTTCTCACAGCTGTCCGACTTATAACTGATGGCCGGGAACGGTGCGCGTGTTTTTTATAACGTCTGATGTTCCTACTTGCGGGTGTCCGAATTTGAAAACAATTGCTACACGCATTTCGTATATATTTTAACTTCATTCAATGACTAATCAAAAAACGGACAGAACTTTTTGGTTACCTTGTAGTTAATCTCCACTCCTGACCGACATACAAGGTCCACGTTTCACTCCCGTAAAGGATTGGTGAAAGGACGCATGTTTCTCTTGGATTTTATCTTAAGTTTATCACTTTCCCAGGCTCTTTTTATAAGTTTCTTTGCTGTGACCTTTCCTGTTCTTCTTGTCAGTACCTCATCCATAGATAAGGTCGATGTTATGGAAGATCCAAAATACAGAAACTTATCTACTGTTTTCAAAGACCAAGTTCTATCTCTGATCGTGAATTTGTCCTTTGTTCTATTACCTCAGTTTACTTGATGCTGATTGTCGACCTGAACCTTCCGCTAAACGATCGACAAGTCGTTGAAGATCGATTTCAATGTGCACCTCTATGGTAGCATTATCAGTGAAAACTAATTCTCTAATCAACACCTCGGTTGTAAGTCGTTTTGATTTCAGTCTTTTCAGATTGAAAAGAGATCCATCGAACCTGGTTTTAAGGTAGATATTTACATGACCCCCCACCCCCACTGAGTCAGGTTTTGACACAAAGTCAGTTTTTAACGTGGGGACCCTAGTGTCCCCTAGTGGGGACCGCTGGTCTAAGCTGGTCTTAGCTGGCCATAACTTGTCCAAGCTGGTCAGAGCTGGTCTAAGTTACTCATAGCTAGGCTTGGCTTGTCATGGCTGGTTAGAGCCGGTCCAATCTAGTCGTAGCCGTGATACCACCAGCACAGAAAAAGAGCCCTAGGGCAAGTAAATATCAACCTGTTTTTAAGGTAAACTCCACCCTAGCTCCCATCAAAAACATATGTATTTGGTATAAATGCCCTTATTTTCTATTACTGCTTGGCGTATTTGTGATAATGAATACTAGAAGATTTGTACTACCACTGAAATGTCTGTCCTTTCGGTATTCTTTTTCTCTATTTTTTACATGACCTTGTTCCGGATGTCAAAATAAGGATTGCGCTTGGCTGGGCGGCTTTTGGAAAATCTTATAACATCATGAGAATCAAGAAGAATGTTCGGCATCACCTTACGTGACAGGAAGACCAACACCTGGATTCGACAGCAGATTGGAGTGAAGACATAATCGACCGACAATAAAGACAAAAATAGATTATCTTGCTCTCTTCGGATTATTAGAGCGACAGAGAGGACATCAAAGCAATAGAAAAGGGGTGTATGGCGACTCTACAGCGCCAACTCAACGCCGTCGACTCAACGCCGTCGACTCAACGCCGTCGACTCAACATCGGCCAGCTCATCCCTGTGACAACTCAAATCCAGAACGACTCACCACCAGCTTACTCGGCGACAGGTCAACTCAATGATATGCAAGCAATGACATTTTTACGTCGACTTTTTTTCATGAAAAAATTTATGTAATTGCCCTCAAATATTCAGTTTTGAAAAAGGAGAAAATAATGTGAAAATTTCTTTCATCTGCTGTTATCATGAATTTAGGAAAAGGGAGATGACTTCCAATTAATTTCTCAAAAAATGAATCTAGGTTTCTCTGCATCATTTGCAGCATTGTAACGAATCTTCCTATTGTGGGCTGCTCCATCATCAGTGCAGTCTTCTGTTTGCAGCTTCAGCATGGTTATTTGTCCGACCTTGAAAACTGAACACCAGTCAGCCAAATAACATGTTGTAACGAACTAAGACAAACAGACAAACTTTCAAAATCTCTACGTCTCAAAGCCGAACTAAGAAATGCTCACACTGGGGCAGCCAACACCGGTTTGAATCTATGAATTTGACGCCAGCGTCGAGTTGTCCTCGTGCAGAATAGGCCAGTGGGGAGTTTTTCTGGAGATGATTTTAAGTCGCTGATAATGGAATGTTCCTTACTGTCGGTATTGCTAGTACTACATTTGGCTTTTCAACGGCGTCTTTGGCTCGACGTTTCAAGACTGTGTTCACTTTAGCCACTTCTACATTGGCCACTGATGAATTGTGGGAATGATTGTTTATTTCCTTGATAACTGCTCCAAACCTCATGGATCCTAGCATTGCACCGATAGCCTTGGTCACAACACCAAAATTTTATGCTGCAGTCGATTTTACTAAACTTATTAAATACAAATAAACTGACATTGTGTGCAGAGTTTTCCTCTTTGACTAAGAATTTCCATTTTGGGTTTGATGTAAAGTTTGAAAATCAGCCAAATAAGATGTGGTAACTATGAATCCGATGCCAACATTGAGTCGGTGGTGATGAAATGTGACATTTCGGTAGAAAAAGAAAAGGAGAGGACGACTAAAAGAAAGAGTACACAAAGATCTTTTCCGAGACCTCGCGCCCACATGGCCCAGTATGGCAAGAACTAGGAAGTGGTGGAGGTCAATCAGGAGGGGTTCCTATAACAGGAGTAAGAAGGCTCTGAATTTGGATTTAGCCTCATCGGGGATTCTCCACAACTTCCTATCCGTTATATTTCTTAGCAATATTTGCATTTTTTTCGATTATTTAAATGCCGTCTTTATGTGGAATCTCCTCTCAGGGCGTAGGCGATCATGGCTCTCCACAACTTCCTGCCCCTTGTAGCTCTTTATAAATTTTGTCTTTTTGTTATTTCTCCTAAGCTCTGTTCCGTCATCCGTCTACACAAGGTCAGATGTTTTTCTCCTTCCCTAAAAGCCTTTAATCTACCCCGTGAGTATCAGATTTTCCAAGATCTTCTTCCTCAATATATGTCCCAAAAACCAACCTCAACTGTCTCTTCGTAATGTAAAATAATAATATAGACATCATTAGTTTTCATGAAGAAATAAAGCGTTAAGAGGTAAGATAAAAATCACCTGAGGATAACGTAAGATTGAAACCAAAATAGCGGATTCAACTGATTTTTAAAGTGATATATATATATATATATATATATATATATATATATATATATATATATATATATATATATATATATATATATAATTCTCCCGTAAATATGATGCCACAGACAAGGAATCTTTTTTAAATTTCTTTTGCAATTTATCGTATCTATCTATATTTCTGAGATGAGGTATTATGTACATTATTTACATTATTCGGCCCTCATCTTCGTCGCCATATTTATTACGTTTCGGTCGTTGTACGTTCCGGCCTTCTTCAGATCGTTGGAACGTCGAACTGAACGCTTTACACATGGCACAGTGGATAAAGACCTTGGTTAGATCCAGTGGCAGGACCCAAAGAGAGTGAGTTCAATACCCAGTTAAGGCAGTGGAGAATTTGAGAGAGGAATTAACAGGAGATAACTGTTAAACATGGCACGTGGAACTAGAACAGTCTACCCCAGTGAGCGAAAAAAAAAGAGTTCAGTTCGACGTTCAAACCACCTGAAGAAGGCTGGAGCGTACAACGGTCGAAACGTTGTAATAAATATGGCGACGAAGATGAGGACAATAATCCGAATAATATAAATAGTGTGAATTTATCGTGTGTCTAAACAATTTTTGAGGACTAAATGTCTGGAAAAAATTTTTCAGCGTATGTATTGTCCCCAGCGCTTTCGGCAGTGGTTTAGCCAGTTTAATTTAAAAATTCTTCCTGTACTTTCATGAACTGGGAATATTTATCAAAACATGCAGAAATTAATGATTGCTTCCCCAATATGCAAGTCATACATACTCTCTCTCTCTCTCTCTCTCTCTCTCTCTTACATGCACACACAAAAGTATAGACACACACAGACGTACACATACATATATATGTATATATATGTATATATATATATATATATATATATATATATATATATAGAGAGAGAGAGAGAGATGTTGTGTGTCTTTATTTTGACTAAATAATTCTCAAACGACCTATATAATTTAAATCAGTATATTTAATATGTGAGTCCTTTACACACACACACACACACACACACACATATATATATATATATATATATATATATATATATATATATTACTGCGTTTTATCGAAACTTGTGTGTGCGTGTGAATTGGATTGATTAGAAAAGGTGGTTCCTTTGAAAACGGTTGACAATATTTTGATAAATAATTTCTTTCTTTTTTGTTTTCGTGACCTTTTAAGGTAAAGAACATTGCGTAAACATTGCAATGGAAACAAGAAATTCTTAGCCTTGTAATAAAGAACTTGCCAGGCGAATAGAAATCGTAAAATGAAATTGATGAAGCAAAGAAGGTTCTGGTAAGCAAAGGGGAGAAAAGACCTGCCCTCTCCTAACCCGATAAAAGAAAACACACGAGACGAGAACAAAAACGCGACTACAAAGAAATAAACAAAGCTAACGAGAGTTGTTCTGGCAAATCACGCGAGAACTCCTCCAGCTTTTACGTTAGTCTGCTCTTGTGTACTGAATGTTATGTTAAAATCCGGTCGGCAAAACATAATTCGCAAATTAATAATACATCTACATATTTACACTGAAGTAAATGCTTTTCCATATATTTCATGCATAATAATGCATCTTCTAATATATATATATATATCTGTGTGTGTGTGTGTCTCTGTGTGTGTGTGTATGTGTGTATATAAATAAAGTATTTAGGCAGAACTTATAATATCTAGACAATCAATTTCTCATTCGGAACTTGCAAACATATAAAAAAAAGGCAGTATAACCGGACTTCGACCGAGTCTTTCATTAGTAGGAATTTTTTCCGTTCAGTTGGAGCAGTTTAAGTTTAAACTCAACCCACCCGAAAATCAATATTAGTAACAACAATTGGGTACAACTGAGACACATCTCCTAATTGAGGGTGGGTAACAATTTGAATGGGTGGGGTGGCTCTGAAAAGGGCCGTTTTTGCGTTCTCACTCTTGCAAGGAAGGAACCTCTCCTGTGGGCCGTCATAATAATAATATACAATAACTTTTATTTATAATTTAATTTTTTATAATTCTAAAACTCTTTTGCGTTAGATTTCAACTCTCTAAATTGATTGCACGCTGTTTTTCACAGATATTAAATTTTTCCTTTGATTTTTATGCAAGGCGTAAAAAAAGTATTTTCTTTCGATTTTCATCTTCAACATTGTAATTTTTTCAGCCAATATGGACTCAAAACCGGCACTGAAGAATTATCTATCAAACAAAAAATATTTCATCGAAATCGGATGAAAACTGTTGAAACGCATAAACAACATCAGATTACACACTTACACACACACACACACATTTTGGGAATTATAGATATAGATATTGAATAGACAGACTGTCGATGGAATTTAATCAAATTTGTTTATATATATATATATATATATATATATATATATATATATATATATATATATATATGACGAAATATACTCTTAAGGCGTACTATATTTATGGGATAAAGTGCTCAATATCAGAGATAGAGCATGTGTAAATATAAAAGTAAACATTGAAGTCAACACTTAGAGGCGACAGGTTGTTTCATGCTAGACGCAATATATATATATATATGTGTGTGTGTGTGTGTGTATATATGTACTCCTCTTATGGTGGACTATCTAACTAACAAGCCCAAACCAAACTAATCTGTTTCAACTCTCCCTTGCATGGAGTATTGCTTCCATATTTTGTCTGGAGCTTTTTCTGTTTGTCTTAATGTCCTTGATAAAATCCAAAGACGGATATGCAATATAATTGGCCCTGATCTGGCATCTCGTCTACAGCCGCTCTCTCACAGACGTGCTACTGCCTCCCTCTGTCTTTTTTTTTTACAAATACTTTCATGGTAACTGTTCCGATGAGCTGCTTTCGCTGATTCCCAGACCTCATGAATTTAAGCGTTCAACTAGGCTGGCATCTCGCTCTCACAATTTCACTGTCGTAACTGTTAAAAATCGCCGTCTCTTCTACTTCAATAGCTTCATGTCTCACACTTCTCGCCTGTGGAAGTCCCTCCCCATTTCTTGTTTTCCTGAGAGCTATAATCTCCAAGTATTGAAATCTAACGTCTCCAGATGCCTTGATCTATCCCCTATCCTTCTCTTCATCCTTTCGGCTATCACTCTTCTTTGTTCTTGCTGCAACTCTCTTAACCCAATGCGTGAATGTTGCTTCCCGCCTTGCTTGGGGTTGAATGCTTAAAAAAAACAACAAAAAAACACCCCATACACTTCACTATAACTGATACCCGAATATAAACTCATTGCCGCTTCATTAGAAACCATTTTATTAGATCTAATGCCTCACTAACAAACAAGATGCTAATCCATTATTCCAGATTTCATTTTTTGTTTTTGTTTTTTTTTGCCGAGGGTATAACGCAAACAGGTATAAATTCCACAACTGGTCGGTGACGAAATACACACCTGGCGTACCTTTGAAGAAAGCAAAAATTAGAACATGACATTTTCCGGTATTTCTTTTTATATTAATGGTATAAGATGACTATTGGAAAAAAAATCTGTTTTTTTGGCTGACGCGTTTCGTCTTCTGACTTTTTCAAGGCAAAAATGAAAAGGAAATGTTTTTTTTATTGTTATAGTTGCATTTCTGATTGTCGTCATATAACACTTTGTCTTGTCCACAGAATTGATCTGGGAATTTAACTATATTGCTGACATGGAAAGAAAAACAAATGTTAGTACTCTTAGTATGAAGGAAATTTACATTAACCAGAAAATGCTTACGCAGAAGCGTCTCTCTCTTTTAAAAAAAAGAATTCGATTTTGTAATGTAACTATAACAATGAAAACATTTCACTTTCATTTTTACCTTGAAAAACTTGATAGACTAAACGCATCGGCGAAAATTAAGATTTTTTTCCAGTTGTCATCGTATACCAATTCGTTTTGTCCACAGAATTGATCTGGGAATTTAACTATTTATATTAATATACATATGTCCGAGATGAAAAACCTCGATGTATAATGTTTGTTTAACTTTTGTAATGTCGCCATATTCTGTTAATAATCCAAGCTTTTTTCGAATGATTTTCACAATTGCCTTAGAATTCTCGTATTCTTACTTTTTCGAAATTCAAAAATAATGAATAAATAATTCCCCAACATAAAAGGAATAAAATTAAATGTTCTACAATTCTCTTATGAATTATATCCGATGACCTTCCAAATAAACTTTAACCTTTTAGACAGGAGATTCCTGTTTACTAACCTCCATTTTTTTCCTCCGTATCGCCTCGCCATTTCCAAATGATTTAAAAACATTACCAGATCATGATAGATAATCTTTCGGTTAACCTGAAAGAAATGTTATTTCATCTCGTTTCATCCCTTCTTCTTCTTCTTCTTCTTCTTCTTCTTCTTCTTCTATGACTTCTCTTCAGGACGGGGACGATGATGACTCTCCACAATTTCGTAGCTCTTAGTAAAGTTTTTCTATTTGGTATCTCTCCTAATCCCAGTTCTGTCAATAATTTACACAGACGCAGAGATGAAAAAAATAGTTAAATGTTCTACTCTTGGTGATAGACTTTTTTTTTACTCCTGTGGCAGTGGAAACTTCTGGGGTTATTGGCCCTCGTTCGATGGCGTTCCTTCGGAGGATTGGCGCGATTGCGTCTTAATTAAGGGACGAGCCTCGTGAAATGGAGTGGCTCTTGCAGCGTGTCTCACTGGCGATGGTTCGAGGTAATGCTTTCTCCATCATGGCGGCTGGCAGAAATAACCAAAGAAATTGTTTATAGTTTCTGGAATTGTCATCAATGGTCAACTGAACTTGCTTTGTTTCAATAAATATTGCATAGTTTTCAAAAAGAAATACACAAGCTCGTTGGGTCAGTTATTCACTGCTTCCTTCCATCTCTCTTGCCTTCAAGTTATACACTGTTGCTCTCAATACGCCCTGTGAGTGTTAAATTTTCTAAGCCTACTTTCCACATCATATTACCTAGAAATTTCAACTATGTCTTTCTGACGTTGCATATAAGTCTTTTTTGTTTCCATATGGAAAGGAAGGGTTCGGAGGATTAGGAAAAATTATATAATATATATATATATATATATATATATATATATATATATATATATACAATCTTTACATTGTTCGGACTGTTGTCCTCATCTTTGTTGACATATTCACTACGTTTCAGCCGTTGTACGCTCTGATTTAATTCAGGTGATTAGAATTTCGAACTCAACGCTTTATTTTTGACCAACGGGGTAGATTGTTCTAGTTCCACATGCCATGTCTCTTTCCGTATCTCGGTTTAAGTTATTTCCCTTTAACTCAAATTTACAAGTTTTTTGGTTCACCTCAGTCTGGTATTGAACTCAAATGATGAGGAGAAAAATCCAAACAATGTAAATACTGCAAATGGTTACAATATCTCATCTCAGAACTATAGACAAATATACCAAGAAACACAACATTATGAACAAGTCTTCGATGTAACGTAATGGTTAATGAACTACATTAGCAGATTACTGAGCAGAAATTTCGATCCTAACTACTGACCTATAATTATAGCCTTGTACCAAAGCAATTTATATTATGTAATTGCAATCCGTTTTTTTTCCGCGTGGAGCAATTTATAACGAGATCATTTGCTTGACTATTAACACTGAGTAGAGAGTTAGTCTCCCACTGGTGGGACCATCTACAGAGACTTGTGCTAAAATAAACTATTTTGAATAAATGGAATAGGCGTGGAATGATAGATAACGAGCTAGTTTTGGTTTGGTTTGGTTTGGTTTGTTTTACGGCATATGAACCTCAATAGGTTATTTAATGCTGACAAGATTTTTATTGCTGTAATATTTTCTTAAAAAATGTATTACTGGTAATTTTTTTTTAAATGTATTGCTGGTATTAAAACTTTCATAGTGTTTTGACACCAGTTTAGGGGTTAAGTATTTGCCCATAGTTAAGACCATAACAGATGCTACCAAACCGGATCAAGATAGACCGTGGAATACCAGAAGTTAAGAGTTGGTTCTACGATCCTAAAAACCTCCTGGTCAGAGGCCTTGCTGTTGAACGTAGTTTATAGTCTAACCCAGGACGCGGATGTAGTTTATGACCATGCCCAGGACGGCGAGCTAGTTTGCTTGATTATGAAGATGAAGCAGAAATTTCAAACCAGACAGGGTGTCCCGTTTTGTACCTTTGTGGCAAACTAAGCTAAGTTTAGTAAATGGAATATGCAACTAAACGTGATGTAATGGTTAACGAATTAGTTTGCTTTATCATTATTAATGAATACATAGTGTGTGTTCTCACTGGGAGTTCCATAGTGTGGACTTGCGCTAAATTAAGACAGGCTTGCTAGATCATTTCTTTCTAAGACAAACTTAGTGTCTCTGCGTGGAGTAATGACCAAGGAGTAAGCCCGGTTGAATTTTACTGTCTGATGTCACTTTGTTATATACTTGTACGAAACTAAGCCACATATGCTTAAAAGTTTTCACCATGCAAGGCGATAAATCCACTAAGATGTAAGGGGGGTTACTGAGGATGAAAATGGCACTGAGGAGAGAGAAGAGATTACAAGAACAGGAATCGGGAGACGAGTGACGTCACATTTAAAACTTTTGAAGATTGCAGTTGATAGAAAAGCAAGAAGCCAGAAGAGAGCTACAAAAACCGAGGCGCCTCGACGTTGGCTATTAGCAAGCGAATCCCGTTGCCAATTACGAGTATGTAGACATTTCGATCCTCATTGGGTACCCAATACCTGCGGCTAGGTGCCAAAATGAGTATGGGTTAGTAAATAGCACTTGACTTAAACTGGTTTAAAGAATGTCTCAGCTTGCCCAAGACATACTTCCCAACAATGTTTTCGTAAATTCTGATCGGTCGTATATAAATACATGTCTCTAATATATATCTATCTATCTGTCTCACACCTGTCATATCTACCTAGCTATATATATATATATATATATATATATATATATATATATATATATATATATATATAGCTCTGTAATAATTAATTCATTGACTTTTTTTGTGGATCAGTTTTAATATTTAATAGTACTAGAATTCCCTTGGATTATATACCAACGGATTTATTACCTTTACTATATATATATATATATATATATATATATATATATATATATACGGGTGTAAAAGAAAAATTGTACAAATCGTGTAACAGCATGGGATAACATGTTTAATATCTAAGAAAACACCAAACTTTTCAAAATTTCTCAGCCTACTCCTCATAAGACATATTTTGGGGATTTTATTGTGAACTAACTATATAGATAGATAGATAGATAGATAGATAGATAGATAGATACACGTATATATATATATATATATATATATATATATATATATATATATATATATATATGTATGTATGTATGTATGTATTAGTAGTAGTAATCTTATAAGTATAAGAAACTATACTCGTTCGAAAAACCTTCAGTGTCTTGATTTGCAAATAATCAAACCAGTACCAAAGGAAAAAGAAGGTATAAAAAAAGAACCAAGACCATTTACATCAGCTGAAAATAATCGTCTAACATCCAAGTCCAAAGTTCAAAGAAAAAAAACCGATACGCCTAAGCAAAATGACTAAATAAAGTGCTCAATGCAATAAGTAGAGAAGACCTAGTTAAACCTAGAGAGCCAGACAAACCTACCACGGTTTCACGTTAGCGGATCGTCAGGGAAGGCTGGCTCCCTAGGTTTAACTATGTATATATATATATATCTATATCTATCTATCTATATATATATATATATATATATATATATATATATATATATATATATATATATATATATACACAGAGTGTTTAAAAAATGTGTAAACACTTTTAAACTTTATAGCTCAAGTCAACTTCCTTTTCATTTTTATATGTTAGTATCACTAATGTCATCCAGTCTTAATTATTTTACCAAAGAACTTTCATCTTAAAACTCTGTCGGGAATATGAAAATGAAAGTCGCTATCGAAGAGGCTTTATTTATCAGGTCATCTCATGTTCTGTCCGAATTTTGAATAAAAAAAATAAGTGCCCAGATGTTACATTTAATTGCAGATTCAATCAACAATGTATTTTCCATGATTGTCTATGACTTCCTTCTATCTATTAACAAGCTTACTAATGTCATTACTGTAAAATTCTTTTTGCTTTGATTTGAAGAACTCACAAATGTCAGTTTTCACTTCTTCTGTGTTACAAAAGCTGTTTCTTCCAAATAATTCTGTAAGCTACGAAACAATTGGTAGTCTGAAGGAGCAAGATCGGGAGAATAGGATGGATGAGAAATTTTCTCCCAACCAAGTTCTTCGATCTTTTGTGACGTGATTCTTGCTGTGTGGGTTCGTGTTTGTCCTGATGAAACATCACCTCTTTTTGATTCAGTAGAGCAGGTCTTTTTTCCTCAAAGCTTGGTTCAAACGCTCTAATTGCTGACAGTATATTTGAGCATTAATTGTTGCATTAGGATTATTCCTTGGCGATCCCACCAGATTGAAAGAAGAACCTTTTGCCCATGAAGTTCCCTTCTCGGCTGTGGCTGGGGTCTTTCCCCTTTACCAAGGCACTATACGACGCTTAACATTTCGATAAAAAATCCATCTTTCGTCGCCTGTCACAAGTCTATACAAAAAAGGTGAAACAAAGCGAGAATGGAGAGAAGAGCAGATGTCAACTCGAGATTTGAGGTTGTTTTCAGACAATTCATGAGGCACCCATTTTCCAAGTTTAGGAACTTTTCCAAGTTGTTGAAGATGATGATGAACAATTGTATGGTTTGAACAGACAACCACTGCCAATTCTTCAACTGATAATGCAGGATTTTCTTCAAGGGCTGCTTCAAGAAGCTTTTCATCAAGCTCAACCGGACGTCCAGTTCGACCTTCATCTTAAAGGGTGAAATCTCCACCTTTGAATTTTGCAAACCATCTTCTGCAAGTTCTTTCATTCACACATTCCTCTCCATAAATTGAGTGAATGTTTCTAGCCGCTCGGCTGCTGAGTTTCCTTTCTTGAACTCATAAAGCATTATGTGCCTCAAATGATTCTTGGGTACTTCCATGTTAGCAGGCCTTTAATCAAATAAAATTAATTTTATTGTTCTCTGAAATAAAATTTGATCAGTTTAAATGCATCTAAACAAAAAAAATAATGTTTAGCTCCATTAGACATTATAAAATACTTTTTAAATTTCGTTCATTTTAACAAAAAGTTAAAATTCGGACAGAACTTATGGGATGACCTGATACATCCATCCACACGGTTTACAATCTAACAACCTAGAGGTAAATTTCATGTTTATGATAAAAGGAAGATTTTAGAAAGCACGGACATCAACCCCGTCTTGTGAAGTAAGAAATGTTGATGGAAAGTTTTCTCAGAAATCCAAGAAACCTATCCATTGCGTCGCGTTGTCAGGAATGCTTGCATCCTAACGGACATCAATCTGGAAACATGCGACGAGAGAATCTTAAAAGCATGCATTTATAACATATACTATCTGTATATGCATTATTTAAATTAGGTACATTTGGTTCTATCTGCTTGAAGTATCTCTCGAGAAAACTTCACAACACACACACACATACACACACACACACACATATATGTATATATCTTTGTATATGTCAAGTAACACAGGTATATTACCCTTGCGACATTAGATCAAGCACACCATTCATCAGAAAAAATTACTAACAGCAGGTGATTCTCAAAATGTCTCGCACCGACAAAGAAATATCTTTTCAATTTTCTAGGCTTTACAAGTGAAATCTAAGCGTTCTTGTTTTGGAATATTTGAAAAAAGATATTTGCGAATTGCCTTTGGCAACATTGCAAAATAAATGATTTCTTTGTGAGTTCCTACGCAAATACATAATATAGAAATGTATGTGTGATTTTATGTATACTTATTTGTATGCATTATTTTATACTAGTGGCATGAATTTCACACACAGAGTATATATATATATTTATATAAATATATGTATATATAT
>OZ010591.1:20326158-20571158 GCA_963932145.1 Acanthosepion lycidas
AATTATTAGGAACCGACAACCCAGACACCATCACATATGATTTGATTATATGTTGTGAAGGCTTTGTGCAGAACCATCCACACTTTTTGAAGGGCCGAATACAGAAACCTGGTGCCCTACGTGTCACAAGGTCCCCAAATGACCCCTCCGCCGGTTTTGAATTCAGAGTTGTCCTTCTCCTGGACCAATATGTCCTGCTAATCACGCATAGCTGAAGTGAGACAAAGCGCATTAGCAAGTAAGTGAATGGGATTCCAACTTGGATCTCTGATTCCTCAATCCGAGTCGCTATCCACTGCTCTACCGTACCTCTTTATATATATATATATATATATATATATATATATATATATATATATATATATATATATAAACACTGCAAAAGCCATTTTCACCTCATGTTGGCGTGTATGTATGTGAAAAAAGGATAGAAAATAGTATATCTATGTTTCTTTCACTCGCTAGCTCTCTATATATATTGCACAAAATACCCCACACTATATATATATATATATATATATATATATATATATATATATATATATATATATATAGTTTGAAAAGGAAACGATGCTCTTTTTCTCTCGGTAGGCATATTTTCTTTATTAACGCTTTTATTGTCTAGATCGATATATATACATTTCAATGATTGAAAGATACATAGTTTTCTATTAAAAATAAAATAGTTTACCTACTAAATATAAGATTTATATTAATAAGATATAATGTCTGACTAAAAAAACAGACCCTGTTAATTAGTTAGGTATTATTATTATTATTATTATTATTATTATTATTATTATTGTTGTTGTTGTTGTTGTTGCTGTTGTTGTTGCCTTTTCCATTTTAAATTATTTCCCCTTCGAGGAGATCATGTTGCTAGGCGCCTGATTTTATATATTTTACTTTTTGTAATGGCAAACAATTTTCTGAATTTGTCAAGGTAGTGGCGGCTTCGGACCAAATTGGCGGGATTCTTTCATTTTTCATTGCTGACAACATAATTGGAAGAACTGTGAAAATTATTTTGGGAATCTTAAAAATGTTTCCACCTATTTATTCAACTTAATAATAAAATCTTGGAAGTTGATCATGTGAAGTTATGTTTGAATTTTGAAATTTTATGTAATTTTGTTTTCACTGGTTGCGTAGAAGACACGTAAATATTCCGCAGTGATTCTGTTTATATCACTACCACTCTAATTTTATATATATATATATATATATATATATATATATATATATATATATATATATATATATATATATATATATATAGTGTCTGTGTGTGTGTTTGTGTGTGCGTATGGCCAAACAAATCAACACTGCAAAAGCGATTTTTCAGACTAAGTTTGTGTGTGGATGTGAGTAGGAAAAGAGTATAGAACATACAATATCTATCTTCTTTCAATGTCTATCTCCTATATATATGCATATATATATGTATACACATATATATAGATATGTATATATGTCTGTGTGTGTATATATATATATATATATATATATATATATATATATATATATATATATATATATATATATATATAAGTTGTAAGATATTACAAAGACTAACACTAAACTATTGAGGTTTCTACCAATGAAGTCTTCCTCAGGCAATGAAAAGGCCATTTGTTTTTCTATCACTCCATTTATACACTTTCGGTGTTGGTGGGAAATTTAAAAGGAGGAAACGGGGTAAAGTAAGAGTAGAGAAAGTATGAGAGAAGGGAGAAAGAGAGGGGGAAAGAAAAAGAAAAATAATAATAATAATTGTTTGCTACTCTCTTCCAGATTCTTATTATTCCAGTAAATATTATTTTGCATGTTTGCAGGCTGCCATTATCTCCGCTCTCTCATTTAACAATTTGCCTAAATAAAATAATCGCCAGCTTTTCTTCCTCACACAATCTGCACATAATATTTCCAATACGGTATGGCTTTTTTCAAAATACTCCAAAATATATCAGGGATTTTTAGTATTTTCTTTGAACTCACACGCGTGACTTGTTTCATATAATATTTGTAACTTTCTAGCCTTAATGATGAACGATGGTTATAACATCTTCCGTACGCCTAAAATACATTTTATTTTCGCCTTTTTTTCATTTTCCACCTAAGCCTTGCAGACTACACGTCCTGTTTTACATCCTCCGTTCAGTTGGCACTTCGTTTTCTTTCTACAAGTGCACATATGATCACATATATTCTTATCTTGCACGCTACCCCTATAAAAATTGTTGATGTTCTGCCTCTTGATCATATTTTGAAGTTGCTGGCACAACTATAACTCGTGGTAGCTTTTATAAAACGTATTTATCTATCTATCTATCTGAGGGTGCACTTATACATGTTTGGTTGTATACGGGTATATTTAAGTAGGGGAATGTATGTGTATACAGTTATATATATATATATATATATATATATATATATATATATATATATATATATATATATATATTATAATAAAAGCACCTATGATGTATATATACGTGTATTTGTGTTGTTTGTACACAGGGATGTATCGATGTCATATAAATGTATACATGAATATATAAAAAAAGGGGGTTCAAACACATATATATCTTGGTGGAAGTATATGTTGAAACCCGTATGTAAGAATATATATATATATATATATATATATATATATATATATATATTTACACTGGTAAATATGTGTGTATGTATGATGTATATATATATATATATATATATATATATATATATATATATATATATATATATATATATATATATATACAAATAAATATAGATAAAGCAAACAAGTACACAAATATATACACTCTTCAGTTGCAAAGCCAGAGGATGCACATGATAAGCCAGAGTAATTAATGTGATTCACGACACCCGAATTGTCCTCACAAATCACCAAAACATTTTTCCAACGCATAGTTTTCTCTTACTTCTTTTAGTTGAACAGATGAGGCGAAAGAGTTAGTAAGCTTTTCTCCGGCGAAACGCGTCTTTGATTAAAAAATGCCCAGTTTGTATCACGAAATGTCATAATGAATTATTTTCCAAAGTAGACCTGGAGTACAAGATTTATAGTCAGTTTTTATTGTCACATTCTATTAATTCATTTATCATTTCCTCTGATGTAAAAGTGATCACGAACAAGTGTGATACTTTATATTTGTTCTTTTCATACTGGAAAAGACAGCCGAAAAAATCTAAGATGATTGATGAAGCTTATGGAAATTATTCGGTTGGAAGCTATATGTGTCACTATGGACTTGCAAAGTTCACTAAATGTGAGTTTGACCTCGAGGACAAACCATGCAACTTTAGACCACAAGGATTTGATGTGAATCTTTTTTTTTTATCTGAATCATCCCATTCAAGGGATTGAACCAACTAAGAAAGAGAAAAGAGCAATCGAGAGGACAGCTGATAAGCACTAACTGGAAGCATAGAGCCGGAAGGGAGTTCCACAAGCGAGAATTGCGAAAAAGGAAACTGTTAGCATCGAATTTAGCGTTACATCAAGTCAGCTCAAATGTAAATTGATGAGATTTAATGCCAGCCTAATACTGCGCTTAAATTTTTTTTTAAATCTCTAGGTACCATAGCAAAAAGCGATATTTATTTATAATTATTTACAAAAGGTCGGACAAGGCAAAAATGGGGAAAGGGGAAAAGGACGGTCTTCTGACTTAACATTAAACTTAGCCAGCTAAAAAAACTCATCCAAACATACCAGATTATTACTAACACCAAAACAACGCATTTTACTTATCTTTCTTACTACATTCACCATAATACCGTAATGTCTCTATGAAAGACCTAACTAGTCTCCTTATGTACAATTCATTGTCGGGACTAGTCATCATAACGAAGAGCTTATCCGCACAATTACCATTAAATTATTTATAGAAAAGACGCCGAGAGGCAAAACATACAGCGATGGGAACGCGACTGAAGCCGAGCCGCCAGACCAGAACTAATAATATTGCTGATTTTTATTTTTATTTTATCAAGGGTTTCAAGGTAAATAGCAGGGGCACCGGACTATATCTAGCTGCCATGTTATAAGCAGGAACGAATGGTATACTTATAGATATGCAAGATAGATTCTGGAGGGAAAAATTGTCTCGTATGACGCAGTGAACCAATTTTTTGAGCAGTTGACCTAGCAATGGTTTCAATAGACTAAAAGTACTTGCAAGATGATTCAAATGACCGTCCCACTCAGTTACGTTGGAATTAGTTGAAAATGTGATCATTTCGCTGTGAAAAGGCTTTTGTGAAATATGATGAAATAGAAAAGTACACTCTTACATTCCGTTCTAAACGTTGGCGATCGAGGGTCTCCGCAACGTTCTATCCATCATAAATCTGGGGAATGTTTTTGTCGCACTCTTTGTTTTCCCATTCAATTACATAAGATTTCTAAATAGCTTACTTCTTGTTTTCTTCTTGCGTTCAGTATGTCCTGTGAGTATCAAATTCTCCAAACCTTCTTTCCTCAGTATGTGGCCCAGTAATCTCGACTATTTTTCTGAATCTTTGTGTAGTTGTCCTTTTTGTTTATAGATTCCTTAAATGTTATGGAGTCCACCCCTTTTTCATATAAGTTGACTCGGCCAGAGTGCTACTTGGACTGCTGCCGTTAAATACCCCAGAGTCAGTCAGAATATAGACAGAGTGAGCAGAGATTGAAGAGGCCTTCAAGTCCGTCCCCAACTGTTTGGTGTTTGGTGACCGGAAAATGCCGGTCATAGTGACCGGTAGGAGACCAACTTGCTGGAGGTGTGGAGAGACTGGTCACCTTTCCTCCTCCTGCCCAGGGAAAAAGGCCCCTGGAGTTCCGGTCACAGGCGACCAAAATACCCCCTTGACCGACAAAGTAGAATCCGCGGCGCCTGTAGTGGGCCTAGCTGCGGGGCGGACCGTTAGGGAAAATCCCTCGGTTGGGTCCAGACCCACATTACCCCCGAAACCAACGCCTGTCACAAGTGTGGTTAAGGAGAAGGATGAGGGGGAATGCGCCTCGTGGTTAGGGGCAAGGGGAAGACCCAAACAGTGGTTCCTCAGTCACAACATGACCCCGGGGACATTGTCACCTACAGCCCCATTCCCTCTACCAGCTCGACGTCTTATGCTGAAACAGCTACTGCAGCCCAAAAATTAAATGAACCAAGCTGGCAGAAAATTTTGAACCTCAAAAAATTGAGAGAAAAATTGGAGACCAAGCGGGCTAAAAATAAAAAATCGCTGGGGGCACCGGACCCCCTATCCTCTGCCCCGTCTTCCCCTCCATCAAATTTCACAAAACCACCTCCGCCTAAATCTCTGACAAACTCTCCTGTAAAATCTCTTCGTCCCTCCAAACCTTCACCCGTAATGACACCTTCTAGCATGACTCCATCTACTACACCGAGAGACACACCTATGCATACACCCACACACTCTCCTCAAAAAAAAAGAAAACGAAGTCCTGACGCACAATCAGCTACGGACAAGAAAAAAAAGAAAATTAAACCTCCTTATCTCCCAGGGGAAGACGTCTGCCGCGTATCCCGGGAGCAGGCTGACAGGGTCTTCGGGCAAACTAAAACCCTGATGCCCTTAAAAGTTCTTTGGAACTTCCGGCACATCAAGGGCGTAGATGTGGAGGTGCCGGAAAATTTTAAGGCCCGGAATCAGCTAACCGTCGTGAGGACTGGCCCGGGTACGCGGGAGATATGGGGCATGATAGAGGAGGCTAAGGCCTCCTTGAAAGTGGTGCCCGCAGCAGTAGTCCTCCTTGAGGATAATTTAGATGAGACAAAAAAGTGCAAAGGGAGGGTCCCTATTTTCGTTCACCCATCTCTTTATAGAGCTCTTAACCTATCCCGCGGACATCGGTGGCTTGTCTCAGAGTTATACTCTCGATACTGAGATGATGTCAGGTTCGATGGGACAAGCTGTCGGTGTCCTCACCCCAGCCATGTTCTATCCTTAATCGGCTTCACGATGGCTCTCTGGTTAGCCAGTTTAAATGTCCGGGTCCTGAGGTCCGAGTCTCGCAGAGCGAGGCTCACTCGTGACCTTCAGCGCCTCGGGGTGAATGTATGTTGTATACAAGAGACCCGGTTTTCTTCTCATGATCGTGAGGACATACTGTCTAAGGGGTTCGCCCTTTATTCAGCCTGTTTTGATGGTCGTTCGAGGGGTGTCTCTTGGCTAGTGAGCAAGTCTTTGAAGGCTTGTACCCTTGTCTTCGCGGATCCGGCGGGCAGACTTTGCGTGCTGGATGTTACCATAAAGGATAAGGTTCTACGTCTCATTGGGGTTTATGCGCCCAATACCCATTCCGAGCGCCCTGCTTTGTTTCGGCAGATCGCGCCGTTCTTGACGACGTCTCGTCGGGTAGTTTTAGCGGGGGATTGGAATGCCGTCCTTGACCCCGATATAGATCGTATAAGGCATAAACAAGGTACTAACAACCCGGATGTGAAACCATTTTGGGACTTTATCGATGGGTTTGATCTTGTCGATAAGTTCCGGAATGAACACCCTCGGGAGGTAGCATGGACTTGGACAACTAGTGGCAACTCGGCTCCTGGGACGCTTGCGAGCTACCTGGACCGAGTCTTAGTTAGGAGAGTCGATGTAGGGCTCTTAGGGTGTCCACGTTTCCATTACATAGTTTATACGGATCATAGGCTTGTCCGGGTCCGTGTAAACTTAGATAAGCCTAAGGTTAAGTTGGCTGGTTACTAAAAATTGAACTGTTCACTTTTTGGTGATCAGGGTTTCCGGGACCAAAGAGAATTGACGGGAGCGGTTGTGGGAAACGACTGGTGGGGAAATCTAAAATCTAAAATTCGAACGTTTGCTGCCGATTTTAGTCGTCGACTCAATCTAGATAGATTAGCGGCGCAAACTGCTTTAGAAGATAAAGTCGATCGGGCTGTGAAATCCCGTGTTAGTGGGGACATAGCTTTAGCTAAGGCAGAGTTGTCCTCCTTGCTTATCAAGAAGGATCAAGCTCTGGTAGTTAGGGCTAAGTTAAAAAGAATGTCTTCTGAGGCAACGAATATGGCCGCTGAACTACGTGCAGAGGAAAATCGAAACGCGTCTAGGCGACATATAGCGTGCGTCACGTTGCCGGATAAGCGGACCGTAACTACAAACGCGGGCATATGTGAGGTCTTTCGGGACTACTTTCAGGATCTTTTCACCAGGGAGCCCGGTCTGGGCTCTGCTCAGTTCGACGCCTATTTAGCTGACTTTCCCTGCCTCTCGGCAGCTGAAGCGGCTAGGTGCGAGGGTCCCATAACAGAGTCGGAGATCTGGGAAGCGCTGAAGCAGGTTGGCCTGGATAAGTCTCCGGGACTAGATGGTCTTCCCTACGAAGTTTACTTGAGGTTGTCGCACGTTTTTGTTCCTTTGCTGGAGCTGATTTTCAACCACTGGATGAAGCAGGGGTCTTTACCCCAACGCTTCACCAGGGGTGTGATCAAGTTGCTGTGTAAGGACAAGAACGGTGGGGATGGGTTAGGGAACTTTCGCCCTTTAACGATGTTAAATACGGACTTAAAGATTTTGGCGAAGATCTTAGCCAACCGTTTGCAGCTTGTCCTGTCTAGACTGATTGGCCCTGTACAGACTTGTGCTGTGAAGGGTAGGACTATTCAGGATAACCTTCACATGGTACACTTGATCTTAGAACAAGTCGACAGTGAAGCCCCGCTGATCAATTTAGATCAGTCCAAGGCCTTCGATAGGGTTGACCATCCGTTTCTGAAGGCTGTCCTTTCGGCGGCCGGTTTCGGAGCCGACTTTCGCTCCTGGATCCAACTTTTGTATGCGACCCCCGGTGCGCTGGTGGAAGTGGATGGGGTAAGATCGAAGCCTTTCGTATTGTCTCGCTCCATTCGTCAAGGTTGTCCGCTCTCGCCTCTGCTTTACGTCCTTGCGTTGGAACCATTCCTTCGCAAGTTAAAGGCGAATCCGGTCCTGCGCGGAATTTCCCTGCCTGGGGCTTCCACCTCAGCCAGGTATTCTGCCTATTCTGACAACGTTTCGGTTCTTGTGTCGATTGACGAAGTCAGCAAAGAGATCAGTGGGTATGAGATGGTGACAGGGGCCAAGATCAACCGCGATAGGTCTGTGGGCTTGCGGTTGGGTGCGTGGAAGGGAGTTTGTCTCCCCGGACCTTTCCTCTGGACGGATGGGCCGATCAAGATACTCGGCGTCTGGTTCGGTCCTGATCTCCGGTTGGAAATGAATTGGTCGGAGGTGCAAGGGAAGGCCGAGATCGCGGTTAATCTGTGATCTCGGAGGTGACTTTCCCTGAAGGGAAGGGCGGAGGTATGTGTTTCACACATATATCCGATCCTCCTTTACCGACTCTCTGTGCTTCCACTCCCGTATGCCAGACTAATGTCATTAGTCCGGACCTTGTTCTCTTTCTTGTGGAGAGACAAGGCCCCTTTGGTATCTCGCGAGGTCTGTTGCCTTCATCCCTCCGAGGGCGGTCTGGGTATGCCTAGCATTGAGATTCGTCAATATATGCTTCGCATTACCTTTCTAGACCGAATGTGTCGCGGATTGGATGAGGTGGGCACCTTTTGGAAAGAAGATGTCCGAAAACATTTCCCATCCCTGAGAAGTGTGCACTCGTGCGAGGAGGAGGCCGGCCGTAGACCTCGTGCCGAGTGCTCCTTCTACCGCGAATGTCGTAGTGCTTTGAAGCTCCTCTTACAGACGACGGATGGCTTCTCCGACGCCCAGGCGTTGTCTCGTAAGGCATTGTATCAATTGTTAGTTAGGGGGTCCGTTCAAGATGATCTGATCGACGATCTCGGTCTTACGAAGCAGGATGCTCGCTCGATATGGCCTTGGGCGCCTGGGTTGAAATGTCTCAATAATGATGAGGCATCACTCACCTGGCTGATGATTCGTGAGGCCCTCTGGGTCGGCAAGAGACTTTGTTCAGCAGGCTTGGAGAAATATCCAAACTGTCGTCGCTGTACTGGGGAAGTCGAGACCATTGGTCACGCCTTTTTTCAGTGCAAGACGGTAGTGCCATTGTGCAAGTTTGTTGAAGGCCTCATGGTTCGCATGCTGCAGGGAAAGTTTTTTGTCCTGGAAGCCAGTTCTGTTTGTAGCAATGTGGTGCCGCAATTGACGAAGGCTGAACACTATGTGTTCTGTTGCTTACTAGGGATTATGAGAGTCGTGATTTGGACGACGCGTCAGAAAGGATTCCATGAGGGCGAGAAGTTCACCTCTTCCCAACTGATCTTGTTCTTTAAGCATCAGCTTAAAGTCAAGATTAGGACGGAAAGGCGGCGGCTCCCTTCATCGGAATTTGGCAAAAGGTGGGTGAATCTTGCGCGAATATGTAGAGTGAAAGGGGCTGACCTAGAGTGGCATTTGGATGTCGGTTAGGTACAGAATTTTGTCCTAACAGGGTTGAACATAGGCAACCCATCCAGATATTAGGTTAGTTTAGTTTTTGAATTTGATCCTTTAGTTTTTGTTTTTTGGTTAACTTAGCTAGGGTGTGCATGCTCATTGGTCCCTTTTATTTCTGTCCCTATTTTTTTTCTTTTGTTTAATTCCCCATCCCGTCCCTCGTTAGTTGGTCAGTGATGTCAGTTCTCTGGTGGATGCGGGACGCCTTTCGTTTCGTGTGTGTGATTTTTCGTATTTGTTGTTGTGTATGAATGTGTGTGTCTGTGTGAATGCTTGGAGAAATTAATGTTTTTACTTATTTTCTTAGTCCCGCATTGATTTCGTCTAGCTAACTGATGTTTCTGCCACATTCATGGTTTGTGGGGGGTTTTATTACTAACACAGTTTTGTTTAGTTTAGTGTAAATATTTATAGCATATTGTATATATTCATTTGGGGATCATTTTTTAAAAGTTGTTAATTTTTTACCCTCCCCCCACGAACAATAATTGTACATAAGGGGTCTAGTTAGGACATCATCGAGAATTTGAGGTATTATGGTGGACGTAGTAAGAAAGGTAGGAGTGAATGTGCTGTTTTGGTGATTGGAATATTGTTGGCTTGATTGGGTCAGTGTCTGCGACTAGCTAAGTTTAGAATTAAGACAGATGAAGACCGCCCTTCCCCATCCCCCTTTTAGGCCTTGTGCCGCATTTTGTATTTACTCATACAAATAAATATTGAGTGAGCAGAGATTGTGATTGAGTTGGAGGTAGAGTAATAGTGGGAGGTAACCGTTCGTAGAAGTCACAGTTACAAGCACGTAGACTCTAAGGAAGTCCTACTTTGAGACTGTGTATATATATATATATATATATATATATATATATATAATATATATATATATATATATATTATTATTATTATTATTATTATTATTATTATTGCTGGATTTACTAACAGTATTACCCATTGTATTATTGTGTAAATACATTTAATTTCTTATAGTATTTAATTCTTGCGTTTGTCATTCATTGGAGACCGAATTTCATCTCGGAATCCACAACATTAAAACTTCCCCATTTCTAACTTACTCCATCCATAGCATTCTTAGAACCCTCCTATAGATCTTGTCCGGCATTCACAACCATACAGGTTGTTTGATATTATATAGGACTTTTTTTCTTTTTTGGGATCTAACAAAAATATCCTATTTCTTAATTTTACAGAAAAAAACAGGAAATTTGGCACAGTTTATTTAACTTTCAGAAATTTTGTTACAGTTATTTCAAAGAAAACCAAATTTGGTAGCTTAAAACAGGACAAAAGCATAAATGTTAGATGTGGTGTTCAAACTAATATATATATATATATATATATATATATATATATATATATATATATATATGTTAGTTAATTTTTTTTTCATAGAGTAAATCTAAAATTTCCTTTTGTGTGTGTGCGTGTGTGCGTGTGTGTGTGTGGAGCAGCCTGTAGTTCTATTAAATTGCCAACCCAACACATGAAATCAGACATATCCTTGTCAATAACAAAAAATACGAAATCATATAATATAAAGCGTAGGAAAATGAAGTCAACTATTAGAAGCTTCAGGAATTAGGTGTTAATAACACTCCACATCTTCTTGTCCCTTGTAGCACTTAATAAGTTTTGTCTTTTCTTTATTTCTCTCAAATTTAAGATCAAAAATATTAAATATATTTCATAACTTGAAACGCAAAGCATACACAGGACAAACTTTTGCATAAAGATGCGATGCTTTAAAAAAACGAAAATAAATTTTTAGATCTGATGTGCTTTTAATCAACTCAGCAACGAAGAGTGTTGATGATTGAGCAAAGTTCTATGGTATTTTAAAGTTCATAACTGCTTATTTTTGTATCTGAAACGTAATTAAAGCAATTTATAAAGAAATAATGTACTTACAATTCAAACAGCACATACATTGATTACATGAGTATTACATTATCATGCCAGTTAACTTGCAATTTATAGAGGGTGCCACACACAAAACTAGGAAATTTAGTATAGTTTATTTAATTGTTGGAATTTTTGTTGTACATTTTGTTTTGTAGTCCTTTTCTAGTAATTCCATTAGTGGTTGGAAGGGATACTGATGAGTGTCTATCGGCCTAAAATGTTTATCATACCCAGTATCCATTTTCGTCCGGAAACATTCTGAGGCTTGGTATTTTTTTAATCATGTCTTCATTTTAGTTGGGCCAGCTTGTATTCTATTTTACATAATGACGTTACCAAGATATGTTATTTCATTTCATCTTTAAATTTTAATTTTAGCCTGACCGACTTTATTCAATTTCGTCCTCGCCAAATATTACGACATGGCCAAAGAGATAAACTTGTCCTAATGAATAATGTCTTCCCCACTAAGTTGGAAGTTTTTAATAGTCAAAGAAATCTGAAAAGAAAGCCTTTTATAAATAGTGGCATTTTTTGTTTTTTTGTTTTTTTTTTTGCAGTAAGGTTCATCTCTACAAAGCCCGGGGATTCACTCGAGGTAGAGGTTTACGTTAAGGGGAAACTTGTGCGCATAGGCGTGGACTATAAAGATCAACGCTAACCTTGAACAGGTTAAGATTGTAGTGATCAGGGAAACATCCTCTTGGGAGTTAGTTCCTTAAGGCAGTTATTCGCGGGAAGCTGTTCGTTGTTAGTATTTAAAGAAATCGGAATTTTTATCAAGTTGTCTTAGATCTGTGAAAAGCGCAAGAATAAGACACTCCTCAGGATTGCATTTAGGTATTTAAAATCCGTGCAAATTTTAATTTGCTATTTTCCTTCACAAGAGATACAATATGAGTGCACCATTAAGTTGTCACGGAAATTACTTCGATTGTTCTGTTCCACGGCTGTCGACCCAACTCAGCTTTTACAAATTTCCAGTCGTGCTGACGGCATTCTGCGTCCTGTAGCATGATTTAATGTTAACTGGTCTCCTCCAATCCGACTTTTTTATCGTTAAGTTCACTGACAACCGTGACCTCCATATTATTGATCCTTTTCACTCTCGACACTAATCTTAGATCAGAAGCAGCGCTGCAATTTAATTCGGTTGTCGGTATCCGAATCTACGACAAATGGACTGAACGAAATAAGCCCGTTAACGCCATTGCTGACAGACGAGGAAAATTGCCCAAGACATTTCATGGTACCACCTGGTGACCTAAGTATAGTAGGATCCGAGTTTACAATATTAACACTAACACTGATACCTTAGCGTTAACATTAATTCTAAATTGTCAGTCCTTCCTACAAATCTTTATTTGCGTGTGACATGGTGGTTCATTAGAATACACGTCACTGAAAAAGTAGGTAGAATCATCGTCTGTATCTTCTATAGTATTGGCCATTTGTCTGCCATAACAAATTGTAAAGTTGTCTGTTTACCATCTTTAAAGTATGAAGAATCTCTCCCCATTTACGTTGGAAGGTTTCAGGGGTTGATGAAATCCCAAAAGAAAGATTTTAAAAAAAGTGACGACCGAAAGGATTACGAAAGCTGTTCTTTAGGTAATACCCCACTAGTGGTAGTCGAAGAATCCAGAGTTTGAGTCTAGTTTGCTTTAAGACTTCTACACCTATTTTTATTTATTTTATTTTATTTTTTTTCTTTTGCAGCGAACGGGCGTCGATACAGAGACAAAAGAGGCACCGGTTCGAGTGCGGATATGTCTAGTGTTGACCAGTTACATCCGAGTTTTTTTTCTGTTAGCAGCTTGGCACGTCAAGATACGGACATCAGTGCAACTGGTCAAGATCCGGGACTTTGTAAAATGCCTCATGCCAATAATAGCAACGGGGAAACTATCAGTCGGAGGTTTGTAGATTCTATCATCCTGCGGGCATTTTGTTCCTAAAGTTGCTGTGTGGTAGTTATCTCCCCTTCATGGGAAATCTCTATAAAAGAGAAGATAATACGCAGGAAAGGCAGGCAGATAGTCAACATAACAAGGGTGAGGAGTTCTTAAGATTTCAAATAGATGAAGAACCCTATTCTCTCTGTCAAGAATGGATTAAACGGGCTACCAGACTTGAAAGTCTATTCGTGTCATTGGATATTGAAACAGGTAAACAACAATAGGCGTTGTCAATACATTATTCTGGGACACAAATGGTTTGGTTTGGTTTATTTTGTTTAACGGCATATCAACCTCAATGGGTTATTTAATGACGACAACATTTTTACGATAGATTCGTATGAATAGAATGTGTATTCTTTGGTTTAGATTGGTTTGGTTTATTTTGTTTTACGGCATATCAACCTCAATGGGTTATTTAATACCGACAACATTTTTAGGGTAGATTCGTATGAATAGAATATATATTCTTTGGTTTAGATTGGTTTGTTTTATTTTGTTTTACGGCATATCAACCTCAATGGGTTATTTAATACCGACAACATTTTTAGGATAGATTCGTATGAATAGAATATGTATTCTTTTGTTTAGATTGGTTTGGTTTATTTTGTTTTACGGCATATCAACCTCAATGGGTTATTTAATGCCGACAACATTTTTACGATAGATTCGTATGAATAGAATATGTATTCTTTGGTTTAGATTGGTTTGGTTTATTTTGTTTTACGGCATATCAACCTCAATGGGTTATTTAATGCCAACAACATTTTTATTGCTGGTAACATTTTGTTTTGTCAAATATCTGTTTCCGGTAATATATTTCTTTCAAAATTGTATTGCTGGTAATAATTTTAAAAAAAAATTATTGGTGGTAATAGTTAGCTATTTGCCCATAGCTGGGACCCTAACAAGTGCTACCACCCCGGGTCAGGGTAGACCTGGGAACACCAGCAATTAAGAGGTGGTTCCACGCTCCTCAAAACCTTTTGATCAAAACCTTGCTGCTGGACGTAGTTTAACGTCTTAACCAGGACGCGGATGTAGTTTAAAGTCTTAACCAGGACGTGGATGTAGTTTAACGTCTTACCCCGGACGTGGAACACAAATGGGTGATATTTATTACACATTAGAAGACACAAAGGAGACTTCTTGTCTGCCAAGAGAGAAATGTTTCAGCCATCAAAAACTGTTACTTTTGAAACGTACAAATTCAGACAATTGAAGACGGTCGATAAATGTGTGTCAGACGGGTACACGTTCTAAAATCCATGACTTTGATAGACAAATAAAAGATCAGATTGTCTTTCAAAGAAATTCTCGTCTCGCTCGTCGATTACCTTTACGAGACGATCTAAATAGCTTCTTAAAATTTCTTCTCTGCAGGCCGCTCTTCTTGAAGCTAATCAAAAGACGGAAACTCTATTTCTTGTGAAATTCAAACCAGGTAAATTCAACGAAAATGATCAGAGAACACAGTTGGGTTTGTCTTTTAATTGTGGTAGAAAATGGCCCCATCTTGGCGGTAAAAACGTATGCCCAGCGATTGGATAAAAATGTACCGATTGTGATAAATATGGTCACTTTTCAAAAGTATGCAGTTCGATCTCAAAAGTTAACACAGTTCTTGAAGAGAAACTCCGATAACCCTATTTGCAATATTAAAAAAAGAATAAACTAACGGTGAAGAAAAATGACACCAAAATTCCTGTAAAGATAAATAAAATAGAGTTGATTATGCATATTGGCTCCAGAGCTGACGTAAATATAATAGACTGGTACTCGGACATTTCGCCAGACGGACATTTAAACGAATGGACATTCATCCAAAAATTTAGGGGCGTACATACATGTATGTCACACGCTTTTTCGTTATATACTACATATATTTACTCTATTAATTTATAATTGTTAGTTTTTTGTCTTTTTTTTTTTTGTTTTTTGTTTTGTTTTGTTTTTTGGCAGGTTGTTTTTTTAATCTATTTTGTATATATTATATATTACTTCAAAATATTACTGTAAGATCATAAGTATTTTGAGATAAAGCAAAATTTACTACAGCAAAAATCTTAACCTTTTACGATATGAAAGATCTTTCAATTTCACTTTTAATGATCATTGTCTTAAAGGGATAAACTGGCTTTGATTTTACTGTTAAATACGAAATTTAAATAATTTGGGGCTACGTTTTACACAAATAAACTGAAATATATTTATAAATAGTAACAGTAAACAAAATTGACACCAAAATTCGTGTAAAGATAAAGAGAATAGAGTTGGTTATCCAGGTTGACTCCAGAGTTGACCTAAATATAATAGACTGGTACTCGGACATTTGTCCGGAGGATATTTGCCAAACGGACATTTGAACATCACATGGGATTAGTAAAATCTAAGCAATTCTTTCATTCCAAGCTTTGGTTTCTCCAGCTAGACAAGTCAGTAAATAGTGCAATGAAGAACTGCCTTCCTTGTCAAGCAACTACGTCTAAAGATGTTAGATAACCAATGCAAATGAGCAAATGGCCCTTGGGAAAATGTGGTCGCAGATTTGCTTTGGATCTTTACCCAGTGGGGAATATTTGCTTGTAATTTCTGATAAATGCAGTCGACATCCAGAGGTGGAAATTGTTTATTCAATAAGGGCTAAAGTTGCTATACCAACACTCGATAAATTATTCTCAGTCGTTCGTATTCTTAAAAATTTAGAAACCGATAATGGACCTCGTTAAAAGGTTGAGACAATTAAGGGCTTTACAAATGTCATTGGTTTCCATAATACAACTGTTTCACCTGTCTGTCCACAAGCCGATTCGCAACCGGGAAACTTCAATCGAAACTTGCGTAAACTGATATGTACTTGGACATTTGGCGGACATGTAACCAAACGGATATTTATCCGAAAAGCTAGTGGTGTACTTATATATATATCCCAGTCTTTATAGTAATATGCGATATATATGTATATTCATTTACTGTATTAATTTATAAGTTACTGCTTTTTTTGTGACGGGTTTTCTAATCTATTCTGTATATCTTATATTTTACTTCAAATATTACTGTAAGATAAGTATTTTCAGAAATAGCATGTTTTACTACAGCAAAAATCTTAAGCTTTTGCGATATGAAAGATCTTTCAAATTCCCTTTTAATGATCATTATCTTAAAGGGATGAACTAGCTTTTATGTTTCTGTTAAATACGAATTTAAATAATTACGTGCTACTTTTAACAAAAAATACACTCAAATAATTTTTAAAATACTTATTTCAATAAGCAAATACTTAAATAAGAAAAGTTTTAACTTTTTTAAATTTTGATTTAGTAATTTAATCACTTGAAATTCATTGGTAATTATTAGTCCTAATTTACCTTATAATAGTGCTAAACTTCAAACGAAGCTTGCGTAAACTGACACAGAATTCTAAAATAGATAGAAAACAGGAAATTGTATCGATTTCTGCGAAATTATCGTTTGAATCCACACCCGTCTACAAGAACACTGTCCTACTGCGTTTATGCTCCAGGGCCGACAGTTTAGAGGGAAGCTTCCCTAAATTAAACAGAAATATAATGATCAAGAAATAAAGCAACAGTTTGGGTGGAAGCTTCATAAATTCAAAAGAAATATAATAATCAATAAATAAGGCAACAGTTTAGAGGGAAGCTTCCGGAAATTCAGTAGAAATATAATGATCAATAAAGGCAACAGTTTAGAGGGAATCTTCCGGAAATTCAACAGAAATATAATGATCAATAAAGGCAACAGTTTAGAGGGAAGCTTTACGAAATTCAACAGAAATATAATGATCAATAAATAAGGCAACAGTTTAGAGGGAAGCTTCCGGAAATTCAACAGAAGTAGTGATTATGAATAAGGAAACACTTTGGAGGAAGGCTTCCCGAAATTCAACACAAATATAATGATCAAGAAATCAGGCAACACTTTAGAGGAAAGCTTCCCGATATTCAACAGAAATATAATGATCAAGAGATAAGACAACAGTTTGGATCGAAGCTTTCCTAAATTAAAAAAATATATAATGATCAAGAAATAAGGCAACAGTTTGGATGGAAGCTTCATAAATTCAAGCGAAATATAATGATCAACAAATCAGGCAACAGTTTAGAGGGAAGCTTCCGGAAATTCAACAGAATTATAATGATCAAGCAATAAGGCAAACAGAAGCTAATACGAGACACGTATTTGGCCAAACAAGGAAAGTTTTAAAAGTATACGCCCCTCCCTTTCAATTCAACACCATATTTCGACACGGCAAAAAAAGGGCCGATGATAACTGCGACATCAGTCACCCAGGGTAAGATGACGAGTAATTGTTCGCATTTTGAGAAATTATGAAAAAAGATAAGTTAACATTTATTTGGAACCAGTGATAGGTGAAGAGAAAGTTGTGACTGCACCTATATACAGATATCTCATTCTAGAGAGAAGACCACCTATAAGCTTGGACATCTAGTTACATTGTGAATAAAGTAAGGGGAAGGTGTAATGTGGTACGTATCTCCCCTTCTGGGGAGATATCTATAAAATGAAGGGAAAATAACATAGGAAAAGCAGGCAGATAGACGACATTACACGTGGCAGTTTTGTTTTTGTTTTTTTTTTGTTTTTGTTTTTTTTTTTTGTCATCTCCCATCTCTTAAATTGACAGTCTGATTATTAAGTTATTACTGAGTGGAACTATCCAGTCGAATTAGTGTGAATTATTGTGCGTCTATTTTTTTTTTATTTGTATTTATATTTATTTGTAGTTGTAATTAAATATTGTCTTATCTTAATATTGAAGTCTTAAGTCATACCTAATCATTAACGACCACAGTACGTCACAAAATAACTTCAGTGATCGTACGAGTACCGGTCTTTCAACATGATATAGCCGTAAACCAAACCAACTGCACATCAATACTTACCGCCCCTGGTATTAACAAGCGGTCGCACATCAAGGTACTGACCAAGTTCGGCGTTGCTTAACTTTCAGGATGATACAACAACCAGTGTTTCAACGTGATATACCTTAAGACTCATTACCCGCAACTCCACGCATTCAGCTCCTGGTATTCCAAAGCGGTCACCCATCTAGGTAATAAGCATACTTGACGTTGCTTAACTTCGGTGATCATACTACGTTTCAACGTGATTAGTTCGTACGCAATTCCACTCGTACATCCACGCTTACAACAGCTTAAATTCCCAAGCGGTTACTCGTCAATATACTGACCACGTTCAACGTTGCTTAACTTCCAGGATCGTACGAAAACCAATGTTCAAACGTGATATGGCCGCAAGCCATTCCACATGCACATCCAATCTTATAGCACTAGGTATTACCAAACGGTTACCCATTTAGGTAATGACCTGGTCTATATGTTGCTTAACTTGGGTGATCGTATAACGACTGTGATGTAATCGTAAGCCATATCTCCGGCACATACAAAGTAATATCACCTGGTATTCTAAAGCGGAAACCAATTAAGGTACTGACCGGGCGTGACGTTGCTTAACTTCCGGAATTGTAAGAGGACTTATTTTTCGACCTGATATAGCCGTACACTGTACCACCTGCATCAACTGGTATTCCCAAGTTTTTACCGGTTAACATACTGACCAGGCTCGACGTTGATTAACTTCCAGAATCGTACCAGAAACTTTCAAAGTGATATGGTCACAAGCGATACCACCCGCATATCGACCTTTTAGTTCTTGTTATTCCCAACCAGTCACGCATCTAGATATTAACCAGGCTTAACGTTGCTTAACTTTGGTGATCGTACGCGAGCTGGTGTTTCAAAATATTATGCCATAAGCCATACTGTCCGGAATCCCCCCCACACACACTTTCAACACGTGGCATTTCTAAGCGGTTACCTAAAAATGACTGATGTTGCTTAACTTCAGTGATCGCACAAGAAGCGGTTTTTGAACGTGATATGGCCGTATCCCATCTGCACCCTAAGGCTTTCGGTTCTTGGTATTCTCAAGCACTTCACCTTCTTGGTTCGATATTGCTTAACTTTGGTGATTGTACGAGAACTAGAATTTCAAAATGAAAAAACCGTAAAACACAGGAAGCTATCGACAGCTATAGAGACGACACTGAGCAGAGATTTTACAAACAACTTTGGAATCTGTGCCGCTTTGGTTACTGCTCAGCGGCTCGCTTGATCAGCTCTACACGATCGTAATCTGTCATGCCATGAGTTTTGGCACGTCACTGTACATAGTTTCCTGCTTTCATTGCATCAAAAAATTATTCGATAGACGTTAATATTAATGTGACTTTTCTTTGGCTCGGGTAGGACTTACAAAACAATGATTCTCCTGAAATTATCTTTCGTCTTTTCCTCCCTCTGATGGTCATGGGAAATTTCCTCCGGTGAATTTCGCTCATGGGGAAAACAATTTTAGCGCGCCAATAACCGAAGCCTTATTCACGAAACTGGAAGATGATATGTTTCGCATCATTTGTCAATTTTTCGCATCACGTACTGGCGGTCAGTAGAGTAAATCTTCTTTCACAGCATAATCTGGTGAATTCTTTAGATTTGATTTGATTTGTCCAGGCCGTTGTTTGCGATGCAATTTTCGAACGAGAAAGCGAAAGATTCAGAATATTTGCAATTAGCTTAGATGGACAGAACCTCCGATATCATCCGAGATTTTTTCCGCCTGAAATTGCCGTCTGCAGAATTCGATCAAGGAACTCCCACAGTTTATTAATGGATACTTTCTTTAACCGGGTCTTTGAAATTCTTCTGACTTTTCATTCCGCTCGGCTGAAACCGTCAACGCCAGCCAATCATTCCTTGATAACGTATGACCCTCAAGAAACTGGGCGACAAATATTGTATATGGACTTATCGCTCAACGACCTATCACTCCATGAAAGTCCAGATGCTTTAGGAGAGTATACTAATATGCTAAAATACAATTCAAGATACACACTAGCTATAACTTGAGAAAGAGGGTAGTCATGGCTATCCACAACTTCCTATATCTATATCTCTAAATAATCTTTGTCTTGTCACTATCACTTCTAGTCCCCATCCTGTCAAATGCTTTAGATATGTCAATCAATATTTGCTTCTCCTGCTGTCATTATGGCCTATGGGTATCAAATTCTCCAGGTTATCTTTTTCAATAATATATACCCCAGAAATATCTCATTTCGTTCACCAATTTCCTTAAACATGCCTGCTTGCTCACATGCTCCGCCCATAGTATTCTCACCTTCCTTCTGTAGAAACAAATTTCTGTTGCCTCAAGTATCTGTCAAGATATTGTCTCGCAGTAACGGCCATACAAGAAAGTTGATATTACCTTGGAGTTCAGTTTTTTATTAGGTGGGTCAGAAAGTTAGGACTCATTTAAGAAGCAGAAAGAAAACAACAAAATAATCATGGAGCAACACCAACATTTATTCTTCAAAATAAAAATTCATTATTGTCAATGATCTTTTGCCAGCGATCAGCCAGGATACGAATCTGTGCCGGATACCAGTCCGCTAGCTTTGAGTCCAAAACTGTAAGCAAGCTTCCTTCACTTTATCAAAAGCATTGAATCGCTGGTCACGGAAGAAGTGTGCCATTGAGCGGAATAGGCCATAGTCAATTCAGGCTGAATAGTGAATGGGGAAGAATCTCAACACCGACCATCTGTGTGAACCTCTCCTTTGATCAACCTGGCATGTATTTCAAACCTCTCCTTTGATCAACCTGGCATGTGTTTTAAACCTCTCCTTTCTAAACCTGGTATGTGTTTGATCATTTCCTTAATCAACCTGGCATGTGTTTGAACCTCTCCTTTGATCAACCTGGTATGTGTTTGAACCTCTCCTTTGATCAACCTGGCATGTGTTTATACCTCTCCTTACTACACCTGGTATGTGTTTGATCATTTCCTTACTCAACCTGGCATGTGTTTGAACTTCTCCTTACTCAACCAGGTATGTGTTTGATCATTTCCTTACTCAACATGTCATGTGTTTGAACCTCTCCTTACTCAACCAGGTATGTGTTTGAACCCCTCCTTTGATCAACCTGGCATGTGTTTAAAATTCTCCTTAACCTGTCATGTGTTTGAACCTCTCCTTACTCAACCTGGCATGTGTTTGAACCTCTCCTTTGATCAACCTGGCATGTGTTTATACCTCTCCTTACTACACCTGGTATGTGTTTGATCATTTCCTTACTCAACCTGGCATGTGTTTAAACTTCTCCTTACTCAACCAGGTATGTGTTTGATCATTTCCTTACTCAACATGTCATGTGTTTGAACCTCTCCTTACTCAACCTGGCATAGGATTGAACCTCTCCTTTGATCAACCTGGCATGTGTTTAAAATTCTCCTTAACCTGTCATGTGTTTGAACCTCTCCTTACTCAACCTGGCATAGGTTTGAACCTCTCCTTACTCAACCTGGCATAGGTTTGAACCTCTCCTTTGATCAACCTGACATGTGTTTAAAATTCTCCTTACTCAAGTTGTCATGTGTTTGAACCTCTCCTAACTCAATCTGCCATGTGTTTGATCCTCTTCTTACTCAACCTGGCATGTCTTTGAACCTCTCCTTACTCAATCTGTCATGTGTTTGAATCTCTTTTTTGATCAACCTGGCATGTGTTTAAAATTATCCTTAACCTGTCATGTGTTTGAACCTCTCCTTACTCAACATGACATAGGTTTGACCCTCTCCTTTGATCAACCTGGCATGTTTAAAATTCTCCTTACTCAACCTGTCATCTGTTTGAACTTCTCCTTACTCAACCTGGCATAGGTTTGAACCTCTCCTTTGATTAATCTTGCATAGGTTTAAAATTCTCCTTACTCAACCTGTCATGTGTTTGAACCTCTCCTTACTCAACCTGGCATAGGTTTGAACCTCTCCTTGGATCAACCTGGCATGTGTTTAAAATTCTCCTTAACCTGTGATGTGTTTGAACCTCTCCTTACTCAACCTGTCATGTGTTTCAACCTCTCCTTACTCAAACTGGCATAGGTTGAACCTCTCTTTTGATCAACCTGGATTGTGTTTATAGTTCTCCTTCCCCAAACTGTCATGTGTTTGAACCTCTCCTTACTCAACCGGGCATCGGTTTGAACCTCTCTTTTGATCAACCTGGCCTGTGTTTGAACTTCTCCTTACTCAACCTGGCCTGTGTTTGATCCTCTTCTTACTTAACCTGGCAGTTTGCAGCCTCGCATTGTCTTGCTGAAACAAATCTCAACCTAGATTGACCAAAGCAGGATACCCCTTCGTGGTATACATACTCGGTCATGCTGCTGGCAATAGAATTTAATGTTGATGGCGCGACCGCATGGGACAATCTTGAAATGGTGTACTTAGAAATTCCACCATAGACTGTTCATATATAACTCCATTATCTTAGTAATATTGAGTTGACCGGAAAATCACTTTGGCTTTGAATCAAAAAACTTTAAACAATCTTCCTTCACTTCATCAAAAGTGTTGTATCTCTGGTCATTATAACGTACAGGCTCTTGAGAAAGCAGTTGAGCAACATGCTCCATAAGTTTTCTATGGGGTTGAGGTCAAGAGATTGGGGCGGCCATGTGATAACACTCACCTGCTTCTCATCAAAGTATTCCTTCATCAATTTTGATTTGTGAAAGGGAGAATTATCCTGCATAAAAATGAACTTGGTGGGGTCGATGTGCACCCTTTCAGCAGAAGGAAGCAGACAAGACTCTAAAATTCTCTTGTACTGCTCGCTCCTGAGAATCTTTTCAATAAGTTTTAAGAAACCAGTTCCATGAAAAGAAAAGTATCCCCAGAACATTATACTGAACGGATGCTTGACAGTACTTACTGCTAAATTCAAAGAGCTTTCAAAGCTTCTTCTTCGGATTTTAGATCGCTTATCCTTTGAATTTAGCGCAACTTTCGTTTCATCGGAGAAGAGAACATTTAGTAAAAAAAATCAGGTGAGTGTCTTTTATCGAACAGCACTGTACATTGTATTTACAAAGGTATATTTTACAACACATAGCCTTTAAAGTTTTTATTATTAGCCGAAAGAAGACACTTTCTGTCGTAATTTTACATTTCACTAGTAGAAAAATAATGATTATTTTGAAAAATATTTTTTTTTATTTCTAATCAAAATTTTTTTTTGATGTTTTATACACATATATATTTGATGTTCTAGTTTCTATAAAAACGACAATGGTAACTACTGAAATTAAACTTAAGGAATAAATAAATTCCTAAGACACCTGTCTGGGCAAAAAATGTGCATTAAAAAAATTTGGCAGTTAATGGGTTAATATAAACTGTTTTTCTTATATGCGAAATGTACTTTCAGAAAGATTCGTTACAGTCTCTAAACGAGCTAGAGTATTCCTGGAAAATTATTAGTAAAGAGTATAGAACTTTATGCAATATCAATCCTCCTATATGGCAAAACGTGCTGGAAGTCTCCTCACAGAGACTTGGTGCAACAAAAATCTTGTTCTACAGGAGGATGCTGAGAATACAATTGACTGAGCATGCGTCCAAAGGAATTTTAGAGAAAATGTAAACAAAAAGACACTTTTACTTAACATCCGAAATAGTTGAAATCTCTGGGGTACATAATCAGGAAAAAAGGCACACTACTTCAAATAAAAGTTTATGGTGGAAACCGTCATTAATATTGAAAAAAGCGATAACAGATAGTATACTTTAGAAATCTGTTATGTAGTGGTTTCACAGTGGAGGCTTGTATTTGTACTAAGTCGGTCCTAAAATAGGTTCGACGTACAAAACGTTAGGAACTTGATATAATAGGTAATGACGCAGTAATCTAGTTGGGGTGGCTGATACTTTAATATCCGACTAACGGTCGTCCGACATCGACTGACTAACCAACACGATATTTAGTCACCACCCCCACGAGGGCATCATGTGGCACAAGGCCGGTTTAACGTGGGATCTCCGATCCCGTGGGCTCGGCCGAAAATATGCCTATTGAACCCGTATAAACGGATTCAGGGTCATTTTACCTCCCCAAAAGAGAATCCGCCCTTCGGCGTAGCCTCTTTCGGGTTCCTCCCCGCCCGAAGGCTGAGGGTTCAACCGATCAGCCAGTCGACTGACTGACTGACCAACTCGATATTTAGTCACCCCCCCACGATGGCATCATGTGGCACAAGGCCCGTTTAACGTGGGATCTCCGAGCCCGTGGGCTCGGCCAAAAATAAACGCATAAACGGATTCAGGGTCGTTTTACCTCCCCGAAAGAGAACAATAGTCTGAATAAGATAAATAGTGTACATAATACCTCATCTCAGTAATATAGACAGATACTGAATGGTCGAAACGTTGTAATAAATATGGCAACAAAGATGAGAACAATAGTCCGAATAATGTAAATAGTGTACATAATACCTCATCTCATAAATATATACAGATACTGAATGGTCGAAACGTTGTAATAAAAATGTCGACAAAGACGAGGACAATAGTCCGTATAATGTAAATAGTGTAGTAGAAACTTACATGATAATAATACATTATAAACAAAAAATGGAAACAACAAATTTAAATATGTCTTAAAATTCAATATCTATCCTAGAGATATGTTTTGGACCCATTTAGTAACTTTATGTAATAATTAATTGGATTTTGTAAAAGAAATGTTTAGGTTTTGCTTAAAACATTATGAAAATGACGTTTATTTTCGAATGGTAGCCTGTGAGTTTAGAGACTAAAACTTAAAACTGTATAATTATACCAGTGGCATAAAGAGTGCGCAAAAGACTAAAAAATAAGGAAACAAGCGTCACCATCAGTGAAATAATCAAGACATTGGTATTTATGTTATAAAATAAAATTAACAGCTGTGAAATTCATGCAAGAAATCTGGGACATAAAATAATGTAGGTGATGATGGCTCCTATCGTTCGTCGTTTTCAGCCATATTTATCCTCTTAATATCGTCTAAAATACTGTCTTTGCGTTGAATAACATTTTATCGCGTGCCTCCTTGAGAATCGGCCTCGCTAAACACGGAAAAATGCTCCCAAACTAGCGTGTTAACCATCAAGCTTTGTCGCCTGCTTCAACTACGTCGTTAGGAACAGTTTATTCCATGTTAATGCAGCAAATTATAAGGAGAGCCATGGGCGAAAGTGAACAACTATAAAGAGAAATAGAGAAAATTAAACCATAAACTAATTCTTTCTCTTCTGCCCTTCCATAATTCTATTGGCGAAATATGTAAGCCACGTTTATTGCAAATTAATTAAATTAATTATTAGATTAATAATGCTAACGTTTTATTTTTTTAAATGATTACTCGATATGCACTTCATTAATTTCTTGCTTCTTGTTAAATGGATATTTCCCGCCACGATATATGATTTGGAATAAATTATCCCAAAAAATATATTTTTCCAAGATGGAGAAATTCTAACGTTCTCTTCTGTATGCAATATGGCATGATATATATATATATATATATATATATATATATATATATATATCAGAATCCCTTATATCCGGATTCCCTGATATGCGGAGTACCTCATATCCGGATTTCCGCATATCCGGACATGATTTTGAAGTGTATTTTTTAACTATTTTGGAGATATGTAACTGATCTGAAATTTTCTGTTCTTCAGGAAATTTACTTTGGATAATTGCTGATTCTTATTTCACCCTAATTGCTTGTATTGGTGCAAAAGATGAATAAAAGGAAAAGAACAACTTTGGAGTTATCGCCAAAGATGGAAATTTTAAACAGACTAGAGGCTGTTGAAAGTTCATTGTAACTAATGGCTGGGTTCAACATAGAAAGGTCAACATTATATGATATAAAATCTTCCAAAGAAACTATTCTTCAGTGTTCACACTGTCACAATGAACAAGGAAATAAAAAAACATGATTTTGATGAAACCTGGACTGAAATTGAAAAAGCTATTGAAAAGTTTTTCAGTTTTATGGAAAGAAAGCCATCATTCAGCTATGACGATTGCAATAATGCACACAGACTTAAAAAGTGTCTTTCGTTTTAAAATATTTCAAGAACAAAAGCAAAACGAAATGCGGAAAAAGTTGAGAATGACAGAAGAGAAAGAATCCTCATGCAACAGCGAGAAAAAAATCCTTGTTACATTATTTGTTTTGCATACATGGCATACTTAATTTAATGAATTTTCATTAACATTACAGAATTTATTTCTTTTTCCTTAAAAGCAATTCCGTTATATTTCATTCACCATTAGCTTATTTTGTTTATTATAAAACACTGAAAATAAATGTTAAATCTGATTTCAGTTCTTTTATTTTAATCTAAATATAATCCCTCATATGCGTCCTTTGTATCCAATTCTTCATGTTCGGAAGGCCTTCTTTGTCAAGTTGACAGGGATTCCTCTCTAAAATATTCAATTTGGTCAATTTTCTAGAATTCCTCTTCCGTGTATGATAATCATAAAATTGTTTTAATTTCACATGTGTAAAGTATCTTAATAACGACAACCTTGTGGTCGTTTTGTTAAAATTTTAAAATCTAAAAGAATAGCATAAGGACACAGGTACTTACTGTTCAAGCTGACCTCTATTTTTATAAAAGCCAGATCAGGCCGAAAATGGAGTACTGTTGCCATATTTGGTCGGGAGCTGTCCAGATCTTATTTTCCAGTCTTGATAGAATTCAGAAGCGTCTTCGAGTCTTTTTCTGGGGAAGAATTAGTTTCCACAGTCCAACGTCTCTCTCACAGGCGGGATGTGGCGAGTCTCTCGCTGTACTATCGCTAACATGGAAAGTGCTCGGACGAACTGCATCTCCTGGTTCCATGCCGCTTGCAAACCAACCTCATTCCCTTCGCATTCCGTCGGCGAGAAGTTCCACTCAAAAAGCTTCTTCCGACGTACCACTGCCCTGTGGAACCGATTGCCAAGAGGATGTTTCAGTGATCAGTACAATCTTACCCTGTTCAAGTCAACCGTTATCTTCCCCTCCTATCAATATAAACTACCCCTTATCGCTGTCCTCTACCTCGTGTGGCCACCGGGCTTTGTACAGGGTGAACCTTACTGTAGCAAAAAGGCTCCCGTGGTAATGTTCTACGAGTTCGAAGCTCCCTATTTTTTTCTAAATTATTGTAATTTAAAAGCTGATTCAGTAATTTGACAGCTATTTCCTTTATTAAAAAGACAACACGACATGTTTTTCTTTTTTTTCAGCTTATTTGGGCTAGTGATGCTGGGTGAAAGAGAGGCTGTTTCATGAGGTTCTTGTATTTCTTCAGTTGAGACCTTACTGTCAATGTCAATGTCAGTGATGTTTAATTTGGTATAGGTGTTGCTACATGATATAACAAGCTTCCCTGGTAATGCTATGATAGTTCGAAGGTCCTTATTTGTTAGAATTTATCGTAATATAAGCGTTGTTTCAATAAACTGTTTTTTTTTTTTTTGTTAAAAAGAAAACATTTTTCTCACAGGCGGTATGTGGCAAGTCTCTCATTGCTCTATCATTATTTCATGGGAAGTGCTCAGACGAACTGCATCACCTGGTTCCACCATGTCTGACCTTCACAGCTAGGACCCGCCTTGTCACTTACATAGTAATAAAACCACTCTCATTGCCGCCATATTCCATTGGCGAGAAGTAATTTTCGCTCAAACACCTTCTTCCCACCAACCACTGCCTTGTGGAACTGTCTTCCAATCTAAACATTTTCAAGCTTAGAGTCAACCGCTATCTTCCCCTCCTATCAATATACACTACCCACAAACGTTACCCACTATCTTGAGTGGCCGCCCAGTCTTGTACAAGGTGAATCTTACTGTAAAAAAAGGTCCTGTGGTAATGTTATACGAGTTGGAAGCTTATCTGGGCTAGCGATGCTGAGTGAAAGAGAGACTGTTTGATGAGGTTCTTGTATTTCCTCAGTTGAGACCTCGCTTTCAACTTATGTTTAATTTGGTATATGTGTTGCTACATGATATAGTAAGCTCCCCTGGTAATGCTATGATAGTTCGAACCCCCTTATTTGTTATAAGTTATCGTAATATAACCGTTACTTCAGTAAACTTTTTTTGTTAAAAAGAAAACTTCTTTCTTAAAGGCAGTATATGGCAAGTTTCTCATTGCTCTATCGTTATTTCATGGAAAGTGCTCAGACGAACTGCATCTCTGGATTCCAATCTGACCTTCACGGCCCGAACCTTCCATACTACTTACATAGTAGCAAACCACCCACATACCCTCTGTATTCCATCGGCGAGAAGTAAGTTCCACTCGAACAGCTTCTTCCTGCAAACCACTGCCCTGTGAAACTAACTCCCATGGGGATGTTTTCCCGATCACTACAATCTGAACCTGTTCAAGTCTTACTTATCTTTCTCTTCCTATCCATATAAACTACCGCTTAACGTAACCATTTACCTCGAGTGACACCCGGGCCTTGTACAGGGTTGAACTTTAATGTAAAAAATATTATGTTATAAAGCACGAATTCGAATTTCTACTGAATATGGGCAAAATTGTTATGCACGTCTTTATGTTGTACATATGCATAAATAAAAGAAAGTAACAGGTGTGAAGAAATTAGGGGCATAAACTGTAGGTGATCGTGGCTCTGCACGACCTTATATCTTTCGTATGTGTCCTATTAATAGTGTCCTCAGTCACTGTGCTACTATCAATTTAGACAAATTCTTTAGTTAGGTTTCTCGGTTTTTCCCTCTGTCACTTATGACTTCAGTAAGTATTAGGAATCTCTAAGTCTCCAAGCCTTCTTTCCTCATTTTATCTCCCATTGAGCAAATTAATTGAAACAACAAATTTAGTTTCCTTTCTTTCAGCGTACCGTCAGTTTTAGACCCATTGGAGTGACAGGGTGTAATCGATTTCTACTTTTTCCTCAGATTAGGTCATTTGCAGTGGTGTGCAGTAATATGAATCTGTTTTCGGGGTGTATGATGAAATTTGTTTGGCCTCGAAAAATATTTCGTCATCCGTGATAGCATCAGATTTTTATCTCTCCCAGACTCTACTGTCCCGACTGTCAATTAGTTTTTCTACGGTCATTGTCTGCGATGGACGTTACTCCAAGGAACTATATGAAAATTGTAAGACTGCACGAATACACTGGCAAGCCTTACCATTGAGCAAATCAAAGAACTATAGATTGGCCCGGAAACTCTCCTGATTTAAATCCAATCGAGAATCTGTGGTCAGTCTGTAAGGAACGTCTTCGTGGAATGGACATACGAAGTACTGACATGTGCACTGGGTCACGTTTCATTGGAAAATACGATAAAAAAGTAGATAATAACGGAATCATTCGTTTTGTTTCAATTAAAATGCACTTTCTGATTCTATTTATAAGTCTTTCTAGGTCCTTATATATAATTTATATTTTGTCTTAATCATTTCAGTCCAAGCAAAGCAATAATGCCCCAAGGATGCAAGGAACCAAAGAATCAGCAATATTATTAGTCGTGATCTGGCGGCTCGGCTTCAGTCACTTTTCTACCGCCATAAGGTTGTCTCTATGTATTTTTTCCATAAATTTAAGCGTGCTACTAGGTTGGCATATCGGTCCCACCCTTTCATTATCGAAACAATTAAATGTAACTGCCTCTTCTACTCCAACAGATTTTTGTCTCGCACTTCCCGGCAGTGGAACTCCTTTCCTCTTACTTGCTTTTCTGATAGCTATCATCTTCAAATATTCAAATGTAATATCAATCGACATCATATGATGCCTTGATCCTGATACCCGTCCTTCTCTATATCCTTTCTTCAAACAACCCTCTTTACTCTTCCTCTCACTCTCTCTAACTCCTCCCTCTTTACTCTTCCTCTCACTCTCTGTAACCCCTCCCTCTTTACTCTTGCTCTCACTCTCTGTATTCCTTTGCGTGCTACTTGCACTCCCGCCTTCCATGGGGCGAAAAGCTTAAAATAAATAAATAATTTCATGGTTATTGTTTAGATGAGATTTTCGCTATGGTACCTAGATGTTTTTTTTAATTTAAGCACAGTATTAGACTGGCGCCGAGAGATCATCAATTCGCAGTTGAATTGACTCGATGTAACCATAGGTTCTATGCTAACAGTTTCTTTTCTCTCATTTTTCACTTGTGCAACTCCTTTCTGGCCTCATGCTTTCCAACTTTATTACAAAATTTAAATGCAATGCCAATCGCTATCTACTTTCCTGTGTTTACTCTTTCCTCCTCCCGCTCATTATTAATGTTTCTGTTCCTAATTATTTCATACTCTGTAACCCCTTGTGTCTTAGTGGCTTCTTGCCTTTCATGGGTGTTACAGATAAATAAAAAAAAGTGTTTACTGATAGTGAAAAACAATGAGAAAACATTAATGAGAAGAAGTGATGAGAAAAAAACGATAAAAACCCAGGATTCAAAAATATAGATTAGGGGTTCTTAACTGAAGATATCCATACCCCTTGGGGGTATGGGAACCAAATGCTTGGGATATGGGACTCGAGTTCTGGGTAATAGTAGTCCCGCCCGTGTTGTGTTTGACAGATTGCACCAAAACAACAGAAAATATCTCACTAGATTAGTAAAAGTCTGTTTTATTGCCGAGATACTAAAAAAAACTTGCACATTTATGTTATCTTCGTTTTTCTTGTGTAATAAAACTGAATTATGACTTTATTTTGCTTTCAGTAAAAAAAAAATATATAAAGTTATCAATGCTTATGTTTTGTTTTTTTTATGTTCTATTCCTAGCAATCCATATCTAAAGTACAGTAAATTCAAGCGATTTAATTATTCTGAAGACATACTAGCAAATAATAGGATTGGTGATAATTATTTTGACAGTCAAGTGAAGAGTGTATGGGACCATATTGTACAATCCATTGGGTGTCTGGAATCATCAAAAGGCTAAAAAACCCTGATGTAGATCATGGCGACTGACGTTGCATTTAAATTTTTTTAAAGATTGTAGGTAACAGGAAAGCAAGAAATCCGAAGAGAGATCCACAGGCGGGAAAAGAAATTATTAGAATAGATCATATGGTTATATCTAAGCTAGTTCAGCAGTAAAACATTGATACCTATTTGCCAAATTCTTAGGACATTTGAATTCATGTCGTCTTCGGAGGAAAGCTTCTTTTAGCATTTGCCATGAAAATATTTATAGGTAAGATAGAGAGATGTAACCAACTCACGTCGGTGAGAAAGTGACTGAAGTCCAGATGCAAGGTCAGGATCGATTACATTACAGACCATTCTTTGAATTTTGTCAATAATCTCGAGATCTATAGTAGGAGCACTAGACCAAATATAGCAACAGTATTCAAAGAACAGATGAATAGTGGACTGATAAACGCTCAAGATATCTATGTAGTTTGAAGAAAAAAAAACTTACTTCATGGACATCCGTACGTAAAAAGAATCTCGTGGGGAATCCATATTGTTTCTATGCTGACAAATTAACACAAAATCACGGCGACCACGAGATTTGAGAAACTATAAATTTGCAGTGTACGAAAGACGGAGAAGGAAAGAAGTTAGTCTACAAACGACCAGACAATACGACAAATACATCTACAATGTATCTTGTGCATTTATCAATAAACTGTCTAGCACGACTCAGTGACATATCAGTTTATTCGGCCATGAAAATATTTATTAAAAAAAGTACGGGGGCTCCCAGACGGTGGGAGTAATGTGTCTGAAATCGAGATGCCAGGCCAAGACCGATAATATTACAGATCCTTCTTTGGATTTTGTCGAGAATCTCTACTACATATAGCAGAAGCACCAGACCCGATATGGCAGTGTCCTGGGTATGAAGATAAACGACATCCGGCAGGAAGGCCTCTGATCAAGAGGTTTTGAGGAGCGTGGAACTACATCTTAATTGCTGCTGTTCCCAGCTTCACCCTGCTCCCTTATAGTAGAACCTGTTAGGGCCCCAACTATGGGCAAATACTGAACCCCTAAACTGGTGCCAAAACTCTAGGAAAGCATAAATATCGATTTTTTATAGCAAGAATACCAGTAATACATTTTTGAAAACAACAATTACCAGCAATAATATTGACTCTCGAAAAAAGCCCTCTCTACACAAATACTTCAATGAAACCTGATCTAAAAACTGTTTTTTACAAAGTACACATACCAATCTATTCTAAAAATTAAAAAATATACATACGAATCTATTCTAGAAATCAAAAAAGATATACATACGAATCTATTCTAAAAATCCAAAAATATACATACGAATCTATTCTAGAAATCAAAAAATATACATACGAATCTATTCTAGAAATCTCGCCAGCATTAAATAACCTATTGAGTTTGATATGCCGTCAAACAAAATATAACCACATATGGCAACAATATTCAATGAAGAAACGAATGGTAGATTTATTAAAATGCAAGATAGATTGTGACGAGAAAGATTTTTAGGCCTGACACAGTGAACCAACTCTCCTAGAAAAAGTCCTAGCAATTGTTTCGATATAATCATTCCACTTGATATTATATATAGCAAGTATAACAGATGTAAGAACCACATTCAATACGCCGACGAATGACAGATTTTAAAAAGTGTAAAATAGATTCTGGCGAGACAAATTGCCTGGCACGACACAGTGAACCAGTTTTCCCCCAAAATAGTCCTAGACATTCATTCAATATAATCTCTTAATGTGTGTAATGCTTTACTATCAAGACTCTCACCCTCGGCTATGGGTAAATGGCAGGAGAGGCCGGTTTCTATATCCTTGGATGGCAACCGGTATACCGCAGAAAGAAATGGCAACCTTCTGCGAGAAAATATGTGCTTCGTCAGTCATGTATCGAAAGATACATGATCGCCTAAGCGTGTATCACGCATGGCGCGTAACTGACTGTGGTGGAGCGGTAAAATTATAGCGTATATCATAACGAAACGCCATGAAATAGCGTAGTCTGTGTAGAAAATTGTATACATTCTATTTAGGTTTCACAGATGTATATAGCTACATCAGTCTTGATTGCCTAATATTATCTATAAGGAAGCAACTGACAATCTCTGACTCAAAGACAGTCAGTAGAGTCAGAGTTCATCAGATGTGGTAGAGGCCCTATATCGATCAGAAAATTTTTGTGGGCGACGCAAAAACCAACTTTATTCAAATCTCGCGAGACAAGCAGGAAATGAGAATCCTAATATGTTTAATATTTTCCTAGACTGTTCTCTGCGCATGCATAATCGCAAACGTGGAGAAAAGGGTTTAGAATATTTAAATAAACCGTAACACATCCCAAACGAATCTACTGGTGGAAAATGTCGCTCGAGAATTTGTTTACCGACGACGAGGAAGACGGTAGGTGTTCATGTCTGGCATGATCGATGTTGAACAAAAATCGATATCCTATCCCAGGTAATCGAAGAAAATGGACTTCAGACAAACCTTTCCAAATGAAAAACGATGTCCTGGAATTGGGAAAGCAGTGAGAGCAAATATTAGGTTGGTGCAAAAATAATGTCAGTTTTTGACGTTAAAAATTACGTTAAAAACCGATATTATTTTTGCACCAACCTAATACAAAGTATCCATCACAAAATATTTAAGAATTTAGAATTGATATAAATTAAACACAGGATAGATTTCACTGGGGGAAGTTTAGCGTAACACCACATGTTGCAGAACGAAAATATTAACCTGAAACCCCGAGTCAGGTTCTTGACATCACCACCTGTAAATACTGGATTAGGCACATGTCAGGGTAAGTGTAATCAACTCTGAAGTGTTTAAGCATCTCACATCTCAGGACCTCCTTTCAGACAATCTGATGTATTAATGATTATTGATGAATGAGTCTGTCAAGCTTTAGTTAAAAATGGTGAAACTCTAGCTGTTGCTTTGGACATTTCGAAGGGTCTGACAGGGTTTGGCATACAGGTCTTCTTCATAAGTTGAAACGTATATTGGAACTTATTCAGACTTTCTTAACAAATCGTGAAATCGTTTTTAAAACGGCCACTCTACTCAGTCATTTTGTACTCATGCAGTTGTCCCCCAGGGCTCTATCCTGGCACCTACCCTCATCACTGACCTTCTGATGGCATCAGTTCCCAACTTGGCATCTATGCTGATTGCACAAACGTTTGATCCTGTCTTGATATTAATTCTGATCAGTTCTCTCCTGTCTTCATCGTAATTCTGCCCAGTTCGATAAGGTCAAATTAGCAGCAGAGCTAAAAAGTCACCTAAAGTCCGTTGTTAACTGGGGCAAACAATGACTTTTTTTTTAAATTTTAACGCCTTCAAAGCAAAAATATTAATTATCTGAGAGAAGCTTTTCCGCCTCACATCATCATGGCCAATGCTGACCTCCAGTAGAAGGATTCATGGCGGCTCCTCGATATTATATTGAGTCCGTTTCTTGGTCTGATGCTAAGAAAATTTGATTGACTGTGTCGAGCTAGACAATTTTCTTTCTCTAGAATCTATCTTATATATCTATAAGTCTATCATTCGTTCATGCTTTGAATATTGCTTCAAAATATGGTCGGTTACGCCTGCTGCATATTTAGCGATTCTTGATAAAATCCAAAGAAGAATCAGCAATATTAATTGTCCTGACCTGGCGTCTAGGTTTCAGCCACATTCTTATCAACTGGATGTATCTTTGCTGTGCTTTTTCTACAAATACTTTCATGGTATCTTTTCAGATGACCCCTTGGCTATGGTACCTAGAGTTTATGGATTTAAGCACGGTATTAGATTGTCGGCAAGGACTCATTAATTCACAGTTGAAATGGTTAGGTGTAACCGTAAGTTCTATGCTAATAGTTTCTTCTCTCGCACTTCTCGCTTGTGGAACTCTATTCCGGTTCCATGCTTCTCCCGCCAACTTTGATCTTCAAATATTTAAATGCGATGTTAATCAATATTTATCCCCTGTCTTCTTGATTACTCTTTTATTATTCTCGCTCTTTAATAAAGTTTCTCTTCTTTTTTATTATTTCACTCTCTGTAATCGTTTGCGTCTTAGTGGCTTTACACCCTTACTTGCGGTGAAATGATTTAAAAAGTATCAAATGTTTCAAGAAGTAAGTTTAGGTTTTTTTTCCAAAAGAGTAAATACAATCTAGAATTAGAAGGAAGGTTGTTATATCACGCATAATGAATACATTATACAATTTAATACCAGAGATAAGAAAATTACACACAGGAACGTTCAGGAAGAAATTACAACGCGAGGGGTTAGTTGCGCCCAGCAACGTAAAAGTGTTGAAAACATATATGTTAACATAAGAAGACGAATTACCTCTTCAGATTCAGTCATGCGGATGTCATTGATGACATCCAACTCGTTCAGAAATGTCTAAACTATCATTTACATACAACCCTTTTCTCAGATCAATTATTAAAAATGGATTCTAACGAATTATTCTTTTAATTTATATTTGTCTATATCTCTGATTATTTACATTATTCGGACTGTTATCCTCATCTTTATTGCCATATTCACAATTTTTCGGCCTCTATATCTCTGAAATGAGGTATTATGATTATTTACATTATTTACATCATTCGGACTTTTATCCTCATCCTCATTGCCCTATTCACAACATTTCGGCCGTTGTACGCTTCGGTCTTCTTCAGGTGATTAGAATTTCGAATCGAACCCTTTATTTCGTACACCGGGGTAGATTGTCTCAGTTATTTTCCCTTTAACTCAACTCTCCAAGTTTTTGGTTCACCACTGCTATAGCCTGGTATTGAACTCACAACACTTTAGATCTAATTACCAGATCTAACCAACGCCTTTTAACCACTGAACCATGTGTCCTTGTGAAAATGGCAATGAAGATGAAGATAACAGTCCGAATAATGTAAATAGTTTGTTTAATTTTTTGATGGGGGTGGTTACATCTTCAACTTTTTTTTCTTTCCTTCATTTTTTCTTTCTTGATTTCTCCCCCCCTCCTTTCTGTTACGTTTATGCATATACATCTAACGGTTTATAATTTTCAAAACGTGTGCACTCTACGAGAAATATCGCATACGGTAATAATAGCCGTTCCCTTATAAGAAAAAAATTCGGCATTCATTGGATTCTTAAGTCCATTAACTGTTATCGCTCTTTCAAGCATCCCTGGCGTCTTCTTTATGCTTTTTTCGCTACACAGCTCTAAACATGTTTCAAAAATGGAATTTAATTTTGTAATTAAATTAAAGACATTAGTTCCATTTCATCCTCAAACGAATTTTGAACACCGGGTTATATATCATCTTACTGTTCTTTCTTTTTATTCATATATACATACATACTTACACATATATATATATATATATATATATATATATATATATATATACACACATATATATATATATACACACAGACATATATATATATACACACACACATATATGTACACACACATATATATACAGATATATATATATATATATACTCACACACACACACACACACATATATATATATATATATATACACACACACACACATATATATACACACACACATATATATACACACAAACACACATATATATATATATATATACACACACACACACACACACACACATATATATATATACACACATTCCACTTAATAATCACTTACGGAGGAATATATTTAATGTTGGATTTAGCCCTATTTCTTATAAAACTCGCAGAAGATGGTGACTGAGTTTGGTTTAAGTTCATATATATATATATATATATATGCGTTGTTTTTTTTTTATCTTAACAAAATTGGTCACTAAAACTTCTGAAAATTTGAATGACCAATAGAGAAGCTTAAATTCTTTTGTCGATACAGTTTTAGCCAACTGGGAAATGGATCAGAATTTTTCGTTTTACTTTTGCGTCAAAAAAAATAAAATAAATAAAATGCCGAGTATTGCCATCTGCATATTTCAGATGGAAGAATGTTAATTTTTCATTTTAAAAATTACTGGAAATTTTTTCTTACATAATATATTCCAGAGCATAAATCATGTAAGAAACTTTTCGTAGAACGACACAAAAAACTGGTACCGCGTTAAAATTTGAACAGACGGAATAATAATAATTTCAAAAATAATGTAGTACTCATCTTCAATGAATTTTTATATATATATATATATATATATATATATATATATATATATATATATATAAAACAGAGGATGTCTGGCTGGCTGGCTGTGTCATACCTTTTCACTCGAGATCCATCCAACCGATTTGACTAAACTTGACACATACATTGTTCAATGTAAGAGATAGGTACTTAATCAATAAATCGATAGAGCTGATCTAGAAATTCAACTTTTTTCCTCCGATTTCGCTCAAAGTTGGTATGTAGGTTACTTACATCTTGATGAGCTCAACAATACCTCATTTTTATTTCTATGCCACTTCGTTTAGCGAAAAACCAAAATCGATTTCAACACAAATCGATTTCAACACAAATTTCCAACTAAAAAAAGTAAAAACTCCCTCAATTTTCAAGCAATCTAATATAAATTTCCCTCAATTGTAGCCAACAATAAGTTGATTGTTTAACAGTCATTTAACTTGATAATTGAGTTCATCCTTATTGTGAAAACCCGCGTAAATAGCTAAAAATGGCGATTCTTACTGGTTTCTTTCTTATTTTTCGTTGATTTTCAATAAATTTTCATCTAAGTTAAGAATTGCTTTATAAATGTATCCGCCATAACATCCTTAGTAGCACACTAACAAATTGATTTTAAAAAAATCTTTAAAATAAAAGAATATTGTTTTAATTTCGAAAAAATATTTGACTTCTTAATTATATGCAACAATATTGTCCTAAACATCTTAAATTACAAAGATAGATAATATTCCCAATTAAATTTCAAAATTATTAAAAATAGTCGCAATTTTTTGATAGTGTGAGTCTTGTTAATTTTCGTTGGCTATACTTCATTTTCTCTTATTTTTACATTTAATGATTTCACCCCAAGAAAGGCAATAAAGCCACTTAGACGCAAAGTGTTACTGAACGAGAGAGAATATGAGAAAAATGTGAGACCTTTTGTTGAGGGGTCCACCCCTTTTTTACACAAAAGGACTCACCCAGTATATACATATGCTACGGCTACGTGAAGACCCGGGAGAGCAAGACCGAAGAGTCGAGTCAAGTCGAGAGTGACAGAGTAAAATGTTGTAGGTAACCGGAAGCGTTGTAGGAGTCACAGTGAGCGAGCACGTAGATTCAGTAAGAAGTCATATAGCGATACTTCAATACCAAAGACTGTATATATATTTTGCTACTAACCCGTATTCCTGGAACTACTAACCTGCTTTACTAGTTTGTATTATTACGTTAATACATTATTCATTCCTGGCGTTTGTTATTTATTGGTACCAGATTTCAAACCGGAATTCACAACACCTTTTGAAAAAGAATTGGTCATGTTTTCCTAATAAATAATATTTCAATTTATTTATTTATTTATTTTTTATGATTTCACCAAAAGCAAAGCAATGATGCCACTAAGACGCAAGGCGTTACTGAATTCGAGAGAATATGAGATAACACAAACATTATTAAGGTGAGAGAACAATAAAAGAAAATGAATTAAGAATATAGAAGATAGCGACATTACATGCGACAATAGAATTGATTGCAAAGAGAAACTTCAAGATTAATCCTTCAGAAAATATAAATAATGTAACATAAAAGATACTTAAATATCGAGGCAAGCTTTTTGTGTAGCGTTAGTCTTATCAACTTTTTCGAGATATTTAATTTTAATGATTCAGAAACAGAATTTTTTTCTTCCGGGAGACTATAGTTAATTTTAAAGATAGCAATCCTAGATTAACCATTTATAAACAATCGCAAAATTATTTAAATATTCATTCATTTTTCAAGGGTAATTTGACTTGAAGGCATTTGACAGGGTTTGGCGTACAGGACATCTTCACAAATTAAAAGGTCCTGATATTTCTGAATTTCTCATCAAGTCGCGAAATGAATGTTATATTGAATGGCCAGTCTTCTAGATCTTTTTGTATAAATGCAGGTTTTCTCCAGGGCTCTATCCTTGGACCTACGCTGTTCCTAATTTTCATCAATTTCCTTCCTAATAGCATCGGCTCTGAACTGGGTTATCTCTACTGATGATACAACTATTTACTCCTGTCTTAATAGTAATTCTGATCAGTTCAATAAGTCAGCTGATCTAAAAAGTGATCTACACGCTTCTGTTAACTGGGGCAAGGAATGTTAATTTTAACGTCTCCAAAAGAAAACTGTTTTCTATTAATCATCTGAGACACTCCTTTCTGCCTTCCACCTGCATGGCTGATGCTAACCTCCAGAAAAGTGACTCGTTGTGCCTTCTAGAGTTAACATTTTCTGCTGATATGAAAGGGAAAGATTATAACGAATCCATTGTTATATCTGCTGTTAAGAAATTTGGTTTAGTGTCGTGATAGACAATTTCTAGATTCTATCTTACATATTTATAAGTATACCATTCATCCTTTCTTTCAATATTTCTGTGATATATGGTCTGGTGTTGTTGCTATACATTTAGAGATTTAAAGGACTTAACAGCAATGTTAATAATCTTGACCTGGTATCTTGCGCCTTTTCTATAAATAATTTCATGGTATTTGTTCTGATGAAATTTCCTGTATGGTATTCATTGCAAATATTCATTAGGATTTTATTTTTAAATATTGTTATTTTTATCTCACCTCAGACAAATTGTACATATGGGAACTACTTAGGACTACATAGAGACCTAAGGTATTACGGTGACTGTTGTTAGAATGCTAAGTAAGAATGTGTTGTTTTGGTGTAAGGAATACTATGGTATATTTCTGTCAGTAATCATGACTAGGCAAGTTTAAGATAAGACAGATTGAATAACTTCTCCTATACCTCCTTTTGGCCTTGTGCCACCATATTTTCGTATTATTCAAAATGTATATTACTTTTCTCTGTGGTATTTTATCTCAAATTTAATCGCAGTACTAGATTGACAACAAGATCTCATCAATTTACAGCTGAATTGCCTAGATGGAATCGTAAGTTCTCTGTTAACAGTTTCTTCTCTCGCAATTCTCGCTGATGGAACTTTCTTTCCAAGTCAACTTTGTAATTCAAAAATTTAAATGCAATGCCAGTCCTTATCTTCAGTCTTCTTAATTCTTTTCTTTTATTGTCCTTTTTCCTTGTGTTTTTCTTTTACTCTCTTTTAAAACTCAGTAACCGCTTGCGTTTTAGTGGCGTTATTACCTTGCTTGGGATGAAAGAATTACTTAAATACTGACGTAACTTTTTGACAGTAGGAATAGTGTTAGCTTTCTTTAGATATTTTTACTGTAAATGATATAATGGATGAATTATTCCTTCCATAGGACAAAAGTTGATTGTATTGATTGCCAAAAGGGAGAAATTTATGTGCCAGTGTTTTGATTGCTATATCCCGTAAATCCATTCAGTGAAATATAAAGCTAACGCCTAAATCTATTTTGTCAATCAATGTTAAGATTAGCTTTCTTTAGAGAAAGAAAGTATGTAAGAGAGAAGAAATACAGTAGAAAGAGTTAGCGAATAGAAAGAAATAAAAAAGAAAAATTATGACATAGGAATACAAGGCTCAAGAGTCCGTCAAGATAGAGGATTAATAAAGGAGAAGTGTGATGTGACTCTAAGAGGAGAAAAATGATTGGAAGATTATTATTAGCATAGTTGGGGGTAGTTATAACAAATGACGCTTGAAATGAAGAAATTAAGGTTGTAGTGATTGGGTAAGGATCAACGAAGTCATCTGTTCCGCAAATATCGGTTCTTAGTGGAAGCTCAGCTTTACAAATGGAACAGCGGGGGTAATGTTGGTGATTCGGCTCTGCGGATGTGGCATGACGAGTCTTGGCTGTAAATGTCGCGGCTGGCGTAAGTATAGAATGTAATTCATCTGAAAATGTGTTATTGGAACATTCCCTCCAAAAAAGGTTGCTGAGAAGAACAGAATTCACCCCCTACAATATTCCGTAAACGATTTTTAACTGTAATGGTTGGAAATTGAGAAAAAGCGTAGTTCTATGACAAATATCGAATAATTAATACATGTTTTGGTCATATGCGATTCTTGTAAAGAATAACTATGGTGGAAGTCTCAAGTAATTTCTACGGCTGCAGAATCTGTCGAACATTTTTATTCCATTACATACCTGATTTACACTATTCGAATTCTTATTCTCATCTTCACTGCCATATTTACAACGTTTCGGCCGTTGTACGCTTCGGCCTTCTTCAGGTGACTGGAATTTCGAACCGAACCCCTTATTACGTCCACCGAGGTAGATTGTTTTAGTTCTACGTTCCATGCCTCTTCCGGATGTTTCAGTTATTTCCCTTTAACTCAACTCTTCAAGTTTGGTTCACCATTCTTTGGATCTAGGTACTTGATCTAAACAATGTCCTTATCCACTGATCCATGTGTCCTTGAGGACGTAAAACTAGAATAGTCTACACCGTTGGACGAAAAAGAGAAAAAACTAAAAATGTCTTAAAATAATTGTCAGACATTTGTCTATTTCATAATGTGTGACGTCATTTGTTTATATTTGGATACGCATCGAGCAGATATGAATGTGCGAGAGAAAATCATGGAGAATTGTAGTTTAAAAACAATAAAATTGACTTTGCTAATTGAAACGCTCCTCTGTGGCTCAATCGGTAAAGCACGTCAGGCTAAATGACTCTTCCGTATAGAATATGTTATATCGTGTGTAATACGATATAAGCAACCAGGTAATTCCGAGTGGAAAGATTATGCTTACACAGGAATTAGGTAAAACAAATAACAAGGTTTTTATTGTATGGAAAGTACAATGAGCAATAGTTTGTAAATATAAAAATCAGTAAAACAGGCGATGCGTCACGGAGATCGTAGTCGTCCTTCATACGCTACTAGAATAGTTCGTCACGTCTTTTATTCTCCCAGTCACGTCTCTTCTAGACTGACCAATCACAGTTGGGGTGTGTTTCACTATAACAGGTTCGATTCCTGTCGGATGACGCATAATTTCTATGAAAATTTCTCGGACCGGTAAATATCGTTAAATACTGTTTTTTTTTTATGTTTATATATTCTTTTTTTTCTTTTTTTTTTTTTTTTTTTTTTTTGTAGATACAAATATTTAAGTCAATGCTCTGTTTATAATAAACAGTATTAACAACCTTTACCGGCCTGAATGTCCAAGAAGTTGTCATAGAAAATATGGGTCCTCCGACAGGAATCGAACCTGTATCCTATACGGAAGCGTCATATAGCCTGACGTGCTTTTACCAACTGAATCACAGAGGAGCGTTCGGTTAGCAAGGTGAGTTTACTGTTTTTATAGGATACAGGTTCGATTCCTGTCGGAAGACGCATATTTTCTATGACTATTTCCCGGACATTCAGGCCGGTAAATGTCGTTAATACTGTTTATTATAAACAGAGAATTTACTTAAATATTTGTATCTATAAAAAAGAATGTATAAACATAAAAATGTCTTCAAATATCTATGAGTATACAATCTGTCCATGCTAAGACTTTGCTACCACATATGGAGCGGTGCCCCTGATATTTACCTCGAGGGCATCGATAAAATCCAAATAAGAATCAGCAATATTATTAGTCCTGATCTGGCAACTCGGCTTCAGTCGCTTAGCCACCGCCGTAAGGTTGCCTCCCTGTGTCTTTTCTATAAATACACTTATGGTAATTATTTGGTTGAGCACTTCGCTATGGTACCTAGACTTTTTTCATTTAAGCGCGGTACTAGAATGGCATTGAGATCTCATCAGCATACAGTTGATCTGTCTAGATACATCTAGATTAAATTCTATTCCCTGCAGATTCTAATGTATCCTTGGAGATCTTCAAAAAAAAACTATCAAAATCCAAGGATCTTGAAGTGGAAATCTAAAGGAAACATAGCATGTGGGGACATCAATAATTCCAGTTTTAGTTGGAACCCTCGGATTGATTGGAAAATGTTTCGGAAGACTTTTTGAAGGGATTCTTGGTAGCCCACGCCTTAAAGAAATACAAAGGACTGTAATCACAAGTACAGCTCACATTTTACGAAGGGCTTTATATATGTAAAAATATGTCTGATCTTAGTGGGTTTTTTTTCTTTACAAATATGCTTAGTTAAAATTGTCATAATGCCATTTTTTACCTTAGGTCTCTGGTAGGAATCTAGGAGAAAATATGCATACAACAGAAATCTAAGGAATAATAATAATAATAATGGTGATGATAATAATAATGATAATAATAATAATGATAATAATAATAATGATAATAATAATAATAATAATGATAATAATGATGATGATGATAATAATAATGATAATAATAATAATAATGATGATAATAATGATAATAATAATAATAATAATAATAATAATAATGATGATGATAATAATAATAAAAATAATAATAATAATGATGGTGATGATAATAGTAATATTGATAATAATAGACTTTACGGAGGGCTTTATCTATGTAATATTTTTATTTTTTTTTATTTATTATTTTTTTTATTTTTTGTCAGTGGAAAGTGTCATGATGCCATTTCTAACCTTAGGTTCCTGGCCGGGACCCGGAAAGAAATGTGTAAACGCCATAAATCAAAAATAATAATAATAATAATAATAATAATAATAATAATAATAATAATAATAATAATAATAATTAGAAGAAGAAGAAGAACAACAACAACACTTGATCCATTAAAAGTTTTTTTTAGAATTAAATCCTTTTCTGAATGTACTGAAGCTCAGTCAACTAAAGGTTTTTTATGTTTTCAGATTATAACTGTCAGGAAATATTAACATGTCTATACGTTGCCTTGGTTAATTAAGATTAGGTTCAGTAAATATTCCGTTCAGTATCACAGATTGAGTATCCCCTAAGCGCTGACACACTGTTCATCTCCGTTCATGAGATTGAATAATTGAAAGCATTCAGTATTGATGACGTGCCTGATGCATATACAGGGAGTCTCCCAAAAAATGACATAATTTAAAACGTGAATATCTGAGTAACTATCAGGAAATTAAATAGGGTTCTTGTTGACTAATAAATTATTTATTTATCAAAATTTGAACAAGATATTCACGGTGGGTGGGGGTCGAAGGTTTTATTTTATATCCGATTTCACAAATGTTTAATAGGCACATCAACTGCGATACGTCATACGTCAAGTCGGTAGTCCAGCTCCTGCCAAACACGCTGTAGCATGTCTTACGTAACATTCTCCAGTACCTCAATGATGCTCTGCTTAAGTTCCTCTACGCTTGTAGGAAGAGGGGGGGTATAGACCTGCCCTTTCAACTACAGGTGGGACAAGAAATATATAATACATACACATTGATAATTATTGTATAGCTTGATAATTAACCAAACGAACTTCATGCAATACCACACAATAGGAGTAAACAAATTTACTGATATTTTCCAAAAGTTGGAGAGTTCTTCCATATTCTTCTATGTGCGGTGTCTCTTCAAGACATTAGTAATCATCGCTCTCCACAATTTCCTGTCCTTGGTAGCTCTTAATAAGTTGTGTCTCTCCTAAACCCTCTTCTGCCATCCATTTACTCAAGCTCGATATATAGTCTATGAGCTGTTTGCTTCTGTCCCTCTTGCCTTCAATCTGTCCTGTGAGTGTCAAATTTTTCAAGCCCTCTTTCCTCATTATGTCTACTTTATTCTTTAGACGTTCAATGGTATCTAGGATTTATTGATTGCTCCTGGTATATATAGATCGCTATTTGCTCAATATATTTTCCTGTTTAAAATGTTATGAGCTTAAAACAATAAAATGGAAATATCTCTCGGAAGGAAAAGTTTAGCCACAAAATGACAAAGTATTTCAAAACTGACTTGAAGCAACTTCCTCACTTAATAGACAAATCTATTTGCGTGCTTCACATGAAGGGCTTGACCAAATAAGACTGCAAACTAAGAAACGTAGTTGTAAAGGAACTGATTCGTTACATTTTGCTCAGGAACTAATTTTGTCTAAATGCAGATGGATATTTCATTTGTATAGATTATTAAAACGACTAAATTACGCATAAATTTACTAACTTGAATTGATTTACTTCCCTTCCCACTAAAGATGCGACAGGAAATATATAAATAATTACACATTGATAATTATCATATAAAACAATACTAGTTATATTTTAAAAAATGATTTATATTTAGCCCTATATCATTTATCATGTCATCCTCTTCGTCATCTGTTTTTCTTTTTCTTTTCTTTTTTTTTTTTTTTCATCTCCTTACATTTCTTTTGGCCTTTGGTTTTTCTCCACTGTTTCTCCGTACGAGGTGAAATATCAACACCTATTCCGAAAATGAAGCTTTATATGCAAATTTTTCCTGAAGTTACCTACCGGATAATGTAAACAAAAAAAAATTAGCGTCTCTTAGCTTTTTTCAGGTTTCCTTTTTATGTTGTTTTTCGGTGGGGAACATATTTGATATCTGAAATGCTAAATATAATATTTGTTATTTTTTTCTGTGTTAATGCCTGTGATCTGTGGCTAAAATATACTCATACTGTCTGTCTGTCTCTCTCTCTCTCTCTCTCTCTCTCTCTCTCTCTCTCTTGTTCTTGTAACAGCATTCACCCGAGGTGGGTTGAGCCGGCTCCAATATTGGAGTTTCATGGGAATTTGGAATTCCCAAGAGGTCCCCAACCCGCATGTATAGCACATGAGATTTGATCATAGTGGTGAAGGTTTCGTGCAGGACCATCCACACTTTTGGAAGAGCCGATTACAGAGACCTACATGCCACGAGGTCCCCAAACGACCCTCCGCAGGTTTTAAATTCAGAGTTTTCCTTCTCCTAGACTAGTTGCCATCCAAGGCTATAGAACCCAGTCTGTCCTGCTATTTACCCATACCCACAATAGCAAGCGAGGAAAGAGAAAAATAAAGAAAAGATTTTCAGTAATGTTTAGCTGGAGGGAGAAGAGGATTCACACCTTTCCCAAGGGTATTAGTACGTAAGTGAATGTAATGGACTCGACTGGAATTCGAACTCGGCTCTCCGATTACCTCAATCCAAGCCGCTATCCATTACTTCACCGTGCCTCCTCTAAAGTATATATTCTCTTTTTACAGTCGAGATTTGTTGGGATTTCATTTTACAAGGTTAAAACTATTTGTTGCCGTTCTTACAGAGTATTTATTCTGCAGTTGCGCTAAACTAACTTTTTCTTAAAATAAAATCTACAGAAAAATTCATACTCCATTTAGAATAATTGTTAGGCAAGGTTATGTGACCCGAACTCTTATGGGAATATATTCATTCTTTAAATTGAGATATCAGCTGTTTAATTTTGATTGAAAGAACGTACATATCCGCTAAAGTAATGAAATCTTGCTTTCAAAATAGAATCAGGTTGAACTGTGAGAAATCACAGAGCGAATCAAATTAGCGGCTAAGTATAAAAATAGTGAATAACATATTTTATCCTTTCTTGTCGTATTTATTGCTGCGTATAAATAGCAAGCGAGGAAAGAGAAAAATAAAGAAAAGATTTTGAGTAATGTTTAATATCCGTTTGTGCGGAGAAATATTTCGATTTTGTGAGATTTATACTTCCAGTCAAATGGAAGATCCAAACAAACTATGAACTTTATCGCTGTTGAAAAATCGCCTTATCAAAGACAACACTTTGAAGTGCAGTACTTGACTGGTCACTATATCGTTATGTTTTTATGATCGCTTATGGCGTCAGAACTGACAAGGTCCCTACTTTACAATTTCTGCACCAAAAGACTTTCTTTCTCAAATTTACAGACACATCACATTGAAACATTGGTTCCCGTACTAATACCGTTGTTAAGCAACGTCGAGTCTGGTCAGTATCTAAATGGGTGACCTCTTAGGAACACCAGGCTGTGTAAGCTTGGTTGCTGTAATGGCTCATCTCTCGGCATTGTAAATCGAGGTGCGGAGTTCCATTTCCGTTCGGGATCGTTATATTCAATTACGCGTTAATATTTATGACGTAACTTTTTTCCGCCACACAGATGTGGGTTAATTAATAAGATAAAACCATTGTTGTCCCCAGAAAAAAAAAAGAATTCTTACAATATAAAAATATTTTCTGGGATTAAATAAACAGCAAAGGCTTGATAAACTGTAAAAAATGAATCATCAAACAAATCTCTCTTTCTCTATCTACACTGTTTCTACCTATCTACTTATCTAGCAAAAACAAAGATGTTTACATCTAAAAAAATTTTGTTTTTTTACTGTAAAAAAATACATATTCTGTGTTAAAATAAAACATCGAGCTCTCTGTGGATCAGTTTTAATAATTACTAGGATCCACGCGGATTATAGACTAATGAATCGATTGCCTGTACTATATATATATATATATATATATATATATATATATATATATATATATTACATGAATCATTTATACAAAAAACAGGTATAGAAGTTAATGATATAAATGGCGAGAATACATCATCGCAAATAAATTTAATAAAGTACATTAACCCCGAACCTGTAGATGAATGTTATGATCCCTGTTTATAAATTCCAGTTGCATAAGGTCTTTTTTAGTTTTTTACAAGCTTTCATCTGTTCCTACAGACATCATCAGGTATGGAAATAGATTTGTTTTTGTATTTTACTTCTTGGTAATAACAGGACAACGAAAAAATAAATGTAATCCGAAAAATGTTTTTAGAAATGTGTTATTGTTTATTGTACGAAATTTTTTTGGAGCGTGCGGTCGCAACGCTGAGGTTGAATTTTTAAATTTTAAGATTGTGCGTTTTTGTACTAATATGGTAATACGAGAATTCTTTTGTACTGGTAGGTTTTTCAGTCAATGTGGCATGAACTAAATTGTTCAATAAATACAGGAATGTCACAGTTATTATCCGAAAGTTGCACGGCGGATCAGTTATTTTAATGTGTAAATGTAAATATGTTTTTTTATGAATGATTCATGTAATGTATGAACAGGTTCGGGGTTAATGTACTTTATTAAATTTGTTTGCGCAGATGTATTCTCGCCATTTAAATCATTATCTTCTATATCTGTTTTTTGTATGAATAATTCATGTAATGTAAATTGAACTGCACCACATACTAGATATATATATATATATATATATGTGTGTGTGTGTGTGTAAAAGGAAGTGGTTATAGTAGTTCCAACGAGAGAAAAGTGTGTATATTAAAAAGAGAGAAACTGCATACATTTTTGTTTGTAATGTGGATTTTTTTTTAAAATTCGCTTCAACAAAGACGTTTGGATCACTAACGCAAAAAGAAAATGTCTCATAATCAGAATATTTAATATCGAAAAACATAAAGAAAGAAATGCATTATTTTTAATAATATGTGGAAATCTCCACCCTTTGCCTGATAACCCTTGCGAGGCCGGAAAGATGTGTAGCAAAATTATGGAAAATAAAACAATATTTTTTTTAAATCCACATTACAACCAAAAACGTTTACGGTTTCTCTCTTTTTTTTAATATATACTTGTCGAAAATCATTTATCCAAGATTCTCAACCCGGACGAATCGGGATCAGAAGTGCTTCGGTTTTCGCAGTTTGCGGATTTGGGAATACATGCTATCTAATTTGTATATAACCTTTATAAAATGGTTCCAGCTTGAGTATGGAACCCAAACATAGACATCATATCCTTTACATTTCGTAACACAGCTTATACATATACCCTGAAGTTAGTTTTTATATAAATAACATATAGCCTACAAGTAGATTTATATAAAATTTAATAAGTTTTGTGTACATACAGATATAGATAATGACGTTAATCATGTAATGTTGACACGGATTTTTAGGGGATCAAATTAAGATCTTACGAAAAATAATGTTTTAAATTTTCTGTGCGTGAACAAAATAGCATTATCACTACTTACAAAAAAATATAAAGGGAGTACCAAACGCTATTTCTGCATCAGGTATGAGAATAGTGATAGGATCGGGTTACATCATCGATGATATCACCGTGAGTTTGATAAGGAAAAATTGGTAAGCTATCAGTGTCTACCAACGTTATCGTGTCTTAATTAAAATGTTAAAATACATCCAGATAGAGCATTTCTATAAAAACAAAAAATGGATTCTGATTACAATTGAATGGAAAGAAAACTGAAAAAATAACGTTTTATTTGTAACCCTGCAACGCTATAATCAGGCTACGAGTAGCCATTTTGGTTTCCTGAAAATTTTCCATTTGTGGCAAGTCATGTGACCACCATAAAAAATTTTGGCAACTGATAAACTTTCAGATTTTGTAATTTTGTATAAAGTATACCCAACTTATATATATACATTATATATATATATATATATATATATATATATATATATATATATATATATATATATATATATATATATATATATATATATATATATATATGAAGAAATATAGTCCTAAGGTGTGCTATATTTATGGAATAAAGTGCTCTATATCAGACACAGACCGTGTATAAATATAAAAGTGGACATAGAAGTCAAAACTTACAGGCGACAGTCTGTTTCATGCTAGACACAATCCTGGCCTGACGAATGCGCCTAGCATAAAACAGACTGCCACCTCTAAGTGTTGACGTCTATGTTGACTTTTATATATATATATATATATATATATATATATATTATTAATACACAATAAATTGAAAATCACCAATATATATATATATATATATATATATATATATATATATATATATATATATATGTATTAATTATATACATAATTAAAATTATATATATAATTTTTTATTAATTATATATATATATATATAAATATAAAAGTGAACATAGAAGTCAACACTTAGAGGCAACAGTCTGTTTCATGCTAGATGCAATCGTCAGGTCTTTATATATATATATATATATATATAAATATATATATATATATATATATATATATATATATATATATATATATATATATATATATATATATATAATGCACAGTAAGTTCTAAATCACCATTTTTGTAGATTAGTTTTAATATTTTATATTACTTGGATCCCCTTGGATTATATACCAACGAATGTTTTACCTTTACTATATATATATATATATATATATGTGTGTGTGCGTGTGTGTGAAAATGGATACAATACTTCTTTCATAAATGTTTCAATAAAGACGACTGATAAATTGCTGCGATTAAGGATTTTATTCAATTTTTCTTGCATTCATCAAAGTGTTTTCTTTTTGGGACATAAAATATGCAAAATCTGTCGGAATGCACTATATATCCAAGCGCTTTCGGCTATTCTATTAAGCATTATCAAGGTTTTTCTCATTTCAACTAAATATACATATTTTTATATATGCGTATCTGTAGTGATGGAAATATTTTTCCAAACATGGTCAGCATATTGTGACCGTGTTCATAATTGATATTATTGAAGGTTAACTTTTCATTTTTCATTATTAATGCTTCCATTATTTTTATCCCTTTTTACACGTGGTTGAGGCTGTTCTAGTCGTTTTTCTGCCATTATGTGTGCATGTGTGCGTGTCTGTGTGTGTGCGTGTCTGTGTGCGTGTGTGTAGCTTACTTCTCACAGGCAAAACATGTATAGCTAAGATTATAAAAATTTAATTCCATTGGGTTTTTTTTTACACTGGCTCATGTAAAAGAGGTACTATTCCTAAATATCAACGAGAAAAGGTATGCAAGCCAAGAACATAAATTTACAGATTCCCTGCTGTGTATACACTGGCACATGTGGGGTACTATTAAAAGGGTACCTGCTAAACGTACACGACACATCAACGCAGCGTCTTAATTTCATTGCTGTTTATACACTGGCTCAAACAGGGTAATATTCAATAAGTGTATTACTTACAAAATGTAGTTCACATAAAATGTAATGCTTGTACAGGCAAAAATATATTATTTGGAAGCAAGAGAATTCCAAATGAGGTATGGCTTTGAAAAGGTGGCTTTTCTATAATCACTAATGAGAAAACATGACGAAATTCTATAAACCTGCACATTCAGGAAAGGTGACTTATTTTTCTCTCCCACCTCCATATCTGCTCGGCCGTATCAGATTGCGTTTCTAGACCGAAGGTAGCCAAGTCATCCAACCTTTGCTGCTGTTTATCATCGCGTTGCTGAAGCAAGTTCCACGGCACCACAAACCATGGTAATAAGTATTTTGGCATTGTTTCTTGGATTAGACATTTAACTGCGTTTGCTGTAAACATTACACTTATTAACTCAAAAACGAAGTATTTGCTGGTCATATGTTCTTATCGAATTTTGTGTTTGTTTAGTGTGAGTCTGTGAAAGTATTTTTGATACACCATATATATATATATATATATATATATATATATATATTAAACCCAAAAAGTGCTCAACCGGACCAGACAACCAATTCACGTTAGAATATATATATATATATATATATATATATATATATATATATATATATATGCTCTAACGTGAATTTGGTTGTCTGGTCCGGTTGATCACTTTTTTGGCTTAATATTTTAGCTCCTGTACTATGATACCGGTTTCTCTTGCTATTGAGGGCTTTTTGCTATACTGGCAAGCCTTTCCATGTTTTTGTTTTTTGTTGTTGTTGTTTTTGGTCAGTCATTGCCTACCTTATTATTGAATTAATATTCAAATGCTCTGTCATTTTATGGCATGTAGCACTTTTATGCCAGAAGACTAATTTTAGGCAGAGTCTTTATAGAGCTGCTTATTCAAACCTTGGAATGACACACACAATACACACACACATATACATACATATATATATATATATATATATATATATATATATATATATATATATATATATTGAATAAAAATAGACCACTTTAAGGTTCCATGTAAAGTGGTCTGTTCCATTAAAGTGTTCTGTTTTTATTTAAATTATTTGCTCTGGATTTACATTGAGCTCTCTGGATTTTATCCTCCCTGGGTTTACCCATACGGATTACCTAATTTTTCATAAACTAAATCGTTAGTTTGCAATCAAAAGTTTGAAAATGAGAAACTGCATCTGTACGCACACACACACACAGACACACACACAGACACACACACACATATATAATTATATATACATATAGGGGTTTCAAATTTCAGATATAACTAAAATATCTCTTTAAAAAAAACAATAAGAATAAGTTTTCATTTTGTATTTATTCATATATATATATATATATATATATATATATATATGAATGTGTGTGTGTGTATGCTCTCTCATGGCAGACCTACTGATAACGCTTCAAAACTTGGCACAGTTCGCACTGCTTGACACTCACGTTAACTTGTTGAACTTTACTCGAGTTTTGCTAATTAAACATTCAAAGAGTGGCTGATTCTTTTTCGGCATCCGATAAAACGGAAATTCACGTCAATAGTAATAGACTCACCATTTTTGTCTTTGAAATATACGAATATATGTCATTGTTCTTTGCATATTTAATTAACAGCGTAAAACATGCTGATCTATCTATCTGTCTATTTGCATATAGACAGTATCATGTATAAACTCACACACACGCACACACACACACGCACGCACACACACATATATATATATATATATATATATATATATATATATATATATATATAATATTTTCACGATTAAAAAAAAAATGTCAGAAACTTATAATTTCTGCCCGAAACTCTCTAATGGGTAATTTATTATTATTGCTGTTGTTGTTGTTGTTGTTGTTGTTATTATTATTATTATTATTATTATTGTTGTTGTTGTTGCTGTTGTTGTTATATACATGTGCTTATTAATATATAGGCGGTTAGATTTTCATGGAGTCGTTTTATATCTATCTATCTGTATATATATAGATAGATAGATATAGATATATATATAGTTTTAAAAATAGGGGGTCAGATAGAATACGCGAGCTTGGTTTCGACGTCACGGTTTCCTCGGGCTAATTCTGTGAGCTGATCATCCAAACCTTTATTAAAACACACACACACTTACACACACACACACTTACATACACACACACACACGCACACACACAAAGAACGCTACATTATTATTTTTCAAAAATGAAGAAATAAACAAACGCACGACGGTCAAACGCATAAAATTGAGTGTAATAGAGAGGGGTGGGAGGAGGATAAAGAAGAAAAAGAAGGATGAAAAGAACAAGAGAGAAGTGTATGGTAAATGTATAAAGAAGTAGAAAAGAAAAGCAAGTGTAACGTAATTTAAGGAAGGGTGTCTTCAATGGGAAGAATGGCGTGGGGAAACAAACGAATTACAAATATATAACGGTGGGATTTTAATTTTTCCTTTTTTTTATCCGGCCTCATATTCACTTAATAAATTTTTTTTAATATGATGGAAAGGACTTAAGATTTCAGATCTCTGCTTCAAAAGGTTTTGGGGATCTGGAAATGTCATAATTACTAATTTCTCATGTTGACAAAGGTATCAAATGCGGATATGATTACTATATGATTTTACCTTTTTTTAAATTTTCCACCTTTCTCAACATGTGAAATTAGCGATTATGATATTTCCATAAATGATGTGCTTAAAGGCATGGGAATATTATACTACGGAGGGGTCCTTTAGCGGCTTGAGGGTGCAGTAAGTAAAATTATTCTATAGAGGGTGCTAAGAGTCTTGAAACGGCGTTAAGACAAATTATATTAAAGAGTCTTTTTAGATGCTTGATTGAAGCTATGTACAAAATTATATTCAGGGGCTTACTGGATTAAGTGAGGTTTTTGTGTAAACTGTATTAGAGGACGTCGAATAGAGTTTTGATAAATTATACATTATATCTTCTTTTTCCTTCAAAACTGTTCTTTTATTGTCCTCTCTCCTTAACCTTTTGAACTCTGCGTTCCTGAACTATTTGAACTCTTCTGACTGAGCTCCTGAGTCAAAATTCGCAAATAATTGGTATGTAATGTTTCACGGTAGATATAAAAATAGTTACAAATGCTTATCCACCGTTCAACCGGTGGCTTGTCATTACGTCATTTTTCTCTACCCCTGTTCAACCGGTGGCTGGACGTTATGTCCTTTCCATGGACACCACTCTAAATTATTAACCCTTTGAGCCCTACGTTCCTAAACAATTTTAACCCTTCTGCCTGAGCTCCTGGGTCAAAATTCGCAAATAATCGGTTTGTATTGTAGATATAACAATAGTTAGAAGTTGGTACCCACCGTTCAGCTGGTGGCTGGGCATTACGTCATTTTTCTCTACCACCATTCAACCGGTGGCTGGGCATTACGTAATTTCTACCATACCACCGTTCAATCGGTCGCTGAGCATTACGTCATTTTTCTCTACCACCGTTCAACCGGTCGCTGGGCATTACGCCATTTTTCTCTGCCACCATTCAACCGGTGGCTGGGCATTGTCACTTTTCTCTACCACCGTTCAACCGGTGGCCGGGGGTTTAAGTCATTTTTCTCTCCCATCTGTTCAACCGGTGGTTGGGCATTACGTCATTTTTCTCTACCACCGTTCAACTGGTGGCTGGATATTACGTCATTTTCTCTATCACCGGTTTAGCGGTGGTCAGGGATCAAAGAGTTAATAATACTTTTCCTCAGATTCTTTCTAACTCGTTAACCGCTACCTTCCTACGCTTTCCTGTTTATCACGAGACGTAGCCGACAGATGGTCAAAACAGTCCTGAGACTTTGCTGCAAGATTCAGAAACGTTTGTTTTTTTTTGTTTTTTATATTTAATTTCTCTTGCGATAAACGTAATTATTTCTGGGACTGTAGATTCAAAATGAAAACGAAATGCTGAAATTGAAGCCGGATTAGGATTTTAAACTTGATCGTCTTCATTCGCTGGGTTTAATGAAACCGGAGACAGAACAACACTCCATTACTTATGACGAGTCGTTAAAATTACCAGGAGATGAGCAGTTATCTTGCTTCTGTATATAAACTCTTTCCTCTAAAATAGTTTCATTTCTGTATTAAAATTTGGTATTTATTATAAGACTAGCAGCATGACCCGGCGTTGCCCGTGCTTGATTAAAATATACGACTCATACAGCAATCGCTATCACTTGACTTAAAATATTTTAACCCTTCCTTGCCTTTAAAGGAGTGCCCATTGCCGTGCTGATGTTGCTACATGCCTTTCTTCTTGCCTATCTTGGAGTAAAGTGCCCTACAGATTTAAATTTTTCCCACTTGTGACGAATGCAACTATCGATATTTTTGCATGCTAGCATGCTAGTTAACATTCGTGTCAGTCTGCTGTTAGCTCTCACGCTGGCCAGTAGAATCTTCCTGCCTATTCGTGGAAGCCAGCTATAGGCTCTCACTCTGGTCAGTAGAAAATGGCCGCAAGCTACATGAAAACTGCCGAGAAGCATGAAAAAATCGATTATTTCTACTATCGATGGGAGTTGGGAAATACAAAGTTCGTCTTGGCCTTAACTTGGAGCATGTACATGTAAATTTTGGTGCAAATTCGTCGGAAATTGAGGCCGTGCATTCGTTACACACACACATACCGCTTTTTATAGATAGAGATAACATTTATGATCTGTCTGGGAAAAAATGTAATTACACTATTTACCTTATTCGGACTATTGTCCTCATCTTTGTCGCCATATTTATTACAATCTTTCGGACGTTGTACGCTCCGGCCTTCTTCAAGTGGTTGGAATGTCGAACTGAACCCTTTATTTTGCTCACTGGGATAGACTGTTCTAGTTCCACGTGCCATGTTTAATGTATGTCAGTTATCAGTTATCTCCTGTTAATGTCCCTCTAAAAGTTCTCCACCGGGTATTGAATCCCCCTCTTTGGATCCTGTCACTGGATCTAAGTAACGCCTTTATCCACTGTGCCATGTGTCCTTGAGGAAGAAGACCGGAGTGTACAACGGCCGAAACGTTGTAATAAATATGGCGATAAAGATGAGGACAATAGTCCTAATAATGTAAATAGTGTACATAATACTTCATCTCAGAAATATAGACGGATACTGAAGGGCCGAAACGTAATAAATATGGTGACAAAGATGAGGACAATATTTCCAATAATGTAAATAGTGTACATAATACCTCATTTAAGGAATATAGACAGATACTGAAAGGCCGAAACGTTGTAATAAATATGGCGACAAAGATGAGGACAATAGTCCGAATAATGTAAATAGTGTACATAATACCTCATCTCAGAAATATAGATAGATACAAAATATAATTACTTTGTAAGCAGACAAATAAAGATTTTATAGCTAAATACAAAATATATGGATTTTTTAGATTACAAAAATACTTGAATAAAAAAAGTTATTTTTTTTCAGACTTATTTAATATTTTCTTTAAATCTTCCCAGAGCAATCAGTATATTACTGATTATTATTATTATTTAACGTATAACAATCCAAGCTTGGGGTGTCCTCGTCTTACCGAAGGTCTGGAAATTTATCCAAGAATAGAAAGCCCAGTGAAAAGAAACTGGATTCGAACTAGCTTCTCCAAAATTCATTTTAAGATTTAAAATTTAGTTTTTTATATTTGAAATACGCTTTTATTTTTGAAGTACACATTTATGTTTGAAGTACGCTTCAATCTGCATCATAAAGGAACAAATGGGCGTAAAACAAAGGATTCCTAAGACCATCCAAACATTAGTGGCTGCTTGTCAGGAAAACTAAAATAAAATAAAATGAGTCTATCATCTTCGCGAAGGATAACAAGAAAAGATAAGAGAAGCTCATCACTTTAAAAGGATACACTAGCCACTAGTAATTCAAGGTGCCACTAATTTGGCCCTTATGAAAATGCTTGTTAACTTATTTCGGTTTCATTTTTAAAATTCAAAATATTTTGTTGGTTTCCATCGGAGAAAAATTTAACGCAATATTGCGTTTTCTTTTCCATGTAACACTTTAATTATATTCTCTAAATTTCCTTCCATAGTGTAAATTTTGTCTATCACAGTATATCTATATACACCCAAAACACACACACACACACACACACATATTTATATAAATATTGGGAAAGAATTTATGACAAAATGGAAAAAAGTTTTTGTGTCACGCTTTTCCTCATTTAGGAATTCATGGCACAGAAAGAAAGAAAGAAAGAAAGAAAGAAAGAAAGAAAGAGTCATAAGGAAAAGAAAAGAATGTAAAGAAAGTGATATGAAGAGTAGGAAGGTAAGAAAGAAAAAAGAAATCTATAAGAAAAGAAAGAAAGAAAAAGAAAGAAAGAAATGCCATAAGTAGTAGGAAAGAAAGAAAAAAAGAAGCGTATATGAAAGAAAGAAACAAACAAATGTCCTAAAGAGAAAGAAAGAAAGAAAGAAAGAAAGAAAGAAAGAAAGAAAGAAAGAACGAAAGAAAGAAAGAAAAGAAAACTATATAACGAGTAGGAAAGAAAAAAAAGAAACTTATATGAAATGAACCAAAGAAAGAAAGAAAGCTATATAAAGAGTAGGAAAGAAAAAAGAAAAGAAACCTATATGAAGATAAAGAAAGAAACAAAGAAAAAAAGAAAGAAAGAAAGAAAGAAAGAAAGAAAGAAAGAGATGAAAAAAAGATAACGTCCTGTCCTTATTTCGCACAATTCAGCTTTCGTTCGCTCTGTTTCCACAAAATCAAAGTCTGTATTAACCGCCCTAAGGATTTAACTCACAATTACGATTTCACCAAATTCACGAAGCAAAACCACAAACTATTCTCCCGTGGGACAAGACAATATATATCTAGACATCTTCAGCTAATCAATAATGATCCATCACCGTAGATTGCATAAAGGGTTAAATTAAAAAAAAAAAAAATGGAAACGGAGATTACCCTGATCGAGAAGTTTCTGAATGACAATTGTGATAATATCAACAAAGACGAGGACAATGATCTGAGTGTAAACAGTTCAAATAATTTGATTGTCTATACCGCTTCTTTTTTCTTTTTTTTAATAGGAAAAAACATTTTAGGACTGGTTGCAATGCATTCGTGACACATTGTTCAATCAAAATTTTGTTACGAGTTCATTCCTGGCAGAAATATTGGTTTTACCTGATCAGAAATTTGCTTGTCAAATATTGATTGATCCGTTTTAATGGCATATCGATTATGTCGATTATTTCATGCTGAAAATTTATAGTATATGTCTTCTAAACTATCATTTAGGTCATTCGTTCCATAACTCTGCAATTATATCTTTTGAGCGGAGTTATTTACGGTTATAATTTATGGTGTAGACCAACCCCTTCAAGCTTACTGTCGTAGAGGAGTAGAGTCACTAAAATCATTTAGTACATGTTTTACAGTATATACCCTCTGGCATACTGTGAATACAGGAGTTTGTTCATTTTTTTGTTAATTATATTTCGTGCTAGAGCAGAGTCAAAATTTGGTTTCTAATTGAAGATATAATGGCTCACTGTCAGAGCTAAGATCAACAATGGCGAATTCTAGATAAATGATTCATTATTAATCGAGTGCTGAGTTCATTCAAATCAATTTTGCTATGATTCAGTCCTCTGGCTTCATTGTTGCGCCATATCCCTGCGGGTGATGATGGGCATTAATGGTTTAAGAGGACTTCGTAGAATCGTTCATTAAGCCAAGAGCAGATTACATTTTCCCATCACCACTTTAATCTTGGCCAGGAAGCCACATTTGAAGAATGACTTTGAGAAGCTGAGCACTCGACAATGTCAAACGCTACAGGCTTATATCAAAGGACAACAGCTAAATAGAATATCTATTGAAATGTTTTGTTTTAATTGTCATCGCCCCGAGATAGGAAAGTTGGCGATCTTGATTATCCATAAATTCATTATTTTTTTTTTATCTGTAAATTGCCATGGCTTCATTGGCAACAGAGTGAAGTAGCTTCCACCCTGCTGCAATCTCCACATTGTTATATTCGTTTTTTTTTTCTTTCTATTGGACTGATTACTGTCTATATCTCTGAGATGAGGTATTACGATTACTTGCATTATTTACATTATTCGAACCGTTATCCTCATCTTCATTGCCATATTCAAAACGTTTCAGCCGTTGTACGCTCCGGCATTCTTCAGGTTATTAGAATTTCGAACCCTTTATTTCTTCTACCATGGTAGATTGCTCAATATGAGCACTGGTAAAAGAAATGTTTGCTGTGAAATTAAGTTTATAAATCCCAAAAATTCAAACAAGGATGTTCTTAAAGACACAGAACCAAGTGGATAAAGACGCGTTGGTTAGATCCAGTGACTAGACCCATGAGTTATAAATTCAATACCAGGCAACACTTGGAGATTTGACTTAAAAAGAAATAACTGAGGCATCTGGAAGAGGCCTGGCAACTGGATCTAGACCAATCAACCCAGGTGGAGTTGAAATTCCAGTCACCTAAAGAAAGTTGGGACGTACAATGGCTGAAACGTTGTGAATATGGTAATGAAGATTATGTAAATAATGCAAGTAGACTGATCATCCAAGTTTACAGACCATTTTTAACCTGTTATTTAAACCATATTTAGGGTACATAAGTTATCCCTATCTAAACTGTAAGTGCTGCTGATATGACTAAAGCTGTTCCTTTTTTTTTACCCAGTACGATTTATGAAGAAATAGTATGTTGAAGTTTTCAAAATGACAGAGAACAGAAATTATCCATTCATTTTCAACATCTTAACTTGAGTATTTTTTCAGTTATTTTTATTTTATTTATTTTTTTTTTTTTTTTTTTTTGCGAATTTAAAAAAAATTAGAACAGACATTGATATAAATTTATGAGGTCAGAAAAGGAGTATATTGAAGCGGACTAAGGCGTTATTAAATTAAGCTAAGTTATTTCTTTTTAAATGTTAAATAACAAACAATTTCCAAGCGGGCCTTGAAGATGTCCGCTTCCTTCAGTTATTAGGTTGGTGCAAAAATAATGACGTAATGATGTCGTTTTTTGACGTTAAAAATACGTCAAAAAACGACATTATTACGTCATTATTTTTGCACCAACCTAATAGAAATATGCTCCACCCAATAATCTTTAGAAATCACTTCGAACACTTTTCTTATTAATATTTGGGAAGGATATTAGGATAACCCATAAGCTATACTGACAGCAAACTGCCTGCATATAGATAGAAAATGAATTCAGTAAATATACAACAATAGAAAGTTGTGTAAGGCAAGGATGTAGCTTCTCACCGGACTTATTCAACATTGAGATGATTCTGATAGAATTAAATGTTCAGCCAGGAGTTATTATTGGCGGCCACAGTCCTAACAACATTAGCTGTGCAGATGACTCAGTGTTGATTGACACTTACAGAAGCAGGGCGAGAGGAAAGAAGTAAACATCAATAGCAAGAAGGCAGGATGCATGTTTGTTTGCAAAAGTGTCAGGCCAGCATACAAATTGCAAATAAGAGATACCAAAATCTAACAAGTACAGCAATTTAAATATCAGGGATGTGTTTTAACAGAGGACGGAAAATGGGACACTGAAGTGCGAAGGTGCATTGGGATGGTGAAAGATGCCTTCCAAAAGCTAAGTAAAGTATGAAGAAGTAGAAACATTTCGTTAGAAACAAATATAATGCTACTGGAGAAGAAAAAGAAGAAGCAGTAGTAGTAGTAGTAGGAGGAGGAGGAGGAGGAAAAAGAAGAAAAGAGGAAGAAAAAGCACTAGTAGTAGTAGAAGAAGAAAAAGAGGAAGAAGAAGCAGAAGTAATAGTAGTAGTAGGAGAAGAAGAAAAGAAGAAGCAGAATTAGTAGAATAGGAAAGAGAAGGAGAAGCGGAAGAAGAAGCAGTAGCAGTAGAACATGAAAAAGAAGAAGAAGCAGAAGTAGTAGTAGCAGAAGAAGAATAGGAGAAAGAAAAAGAAAAGTAGTAATAAGAGGAGAAAAAAGGAAGAAGCAGAATTAGTAGAAAAAAAAGAAAAAGTGGAAGAAGAAGCAGAAGTAGCAGTAGTAGTAGAAAAAGAAAAAGAAGTATTAGTAGTAGAAAAAGAAGAAGTGGCAGAAGTAGTAGAAGAAAAAGGAGAAGCAAAAGTAATAGTAGTAGAAGAAGATAAGAAAAGTAGTAGTAGTAGAAGAAGTAGCAGAAGTAGTAGCAGAAAAAAGAGGAAGGAGAAGTAGTAGTAGTAGAAGAAGAAAAAGAGGAAGTAAAGGAAATAGTACTAGTAGTAGTAAAAGAAGAAAAAAGGAAGAAGAAGCAGAAGTTGTAGGAGGAGGAGAAGAAAAAGAAGCAGAATTAGTAGAAGAAAAAGAGAAAGGCGAAGCAGAGGTAGCAGTAGTAGCAGAAGAAAATGCAAAAGAAGAAGAAAAAGAGGAAGAAGCAGACGTAATATTAGTAGAAGAGGAAGAAAAAGAAGAAACACAAGTAGTAGGAGAAGAAGAAAAAGAAGAACAAGAAGCATTGAAACGGATTAAGGCGTTATTAGATTAAACTAAGTTATTTCTTTTTAAATATTGACACCTTCAGAAGGAGGGCGAGAGGATAGAACTAAACATCACTTGCAAGAAAGCAGGATGCACGATTGTTTGCAAAAGTGGCAGACCAACATGCCAATGGCAAATAGGAGATACCAAAATCTAACAAGCACAGATATTTCAACATCATGGAAGTGTTTTAACAGAGGACGGAAAGTGGGATACTGAAGTGCGAAGGTGCTTTGGGATGGCCAAAGATGCTTTCAAAAGCTAAGTAAAGTATGAAGAAGCAGAAACATTTCGTTATAAACAAAGAAAAGGCTACTGGAGAAGAAAAAGAGTGACAGTAGTAGTAGTAGAAGAAGAAAAAGAGGAAGAAGAAACAGAAATAGTAGTAGTAGTAGAAAAAAGAGTGGGACACTGAAGTGCGAAGGTGCATTGGGATGGCCAAAGATGCTTTCAAAAAGCTAAGTAGAGTATGAAGGAACAGAAACATTTCGTTAGAAACCAAGAAAAGACTACTGAACGGTTATGTAATATAATTCTGCCTAAATGGCAGTAAATATTGTACAATCTCCTCAAACGTGATTGAATAGACTTGAAACAATAAAAATGTGGTTCTACAGAAGGATGCTGAGAATACCATCAACTAATCAAAGACGAAGTTTTAGAGAAAAATGAAACAAAAAGGACACATACTTAACATCAGGAAAAGACGGCTAAAATTTCTAGGGCACATAATGAGGAAGGACGGTTTGGAAAATTTGATACTGAAAGGACATATTAAAGGGAAGAGGAAAACAATGCATAACCTTCCTAGCGTTCTTGAGTAGCCGAACAAGGTTTAGGAGAGATAAGAAAAAGGCAAAATTTATTAAGAGCTACAAAGGACAGGGAATTGTGGAAAGCCATGATCGCCAACGTCCTGAATGGACACGGTACATAGAAGAAGAAAAAGAAGAAAAGAGGAGGAAGAAGAAGAAGTAGTAGTAGTAGTAGAAGAAGAAGAAGAAGAAGAAGAAGAAGAAGAAGAAGAAGAAGAAGAAGAAGAAGAAGAATTTATTGATGACCATCTCGCTTAACCAAATTCCTCATCACGAAAATTCGGCAACAATTTTTTGTATATTTTCTAAAAAGGAATACCACCCGCTCTTTGAGACAGAAACATACTCTGTTCCAGAATCTTTTATAATATGCAATATACCTTCGGGACAACTTCTTGTCCTTTGCAACGTTTGATCTCTTCTCATCCTTCCTATCCCTGCTCTGATCTCCATTAACATGAACTCATTAGATAAGTTATTCGTTTTTCCCTTTGCCTCTCTTTCCTTCAATATATCCTCTGAGTGTTAAATTCTCTAAGCCGTCCTTTCTCATCATATTCAACTCTCTCTTTCTAATTCTAAATATAAGTATTTCATTTATATTTTCCTTAAAAATTCTTTGTTGCTCCCTTGTTCTATCTATGGTATTGTAAGCATTCTTCAATAAAACCACATCTCTGTCGTAAAAGTATCTTCATCTGTCAAAATTATTCAGCATTTACTGCCATGTAGGAGGTTTGATGCAATTGTTTCTCTGCATTCGTTTCTCTGTTCTAACGAATTTCCTTTTTGTTTCCTAATACTTCGTTTCTGAAAGGCATCGTTCGCTATTTTCATAAAAATGTCCGTGACCTAGTACGATAATATCCAGAGACTTAATTACTGTAATGATTTGATACAGTTGTATTCAGTTCGAGGCTGTAACCGTTTGTTGCTTGTCTTGCCGATGTCTAAATTTTCTGTGGAACTACTTAAAAAGACTGGCCCACTCGTAAAAAAATGCGGAAAACATTTTCGGACAAACACTTTTGTAAATTAGCATTCTTAGATCTTTGTCAATTCATGACATTTCTCAGAATAAAAAAAAATATTGATTTTATATCAATTTAGAAGGTGCGGCGTGTTCGTAATATCGATACAGCCTCAGATCGCTCACAGACATTTAAAAGAGTTATTGAACCTAACTGTTATTTACGAATCTGAAGTTTTGAAACTGTGCTTATCTGCATATTTTTTTTTTATTTTCTGAATATTTTTTTTAAAAGAATAAACGGATAAAAAACTTTTATTAATTAATGTAAATTTTGTTATTTGTTTTTAACAGATAATTTTGAACCTTCGGGCCCGCAAAAACTTGGTGGGAAAATTATGTTTTTCCCTTGTTTTAACTACCTTCACTCCTCAGTAACATTTATTGTTTTAATAAGCGATGATTAGAATAGTAATAACGCCTAAATATATGAAAGTGAATTTATATATTTTCTTTGTTCTTAAAGAATTGACAACAAAAATAATAAACACTATTATTTACACTATTTATTAGAGTGGTTGACAAAACTAATTGCCAAACGATTCAAACTTTATAAAATGGTCAACAACAAGGTTTTCCTTATAATTTGGTAAAGCATAAATATTTCATTGCATTAGTTTTAATACACTTCATATAGAAATGAAAATAATGAGGCAGGAGGAGGGCTTAAAATGCCCAAAGTTTGGAAAATTATCGACTTCGATTTTGGAGATAGTTTTCTCAGGTTTGCTGGGGTTGATTTCATGGGACAGCTGGTTTCTGTCTTATGCATGTGTAAAGGAAAAAGTTTGAACAAAACAGAAAAATTAATGTTTTTAACAGATTTACTCATAAAAAACATTAAAAACTTTCAACAGACATTAAACAGGCACACACATATATTATATATTTATTAAATTGTTTATTTACACTATTTTTTTCTATTGTTTCATTTTCTACCACTTTTTAACCCATTGCTGCTTATTTAATGCTATAAATTTATTTTTTTTAATTTTTTGGTGATAATGGTTTAGTGATCCAATTCTTAGTAATTAACTCATAACCGAGGTGAGAAGAGCTGGATTCATGCCTTTTCTCAAGGATATATGCGCGTAAATCTATATAACGAACCCAACTGCATTTGGAACTCGGCTCTGATTAATAATTCCCAGCCATTATACATTACACCACCGGCATATCCAAGCTTACAGCACCTGTTATTCCGAAAACATCACCCATGTAAGTACTGATCAGACTCGACATTGCTTAAATTCGTTGATCGTACCAGAACCGTTGTCACATTATTTATTTATTAAATTTTTTATCGGAATTTTTGGAAAAAAATATCGTATAATTTGCCAATCGATGGGAACTTTATAAAATGGTATATAATAAGGATTCCATTATCGTTGGTTCATATATTTTAATTTAGTGAATATTTATAAATATATGAATAAAATATTTTTTTATATGTATTTCTTTATAAATTGGTAAATGATAATATTTCATTACATCAGTTTTAACACTATTAGTTTTAGAATGTTGTAAATATAAAATTATTCTTGTAAATAAACAATCTAAAGATAACCAGTGTTTTATTTTTTTTTCTTATTTCTCAAGAACAAAAAAATGTATAACTTACCAAAAATCAAAGAGATATGGTAATTTCCTCAATGCAATGCACAGACTTTTTTTAGAAATTTGTTTAGCCAAAAATTGTCATTAATTTATCGTAAATAAAACAATTCGATTAAAATTCTTTAAACTTTTTCATACTTATTTATTTCATATGCTGAATATATATTTTATTTTAATCACTTCATCCCAAGCAAGGTGATAATGCCACTAAGACATAAAATGCTACTAGGAGGGAAAGGGTATGAGAAAAATTTTGAAGGAACCGGAAACCCATTCCTCATTAGGAAACAATGGATAAGCCTCTACTCCTGTTTAAATGACTGGGGAGGAGTGTCACCCGGACGATAAGTGGACCTATCCGCTCCTATCAAATATTTGACGTGCCAAAAGTCATCGGATGGATGTCTGGTCTCGTGTAGTCGAAACAAATTGTCTTCGATTCCACAAGCGGCGGGAAAATAATAGAATCAAAAACGAAAAAAAATCTAAATGAAATCATCTTGCCCAGGATATTTCAAACTGTGGGTCACGACCCTTCAGTGGGTCGCGAGATAAATAAAATGGGTCGTGACAAAAAAGAATGAAAAAAATACGCAAGTGAGAGCAAAGTGCAGAATATAAACAACTCTTAATCTGCACAGAATTCATAAATCATTCCTACTTTTTCACCAAGGTAAATTCATAGTTCGTATTATATTTTATTTCTTAAACATGATTTTATATATATATATATATATATATATATATATATATATATATATATATATATAGCCTATTCTCATTGGCTTAATATATCTTGTTCGTGAAACAGATTACGGACAATGTGACGTCAGTTCTCTTGCGCCGAACTTAGCTACGAAGGTGTGCGGCGTGTTCGTCGTCGTGGACAGTGAAAGCCGTTAAGATTGTTGACTAATTTAATTGCATCTGGAGTTCTTACTGTGACAGTAATATGAGTTGTGTTCCTTTGAAGTCTCGGAATTTTCGGTGGGTTGGCTGTTGATTCAGTGAAATTCAAGAACGGATTAGTCTTTTCTAATACTTGTAACCTGATTTCAGAAACAACCCTAATGATCGATCTTTTTATATTCGACAAAAGAAGGACAATAAAGAATTAGGAGGACCATCAACTTGAACAGATATATTTGAAAATGCAACTTCCATAAATGTTGTTAAAGATGATAACCTAAGCAATCAAACTTTGACTTCATGTGAGACACCAAATAAGAAAATGAAAATAACAAGGCTTGACAGTGAGGAATACTTTCAATATGGTCTCATGGAATGGATGGATTCTAGTGGAAACGACAGGCCTTAGTGTTTTATCTATAATGATGTTCTTATGGATACCTCGATGTGGTGTAATGGTTAGAAATCATGTCTTGCTAGATCTGTTACAACTGAATAGGGAGTTCGGTCCTCACTGGGTACCCCATACTTTTGGCTTTGTGCCACATCTAATCTGTGCTTAGAAAATCATTATAATGATGTTCTTACAAATGAGATTTTGAAATATAAGAAACTAAAAAGGCACTTGTAAAAAAACCCAATGAACTATCCCCTGGATTATATACCCAAAACATACATAAATAATATATTTTACACACACACACATACATACACACACACACACACACACACACACATACATACATATATATATATATATATATATATATATATATATATATATATATATATATATATATATATATATAAGGGAGAAGTTATAGTTGTTTATAAAACACACACGCTCACACAATATACAAAAATAGAGACAGGTCTAAGAAGATACCGGGGTAATAAAAATATAACGGAAACCTCCTTTCATTGTACTTTTTCTGACCAATCCTAATTGTTGTTTTTTTATTCTTCAGCAGAAGAATATTTTCGCCACAAGTCCCAAAAAGTTTGGATTACTGCCACAGACAAAAGACAATGGTTAAACATCGGGAAACAAGGAAAATCAATTCCTTTTATTAATATGTGGAATTAACCACTCTTTTCCTGATGCAGGTCGCGAGACCAGAAACCCGTGTAGCAAAAACACCTTATTTTCCTTTTTTGCGTAGATCTGACTTTTATTTGATTAATCTCAACATACCCACAAGTATATTTTGAATTCTGACCTTATACCCCTGTCTTTAACTTTCAAAAAGAGGTAACAATTTGTTTTAAATTTACGAAATAAATCGTTTTTTTATCAAAAGTTATCTACAATCTTCTGACGAAGTACAAGCATAGTATTGAAACATGAAAGCTTTTGTGCAGCAAAATGTTTTTATTATAATCTGTTATAATAAAAATATAATAATAATATATTGCTCTACTTTGTATTAAGTACTTTTTTAAAAAGTAAATGCTACGAACTGTGGATTTTTACTTCATCTGTTCTTTCTCTCATTTGAATTAGTCCGCTTCAATCTCGTTATCGATGAAACAAAAAGTGTCGTCAACTGACGGAAATAAACGTCAGGTTTATTAGGTTTCAACAACATAATTTCTTCCTGGAACCCAACAAGGATATTTGCTAAAATGGGTCCCAAGAGGGAACCCATTGAAACACCATCAACTTACCTGTACATGACGGCGTCAAAACTAAATTCGACTGACATCGTGGCAAACTTCATCAGTTCGACGAAAACGTCGCCAGGAATAACAGGAGGAGGCAACTGACTACGATACAGGGCATCAACACATATATCGATAGTTTCAGCAAGTGGAACGCGGATAAATAGACTGGAAATCTCATAGGAACACATAAATTTATCCATCAACGAATAACGCTGCATAAAATCAGAGAATTCAAACGAATCTTTAATACAAGAAGAGTTATATTGTTGCAAAACTGGCCGTAATATGGTAGAAAGCCATTTAACCATGCCATGCTGAGAAGACCGTACCGTAGAAAGAATAGGTCTTAATGGTACCCCAACTTTATGAGTTTTGGGTAAACAACAAAGACGGAGACGAATGGAAACCGAGGGTCTAATTAAATTCGAAATATCAGTGGGCAATTTCCCACTTTTTATCGACTTAACTAGACGTTTTTGGAACTTAACCTCAATAGATAATGTGGAATCAAATTTATCTATTGGGTCTAATTGGGCAAATTTAGAAGAATCCCTAAGAATGGTCATCATCTTGTTATCATAATCTTGATAATCAAGAATGACGACACCAGTAACTTTATCAGGTTTTGTAATCACTATGAATTTATTATTATGAAATACTTTGATTAACCGAAATTGTTCCTTGTTCAACTTTGATTCATTATGTGAAACAGGAGGAGTACTTGCGTAGCAATGTGCTATATTGTTTAACTTTGCTCAGATTACTCAAGTTGAATTATAAAATTGTTTAACCGGAAGTTTCTGATTTCTCAAAACAAGATAGTAAAAGCCATCAATAAAATTATTCATTCAATCAACATTCTCACGCAATCACTTTAAATTTATTCTGTTTTTTCTGCAAACCTTTCTAAATAATTCGTTAAAATACCGATAGCTTAACTGAAGACCTCTTGAATTAGATCTCATTCAGTGTTCATACATTTACATATTGTGATACAAAACATAACCAAATAACCGAGTGCGGGAGCAACCATCAAACACGACAGTTGTCTGACCAAGATACTCTCATGGAATATAACCAAATGAGGTTTATTTTTTCAACATAGTCCGCCTTGGTGTCCGCACAATTCTTCTATCGATATTGCAGCAGATTTGATGTTATCATCAGTATGATGGTTGTTTCCTATTTACGTTGGGGAACAGATGATAGTCAAATCAGGAGAATAGGGTGGGCGATCAACCAGTTCAAAGCCACACTCATGCACAACAGCGTTTGAAACGAATAACATCTGCTGGTGTATTGTCCCAATGAAAGAAGACCCCATTCGGAGGACCATCCTGGGTAAGACGATAAACTACATCCGCGTCCAGGGTAAGACGATAAACTACATCCGCGTCCAGGGTAAGACGATAAACTACATCCGAGAGCAAGGCCTCTGATTTGAGGAGCGTGGAACCGCTTCTTAATTGCTGATGTTCCCAGGTCCGCCCTGACTCGGGATGGTAACACCTGTTAGGGTCCCAGCTATAGGCAAATAGTTAACCCCGAAACTGAGACTACATACCGCGTCCTAAGCTGCGTCCAGCAGCTGGGTCTTTGGTCGGGAGGCTGTTGGGGTCCCAGCTATGGGCAAATAGTTTACCCAGAAACTGTGGTAAAAGGCATTATAAAAGTGTAAAAATAGGTTTTAATACCAGAAATACTTTGTAAAAAATTATTATCAGAAATAAATTTTTGAAGAAGGGGAGAAAGATATTGCCGGTGGTGCCTTTTTTGAAGGAAACTATTACCAGAAATAATGTTCTTGAAGAGATATTGCCAACTATGGGTTTTTGAAGAAATATTGCCGGCTGTGCGTTTTTGAGAGAATAATGCTACCAGCTATATGTTTGTAAAAAATAATATTGACAGCTGCGCGTTTTTGAAGGAATGATATCACCTGCTATACGTTTTTTGAAAAAATAATATTGCCAGCTATGCATTTTTGAGAAGAAAAATATTAACTGAAATAGGTTAAATGACCTATTGAGGTTGATATGCCGTAAAATAAAACAAACCAGACCAAACCTTTCGTCAGTTTTCCTGATCGTTTGTTCATGATAGCCTCAGCAAGTTGATATAGTACCCGCCATTGATGATATGGCTATTTTGAAGATACTCAATGGACACAATGCTTTTGAATCCCAAAAAAAACAGTGGACATCATCTTCCCTGCAGATAAAAGGACGTTGACCTTCTTTGGAGTAATTGAATAGGGGTGGTTCCACTTCATGAACTATTTCTTAGTCTCTGGCTCAAAGTGATGAAACCAACATTCATCCTGGCTCACGAAAGATTAAAAAAAAAAACAGTTGGATTTGCCTCAAACAATGTCAGATTTTCCTTTGATATGATAAAGCTTCTGCGGTTTTTATCAAGTGTCAGAAGACGTCCAGAATATTCTCAACTGCCTCATGGGATATGCTAAGAACATAGGCTATTTTGTTTATAGACAATCAACTGTCATCCATGGCCATGTAGTGAAAACAATGTTTTCCTCAATAGTTTCAGACACATGACGTGTTGACCTTGGGTCACCTTCATGATTCTCCCTTTCCTTCCTAAATTTTAGCTGCCCAATTTTTCATTGTTAATAAAGCTTGGAAGACATATCCCATGTTATCATGAATGCCCTGCGTGTTAAACACTTTTTTTTCTGCGGGCCATTTTCAAGAGAAGTCGCTGCCAGTTACGTTTGAAGTCAGTTTATCGGGAAAGGAACCAAATGCAATTTTGTTAATACGAAGTGAACTTAATGCATTGCAAATTTTCACAGTTCTATCCGAACTCCTTTGTAGTCAGCCTATTGAACTTTACAGCCCACTTTCGTATGTAAGTATCTTAATCAATAATAACATATAAATAATTATTTTCCATGTTACCTTTAAGAACTGCATTAAAAATATAATGCTTGAACCGGAAACCCAACAATATTAATAGTGGTGCTATAACTGAGGGACAGAGTTAAAACATTAACTCTATCAATATTTATCTTAGTTTGGTTTGGTTTGGTTTGGTTTACCGCATATCAACCTCAATGGGTTATTTCATGACGACAAGATTTTTATTGCTGGTAATATTTTTTTCGAAAATGTATTGCTGGTAATATTTTTTTTCAAAATGTATTGCTGATAATATTTTTTTTCAAAATGTATTGCTGATAATATTTTTTTTCAAAATGTATTGCTGATAATATTTTTTTCAAAATGTATTGCTGGTAATATTTTTTTCAAAATGTATTGCTGGTAATATTTTTTTCAAAATGTATTGCTGGTAATATTTTTTTCAAAATGTATTGCTGGTAATATTTTTTTCAAAATGTATTGCTGGTAATATTTTTTTCAAAATGTATTGCTGGTAATATTTTTTTTCAAAAATGTATTGCTGGTAATATTTTTTTCAAAATGTATTGCTGGTAATATTTTTTTCAAAATGTATTGCTGGTAATATTTTTTTTCAAAAATGTATTGCTGGTAATATTTTTTTCAAAATGTATTGCTGGTAATATTTTTTCAAAATGTATTGCTGGTAATATTTTTTTCAAAATGTATTGCTGGTAATATTTTTTTCAAAATGTATTGCTGGTAATATTTTTTTTCAAAAATGTATTGCTGGTAATATTTTTTTCAAAATGTATTGCTGGTAATATTTTTTTCAAAATGTATTGCTGGTAATATTTTTTTCAAAATGTATTGCTGGTAATATTTTTTTCAAAATGTATTGCTGGTAATATTTTTTTTCAAAAATGTATTGCTGGTAATATTTTTTTCAAAATGTATTGCTGGTAATATTTTTTTCAAAATGTATTGCTGGTAATATTTTTTTTCAAAAATGTATTGCTGGTAATATTTTTTTCAAAATGTATTGCTGGTAATATTTTTTTCAAAATGTATTGCTGGTAATATTTTTTTTCAAAAATGTATTGCTGGTAATATTTTTTTCAAAATGTATTGCTGGTAATATTTTTTCAAAATGTATTGCTGGTAATATTTTTTTTCAAAAATGTATTGCTGGTAATATTTTTTTCAAAATGTATTGCTGGTAATATTTTTTTCAAAATGTATTGCTGGTAATATTTTTTTCAAAATGTATTGCTGGTAATATTTTTTTTCAAAAATGTATTGCTGGTAATATTTTTTTCAAAATGTATTGCTGGTAATATTTTTTTTCAAAAATGTATTGCTGGTAATATTATTTTTCAATAATGTATTGCTGGTAATATTTTTTCAAAAATGTATTTCTATTAAAAAAAAAAATGTTCCAAAAAAGGTATTGCTGGTATTAAACCCTATTTTTATACTTTCATAGTGTTTTGACTACTTTTGGAGGGTTAACTATTTGCCCATAGCTGAGACCCTGACAGTTGCTACCACCCTGGGTTAGAGTGAACCTGGGAACACCAACAATTAATAGGTGGCTCCACAGTCAAAACCTCCTGATCAAAGGCTGTTGGATGTAGTTTATTGTCTTATCCAGGACGCGGATGTAATTTATCGTCATACCCAAGTTGAAGTCAGCTATCAGTTTATCCGGAAAGAAACAATGCAATTATTAATAAGAATAAATGAACTTAATGCATGCAAGATTTCACAATTCTATCACCCCTCTTTCATAGTCAGCCTATGACCTTTACAGCCCACCCTCGTATGTAAACACTGCGTAAACCGAAGTGGGCCAAGGCAGCATCCAAAATGCAATACGACAAACACCTGAATGAAAAGAATTCGAAGGTGAAACACATTAAAAGCAGATACAATGGTCAAAATGAGAATGGAAAACTCAAAGTGCGACACATTAAGAGAAGCGTTAGTAAGATCAGCAATCGATATCATCTCAAAGAAAACCAGACAAAGAAAAAAATGGATTATAGATAAAATTCCCACATGATGAAAAGGATTCAAAAGGTAACGTTTAGAGTTACCTACCATCGCCTGAGGAAGTACAATCATAGTATTGAAACATGAAAGGTTTTGTGCAGAGATTTAAAAATGTTTTACTATAATCTCTTATAATAAAAATATAATAATAATATTTTGCTTTACTTTTTATTGAGCACTTTTTTAAAGTAAATGCTACGAACTATGGATTTTTACACCATTTGTTGTTTCTCTCATTTGTATATATATATATATATATATATATATATATATATATATATATATATATATATATATATATATATATATATTAACACAAATCGGTCATGCCTAACATAAAATTACTAGAATTTAACGCATTTAAGTTCGAACAGGTTAATCTGAGTGGTGTAAATGTGAAATTTATTGATCGAAAGGAAAATTCTTAGATAAGTTGATAGATAAGTAGAGAGAAAGACCCTGTTTGAGAGGGACGGAAAGCTTCATTATTTTGTAATGATTAACAACGGTTAGTGGTCTTCTTTTGATCAGCTCTAGGTATGTAATACCTTTGGTCTTATGCCAAAACTAATCCAAGCTTAGTAAATAATAAGGGCTCTTCAGCGTCAGTATTTGGTTAGCGAGGTAGTCTTGATGACAGTGTAGTTCCCTTTAATAGCAGTAGCAGCCGTAAGTAAATAAACCCTGTATCAGCAGCATCTCGAATATAAAAAAAAAACCGTGAACACTAAAGTAACTCTCTCTTTTTTCTGGTTTTCCTTTTTGATCTACGGAATGAACTTTCCGCGCCGAAGCTAAAAGAGCCACGAAACGCTTCACACTAAACCACACCTGTAGTAAATCACACTATAACATATTTACTTTTGTTAATTTCGTTTTAATATATGTTATATTCGCACTGCGAATGATTTGGGAAGTTCTTTTTGTACATGTAATCTTTATGTCACCATTATTCCTTGTGCTAAAATATTCCGGTAAGAAATCTTACACATTGAATTACTAGAGTAGCGAATCACTAAAAAGTTACTAATCAGTGATGAGTTTGTTCCTCGCATGGACTTCTCCATATACATAGCATTGTACTAAACTAATCTGACAATGGTATGTAGTTATGAACATAGTGACATAGATTTTATTTTTATTTGTTTTGATTTGGTTTGTTTAACGGCAATTAAATTCTTATGGATTGTGTAATGCAGAAATTTAATTTTCTTAGGAGGTTTAAAGTAATAAAAAACTATATGTTTTTATGCTTTCACAGTTGAATACATGGTAGATAATTCTCAGCATTTGTGCATATACTTGTTCATGTGAAAATATGTGCATTTTATGCTGTAGTTATATTTTGGAATACAGTTTGGTATAATATGGAGTAATTTAATGCACGTTGGTTCATTTTGTTTGGCGGCATATCAACAACTCTATGGGTTATTTTATGCCAAAATCAAATATTTCGTACGTAATTTTATGCGTTTATCTAGAGATATTTTGTACATCATTTTATACTCTCAGAGTAAAAGGTATGTTTTTAAATACATAAGTTGAATTTTTTCCTGTTGCATTGATTGTCATTTTGCTATGAAAATGTATTGTTGGTCATTTTATTGTAATAATGTACCGTTGAATTTTAGTTCACTATTTGCCCATAGCTGGGACCCTAACAGGTGCTGCCACTGGGAATCAGGTTGGAGCTATGAACGACAGCAATTAAGAGGCGGTTTCACGCTCCTCAAAACCTCTGCTCTCCCGATCAGAACCCTTGCTAGTGGATGTAGTTTGTCGTATATTTTATGTTTCGTTATATTTTGAAATACAGTTTGATTTCTTTGAGAAATTGTATGGATTATTTACAGAAAAGAGTTCTTTAACGTTGGTTGTTTGCTTGGTTGATTTTGTTTAGTGTCATATCAACCTTTATAGGTTATTTAATGCCAAAATCTAAAATATAGCAAAATTTGGAACACATGCTTATGCCTTCACCTACAGATAAAATATATTGTTGGTCATTTTGCTATGAACTGTATTGTTGCTAATTTTACTATTAATAAATAGTGTTGCTAATTTTACAATAAATAGGTATTGTTGGTAATATTCTTATAGATATGTGTTGTGATTTTTTACTATAAAGATGTATTTTTATACTTCCATAATCTTTTATTTTTGTTTGTCAGTTCACGATTTGGCCACAGTTGGGAACCTAACAAGTGCTAGCACCCTGGGTCAGGCGGGACCTGGGAACAACAGCAATTAAGTATTCGTTGCACGCTCCTCAAAATCCGATGCCTTGCTGCCGAATGTAGTTTATCGTCATACCCAGGACACATAGATAGATAGATAGATAGATAGATAGATAGATAGATAGATAGATAGATAGATAGAAAATCATCACGTAAACAAAATGTCTCTGATCGAAGTACGGTAGATAAGGAACAATTTTATATCCACATCCATACATATATATATATATATATATATATATGTCTGTGTGAGTGTCCGTGTGTGTGTTTTTGCGTGTGTGTATGTGCGTGTGTGTGGAAGCAGTTTCTGTATGTGTGTATACAAATCTGTGTTTGTGTGTGTGTATCTACATGTATCAATCTGTATATATGTTTGTTTAATGTGCCTGTTACCCTGTGTGCGTGTGCATGTGTGTATGTGTTTGGGCGTCTTCATATTTGTCAGTGTGCTTGTTGATGTCTATGTGTGTCTCAGTTTCCTCCCCCGGTCCTTCTCTCTCTCCCTCCCTCCCTCTCTCTCTCTCTCTCTCTCTCTCTCTCTCTCTCTCTCTCTCTCTCTCTCTCTCTCTCTCTCTCTCTCTGAGTGTGCGTGTCTATCTGTGTAGATGTGATTGTATCTGTGTGGGTTCGTGTATGTGAGTGAATCTATTTGTATATATATGTATGTATGCGTCTATGTGTTGCTCTTTCTCTCTGTGCGTTGATTTCTCCCTCTACCTCTCTCTCTCTCTTTCTCTCTCTCTCTCTCTCTCTCTCTCTCTCTCTCTCTCTCTTTCTTAATCTCTGTGTCATTTGTGCGTGCGTGTTTGCGTCCATGTATTTGTGCCTATATGTGTCTGTGTATGTCTGTAAGAATCTGTCGGTTTCTCTTTACCTCCGTGTGAATTTTCTCCCTATCTCCCCCCTCTCTCTTTCTTCCTCTCTCTCTCTCTCTCTCTCTCTCTCTCTCTCTCTCTCCTTGTGGGTGAATTATCTACTTATTTGTGTCGATGTGTTTATGTCTTTGTGGTCTGTTTATGTGCGTGTATCTGTGTGTCTGTGTATGCCTGTATGTGTCTAGGTGCTTGTCTTTCGCTGTGTGTGGATTCTCTCTCTCTCCCTCTCTCTTTCTCTCTTTCTTTCTCTCTCTCTCACTCACTCTCTCTGTAGGGAGTTTCAAACGTGTTGTCAAATCAATATACATTATTTTTATTTTCGCAACAGTCGGATATTTTTTTCCACTGGGACATTAATTGCATGCTAGTAAGGAAATAACAATACATCCATGAAAGATTCAATGTTATCCTCTCGTTCCTGTTCACGTTCCTGCTCTCGCTTCAGTTCTCACTCCTGTTCTCGTTCACAAGTTAAAAGTACGTGAGTAATGTATTAAATGCATGACGGTGTGTCTCTGACTAAGTGACATAAGGTGGAGATATAAAATTTATATAGAATCATTGAGAAAGAGAAAAATAATCTTGGCCTTTTTCTTTCCTATAACCTGACATTTCAAAACATTTTCCTGTTCATCATTCTGATATATAATCATCTGATTTGTTCTTGTGTTGAATGAGCAAGAAGTCATTTCTCCACACGTCACAAGACCAAATTACACGGAGTAGTCAGAAGAGAATATTTTTTGTGACACGTCCCTTCAATACGCCGACGGTTATAGCTCTTCACTACTTCTTAAGTTTTGTACATTTAATCAACATATTTTTTTACCACCCGTCTAAGCAGTGCGTTTTTGAAAAAAATAATATTACCAGCTATACATTTTCAAAAAATAATATTGCCAGCTATACTTTTTTTTTTTTAAATATTACCAGCAATATGTTTTTGGAAAAAATAAGCAATGTATTTTTGAAAAAACAAATAAAAGGAAAAGTATATATTACCAGCTAAACATTTTTTGAAGAAAAAGGAAAATATTGCCAGTGAAACATATTTGAATGAAAATTATTACCAGAAATAGATTTTTTGAAGGAAAAATTTTACAATAAATAGATTTTTGAAGGAAAAATATTACCAACAATAAAAATTCTGTCGGCATTAAATGAACCATTCAGGTTGATATGCCGTAAAATCATGACAAACCAAACCAAATCACACTATCCGTCCAAATCCCCGCCAGGCCAGACATTCAAATAAGGTTGTCAGGAAGGTGACCTACTGAAGGTAGGTGGTCTGCTAACCTTCTCTGTTTCTATGGCCTTCGGCATGGCTCGCTATCGCTAATAGACCCCGGAAATACAGCTGGAAGTCTCCTCGGGGATGCTCCGTGCCTTCAGAGACTATTGGGCCTTAAACTCATCCCAGACCCCAAGGGAACTTGTACATACGATCCATCGCTAAAGATGCTGGAAAAAGGGTCTGTTCCCTATACCGCACCAGTAAGTACCTGGCTCCTCCCGCTATCCTCTACATTTAAAAGAGCCAGATAAGGCCTAAAATGCTGCCATATTTGGACCAAGGAATAAAAAGAATCACCGCGACGTTAAAAGAGATAGAAGTCAGATAGGTCACCTACACGACAAGCTTGCATGAATGGCGATCTAAACGAGGCAAAAGAGACATGGCAGAAGGATTTGGTTTGCTGTGATTTATTTTGTTTTACGGCATATCAACCTCAATGGGTTATTTAATGCCGACAAAACTTTTATTGCTGATAATATTATTTTGTCGAAAATCTGTTTCTGGTAATATTTTCCCTACAAAATTGTATTGCTAGTAATAGTTAACCATTTGCCCATAGGTGGGACCCTAACAGGTGCTACCACCCCGCGTCAGGGTGGACCTGGGAACACCAGCAATTAAGAGGTGCTTCAACGCTCCTCAAAACCTCCTGATCCGAGGCCTTGCTGCTGGACGTACTTTATCGTCTTACCCAGGCCGGACCTGGCAGAAGAAACTCTGCTAAGCTCCACAATTGAGAGAAGCTGTGGTGAGCCATTTCCGAAGGACGAAATACGTCACAAGTAAACTTTTTCCACTTTGTCAAAGAATTTCTCTAATGGTGAGTATGTAACGGAATATAAAGAAATGTAAAGAAAAATAAAGTTAGTAAACAATAACTAATTATTCATGGGCCAGCCAAACAAAATGGGAAAATGACAAAGAAAATAAAACAAACATAGTTTACATCGAAACGTTAATGATACAGGGACACTCATCTGTAAGTGATGCATCTAAACGTTTAACTTAACTTGTCCCAGTTAATTTATTATTGCTTTTAATTTTATTTTTATCATTATTAATTTTAACTTGCTGGAACCAAACAATTCTCCGGTTGACAGGATGACACTTGACATATTTTTTTACACTTTAAGCGGGGGGTAAATTATATACATACATTAAAGACCCATAAAGTTATATACTGTCTTTGGCGTTATAATTTTTTTTTTTCAAATAATTTTTTTATGACGTCTATTTTGTTTAATCATATAGAGCAAGATGCATAGGAATTGCACGCTTCATACTATTTCTTTTTACTGAAAATAATAATTTCATGAATGATTGATCATTTCAATGAAGCAGACATTAACTGCATGAGGGCATTATCGCTTCCTCTATCTTACCTCTCTTTCTATAAGCACATATATGCAGCTTCACTGAACCCCAGAATGAGACTTGCCGGAAGTTAATAAAAAATATTCAGAAATTTACTCTGTACAAAGCTATACCAAGAATTTGAAGACAGGGGGCAGACAAGCTATTACAGTGCGTAACGTACGTGCTAAGAAATGAAAGGACAATAGAACTATGATTTTGTCACATTACATCACGTATTGAGGAGACACGGTGGATAACGGCTCGGATTGAGGAATTAGAGAGCTGAGTTCGAATTCCAGTCGAATCCATTACATTCACTTACGTGCTAATACACTTGGGGAAAGGTATGAACGCTCTTCTTCCCCCCAGCTATGGGTAGATAGCAGCACAGACCGGTTGGTAACTGGTCTACTGCAGAAAGAAATGGCAATCTACTGAGGGAAAAATATCTGCCTCGTCAGTCATGTATCGAAAGATACATGATCGCTTAAGCGTATATCACGCATGTCACATAAAAGATGTATCTCATTTTCCGGGGCGTAATTTTGCATTAGAGAAATACGAAATAAATACACTGAATATATATTTTGCCTCTAATTTTTTTCTCGTATAATGGTTTTAATAAAACTGTTTATAAAAGAAGCTTGTCATTCTTTATTTCTGTAAGGCCAAATACTCAGAAGTAGAAACTAACTTGAACTGAAAGCGAGATACATATAAGCAAAGACAGGTGTGAAAAGCCGGGCGCTTGGGTAATGTAAGAAACTTGTGAACATGTATTAGACGGTGCAAGGCTCAGTAACTCGACCGTTATGAACAGAGTTAGACAGATACAACTGGGAAAATGTGTCTAATCCAATATATTTTCAAAACAGATGGTTTCTGATGTCTAAATTTCGTTTCAAAACACGTCTACACGCGCAGACATCTCTCGGTAGACGAAGCTGCATTGCATGTCGGATATGTCAGAAGTGGGTAAGAAAAGACAGAAATAGCACACCATTATATGGCTGACGGAAGGTAAGGGCGACCGGACGTTTAGTTTTTGACTAAATACCAAAAACAAGACGACCAGAACGAATGCGGATAACAGATAAAAATCCTTTTTTCAAAATCTCGCGAGATTCTTCGTGATGTTTTCTACAAAAATCGATTCGGCTCTCTGAGAAGCTGTTTCTTTCTTTGGAAACTTTCAAACCCAGGAGATGTTGCAGATAGAAGTTAAAGATTTTTTTGTTATTTATTTTTTATTTATTTTGATTACCTGTTCGTTGTAATTGCACTAATGCTGTTCTAGTCGTCATTATTGTTTGGTTATTTTCTTTTAATTTTCTATACTTTTTCGCATTCGGCCATGTTTATTCTGAAAAAAGGAAAAGCTAACTTTTTACTCTTTTGCCTGCCTCGATTAGCTCCTCCAGATTTCGCAGACAGTTTCGCCAGTTTTTCTCCAATGATACTTATTTAATTTTCTAAACACTTGTTATAGTTCTTTATGACTGTCACGCTTTTAGATGCCATTACCAAACAAAAAAATTACAAACATGAAGAATGCTTGTCATAACCAAGGCATAGAAATAGCTATGGAATATGGAAAATTCCGTAGCAATTTTATTTACTTCTGTGTTGTTGTTTTTATATTTTACATACGATTTTCATTGGATTTTTCTTTCAATCTTTTTCCGATAACCTTGTGAGGTTTATAGCTTTAATTTTATGAAGTTACTATTATATATATTAGAGTATGTCACACATTATGAAATGGACAAAGTCCGACAATTATTTTAAGACATTTTTGTGTTTATACGTTCTTTTTTATAGATACAAATATTTAAGTAAATGCTCTGTTTATAATAAGCAGTATTAACAACATTTATCGGCCTGAATGTCCGAGAAATTGTCATAGAAAATACGCGTCCTCCGACAGGAATCAAACCTGTATCCTATACAGAACCATCATATAGGCCGACGTGCTTTTACCAATTGAGCCACAGAAGAGCGTTCGGTTAGCAAGGTCAGAGGGCGCATATTTTCTATGAGAATTTCTCGGATATTCTGGTAAATTTTGATAATATTCTTTATTATAAATAGAGCATTTTCTTAAATATTTGTATCTATAAAAAAGAATGTATAAACATAAAAATGTATTACAGTATGTGTATACACACACACACACACACACACACACACACACACACACACACACACACACACACACACACACACAAACACAAACAAACAAAAACTAAAAAGCAGTTTAACTTAATACCTGGGTTTTGACCGCTAGGTCTATTCAGGCGAGTAGAACCTGAGGAGACCTAAATTTCTAATTTGGATTTTTGTATTGAGCACATTCTAGTGTTTATACCTTTTAGGCGGGATTGTTTTCAGTCTCTTATTATAATGCATTATTTATATATATATATATATATATATATATATATATATATATATATATATATATATATATATATTCTATGAATACGTTATTTGTAATAAATAAATTTAAGTAAATTTTTGTTTTATAACTAAACAGTATTAGTTACATTCACCGGATGAAATGCTCGAGAAATTTCGTAGAAAATATGTGATTCTCCGACAGGAATCGAAACTGTAACCCCAATGGCAAACAACATTTGATCTGATGTGCTGTATATATATATATATGTATTAATTATATACATAATTAAAATTATATATATAATTTTTTATTAATTATATATATATATATATATAAATATAAAAGTGACCATAGAAGTCAACACTTAGAGGCAACAGTCTGTTTCATGCTAGATGCAATCGTCAGGTCTTTATATATATATATATATATATATATATATATATATATATATATATATATATATATATATATATATATATATATATAGAGAGAGAGAGAGAGAGAGAGAGAGAGAGAGAGAGAGTAAGTACAAGGCCCGGCGGACACTATAGGTAGTGGGTTACGATAAGGCGTAGTTTATACGAATATGAGGAAAAGATAATGTTTCACTGTAGATTTGAACAGGCTGTAGTGGAAGCATCCTCTAGGTCTTTGTTCCAAATGGAAGTGGTTTGCGGGCAGTAACTGTTTCAGTGCAACTTACTTCACGCCGATGGAAGACAAATGGAGTGTGGCTGGGTTGCTACTATGTAAGTGGCGTGCCGGGTCCTACCCGTGAGGGTCAGACCTGTTTTAACGAAAAGATGTTGTTCGTACGAATACTTACCATGGTCGTACCGGGAGACTCGTCACATCCCGCCTGTGAGAGAGAGAGAGAGATTAAAGTATAGAAATAATTCGCCTCCCACAAAGGCACGGAGATGCTTTTGAACTCTGTCAAGTCTGGAAAGTGAGGTCTGGACTGCTCCTGCCCAAATATTGCAACAGCACTCCATTTTCGGCCTGATCTGTCTCTTGTAGAGGATAGCGGGAGGAGTCAGATACTTACTGGAATGATAAAGGGAGCCGATCATTTTACCTGCATCTTTAGCGATGGATCGTTTGGTGGAATTCCACTTGAGGTCTGGCGTGAGTTTGAGGCCCAGTATCCGTTGATCGTGACTGGCGGTAGTTCGTGGTCTGATCGACGGATATGGAATGTAAAGAGACAGTTTTCCCCTCTTGGAAGTTTTTGTTAGATCGGAAGTTAGGTCAGCTGCCAAACTCTGCCAATTTTTAGAAGTACTCCCGTATATATATTTTTTTAAACCAATTCACCCCAAGCAATGCGGGAGTGCCACTAGCAGTCAAGGGGTTACAGAGGATTGAGAACAAGAGTAAAGAGGCATGTTTGAGGAAAGGATACAGAGAAGGACGGGGAACAAGATCAGGGTGTCAGATGTCGATTGACATTACACTGGAATATTTGAGGATTATAGTCATCGGGGAAGCAAGTAAGGGGAAGGGAATTCCACAGATGGGAAGTGCGAGAAAAGAAGCTTTTTGAGTAGAAGAGACGGTTACATTTAAACATTTTGACAATGAAAGGGTGGGACCAAGATGCCAGCCTAATGTTGCTTAAATTCATGCAACCAACAAAAGTAACTTTTCAGAACAGTTACTGTGAAAATACTTGTAGAAGAGACATTTTTCCTATTTGGCATGTCTGTGAGAAAGCGTCTGCAGACCAAATGCCAGATCAGGACCTATGACATTGCATATTAAGTCTTTGGCATTTTCAATTGTGGAAAGATCAACAATCAAATAATGTGTTAAAGTTCCAAGATTGCAATTGTAAAAATTGTTTGTAAATTCAAACAAACTAGTTTGGTGGTAGATGTAAAAACATGATTGCATGCTTGTTTACGTCAAGAATGTGGCCGAAAATCCAGACATTTCTGTTCGTCATCATGCACAGGAATTGAACCTCTCCACAACAATGTTACATCGTTTCCAATTGCACTCTCCATCAGTCAGTTATGTTGACCAAAAACATTGTGCAAAATACATTTCTGTTTAAACATCCATTTTCGTAATAGGCTTCAATAACTTGCAATGGGTTACAAAAGATTGAGAACAAGAGTAAAAAGGCATATTTGAGGAAAGGTTACAGAGAAGGATGGGGAACAAGATCAGGGTGTCAGATATCGATTGACATTACACTTGAATATTTGAAGATTATAGTCATCGTTGAAGCATGTAAGGGGAAGGGAGTTCCACAGATGGGAAGTGCGAGAGAATCTGTTTGAGTAGAAGGGACAATTACATTTAACCATTATGACAGTGAAATGATGGGACCGAGATGCCAACCTGGTAGCTTGCTTAAATTCATGCAGTCCGGGAACCAGCGAAAGTAGCTCGTCGGAACAGTTGCCGTGAAAATGCTTGTAGAAGAGAAAGCGTGAGGCCACAGCATATCTGTGGGATAGCGATTGTAGACTAGATGCCAGATCGGATATGAAATCTAATTGGCCCTGATCTAGCATCTACTCTGCAATCACTCTCTCACAGACGTGCCGTTGAACCCCTCTGTCTTATTTTACATATACTTTCACTGTAACTGCTCCGATGAGCTGCTTTCGCTGCTTCCCAGACTTCATGAATTTAAGTCTTCTACTAAGCTAGCATCTCGCCCTCACCCTTTCACTGACGAAGCTGTTAAATGTAGCCGTCTCTTCTATTGAAATAGCTTCATGTCTCGCACTTCTCGCCTGTGGAACTCCCTACCCATTTCTTGTTTTCCTGTTAATTATAATCTCCAACTATTCAAATGTAACATCACTCGACGTCTCCAGATGCCCTGATCTATCCCCTAACCTTCTCTTCATCTTTTCCTCTATCACTCCTCTTTGTTCTCGCTCCAACTTTTTAACCCCTTGCGTGCTAGTGGCTTCCCGCCTTGCTTGGAGGACCTATCATGTTGCATATTCGTCTCTGAATGTTGTCGAGGACCTCGAGGCGTACAGCTGGAGCACCAGACCATATACGACATCAATATTCCATGCAAGATATCGACGTATCATCGGCATAGACGTTTACAAATTCACTCTCGGTTTTAACAATCGTTTTTGCATCAAAAATCTTATGCACTGGATATTAGTACCGGTTATGCATTTCTGTTGGTGTCCTTAATATATTGGTTGGTTGATTCATTGGGGTTTAATATATTTTCTTAAATATATTTTGGGGTGGGGGAAATTCTGAGCCTGATGATTCACTGGAGAAAATATTAAACCTGATACAAATCATTTCACTGTTCATGCTATTTAGTTAAGTTTTTAAAGGTTCAAATAAGATATATTTTAAATTGTGGTCGCGGGGGAAAGAAGACAAACGGAAGTGGCTGTCTGGTCGAAAATGTTTGACGACCCCTGGCTTACACATATATATATATATATATATATATATATATATATATATATATATATATATATATAAAGAAATATAGTCTTAAGGTGTGCTATATTTATGGAATAAAGTGCTCAATATCAGAGATAGAGCGTGTGTAAATATAAAAGTGAACATAGAAGTCAACACTTAGAGGCGACAGTCTGTTTCATGCTATATGCAATCGTCAGGCCACGATTGCATATAGCATGAAACAGGCCTGACAATTGCATATAGCATGAAACAGACTGTCGCCTCTAAGTGTTGACTTCTATGTTCACTTTTATATTTATATATATATATATATATATATATATATGTGTGTGTGTGTGTGTGTGTGTGTGTGTGTGTGTGTGTGTGTGTGTGTGTGTGTGTGTAACAGCCAAATTGTTCAAATCTTGTAAAAGTAAAGTTGTCCATTTGTTAGTTAATGCTATTAGAAACGATTAAAGATATCTTGCTGGAATTCTCCGAGGTTTTTATAACACTATGGACTATACTTTGAGCAATAAGAATATATAATTACTCTCCGAGCTTAACAGAAAAATCGTGATGGAATCAATCATTAACGAAAATGTTCATCAATAATTAATCATAGGTAAGGATCGGAAGCTCATGTAGGATTGAAATAAAGTTCATATATATATATATATATATATATATATATATATATATATATATATTATTCCAGGATCTTTTTCCAACATTCAAGATGATCTTCACCCACTCTAACTTTCTAACTGTCCGTCCTGGAGCAACAAGATGCCTCATAGGTAGCAAAGAATGGTATGTTCAGTTGTTCTCCTAATGGGAGATAACACCTTCCAAATTGAACAATTCCTTGTTGCGCATGACCGCTGTCTGCTTTTAATCGATTCAATTAGGAACAGTACTTGTGTGAATTCGCAGGAATCTGGAATGCATAATGTCACGCCAATCCCACCGGTTGGGAGCAGACCGACTTTTTTAGTGGTCAACGATGGTTCATTTCATTTTTCCCGATAACATTCCTTACTCCACGTTGTTGTAATTAATCTTTTCAAAATTGGGTGTTTTGAATGCGTTTCAGCAGAGAATTGACGATGGAAACGCGGTTGATTTTTTTCCTCAAATCTTGAAGTATCTTATCGATTCACGCATCCAATTGGTTTCAAATGCATTACAACGGTCAGATGTGGAGTATCTATGCGATGTCCCGTGTCATGTGACATGAACTACTTTTAATCAGCTTGGCAACGTAGTAATCACCAACGACTGCAAACAATTGGAACGTTCTCGTTCTTCTAGATTAAATATTCTACTTCTGAACCTAGGAAACTACTAGGTTGGCCAGAACTTACTCACTCACTTAGGAAGCGGAAAGAAAAGATCTGTCTCTTGAAAATTCTAAGTAGTACTTCATATTAAGCTTCTTCCACGCGGTACGCGCCATCAACGGAAAACTATTGCTAGCAGCTAGACCGCGTGCATGATAAGATATCCTGCTTTGGTCATTCGAGATTGGGCATTGTTTCAGGAAGACAATGTCGGGCCACACACTACCGCCTTTGACTAAGGAGTTCATTCAATCCCGAGGCTGCTTCGAGGGGCTATGCCCTGTTCCGCTAAAGGGCATACTTTCTCCCCGACCAGCGATTCAAGAATTTATATGAAGTGAATGAGGCTTCCTGAGATCGTCTAGAATGATATACTTTATTTTGAAGAAATGCTACTGTTGCTTTATAAAATTTTCATTTCTTTTCGCTTCCTAAGTGAGTCGGGGCTTTCTCTCAGAAATGACGCCATCTTTAAAAATGGCACATATTTGTCTTACTATTTGTACAGCATTTTTCCTCTTTGGAAATCTTTATGTATAAAAGTCTGAGAACAAAGGATGTTACCATTCCTTTTCCCTTCAGCCATTACTTTCCCTCTGTGAAATATAAGTGTTATTAGGTTGGTGCAAAAATAATGTCGTTTTTTGACGCATTTTTAACGTCAAAAAACGACATTATTTTTGCAACAAACCTAATAACACTTATCTCAGAAATGCTCTACAATGACGACCCATTCATAAACTCTACGTACCATAGAGGAGCGTCCTGGGTAAGACGATAAACTACATCCAACAGCAAGGCCTCTGATCAGGAGGTTTTGAGGAGCATGGAACCACCTCTTAATTGCTGGTGTTCCCAGGTCCACCCAGACCCTGGGTGGTAGCACTTGTTAGGGTCCCAGCTATGGGCAAATAGTTAACCTCCAAACTGAGGTAAAAAGCGTTATAAAAGTGTGAAAATAGGTTTTAATACTTTGTAAAAAATTATTACCAAAAATAAATTTTTGAAAAAAATAAACTATTACCAGCAATATATTTTTGAAGAAAAATATTACCAGCAATACGTTTTGAAAAAAAATATATTGCCAGCAATACATGTTTTAAAATAATATTACCAGCCATACATTTTTGAGGAAAAAAATTTGCCAGAAATAGAATTTTGACAAAACAATATATTACCAGGAAAAAAACGTTGTTAGCATTAAATAACCCATTGAGGTTGATATACCGTAAGACACAACAAACCAAACCAAACCAAACCATAGACGAAAGTTCATCCGAATAATTACCATGAAATTATTTCTAGAAAGTCAAAGGTAACCTCTGTCACGACGATGGAAAAGGGACTGAAGCCGAGATGCCAGCTCAGGAATAATAACATTGCAGATTCTTCTTTGGATTTTAGAAAGAGCTTTGAAATATATAATTGGAGCACTAGACCTATCAATATTCAAAGCTCAGGATTCTTGACAAAATTCAAAGGATGGTATGGAATAGTTTTCGGTCTCAACTTCAGTTAATATTCCACTACCGTTATGTGACTTCTCTTTGTCTTTTTCAATAAATATTTCCATAGAAGTTCTTCTAATGACCTCTACTTGATTCCTATAACGCATGAATTTAACCAAACGCCTAGATTGGCAACTAAGTCCCATTTTTACTGATGAAATAACTAGATTAAACCCTTTATTTTATTCTGATCGTTTCCTTTCTTGTCCTTCCTTGCAAGAAAAGAAATATCTTCCGTTTTATTGCTTCTCTACCAACTCCAATGTTCAAAAATGTAAATGCATCGTCAATCACCATCTGCGGTCTTCTTAAACTTTTATTTTCCTTTCTCTTCAATAAAAACTCTCATTCTCTTTAACTCCCAATAACCCTTTGCGCCTTAGTGACATTATCGCCTTGCTTTGGGTTGAAATCATTAAGAAATATATTATATTCACGGAGATGCATATCTATACTTTCTTTGACTATTGAGGCTTTTTGTTAAAACTGGAAATGCCAAGTTCTTTGAGAAACCTCCTGAAAATACGACCGGACTGTCTTTCTGCATTATCGAAAGTAAAAATTTTCGACAAAGGAATATTCGGTTTCTTCCTGTCATAAGAGAACATTTTGTCCTTTTTTTCTTGAATTTAGTGTCTTTTATTGCAGATATAAATTTCTAGATACTGATAATTTTTTATTACTGAAGTAGACAATTCTGTAAATGGTGGTCAATAGAATATTCAAATCTCTTTCTTTCATTTTCTTTTAGACGGTTCTTAAGCAATGTCCTTCATCATAATGCATACTTCCTTTCTTGGAGAATGGAACCTTTTTACTTGGTTTATCTCCAAGAAGGTGCTGTAAAGCTTTTTTGGCATTATCTAAAAGAAGGTATTGTTTGGCTGCACTTCGTTTTTTTTTTTTTAATTCCTTCTTGGTCTGACCGAGAACTTTTAGGCAGTTTTATGCGCCATTCCCCTCCAAGACGTTCGCGATTCTGGCTCTTAACAACTACCTGTCTTTTATTTTCTTAAACCTCTTTCTCTTTGTCAAGAAATACAATCACCATTTCGTTCTGTTAGTCCTGGGTATGACGATAAACTATATCCGGGAGTAAGGACTTTGATCGAGAAATTCGAGGTTTTCAAGAGCGTGGAACAACTTTTTAAATGCTGTTGTTCACAGGTTCACCATGACCCGAAGTCGTAGCACCTGTTAAATTTCCATCTTTCGGATATTGGTAGATCCCAAAATAAAAAAAAAAGCAATATCAAAGTATAAAGCTACGTTTTTATAGTAACAATAAAAGCAATATTTTTATATTTACAGATCGCGACAGATATTAGGCAGATGTGAATAAATATACTTTAATGTTTAAAAAAATATATTCAGTATTATTATTGATTAAGCATTATAACATAGCAAAAATAGCTATATTGTGGGAAAAGGAATTTTCGACAATATACGCATTTTTTACGTATTAATGGTTACTTTTTAACTTTTATAAAAATGACATTCTTGTATAAGTAGTTATGGATAATATTATACATTAATTACTATTTTTTTTAATTGATAAATATTTACGAAGCGATAGAAAAACTTTTCTCTTCCTTTCTCATCAAGCTCTCTGCCTCCGCGCGGAGAGGTACCCAGACGAGGCTATGCCTACGGGCAGAGTCTCGTCTGGGTAGGTAGAAAACCCGACCCCCTGTATGCGGGGTCTACGGGGAATTTATACGTAAGCCTACGAGCTCGGAATCGCCCCTCGTATAAATCGGCTTGTGCCACATCCTGTCTTATGGGGAGGTTTGATAAATACCATCTGTTTTTACTCAGTTGTTGATATTAATATCTATCTGCTGATTTGTCAAATTTCGGAATAAGGCAATAATAAAAATTTAAATTTCATCTCTCTGTTAGATGTTGCGATATGTTAAAATATTATCAACTATATATATATATATATATATATAAAGAAAATCAAAGTAAAAAGATATTATCAAAAAAAGACAGCTGAAATTTCTTAGATGTCTAATGAAGAAAGAGGGCTCGGAAAATTTGACACTCATGGGAAGACTGAATGGACAGATCGACGCTACGGGACATCTGAGGAGCTTCTGCGAATCGATGATGGAACGGGATCGGGATGTTTTCTAGATAGTCAGCCATTGCTAACGGCGATATGAAACTGTGGAGAGCCATGATTGGCCATGTCCTGAGGAGATACGCCTTTGAATTTCCGTGTTGCATTTTCTGTTGTCTGTATTAACACAAACCAGATAGTTTAATGTCTGCAGCTGCTTGTGTTAACGCCCCAGATATTAGCTCACAGCTTCGGCTGTCTCTTTTCTTACAGTTAGTAGTTAGTCCTTTCTTCTTCCTTTCATTTTCTACCTTGTCTAAGAGCACTTTTAGTTATCTTTAGGAGCCTGCTAACAATAAGTATCGTTAAATTTAAAAAGAAAGCTAATCAATCGGGCAAAGGTGCGTATTATGTGAAAGACAATGATTTTTAATTCACGAATATAAGTGCATTGAATATATTTTATAAATAAAAATAGCTAGTAATTAATTTCCTTTATAATTTACAACCATGATCTACAGAAAACACTTTGAACCAACTTTTACTAATAAAAATAAGCAGATATAAATTCCAAGGTTATCTGTCTGTATCTCTGAGATGAGGTATTATGCTTACTTAAATTAATTACATTATTAGTACTGTAATCCTCATTTTCATTGCCATATTCACAATGTTTCGGCTTCTATATCTGAGATGAGGTATTATGCTTACTTACATTACCGTATTCGTACTGTTATCCTCATCTTCATTGTCTTCAGGTGACTGAAATTTTTCTTCAAAATCTGAGATGAGGTATTATGATTACTAACATTATTTTCATTGTTCAGACTGTTATCCTCATCTTCAATGCCATATTCACAACGTTTCGGCCTCTATATCTCTGAGATGAGTTATTATGATTACTTGCATTAATCGCACTATTATTTTCATCTTCATTGCCGTATTTGTAACGTTACGGCCGATGTACGCTCCGGCCTTCCTCAGGTGATTTTTTGATGCATAATTCGCTACTGAATCGTTGTCCTACATTAAAATTAAAAAAACAGACACCGGAAACGTGTTTATACATTTGTGGTGACACTACGCACAATAAAAAACGATATGATCTAAACTAAAAATTATGCATCAAAAAATAATTCATATTTATCTGTATCTCACTCCTTTAAACCGTTATTTAATTCCTGTATTTAAAACTTCTCTCTGTTAAATTTTAATCCCCACCTTCACCTTTAGGCCTTCCTGCTCTTCTTTCTTCTGTTACACCCTCTCTCTAGAGCTTTCATACATTTCCCTCTCACACTTGTTTCCCACTCCCACACATACACACTCATTAAAATTTAGTTTTTTATACCCGGAGTTATATTTTGTCAGGCCGCCTGACGATTGCGTCTAAAATTGCCTCTGACTGTTGTCTTCAATGTTCATTTTTATATTTATATTTATATACGCTCTCTGATATTGAGCACTTTATTACATAAATATAACACACCTTAAAACTATATTTCTTCATATATATATATATATATATATATATATATATATATACACATATGCGTTTATGTGTGTTGATTCAGAAAAGTCTATAGAAAGAAACATGAAAGCTAAATGCTGTAGGAATCAAAGGAAAGAAAGAAAAAGGCGCAAGGAAGCCACATTATGCTGAAGCTTGAGTCAGGTTGGTTGAGGCTGCTGGTGAACTTCCTGAACTATGTTTTATATTGCTTTGAGTATTACCAAGCAGGTCCTTTTAAGCAGTCAGGGTGGATACATGACTTAGCGTTTTTTGCAGTATAATATAATATCTGTGCTTGCCATCTCCTTCGTTAGTTCGCCCTGCCAATATGTCATAGATATTGGATCATTCCATTTTGATAGGGTGGAAAGGTGAAAAACATATCAGAGGGTGTCACTTGGTATCATTAAAATCAACAACAACAAGAATTACTACTTTTAAATCTATTAATCAGCGGCGTTACTTGTATCTCGTTTTTCATTAGTCAGTCCCACCCTCTCAATATTTGGAATGTTAATACAAAATTGAATGCATGTAAGAAGTGCGTGCGTTTTACAATGAATGAAGTATTTATGAAGAGAGAATATCACGGGAATGTAAAACATAGTGATACGGGAAAAGAAACGAACGAAAAGGCGCAAAACAACTTAATTGATTTAAGAAAGAAAGAAAGAAAGAAAGAAAGAAAGAAAGAAAGAAGACAGTTGTATATATTAGGCTGTTGGTTAGAAAGAAAGAAAGAAAGAAAGAAAGAATGATGTCAGAAAATGGAAGGGAAAGTGTTAAAAAAAAGGAATAAATGTTATTAAGAAGGTTGGAAAAGAGGTAAGAATATTTGATAAAGATTTTAACAAAAAGCAATGACGCCAATAAGAAAGAAAGAAACAAAGAAAGAAGGGAGGATAAAAAAAAACAATTCAGAAATATATTAAAATTGAAAGAAAGAAAGAAATACAGAAGATTAAGCAGAGAAGAACAAATTAGAAATGTATTTAAAATAGAAGGAAGGAAGGAGGTAAACAGAAAGAAAAGGTAAACAAAATAAAAAAGAAACAGTGAAGAAGAAAGAAAGAAAGAAAGAAAGACTGAAATTGTTCCGTAAAAAAGTGAGAAAGAAAGGAAGAAGGAAAGAAAGAACGAAAGAAAGAAAGAGAGAAAGAACAATAAAAAGAAAGAAATCATTCCCTAAAAAAATTGAAAGAAAGAAAGAAAGGAAAAAGAAATTGATCCGTTAAAAAGAAATTAAAAGAGAGAAAGAAAGAAAGAAATTGTTGCGTAAAAAGAAAAAAAGAAAGAACGAAATAAATTGTTCCGTAAAAAAAAAAAAATGAAAGAGAGAAAGAAATTGAACAGACGAAAAACCAAACCAACAAGGCTTTGGACGCCAAAAAATGCCATAAGAAAATGGCGACTGTATACAAACAATAATTTATGGCAAAGCGGTTTGTTTTTCTTTTGTTTCTTAAGGCATTGTGGGCCTGGGAATCTCTTCCCGATATTTTTTTTTTCTTATGATGAACGCACTTTGCGGTGAACAGCTTTACTTTCTTATTATGATTCTTTTTAATGGGGTTCTTAGACGTCCTTTGTGTGGGGCGCCATTGTTTCTGTTAGAATATCTCCTTAGGATCTTCTTCAAAACCTCTTTTTATTCCAAACGACGCATTTAGAAAACGATTCTTTTAAATAAATCGAAAGATATGTTTTTTAAAATCCACATTACAACCAAAAACGTTTCCTCCCAAGTCATTTTGCGTCAATCTCTATATACACGTGTACAAACAATATACACACATACACACGCACTTTTATGTATACATTTGTATGTAATAATGTATATGTATAACATTTTTAAATGTTTATTACTTTCCCTAACAACTAGTTTCCACACACTCTTTCGAAGTAGTCATTTTTCTTATTAGAGTTGATAGGATAAGTTTGTATTCGGTTTGAGAGCCGTGTTCACATTCCATAAAATTTTGGGTTTGTAGTGGACCGCCCTGGACGGGGTGCAATATAAAATGGTCTGTACGACCCAATGAATAATAGACACAGGAAGCCCGCAACATTTTTAAAATAAAAGACGTGAAATCTTCCAGGTTATCAAGCGGACAGCAAAAGACAAACTTAAAATTAATACAGAATGTATTTATATTATATACAAAGGTAGTGTTTCAATTAAAAGAACATGAAGTAACAATGAATGAAGTAAATGGAGGCAGAATTTAGTAAATTGATGAATACTGATCAGAGAGAAGAACTTAGATAATATATCTGTAACTAAGTAAAAGGTAGTGTCCAGGTAATTCTGTCTTGGGTATGACGATAAACTACATCCGGCAGCAAGGCCTCTGATTGGCAGGTTTTGAGAAACGTGGAACCACCTCTAAATTGCTCTTGTTGCCACATCCACGCTGACATGGGGCGGTAGTACCTGTTAGGGTCCCAGCTATAAGCAAATAGTTAACCCCCAAACTGGGGTCAAAACACTATGAAAATATAAAAATAGAATTTTTATCAACTACCAGCAATATATATATATTTTTTTAAGTCTTAACGGGAATACATTTGACTCTCGACAAAAACACTCTTTTAAAAAAAACACGTCAATTAAACTTGATATACAAATTGATTTCTTACAAATATTTATTCTATTCATTCAAACCTATCCTAAAAAATCTTGTTGAAATTATATAACTCACTTACGGCATCTCAGTCTCACGGTGGGGATGCCGTAAAACAAAATAAACCAAACTTGATCTAGAAACAGTTTTCTTACAAAGAAATACATATTCTATTCATACGAACCTATCCTAAAAATCTTGTTGGCATTAAATAACACATTGTGGTTGATATGCCATAAAACAAAATAAACCAAATAAATCAGTCTCTCTACAAATCCTCCTTACAAAAATACGTCAATAAAACCTGATCTACAAACTGATTGCTTACAAAGAAATACATATTCTATTCATACGAACCTATCTTAAAAATCTTGTCGACATTAATAAACATATTGAAATTGAGATGCCATAAAACAAAATAAACCAAATAAACGAGACTCTCTACAAACCCTCTTTACAAAAATATTTCAATAAAGCTTGATCTTCTAACTGATTTCTTACAAAGAATACATATTCTATTACAACGAACAAATCATAAAAATCTTGTCGGTATTAAATAACATCTTGAGGTTATGTTGTAAAACAAAATAAACCAGACTGTCTGCAAACCCTCTTTAAACCTGATCTATAAATTGATTTCTTACAAAGCATATATATTCTATCCATAACAAACCTATCCTAAAAATCTTGTCGACTTCAAATAAGCCAGTGAAGCGTTGCCGTAAAACAAAATACACCAAACCAAATCAGGTAAGTTAATGTCATGAAAATCAAAGTTCGAAAGTTCAGTTTAAATGTCCGGTAAAAGCTTTGAAGAGTTGCTGGTTAAGACCAATGATGAACCTTCCGTAGTATTTTAACCGAAGTGTACGGAATAGGTTGGTTGAAGTCTGGACGATATAGCCAAAGAGAAGAAGGTTCAATTTAAATGTCCGGTGCTGGTGATACGTAGTTGATGGTTAAGTCCAACGATGAATCTTCCGTAGTGTTTAATTCAAGTGTACGGAATAGATCGGTTTAAGCCTGGATGATATGCCTGCAGCAACTTCCTAAACCAGGTGAGTTGTTGACAGTAGCTGATAAGCCGAAATAGCTGTACAATCCGGTGCAGACGTTGATGGAAACCATAATGAAGCGGCGAGAAATGATTGTCACTAAAACCACATGACGGACCGTTGAATAAGCTTCCGGTTCGACCCAAGATGTCAGAAGGAATATCTGGCCGTATGAATTAACTAATTATTACGATAGAAAATAATAGTAATTTTACGTTAGTATCTGGGTAATTACTGGTTAAGTCCAATGACGAACCTTCTGTAGCATTCAAGCCAAGTATACAGAACAGGTTGTTTGAATTAAGATATGCATACAGGAACTTCCTAAAGAAATCAAGTGAGTTAGGTTGAGGTAGGAATCCCGGGAATAGGGACTATTGCGTACCCGGATGTTCAGGGTTGTCGTAAGCAGATTCATCAACGCAGATCAACCAGGTGAGTTAGGTTGAAGTAAAGGGCCGGAAGTAATAAAGGCCAAACATGCCGGAAGATAAGTGCCCGTGGTATCCGGAAGTAGTTTAGTCTGGATTGCCGAAATTAAGAATCCGAGGTAGCCGGAAGTAGTAAGGCCAAGATTGCCGGAAATAAGAGTGGACAGGAAAGTTACCAACTAGCGTCCAGTCAACAGAACAGAAAGAAATGGGCTGTAATTCAATACAGAACACGTCCAGGTACCCTGGTCACAAAGATCAGAGTACCTGCATTTCACCTCCTCGCTCATAAGAGATTTACAAAGGGAAGAAGTTATTCGTGAGATACTTACATCTCATCAGAGATATATGAAGAGAACGAGTGTAGTTCGCTACAATAGGCGTGGCATTGGAGGGTCCTAGACATGAAGGTCAGAAAGGGTGGAACTAAAGAGTTTAATACATCTGAACACTTTCCATGGAAATAGTGATAGGGAAGCGAGAGGTTTGCGATGTCTCGTCTTTGAGAAAGCATCTGTAGGGTGGAAAATAATTCATCGCCGACAAGGACGCGGGGAGATAAGGTAAATAACCTTGTTTCGGCAGTTAGTCTAGAGTTGGAGATTCGGCTCCAGTTGTGCTGGTCAGACTCTCTGCGTCCGGACAGAGAGGATCCCCAGACGAGGCTATGTCGAAGGGCAGATACTCTTCTCGGGAAACATCTACCCGACCCTATTTTATACGGGGAATTCCGGGTCGCGTCTACGGGCTTGGATACCACATTAAATTCGGCCTTGTGCCACAATGACCGCGTGGGGTGCGTCGTATATATCCTTGCTTCGGGAATTACTAGTCTACTACCCGATTCTCTGTCTTTCAGTATTCTCTTTTACGATAAACCTTTCTTTCATCTACGCCCGTGTTGCTGTTCCTTTCACTCGAATACCACCTTTGTCTGTAACCTCTTTAAGGATACAACAATATATATATATATATATATATATATATATATATATATATATATATATATTAGGTTGGTGCAAAAATAATGTCGTCTTTTGACGTATTTTTAATTTTTTAAAGTACCAGTCGAAAAATTATTTAACCCCCAAGGACATTCATCAAGATATGGTAGCCATATTAGGGGATGATGCTCCAGATTTTTCAACAGTGCAAAAGTGTTGAAGATAACCGAAAGTCTAGACATCCTACAACTTCCACCATCAAAGGAAACATTGATCGTGTTACCACATGTTTATGGATGACAAGTCTTTGGCTATAAATTAAATGTTATAAGCATATTCCGTGAACGAGTTGCGAATATTCTTCAAAATAAACTTGGTATGACAAAGTTCTCATCTTGGTAGGACCACTTCTTCTAACTCCTGATCAAAAGCGAAGAGGCTGATGATCACTTGATCGGAAAATCTGTTATTGTTTAAGGCAGATCCAGCTGTTTTTCTTGAATGTTTCCTAACCCAGGAATAGTGATGGTTTCACCACTGAGCCAGAAACAAAGAGACAACACACGCCGTGGAAACACGCCTCACCATCTGCTCCACAGAAGTACAAGAACTTTCATTTACAGGGAAAGTGCTGACCTCAGTGTTGGGGGAGTAAAAAGGCTTTTTATCTATTAAAAAGCCACACTATCAATGGAGAAAAGTACTATGCCAATTTGCTGAGGTAGTAACTGACAAAGGGTGTCTTCTTTCATCAGGACGATGCTCCTGCACACAAGTCCTTGTTTTTAAGAGCTGCTGTCCGGGACTGCGGCTTTGAACATAATACCTCATCACAGAAATACATATATGACGAAACGGTGTAATAAATATGGTGACAAAGATGAGGATAAGAATCCGAATAATGCAAATAGTGTACATAATACCTCATCTCAGAAATATAGACAGATACTGAAAGGCCAAAACGTTGTAATAAATATGGCGACAAAGATGAGGACAATAGTCCGAATAATGTAAATAGTGTACATAATACCTCATCTCAGAAATATAGACAGATACTGGAAGGCCAAAACCTTGTAATAAATATGGCAACAAAGATGAGGACAATACTCCGAATAATGTAAATAGTATGCATAATACCTCATCTCAGAGATATAGACAGATACTGAAAGGCCAAAACGTTGTAATAAATATAGCAACAAAGATGAGGACAATAATCCGAATAATGTAAATAGTGTACATAATACCTCATCTCAGTGATATAGACAGATACTGAAAGACCAAAACGTTGTAATAAATATGGCAACAAGATGAGGACAATAGTCTGAATAATGTAAATACTGTACATAATACCTCATCTCAGAGATATAGACAGATACTGAAAGACCAAAACGTTGTAATAAATATGGCAACAAGATGAGGACAATAGTCTGAATAATGTAAATACTCTACATAATACCTCATCTCAGAGATATAAACAGATACTGAAAGACCAAAACGTTGTAATAAATATGGCAACAAAGATGGTATTTATCAATCCACCGACGGGGATCGAATGTGGCAAATGGCCTTTTAATGTGGGTATCTCCGAGCCCGTAGGCCCAGCCAAAAATAAATAACCGTCCAAACCCGTCGAGGCGGGCCAGTTCCGTCAACCTCCCACAACGAAACCCTACCCTTCGGCGGAGCTTCGTCCGGGTTCCTCTCTGCAAGCAGAGAGTTCGACAGACACCCGACCCGGCAGCTCACAAAGCGCAGATACTACACTTTGATCCTAGCCACCGGGCCGAGCGGGTATTCTCTTTAGAGTGTACATAATACCTCATCTCAGAGATATAGACAGATGCTGAAAGGCCAAAACGTTGTAATAAATATGGCAACAAAGATGAGGACAATAGTCCGAATAATGTAAATAGTGTATGAAGAAGCCTTTTTAATAAATACTTTGATATTTTTAGTGAGATAAATTCTATTACAAAAATGGTTAAAGTTTAATTCCGGACAGATTTTTTTAGGCACATTATGTTGAAACCCTTGTTCCCGTACGATAACCAAAGTTAAACAACGTCGATACTGGTCAGTACCTAGATGGGTGACGCGCGTGGGAATACCAGATGCTGTAAGCTTGGGTGTGTGGATGGTTTAATAGATAATGGATCGGAATTGTTATTCGGAGAGCCGAGTTCCAATTCCCGTTCGGTTCGTTATATTCACTTAAGTGCAAATATCTATGTGAAAGGTAGGAATCCATCGGTTACTCCGCAGCTGTAGGTTAAATAGTAAGACTTGTATCACTAAAATCATTGTCATCTAAAAAAAATTCTTACAATCTAAAAAATATTTTCTGGCTTTAAATAACCTGCAATGGGTTGATAAGCTATAAGAATAAATAAATTCAAACAAATTCTTTTGATGCATGAGTAATTCTTTGTTCAGAATCCAGGAATTAGAAAATACATCGGAACACACTCAATAGACACTGAGACTAGATGACACCTCTAAGAAAGAAGGCTTGAAAATATTCACCCCGAGGTTTGGCAGACGATGTCGAACTTTTTCAATTATGGAAAGAGGGGATTTGGCAGCTCCATTTCAGAAATGGTAGTATTTTTTCTCTGGTCTGGCTTTTGTAAAAAGAGATTATGGAAAGAAGAGTCTGATAGTTGCTGGAGTGGTACAATGGACCGACCAATTTACTTCGTGAAGCCATTTCTACATTTACCGAATATGTATCTTGAATAGCAAAAGATTTTCTCTGGTCTGGCACTTGTAATGAGAGAATACGGCAAGAGGGGTCTGATACTTGCTGGAACGGTACAAGGAACCGACCATTTTACTTCGTGAAGCGATTTCTACATTTACCGAATATGTATATCGAATAGCAAAAGATTTGCTCTGGTCTGGCACTTGTAAAGAGAGAATATGGCAAGAGGAGTCTGATACTTGCTGGTACGGTACAAGGAACCGAACATTTTACTTTGTGAAGCGATTTCTACATTCACCGAAAATGTATCTAGAACAGCAAAAATATTCTCAAAGGAAAAGGTAAATAAGGAAAACCAAAACACGACAGATAGAAATTATTATGAAATATTTATTCATTAAAATTATCAATAAAATTATAAGACTGGCCATGGAAAAGAGTACCATTTTCTCTAATAACGGATTCTTTGATTAACGAAAGGTTTTCTCTTTTTCATGGCCAGACTTTTATTATTAAATTCTTAAAATTCCTATATTCATGAACCAAAAAAAGCAATTATGCTTCCCGTTTATGAACTTACGTATGTACGAAAGAAAAATGAAATTTTTTAAAAGCGCCTTTCAGCAATTACTACTACTGAAATTACTATTACGCATTGCCTATTGCTAATCGTCTGTGCCATGGACTAAAATCACTACATTTGCTTCGCCACCAAACTGCAATGATTATTTTGAATTTAAAACTAATTTGAATTTAAGCGCATTACTAGACTGGCGTGGAGATCTCATAAATTTACAGTTGAGCTGGTTAGATGTAATCATGTTCTATGCTAACAGTTTCTTTTCTCGCACTTCTCACTAGTGGAACTCACTTCCGGCTTCATGCTTTCCAGCCAACTTTAATTTACAAAGATATAAATGTAATGCCAATCGTTATCTGATGTCCTCCTGATTACCCTTTCCTCTTTCTGCTCATTAATTATTGTTTCCGATCGTAATTTTTCCACACCTTGTAACCCCTTTTGTCTTAGTGGTTTTACTAACTTCCATGGAGTGATACCGATTAAAAAATGATTTAATTTCATTTTACATAATAAGTCATTTAAAAAAAAAAAGCTAGACATGAATACTAATAGCTACAATATAACTAATTCAAGCTTCAGTCACTTCCCCACCGTCGCAAGATTTCCTGTCTGTGTCTTTTCAAAAAATATTTTCATGTTAATTGTTCGGATGAGCGCTTACCTATGGTACCTAGAGGTTTTTTTTGTTTTGTTTTTTTATTTAAGCGCAGTGCTAGACTGACGTCGAGATCTCATCAATTTATAGTTGAGCTGGCCAGGTCTAGTCGCACATTCTATGCTAACAGTTTCTTTTCTCGCAGTTCTCGCTTGTGGAACTCCCTTTTGGCTCCATGCTTTCCAGCCAACTTTAATCTGCAAAGATTTAAATGCAATGTCAATCGCTATCTGATGTCCGCCTGATTACTCTTTCCCCTTCCAGCTCATTATTAATATTTCTGTTCGTAATTCTTCCATGCCACCCTCAGTAACCCCTTGTGTCTTAGTGGCTATACTACCTTGCTTGGGGTGATACCGATTAAAAATTCTCTGGAGAAGACAATGGAAAACAAGACAAGAAACTTTCCCAATAATTCTTCTCAATTAAGTAAAAAAAAAATGGGGAATCTATGGTGAGATATAATCGACTCCGTATCAAGGGTTTGTGCATTTAAAAAGCTAATTTAGACTTACGTTGGAGTCACTAGGTTGATGTAAGTTACATACAGAGTCTCATGGATTCTTGTTGCTGACAAGTAATATTAGGTTGGTGCATTAATTCAGGTCAACATAAAGAAAAAGGTGAAAAGATTTTACCGGAAGTCTGAGAGCACGAACAAATAAAAGGTCGTATAAGGTCATTCAGTGCTGACTCGTGCGTACGTCAGGCGCGTACAACGTGCTGTTCTCGAGTCGATGTACTACGTGGCTGTTTTTTTAGGCGTTTTGTTAAAAATGGAATTTAGTAAAGAAAAAACTGGGGTTGCCAGAAGCTAATGCACCGGATCATTTAGTTTACGTATTTTGACGGAGATATCCGTCTATTTCTAAATGTGAAACGTATGTCTGTTTATTAGTGTTTGCCACTCGTCCCCCACAAACTAAGAATATTCATTTTTTATGACATCTTTCGACAGGAAGTAGACGATCATGACGCTCCACGGTTTCCTCTTCCTTATTATCAGCATTCTTGCATAAGAGAGCGGATAGCTCATGAAGAAGCTGCAAACAACTTACGACTAAAAGGACGGAATATAATTTCATAATTAAAGTCCAATATTTCTTTATTCTAAATGACAAGTCCGAGAACAAAAGAAATACATCAAAATAAAATAAAAAAACATATATAAGAGTAGAAAAAAGGCCAACAACGAGTGACGACATTTTGTTACATCCTGGAACCCAATAGCCCGGCTATGTGGGTTGGCCAGAAACTCGACTATATATATATATATATATATATATATATACTAGTTACTGGGGTATTATCTAGCAAGGGCATTTAGTAGTAAGGTCATTTCCGGTTTGATGAGCTATTTTAACAGCTACTTTCCAGTAGACGTTAGAACAATACAGCAAACAGGATTAGCGGGAACAGTTATTTCAAATCACACACACACACATATGATGCAGTTATTTTATAATTATTTATATTTATTGCCATTATATATATATATATATATATATATATATATATATATATATATATATGTATATATATATATATATAATGTATATTATTATAATATGTATATATAATATATATTATATATATTATTATAATATGTATAATAATATATATATATATATATATATATATATATATATATATATATATATATAAATAGCTGGACACTCGTATTCGAGAATATCCGCCTACAGACTCTCGCTCAGGTAAATACGTGTTTATTCAACACCCACAGAGCCCAACTATCGTTTATACAGTAGCAATGCTGATCAGATATAAGTTTCAGTTTCTGGAGAGAGCGTGTTATCTAGCGTGATCAACAATTTGAACAAGGCCATCACGCTCAAGCCCTCGATGACTTATGTCTTCGTGATAGCATAGCTATCAACGGCCCCCAAGGCTTTCGTCTACACAATTTAACTCACAAAGCTTGGATCAGCCAAGGTATGGTTTTTAGGCACTCTCCTCCTTCTTGACAAATTAATCGCGGTGAGATTCGAACCCGTGTTTCAGAACGTTCAAACCATATATATATACATACATATAGATATATATATATAGATAGATAGATAGATAGATAGATAGATAGATAGATATAGATAGATATAGATAGATATAGATATATGTAGAAAAATAGAACACGCTTAGGTAAATAATCTGGAGTTCTTTAGGATTTTGGTTTTTATTTAAAAAAAAACAGTGCTCCATACAGAAGTAGAGCTTAAATTATAATTATTTTTTAAAAATATGATTCCTTTGCTACATAAGGGTTATTATGTTTCAAAAATGAGAGCCGAAAACCTCAATATAATTATTAAAATTAAATTCTAAAGCCCTTTAGAAAAAAACTAACTAAATAAAATAAAACAAAATTCTCTTAAAGACATATTACGGTGCCAAAAGTAATCTTTCGCTCTAACTGACCAGACGATGTACGCACATGAATGCCATCATTCGCTGCCTCCACCCTATCTCAGTTTGACCTCTTTCCGAAGGTGACTGATATGTGGATAAAAATTATCTCTTAGACCCCTTACCAAATTGGTCAACACAGCCGTTTCCATAGTAATTAATTTTGCGAATGAACATGCTTATAAAGATGTGTGACATCCAACCGTTACATCAAATTGTGACGTCAGCCGATCTCGGGTCTTATCCTGGTCGCGGCGCCAATTGTGATGATCTAACCTTTAAGTGATTCGGATGGGAATCTGGTTAGATTCGATATCAGCCTCGTCGTTCCCAACTCGCTTCCAACGTCTGGTTACCGAAGTAACTACTTTGTTCTCCAGTCTGCCTACCCACGTTGTGAACTGATCTTAGGCAGACGAAATCAATCAGCGCCGGGGCCGTACTGCAAGCTTGAGTTCGAATGAGCGCGGTATCGCACAAGTACGTGCAAAAGAAAATAAAATAATAAGTCGAAAATGGTATCAAAAAAAGGATAACAATACTTTATATCTGGTTGCTGGATACATAGGACTGCGTCTATCTCCCGACCCGCTATATGGATTGTGACACGTGGTTTTTAGGCGAGTCTTAACATCTTAAGTTGTCTGTTCCCTAATAAACTGGCTCTTCAGGCGAAATTCACAAAGCTTATTTTGGTGGTGTGAGTCTCAGTCGTTCTTCAAAAAATAAATTGTTCTTGATTAGAAGATGAGTTCGGAAGTTGCGCGAATCTTGGTCAGCTCTTCGTGGTGTGTCTTCAGAGCTCTCAACTGGAACTGTCTCTCCAACTCTCCAACTGCTTTTCGCTCGCTGCGACTTTGCTTATATGGACGCCGACCCAAACCGGGGTGGTCTCGTCGGGGTTTGAGATTCCTTGATAATTCTAAATCCATAGTCCACTTCTTTATTTTCGGTCAGGAATTTTCCAATCCTTTCCATTTTTGGAAGTCTTCTCTTACCCCCACCTTCTCTTATTCTCATATGGACACCTCACCATATCCCAGAGGGGCGACAACGGTCCTCCCCACTTCTTCGTAGTAATCCCTCATACTTAAACTCTCTGCGGCTGCCTCCTTGCGTCACATGAACACCTCCGCCTGGCTGGTTAGCATTCAACCAATGGTCGATCAACAGTGTGGGCGTGACTAGACTAGCCTTGTTTCTTAAAAATATATATCTTGTTCAAAGAAAAAAATTATCTTTTTCTTTTCCTTTTCTTTCTTTTGTTTCTCTCTTCTTCTCTGGCCGCCAAGAGGACAATACGACCCGTAGAGTGATAATCTCAATTCTTATCCTAACGTCACGGCATATGGAATTCTTCAATCAGATTTTCGCCAGCACCAAGAGGCTAGTCAACCAGACACACTCATTCTTCGGCGCCAACGAAATATTGTTTCGCTGTCATATTCAAATTCCAACACAGCCTTCTCTCAATGACATCTCCCATCGAGAAAGACCCAACCTAGAGATGGCTCTCTTTGTGTGTGGTCAACAGATGACCTATTAAATTGTTTTCAGACAGCATTGTTTTCGACTATCAAAATAACATTTTCAAATGTCTCTTCTCGTAGGTGACTTTATCTTTAAAATTTCCTCGCAGGGAATTTCACCACTCCTGATAATCTGTTTGCCACAAAGACACAGTTAATTCTTTATCTATCTAAACAAAACAAAAAAACTGTGTATCAACCTGAACCCTTCCAGCCAGCCCCAAGACAATGGCCGACAGAACCCTCACCATTGTCTTCCATTATCAAAATAACATTTTCAAATGTTATTTCTCGTGGGTGGCCTCCCGTTATCACCTAAGTTAAGTCTCGCCTCTCTTTTTCTTTCTTTTCTTTCTCTTTTTCCTTTCCTTCTTTTTCCCTCTTTTTGCGCCCTTAAATGGTGTCACAGATGCGTAAATTTCAAGATTGGTTATTCTTAAATTTTCGCTTGAGGATGAAACAGGGCTTGATACTTTACCTCAATTTAATTTTAATAATTATATTGAAGTTTTCGGCTCTCGTTTTTTGAAACATGAGAACTCTTATGTAGCGAAGGAATCATTTTTTTTTAATAATTATAATGTGTGGGGATGTATGTATGTGCGTATTCATGTATGTATAAGTAATTTTACTGAATGTATTACTAAAAACGTTATACATGTTGCGATGGGTAAATTGTTGCCAATATATATATATATATATATATATAAATAGCCTGGGCTTTTTAAATCAATTCTTTTACCAATTCTCTTTATTGCATCCTTAAATTAGGACAACAGCCATTTTATATTTTTATATTTTGTACATGCTCGTTGTTTGGATTTAATTTTGTCGAGTGCACAGTATAGTAGGGTCAGTTGGGCACTGTCTGTGAGAAAAAGAGCACCATGATGCAATTCCTTCCGCCAGAAATTTGGAAACGGCATACTGTACTACTTGGCATTTGCGCCGGAAGCTCCAATAGGAATATTTCAGAGTGTTTGGATGTCAATCTAAGGACAGTGCAGAGGATTTGGCAAGAGTTGAAGAAATCTAATGGTGATTACGAAAGGTACATCATCCCGGTAAACTGTCTCTCATCGTTCTGATAAGAAAAGAATTCCAGAATCTGTTGGCGAGGGCTTCAGACTCAACACGGAAGCCTACATCAAGGGCCTTGAGGAGGTAATGCTACCCTAGGTCAATAAGATAGCTACTGGAAGACGCTATGTCTAGCAACAGAACTTTGCACAATGCCACTCAAATAAGAGGACCCAATCATGCCTATCAGATAATTTCATCATTTTACATCTGGCCACCTAACTCTCCAGATGTCAACCCACCTTGATTTTTATGCATAGGATGCAGATGATAGAGAGACCAACAAAACTCCTTGTAACACCAAAGATGAACCGAATGCAATGATTATGGCAGCATTCACCAACCAGAAAAGACCGTCCAGAAAAGTTGCAGGAGATTCTGATGTCGTCTGGAAGCCGTGATGGAAGCCAGTGACGATTTTATTGAATAGATTTACACTTTACTATTTCAAGATATTTTTGTGTAATTTTCGTAAATATATCTGTTAAAATAAGATGTCAGTGTCATTTTCATTTTTGCATAATTTGGACAACAATCTAAACATCGCCCCTTGTAGTTTATAGATTCCACTAGTCAATACAAGATTACTCAATCACCAATATCGCGCATACTACCACCTCCTTAAATAGAGGCTTCACGTGTCGCTTATAGGATCAATTGCTAAAAAGAAACATCTATCTAGCCACAATTTCCAAGCACCCTTAAGAAGAGTTCTGGTAAAAACATTATCATTCTATATAAATAACATTACCGGAAATATCTTGCTAAAAGAGAAGTCCTGTATATTAAACATCTCTCTCCAATTATCAAGCCTACCTTATTTAACAGTGGGAACGGTGAATTTAAAGTTTGTAAAAAACTAGAAAGGCGCTCATTCGAAGTCCAGTCGATCTCAACACACGTAGGCTAGGAATAAACATTCCTACTAGTATTTAAAAGAATACTAAAAAAATACTAAAACTTAAACAGTCAAAACATGATGAGAAATTAATAACCGCTAAACAAAACCTTGAAAATTGCTAATAAAGTGTCCGAAAACGTTTTGGTCAATGGAGAATATGGACAATTTTTACACTCCTTCACTCCCATCAAACGACAAAATGTAAATAAGCTGTAAAAACTCAATAATACAATAAAAAATTACATTTTACATGTCTGTCATATTTAAGATTTTTAAAATATATGGTGCTTCCATAATATATATATTAAGATATTTATATGTTTATACTTATGTGCTTTTACCGATTGAGCCACAGAGAATTGTTCGGTTATTAAGGTCGATTTTATTGTTTTTAAACTACAATCTTCCATGATTCTCTCACAAACATTCGTATCTGCACATTGCGTATCCAAATGTAAACAAATGACGTCACACATTATGAAATGGATAAACTCGGACAATTATTTAAAGACATTTTTATGTTTAACATCCTTTTTATAGATAGAAATATTTAAGTAAATGCTCTGTTTATTATAAACAGTATTAAATATATTTTCTGTGAAAACTTCTCGGACATTCAGGCTGATAAATGTTGTTTCATACTGTTTGTTATAAACAGAGCATTTACTTAAATATTTGTATCTATAAAAAGAATGTATAAACATAAAAATGTCTTAAAATAATTGTCGGATATTGTCCATTATATATATATATATATATATATATATATATATATATATATATATATATATATATATCAGTGAACATTGAAGTCAACACTTTGAGGCAGTTTGTTTCATGCTAGACGCAAACGTCAAGACACCATCTATATACATATACATATATATATAAATATATATAAATATATATATATATGAAGAAATATACTCTTAAGGTGTGCTATATATTAAAGATAGAGCGTATGTAAATATAAAAGTGAACATTGGCTGTTTCATGCTGAACGCAATCGTAGCCTGACGATTGCGTCTAGCATGAAACAGCCTGTCGCATCTGAGTGTTGACTTCAATGTTCGCTTTTACATATATATATATATGTGTGTGTGTGTGTGTGTGTGTGTGTGTGTCAAATTCCAACGGAGTGTGTTGCGTTCGTTGTATATCCCTGGAAATGTATGAATCCATCTTCTAGCCACCAGCTCGGGGTTCATAGCAGGGAAAACTGCGTTCTCTAGCTTTGGTTGGCAACCAATTTAGGTGTATGCGCATTATGCATCGAAAATTCCACACTGTTAAATCCTGCTTGATAGAGAAACCCAAGCCACATCACCTTATATGAGGAGGATCTTGAGAGGGTTCTATAAGCCATACATACATATATAATTAAAAACACAAACGATAAGAACAAATGTTGAATGATATGGGCTAAGCCAATATCTTTTTTTAAAATGAACATCTCCGTGTCTTTAACCTTTTGAAATAAAATATATTTGGGAGTCGGTTGTTTATCTTCTTTTAAAATTTTAATATGGAATTGATTCCAGCAATAAAAAAAAAATGTTTTCTCATTTTTTTTAAACGAATAAAAAATATCAACGAAAAATGGCGAATAATTGTTTATGCTTCGAGTTTAACGTCTTGAAATGAGGAGGCCGACTGTACATCCATATTCCACAATGTTATGAAACAGAATCATAAGACCTCGTGCCGCCTTCAGTTATTTTCGATTTAAATTATTAAAAATGGCGATTCTTAAAAAAACATGACCATAATAATTTCTTTATTTTGATTGGTTACATATTGTTTTCTCGTCGTTATATTTTAGGAGTTTAGGAAGTTTAGTATTAGAACAGGCTGGCAATATTATTAGGTTGGTGCAAAAATAATGTCGTTTTCTCACATATGTGAGAAAACGACATTATTTTTGAAGAGCCAGTTTAATTGCAAAATATGGCTGATACATAAAGTCTGGTGCTTTTGCTATATAATTAGAGATTCTTGATAAAATCCAAAAAAGAATCTGCAATTTTATTGAACCTGACCTGGCATATCGGTTTCAGTTACTTTCCCACCGCCGTAACGTAGCTTCCCTGTGCCTTTTGTATAAATATTTTCATAGTAACTGTTCCGATGAGCTTTCCTCTTTGTTACCTAGACTTTACACTTAGCACTTTGCTAGATTGTCGTCAAGGTTTCATTATGTTACTGTTGACATGTCTTGATATAACCGTACGTTCTATTCTATTCTAGCCAATTTCTCCTCTTGCACTTCTCAAAACAGGTAGGTTTGATTGATTGATTGAGAAGAAAAGGTGGATTCACGCGATTCTCAAGGGTATTTCCACATAAGTGAATAAAGAAACCCAACTGGAATTAGAACTTGGTAGTCTGATTAACAACTCCGAGACATTATACATTACGCCACCTGCACATCCAAGCTTACACCACCTGGTATAATTAAGTTATCGCCGTTACATTTGAGGAGTATAGGAAGTTTAGTTTAGTCAGGCTAGCAAAATTATAAAAACGTGAAGAGCCAGTGTGCTCGCAGAATATAGCTGATGCATAAAATCTCGTGCTTTTGCTATATATTTAGAGATACTTGATAAAATCCAAAGAAGAATCTGCAATGTTATTGGTTCTGACCTGACACCTCGAGTTAACTCCCTTTTCCGCCCCCCTAACGTAGCTTCCATGTGTTTTGTTTATATATATAAATACTTCCATGGTAATTGTTCTGAGGAACTTTCTGATTGCCTACGTCGAGAAGATAAAATAAATATATTAAGAGAAGCATGGTAACATTTTTTTTCTGCAGAGAGTTAAAAGGATTTATTCTAATCAACAAAAAGAACCCTTCGCAGGCCCACTGAGTAAACTAGTAAGTCGCGATGGAGACGCGACCCGTATTATATGCAAGCCTGATTTAGCCTGAAGTCCAAGACAACAGACAGAATATATAAAATGAAGTGACAAAATATTTAAATACAGCAGTGTGGATGGTTTTTCTTCTCCACTTCATCTAGAAATGGATACACTGTAAATTACGCTGCATAAGTAAATCTGGCATTCAAGTCAACCTCAAGATCTTTAGCTTAAAATTCTAAGTCAGGCCTATACCTACTGTATATGTGATACTCCAAAACATACGGTAGCCTATCAGTGACCCAAAACTGAGGCCTGGAGTTAAATGGAGTTAGGTCAAAGTATACAATAACATGTGGCAAAACTTCATAAGGTCACACTACTGACCTTTACACTGAGACATTAATATTCTAGATCCTACGCTGTTTCTGATCTTCATCAATGAAATCCCAGATGTCATCAGTTCCAACAAGGTATATATGCATATGACAGCGCCATTTACTTCTGTCTCAAGAGCAAATCCGTCAGAGCCGACAAAGTTAACCTGGCCGCTGCTCTTGAAAAAGACTTCCAATCTGTATCTGTCTATATTTCACGATGTACATTATTTTCATTTTGTACATTATTTCCATTATACAGACTATTGTCCTCATCATTGTCGCCATATTTATTACAACGTTTCGGCCTTTCAGTATCTGTCTATATTTCTGAGACGAGGTATTATGTACAGTATTTACATTATTCGGACTATTGTCATCATGTTTGTCGCCATACTTATTACAATGTATCGGCCTTTCAGTATCTGTCTATATTTTCGAGATGAGGTATTATGTACACTATTTACATTATTCGGACTATTGTCCTCATCATTGCCGCCATATTTATTACAACGTTTCGGCCTTTCAGTATCTGTCTATATTTCTGAGACGAGGTATTATGTACAGTATTGACATTATTCGGACTATTGTCATCATATTTGTTGCCATATTTATTACAACGTATCGGCCTTTCAGTATCTGTCTATATTTTCGAGATGAGGTATTATGTACACTATTTCCATTATTCGAACTATTGTCCTCATCATTGCCGCCATATTTATTACAAAGTTTCGGCCTTTCAGTGCCTGTATATATTTCTGAGACAACGTATTATGTACACTATTTACATTATTCGGACTATAGTCCTCATCTTTTTCGCCATATTATTTACAAAGTTTAGGCCTTTCAATATCTGTCGATATTTCTGAGACGAGGTATTATGTACACTATTTCATTATTCGGACTATTGTCATCATGTTTGACGTCATACTTATTACAATGTTTCGGCCTTTCAATATTGGTCTATATTTCTGAGATGAGGTATTATGTACACTATTGAAATTATTCAGACTATTGTCATCGTTTTTGTCGCCATGTTTATTACAACGTTTCGGCCTTTCGGTATCTGTCTATATTTCTGAGATGAGGTATTATGTACACTATTTACATTATTCGGACTATTGTCATCATATTTGTCCCCATATTTATTACAACTTTTCGGCCTTTCAGTATCTGTCAATATTTCCGAGATGAGGTATTATGTACACTATTTCCATTATTCGGACGAATGTCCGCATCATTGTCGACATATTTATTACAACGTTTGAGCCTTTCAGTACCTGTCTATATTTCTGAGACGAGGTATTATGTACACTATTTACATTATTCGGATTATTCTCATCATATTTGTCGCCATATTCATTACAACGTTTCGGCCTTTCTATATCGGTCTATATTTCTGAGATGAGGTATTATGTACATTATTTACATTATTCGAAGTATTAAAACGTTTCGGCCTTTCAGTACCTGTCTATATTTCTCAGACGAATTATTATGTACACTATTTACATTATTCGGACTATTGTCCTCATCTTTTCCGCCATATTAATTACAATTTTTCGACATTTCAGTATATGTCTATATTTCTGAGACGAGGTATTATGTACACTATTTACATTATTCGGACTATTGTCATCATATTTGTCGCCATATTTATTACCACGTTTCGGCCTTTCAGTATCTGTCTATATTTCCGAGATGAGGTATTATGTACACTATTTACATTATTCGGACTATTGTCCTCATCTTTTCCGCCATATTTATTACAATGTTTAGACCTTTCAGTATCTGTCTATATTTCCGAGATGAGGTATTATGTAAACTATTTCCATCATTCGATCTATTGTTCTCATCATTGCCGCCCTATTTATTACAACATTTCGGCATTTCAGTATCTATATTTCTGTGACGAGGTATTTTGTATACTATTTACATCATTCAGACTATTGTCCTCGTCTTTGTCGCCATATTTATTACAACGTTTCGACCTTTCAGTATCTGTCTATATTTCTGAGATGAGGTATTATGTACACTATTTACATTATTCGGACTATTGTCCTCATCTCTGTCGCCATATTTATTACAACGTTTTGGCCTTTCAATATCTATCTATATTTCTGAGATTAGTTATTTTGTACATTATTTACATTATTCGCACTATTGTCCTCATCTTTGTTGACATATTTATTAAAACGTTTCCCCCTTTCAGTATCTGTCTATATTTCTGAGTTGAGATATTATGTACACTATTTACATTATTCGGACTATTGTCTTCATCTTGTTGCCATATTTATTACTACGTTTCAGCCGTTGTACGTTCAGGCCTTCTTCAGGTGTGTTGGAATATCGAACTTAACCCTTTATTTCTTAAAGACACATATCACAGTGGATAAAGGCGTTGGTTAGATCCAGTGACAGGTCCCAAAGAGTTGTGAGTTCAATACCCGGTTAAGGCAGTGGAGAACTTGGACAGGGGAATTAACAGGAGGTAACTGATAACTGATATCCATTAGACATGGCACGTTGAACTTGAACAGTCTACCCAAAAAATAAAGGGTTCAGTTCAACATTTCAACCACCTGTAGAAGGCCGGTGCGTACAACTGCCGAAACGTTGTGATAAATATGGCAAAAATTATGAAGGCTATAGTCCGAATAATGTAAATAGTGGACCTCCAATCTTTGGTTAACTGGGGCACGAAATGGCTCGTAAATTTTAACGCCTTCAAAACAAAACTTCTATTACTTAACCACCATAGAGAAACCTTTCTGCCTGCCATCAGCATGGTTGACGCTAGACTCCTGGAGAGCAACACACTGCACCGTCTTGGCCTCACGTTTTCAACTGACTTGAAGTGGTACGAATAAATAAATCAATACCTGCATCTACTGCAAGGAAAGTTGTCACTGTGCCGTTCCAAAAAATCATTCTTCTCAGAGTTCATCTTTCACATTTAAAACCATTTGCCCGTCTATTGAATACTGCTGCTATATCTAATCTGTTGCTCCTGCTATTTGTCTTGACGTTTTGGACAAAATCCAAAGAAGGAACTACACTTTATTCGATTCTGACTTGGCATCTAGGCATCTGTCACTTTCTTCCCCACGCGACGTGCCCCCCTCTGTCTTTTCTACAAATATTTTAATAGCAACTACACTGACGAGTGGCCCAGTGGACAAAAGCGTTGATTCGATCCAGAGACTTGATCCAAAGATTTGGGTGTTCAATACATGGCTACTGCAGTGTTGAATAAAAACTTTGACTGTTGAGTTAAAGGGAGATAACTGAGCCATCCAGAAGAGGCATGGCACGTGGAACTAGATCAATCTACCGGGGTGGACGTTACAAGGGTTCAGTTCGTAATTCCAATCACCTGAATAAGGCCGGAGTGTAGAACGGCCGAAACGATGTGAATTTGACAAGAATGACGACAGCAGTTCGAATAATGTAAATAAATTTTGTTTTCTTTTGTGATTTGAGATATTTTTATTTCCCAAAATGTATTGCTAGCAATTTTTTTTATTTATAATGAAAATGCATTCCTGGCATTAGGTTGGTGCAAAAATAATATCGTTTTTTGACATATTTCAAAAAACGATATTATTTTTGCACCAACCTAATAATTTTCCCGAATACATTTTTATATTCCCATTATGTTTTAACCGTTCACCGTCTATGTTTTGTGTTCATTATTTGACAATAGCTGGGCTCCCAACAAAGGCTACCAACCTTAGTCAGCGTGTACCTGAGAACAACAGGAATTCACAGGTGGACCCACGCTCCTGAAGCCTAGCTGCCAGATGTAGCTTATCGTCATACCCAGGACGAGAAATTTAACTGTCGATGTGGTGTAGGAAAAGACAATCGGAAGTTTAACACAGAAATTCGACGGTTACTGGGAATACCAAAGGTTGCCTTCCAGAAATTAAGCAGGGCCTTTTAAGTTAGGAGAATATCATTAGAAACGAAGGTAAAACGCTGTATTGCCATGTAATATACGGCAGCGTATGATTAGCGTCAAATCACGCTGAAACACAGGTTCTCGTTCAAACACCGGGTCGTTCCGGGTCAGTAATTAGTCGGGAGACAACATAGGGACACGGTACGGTAAGGTAAAACCGGGTAAAAAAAATTACTTGGTTATGGGGCTCGTAACGTTGTAATGATCATCATCACATACAAAATCAAATTATACAACGACAAGCATGGGAGAATCGGATTCCAGAAGTTTTTCGTGAGTCTCCCGCCAAAATGAAACCAAAAAAGTGAATAAAACGTGATATATAAATATTTGAAAAAAAAAACTGTCTTCTAATTGGCGTTATAAAAACCTACCAAAATTAAGCCAGACGGTTTACACAATGATAAATCGGAAATAATTTACAAAACGAGGCTCGGCATGGATGTCGAAACAACCAAATTTAGATTGTAAACGGGCAAAGTTTGATTGGATAGTGATTCTTGAGTTTTTAACCAATGGGGATAAAATTGAATTTTAATTCCTCCTTTGCAATCTTTTCGATTTTTTTAACCTCTTCCTACCTCAATCGCATAAAATTCATTGAAGAGTATGAGGCCGGAGGACTAAAAATTGCTTGGCCTTGCTGCTGTAGTTAGTAAGGAATGACGTTGTGGCGAACTTCACCACATTTATTTAACTTAGATTAGAAAACCAAACTGACGTGAAGAAAAAGAGGATAAGCCAAATACATCATTACACATAAAATTTGTATTTAACAAGATGTAAAAACAAGGATGTCGAAGAAAGGCATGCATTGAGTAAAACATTTTTTTTTTTTTTTTTTTGCTTTCATTTTCCCACTGAGACCAAATCGCAACTCTATGTCTTTTCCGTCTTTCCATGTGATCAAAACGGAATAGTCCATTATTTAGGACGTAATGGCAGGGTGTTCACTCATTCCTTTGTTCATTTTCTCACTGAAACCAAGTAGCGTCACTGTTATGTCTTTTACCGTTTTTCACGTGACCAAAACCGAATATTACATTATTCAAATATTCGAGGCTAGCAAATTTAACAAAATATTGTAATAACAATAAAAAATATGAATGTTGATCGTTATTTTAAGAAGTAAGGGGGCACAAAAAAGATTTTAAATCGGACAAGTTTTACAATTTCACTGAAACAGACGCCCCCTTAAGGTAAGGCTTCAAGAACACCAGAAAGCTGTAATTCGAGGGGATGTCGAAAAATCAGGCGTGGCTAACCCCATATTGTGAGAGAAGGGAGGACACCGCCCCCTGTGGGTTCAGGTTGAGATCAAAGACAAAGAACGCCATTGGAAAATTCGTAAACTTAAGGAATCAGCATATATGCTAAGCCACAAAAATCTCCTGAGCCGACCAAGCATAGACATGAATAAGGAGTGCCAGAGAAAAGTAATAACAACAAAAATTGCAATATGAGCTCTGGAAGAAAAAAACATACAATGGCAATGATAAAAATTGAAATTGATAAAAAATGGTGGCTGAAGACATTAGGTTTATAATACCCAGAAATTCATACACAGATGTCCTCAAGGACACATGGTACAGTGGATAAAGGCGTTGGTTAGATCCAGTGACAGGATTTAAAGACTGTGGCTTCAATAAAGAAATTTGAGAGGGGAATTAACAGGAGATAACTAATAACTGGGATCTATTAGACATGACACGTGGAACTAGAACAGTCTACCCGGAACGAAATAAAGGGTTCCGCTCAACATTCCAAACACTTTAAGAAACGTTGTAATAAATATGGCGACAAAGATGAGGACAATAGTCTGAATAAGGTAAAAAATTGACTTTAAAAGTTGATTAAATGAAAAGCTCAAATTGTAAGGCTCTCCCTATCAACAGATACCAGAAGGAGGCGGGAGGGTACTAAACGTTGTGCTAATAGCAACAAAGTAGATAATATGCATAATGAAACTCTAGAATTCGTATATCTATAGCAATTCATAATACATATTTTACTATAGAAATGCATTGAACGGGGTTTTACTATAGAACTGCCTTATATATGGTTTTACTATAGAATGCATTGAAAATAAGGAGGAAAAACTACTTGGATTATCAAGATAAGCAGACTGGCCATACCCACTTAAAGGATTAACGCAACACAATCTTCTTATCTCCAATCGCTTCTTTTTGGCTTTGTGTTGCACTACACTAAGCTTAATAGATATATTTATTCTGTGACGAGAATTCTTGACTTTTTGAGGTTTTCTTAGTAAATCCAGACCATTTCTTTTCTTATTTGTAACGTTATTTTAAGGTTTCTGTCAGACGTAATTCTATGAGATCGTAGCTAAAGAATGAGATCTTTGGGAATATTTGCTCAAAGAAACCAGCTTCAGGCGTTTTTGCCTTTATTTGTCCCTTGTCGTTTATTCCTTCTTCTGTTCATGCTATTTCTTTATTTGTTTTCTACTTCTGCGCCCTCCAGAGCTGACTTCTTTACTTTTTATCGATTTCATCAAATTCCTCTCATTCATTATTAACATCTCCCTTTGTCTTTTTTTTCTTTCTCTGTTTCTTTCTCTATTTTTTTCTCTTTCCTTTCCTTTCTTTTTTTGTCTGCTAAGTTTCATTAAAGTCTTCCTCCTCCTTTTTCCCTTACGTAACTCCTTCCTTCATTACTTGATTTACGCGGGCTTCCCTAAGCTTTCTTCTTTCATTTCTCTTTTTCACAAATTATTTTTATTATTATTATTATTATTATTATTATTATTATTATTATTATTATTATTATTTGTTTTGTTTTGTAAAAGCTGCCTCAGGAGTCAACCAAGACACAACAAAGTTTTTCACCTAAAATGCGAAAAGATTAGTCGCTATGTACTTTTTGTGTGGCTGGTAAAAAAAAAGAGTTCTCCTTTTGTGCAGAAGTTTTAAAATTAAACTTCGTCAAATGGTGGCAGATCTGAAAATGGTGTTTGTAATCAGTCCGCGAGGAGGCACTGTGGAGTAATGGATAGCGGTTCGGATTATGGAGTCGGAGATCCGAGTTCGAATTCCAGTCGAATCCATTACATTCACTTACGTGCTAATACCCTTGGGAAAAGTATGAAACCTCATTTTCTCACCCATCTATGGGTAAATAGCAAGACAGACCGGGTTCTGTAGAAAGAAATGGCAGCCTACTGCGGGGAAAAAAACTCTGCCTCATCAATCATGCATCAAAGGTTAGCGAGCGTGTATCACGAATGGCACATAACTGACCGCGTTCAGAAGGGGGTATTTTATCCGAAAAACCTAGAACGTTCCGACAGGCCAAAAGTCGTTGTGGATCACCAAATCGAAGCATTCCAAGTCTTTGATTTCCAACACTAGCTTGAAATTAATCTATTCTTTTTCCTAGACTGGATAACACGCAAGGCTGCTTGCTTTTTCAAAATTAATTCTCAGGTTATGATGGCTTTTTTCTAGAGTGATATGCTTTTTACGTCTTTGCAGGTTATTTAAAGCCAGAAAATATTTGTAGATTGTAAGAATTTGTTAATTTGCTTACTGCTACAATTGATTCATGTTATTTCGAAGGTCAAAGTCTGTCCAAAGAGTTATTTTTAAGCCTCAAGTGTTCGACAAGAAGAGGCTTGCATCTTGAGATAGAACCTAGTGTCTCGTTTCAGCTGAAACGCTACAATCTGTTGGTATAAAATAGACAATTGGTATAATGATTCTCTACAGAAAAATCGGACATTCGCACTCTTTCTCGAATCCCTCTTCCATTTTTTATTTTGATTCGGATTATTCCATCTGTTTTCTTTTCTTTAATTTCTTAGTTCCTTCACATTTCTTTCTTTATTTTGTTTCGTCTTCCTCGTTTACTTTCTTTATTTTGTTTCTTGCTCCTCTTTTTCTTCCTTTATTTTGCTTCTTACTTCCCTTCTCTTCTATTTTCTTTCTTTATTTTGTTTCATCCTCCTCTTTTTCTTTCTTTATTTTGTTTCCTCCTCCTATTTTCCTATCTTTATTTTCTTTCTCCCTGTTCTTTTTCTTTCCTTAATTTGTTTCGTCCTCCTCTATTTATTATTTTATTTTATTTCTTCGTCCTATTTTTCTTTTTTTATTTTGCTTCTTCCTCCGCTTTTTCTACCTTCATTTTCTTTCTTATTCCTCTTTTTCTTTCTTTATTTTCTATCTTCCTCCTCTTTTTCTTTCTTTAATTTGTTTCTTCCTCCTCTTTTTCTTTCTTTATTTTGTTTCTTCCTCCTCTTTTTCTTTCTTTATTTTCTTTCTTTCTTTATTTTCTTTCTTACTCCTCTTTTTCTTTCTTTATTTGTTTCGTCCTCCTCTTTTTCTTCCTTTATTTTGCTTCTTACTTCTCTTCTCTTCTCTTTTCTTTCTTTATTTTCTTTCTTCCTCCTCTTTTTCTTTCTTTAATTTCTTTCGTCCTCATCTTTTTCTTTCTTTGCTTTCTTCTTCCTCCTTTTTTTCTTTTTTTAATTACTTTAGTCATCCTCTTTTTCTACTTTATTTTGTTTCTTCCTCATTTTTTTCTTTCTTTATTTTGTTTCTTCCATCTCTTTTACTTTCTTTATTTTGTTTCTTGCTCCTCTTTTTCTTTCTTTAATTTGTTTCTTCCTCCTCTTTTTCTTTCTTTATTTTGTTTCTTCCTCCTCTTTTTCTTTCTTTAATTTGTTTCTTCCTCCTCTTTTTCTTTCTTTAATTTGTTTCTTCCTCCTCTTTTTCTTTCTTTAATTTGTTTCTTCCTCCTCTTTTTCTTTCTTTATTTTGTTTCTTCCTCCTCTTTTTCTTTCTTTATTTTGTTTCTTCCTCCTCTTTTTCTTTCTTTATGTTGTTTCTTGCTCCTCTTTTTCTTTCTTTATTTTGTTTCTTGCTCCTCTTTTTCTTTCTTTAATTTGTTTCTTCCTCCTCTTTTTCTTCCTTTAATTTGTTTCTTCCTCCTCTTTTTCTTTCTTTATTTTGTTTCTTGCTCCTCTTTTTCTTTCTTTATTTTGTTTCTTGCTCCTCTTTTTCTTTCTTTAATTTGTTTCTTCCTCCTCTTTTTCTTTCTTTATTTTGTTTCTTCCTCCTCTTTTTCTTTCTTTAATTTGTTTCTTCCTCCTCTTTTTCTTTCTTTATTTTCTTTCTTCCTCCTCTTTTTCATTCTTTAATTTGTTTCTTCCTCCTCTTTTTCTTTCTTTAATTTGTTTCTTCCTCCTCTTTTTCTTTCTTTAATTTGTTTCTTCCTCCTCTTTTTCTTTCTTTATTTTGTTTCTTCCTCCTCTTTTTCTTTCTTTATTTTGTTTCTTCCATCTCTTTTTCTTCCTTTAATTTGTTTCTTCCTCCTCTTTTTCTTTCTTTAATTTGTTTCTTCCTCCTCTTTTTCTTTCTTTAATTTGTTTCTTCCTCCTCTTTTTCTTTCTTTAATTTGTTTCTTCCTCCTCTTTTTCTTTCTTTATTTTGTTTCTTCCTCCTCTTTTTCTTTCTTTATTTTGTTTCTTCCTCCTCTTTTTCTTTCTTTAATTTGTTTCTTCCTCCTCTTTTTCTTTCTTTATTTTCTTTCTTCCTCCTCATTTTCTTTCTTTAATTTGTTTCTTCCTCCGCTTTTTCTTTCTTTAATTTGTTTCTTCCTCCTCTTTTTCTTTCTTTATTTTGTTTCTTCCTCCTCTTTTTCTTTCTTTATTTTGTTTCTTCCTCCTCTTTTTCTTTCTTTAATTTGTTTCTTCCTCCTCTTTTTCTTTCTTTATTTTCTTTCTTCCTTCTCTTTTTTTTCTTTAATTTGTTTCTTCCTCCTCTTTTTCTTTCTTTAATTTGTTTCTTCCTCCTCTTTTTCTTTCTTTATTTTGTTTCTTCCTCCTCTTTTTCTTTCTTTAATTTGTTTCTTCCTCCTCTTTTTCTTTCTTTATTTTCTTTCTTCCATTTCTTTTTCTTCCTTTAATTTCTTTCTTCCTCCTCTTTTTCTTTCTTTAATTTGTTTCTTCCTCCTCTTTTTCTTCCTTTAATTTGTTTCTTCCTCCTCTTTTTCTTTCTTTAATTTGTTTCTTCCTCCTCTTTTTCTATCTTTAATTTGTTTCTTCCCCCTCTTTTTCTTTCTTTATTTTGTGTTTTCCTCCTCTTTTTCTTTCTTTATTTTCTTTCTTCCTCCTCTTTTTCTTTCTTTAATTTGTTTCTTCCTCCTCTTTTTCTTTCTTTATTTTGTTTCTTCCTCCTCTTTTTCTTTCTTTAATTTGTTTCTTCCTCCTCTTTTTCTTTCTTTATTTTGTTTCTTCCTCCTCTTTTTCTTCCTTTAATTTGTTTCTTCCTCCTCTTTTTCTTCCTTTAATTTGTTTCTTCCTCCTCTTTTTCTTTCTTTAATTTGTTTCTTCCTCCTCTTTTTCTTTCTTTAATTTGTTTCTTCCTCCTCTTTTTCTTTCTTTATTTTGTTTCTTCCTCCTCTTTTTCTTTCTTTAATTTGTTTCTTCCTCCTCTTTTTCTTTCTTTATTTTGTTTCTTCCTCCTCTTTTTCTTTCTTTATTTTCTTTCTTCCTCCTCTTTTTCTTTCTTTAATTTGTTTCTTCCTCCTCTTTTTCTTTATTTTGTTTCTTCCTCCTCTTTTTCTTTCTTTAATTTGTTTCTTCCTCCTATTTTCTTTCTTTGTTTTGTTTCTTCCTCCCCTTTTTCTTTCTTTAATTTGTTTCTTCCTCCTCTTTTTCTTTCTTTAATTTGTTTCTTCTTCCTCTTTTTCTTTCTTTATTTTCTTTCTTCCTCCTCTTTTTCTTTCTTTATTTTGTTTCTTCCTCCTCTTTTTCTTTCTTTATTTTCTTTCTTCCTCCTCTTTTTCTTTCTTTATTTTCTTTCTTCCTCCTCTTTTTCTTTCTTTAATTTGTTTCTTCCTCCTCTTTTTCTTTCTTTATTTTGTTTCTTCCTCCTCTTTTTCTTTCTTTGTTTTCTTTCTTCCTCCTCTTTTTCTTTCTTTAATTTGTTTCTTCCTCCTCTTTTTCTTTCTTTATTTTGTTTCTTACTCCTCTTTTTCTTTCTTTATTTTGTTTCTTCCTCCTCTTATTCTTTCTTTATTTTCTTTCTTCCTCCTCTTTTTCTTTCTTTAATTTGTTTCTTCCTCCTCTTTTTCTTTCTTTAATTTGTTTCTTCCTCCTCTTTTTCTTTCTTTATTTTCTTTCTTCCTCCTCTTTTTCTTTCTTTAATTTGTTTCTTCCTCCTCTTTTTCTTTCTTTATTTTCTTTCTTCCTCCTCTTTTTCTTTCTTTATTTTGTTTCTTCCTCCTCTTTTTCTTTCTTTATTTTGTTTCTTCCCCCTATTTTTCTTTCTTTATTTTCTTTCTTCCCCCTCTTTTTCTTTCTTTATTTTCTTTCTTCCTCCTCTTTTTCTTTCTTTATTTTCTTTCTTCCTCCTCTTTTTCTTTCTTTAATTTGTTTCTTCTTCCTCTTTTTCTTTCTTTATTTTCTTTCTTCCTCCTCTTTTTCTTTCTTTATTTTGTTTCTTCCTCCTCTTTTTCTTTCTTTATTTTCTTTCTTCCTCCTCTTTTTCTTTCTTTATTTTGTTTCTTCCTCGTCTTTTTCTTTCTTTAATTTGTTTCTTCCTCCTCTTTTTCTTTCTTTATTTTCTTTCTTCCTCCTCTTTTTCTTTCTTTATTTTGTGTCTTCCTCCTCTTTTTCTTTCTTTAATTTGTTTCTTCCTCCTCTTTTTCTTTCTTTAATTTGTTTCTTCCTCCTCTTTTTCTTTCTTTATTTTGTTTCTTCCTCCTCTTTTTCTTTCTTTAATTTGTTTCTTCCTCCTCTTTTTCTTTCTTTAATTTGTTTCTTCCTCCTCTTTTTCTTTCTTTAATTTGTTTCTTCCTCCTCTTTTTCTTTCTTTATTTTGTTTATTCCTCCTCTTTTTCTTTCTTTATTTTCTTTCTTCCTCCTCTTTTTCTTTCTTTAATTTGTTTCTTCCTCCTCTTTTTCTTTCTTTATTTTCTTTCTTCCTCCTCATTTTCTTTCTTTAATTTGTTTCTTCCTCCTCTTTTTCTTTCTTTAATTTGTTTCTTCCTCCTCTTTTTCTTTCTTTATTTTCTTTCTTCCTCCTCTTTTTCTTTCTTTATTTTGTTTCTTCCTCCTCTTTTTCTTTCTTTAATTTGTTTCTTCCTCCTCTTTTTCTTTCTTTATTTTCTTTCTTCCTTCTCTTTTTCTTTCTTTAATTTGTTTCTTCCTCCTCTTTTTCTTACTTTAATTTGTTTCTTCCTCCTCTTTTTCTTTCTTTATTTTGTTTCTTCCTTCTCTTTTTCTTTCTTTAATTTGTTTCTTCCTCCTCTTTTTCTTTCTTTATTTTCTTTCTTCCATTTCTTTTTCTTCCTTTAATTTCTTTCTTCCTCCTCTTTTTCTTCCTTTAATTTGTTTCTTCCTCCTCTTTTTCTTTCTTTAATTTGTTTCTTCCTCCTCTTTTTCTTCCTTTAATTTGTTTCTTCCTCCTCTTTTTCTTTCTTTAATTTGTTTCTTCCTCCTCTTTTTCTATCTTTAATTTGTTGCTTCCTCCTCTTTTTCTTTCTTTATTTTGTGTTTTCCTCCTCTTTTTCTTTCTTTATTTTCTTTATTCCTCCTCTTTTTCTTTCTTTAATTTGTTTCTTCCTCCTCTTTTTCTTTCTTTATTTTGTTTCTTCCTCCTCTTTTTCTTTCTTTAATTTGTTTCTTCCTCCTCTTTTTCTTTCTTTATTTTGTTTCTTCCTCCTCTTTTTCTTCCTTTAATTTGTTTCTTCCTCCTCTTTTTCTTTCTTTAATTTGTTTCTTCCTCCTCTTTTTCTTCCTTTAATTTGTTTCTTCCTCCTCTTTTTCTTTCTTTAATTTGTTTCTTCCTCCTCTTTTTCTTTCTTTAATTTGTTTCTTCCTCCTCATTTTCTTTCTTTAATTTGTTTCTTCCTCAACTTTTTCTTTCTTTATTTTGTTTCTTCCTCCTCTTTTTCTTTCTTTATTTTGTTTCTTCCTCCTCTTTTTCTTTCTTTAATTTGTTTCTTCCTCCTCTTTTTCTTTCTTTATTTTCTTTCTTCCTCCTCTTTTTCTTTCTTTAATTTGTTTCTTCCTCCTCTTTTTCTTTCTTTATTTTGTTTCTTCCTCCTCTTTTTCTTTCTTTAATTTGTTTCTTCCTCCTATTTTCTTTCTTTGTTTTGTTTCTTCCTCCTCTTTTTCTTTCTTTAATTTGTTTCTTCCTCCTCTTTTTCTTTCTTTAATTTGTTTCTTCTTCCTCTTTTTCTTTCTTTATTTTCTTTCTTCCTCCTCTTTTTCTTTCTTTATTTTGTTTCTTCCTCCTCTTTTTCTTTCTTTATTTTGTTTCTTCCTCCTCTTTTTCTTTCTTTATTTTGTTTCTTCCCCCTCTTTTTCTTTCTTTATTTTCTTTCTTCCTCCTCTTTTTCTTTCTTTAATTTGTTTCTTCCTCCTCTTTTTCTTTCTTTATTTTGTTTCTTCCTCCTCTTTTTCTTACTTTATTTTCTTTCTTCCTCCTCTTTTTCTTTCTTTAATTTGTTTCTTCCTCCTCTTTTTCTTTCTTTATTTTGTTTCTTCCTCCTCTTTTTCTTTCTTTATTTTGTTTCTTCCTCCTCTTATTCTTTCTTTATTTTCTTTCTTCCTCCTCTTTTTCTTTCTTTAATTTGTTTCTTCCTCCTCTTTTTCTTTCTTTAATTTGTTTCTTCCTCATCTTTTTCTTTCTTTATTTTCTTTCTTCCTCCTCTTTTTCTTTCTTTAATTTGTTTCTTCCTCCTCTTTTTCTTTCTTTATTTTCTTTCTTCCTCCTCTTTTTCTTTCTTTATTTTGTTTCTTCCTCCTCTTTTTCTTTCTTTATTTTGTTTCTTCCCCCTATTTTTCTTTCTTTATTTTCTTTCTTCCCCCTCTTTTTCTTTCTTTATTTTCTTTCTTCCTCCTCTTTTTCTTTCTTTATTTTGTGTCTTCCTCCTCTTTTTCTTTCTTTAATTTGTTTCTTCCTCCTCTTTTTCTTTCTTTAATTTGTTTCTTCCTACTCTTTTTCTTTCTTTATTTTGTTTCTTCCTCCTCTTTTTCTTTCTTTAATTTGTTTCTTCCTCATCTTTTTCTTTCTTTATTTTGTTTCTTCCTCCTCTTTTTCTTTCTTTATTTTGTTTCTTCCTCCTCTTTTTCTTTCTTTATTTTGTTTCTTCCTCCTCTTTTTCTTTCTTTAATTTGTTTCTTCCTCCTCTTTTTCTTTCTTTATTTTCTTTCTTCCTCCTCTTTTTCTTTCTTTATTTTGTATCTTCCCCCTATTTTTCTTTCTTTATTTTGTTTCTTCCTCCTCTTTTTCTTTCTTTATTTTGTTTCTTCCCCCTATTTTTCTTTCTTTATTTTGTTTCTTCCTCCTCTTTTTCTTTCTTTATTTTGTTTCTTCCTCCTCTTTTTCCTCCTCTTTTTCTTTCTATAATTTGTTTCTTCCTCCTCTTTTTCTTTCTTTAATTTGTTTCTTCCTCCTCTTTTTCTTTCTTTATTTTGTTTCTTCCTCCTCTTTTTCTTTCTTTATTTTGTTTCTTCCTCCTCTTTTTCTTTCTTTATTTTGTTTCTTCCTCCTCTTTTTCTTTCTTTAATTTGTTTCTTCCTCCTCTTTTTCTTTCTTTAATTTGTTTCTTCCTCCTCTTTTTCTTTCTTTAATTTGTTTCTTCCTCCTCTTTTTCTTTCTTTATTTTGTTTCTTCCTCCTCTTTTTCTTTCTTTAATTTGTTTCTTCCTCATCTTTTTCTTTCTTTAATTTGTTTCTTCTTCCTCTTTTTCTTTCTTTATTTTCTTTCTTCCTCCTCTTTTTCTTTCTTTATTTTGTTTCTTCCTCCTCTTTTTCTTTCTTTAATTTGTTTCTTTCTCCTCTTTTTCTTTCTTTAATTTGTTTCTTCCTCCTCTTTTTTTTTCTTTATTTTGTTTCTTCCTCCTCTTTTTCTTTCTTTATTTTCTTTCTTCCTCCTCTTTTTCTTTCTTTAATTTGTTTCTTCCTCCTCTTTTTCTTTCTTTATTTTGTTTCTTCCTCCTCTTTTTCTTTCTTTATTTTGTTTCTTCCTCCTCTTTTTCTTTCTTTAATTTGTTTCTTCCTCCTCTTTTTCTTTCTTTAATTTGTTTCTTCCTCATCTTTTTCTTTCTTTAATTTGTTTCTTCCTCCTCTTTTTCTTTCTTTAATTTGTTTCTTCCTCCTCTTTTTCTTTCTTTATTTTGTTTCTTCCTCCTCTTTTTCTTTCTTTAATTTGTTTCTTCCTCCTCTTTTTCTTTCTTTATTTTGTTTCTTCCCCCTATTTTTCTTTCTTTATTTTGTTTCTTCCTCCTCTTTTTCTTTCTTTAATTTGTTTCTTCCTCCTCTTTTTCTTTCTTTAATTTGTTTCTTCCTCCTCTTTTTCTTTCTTTATTTTGTTTCTTCCTCCTCTTTTTCTTTCTTTATTTTGTTTCTTCCTCCTCTTTTTCTTTCTTTATTTTGTTTCTTCCTCCTCTTTTTCTTTCTTTATTTTGTTTCTTCCTCCTCTTTTTCTTTCTTTATTTTGTTTCTTCCCCCTATTTTTCTTTCTTTATTTTGTTTCTTCCCCCTCTTTTTCTTTCTTTATTTTGTTTCTTCCCCCTATTTTTCTTTCTTTATTTTGTTTCTTCCTCCTCTTTTTCTTTCTTTATTTTGTTTCTTCCCCCTATTTTTCTTTCTTTATTTTGTTTCTTCCTCCAATTTTTCTTTCTTTATTTTGATTCTTCCTCCTCTTTTTCTTTCTTTATTTTCTTTCTTCCCCCTATTTTTCTTTCTTTATTTTGTTTCTTCCTCCTCTTTTTCTTTCTTTATTTTCTTTCTTCCTCCTCTTTTTCTTTCTTTATTTTGTTTCTTCCTCTTCTTTTTCTTTCTTTATTTTGTTTCTTCCCCCTATTTTTCTTTCTTTATTTTGTTTCTTCCCCCTCTTTTTCTTTCTTTATTTTGTTTCTTCCTCCTCTTTTTCTTTCTTTATTTTGTTTCTTCCCCCTATTTTTCTTTCTTTATTTTGTTTCTTCCTCCTCTTTTTCTTTCTTTATTTTGTTTCTTCCCCCTCTTTTTCTTTCTTTATTTTGTTTCTTCCTCCTCTTTTTCTTTCTTTATTTTGTTTCTTCCTCCTCTTTTTCTTTCTTTAATTTGTTTCTTCCTCCTCTTTTTCTTTCTTTATTTTGTTTCTTCCTCCTCTTTTTCTTTCTTTATTTTGTTTCTGCCTCCTCTTTTTCTTTCTTTATTTTGTTTCTTCCTCCTCTTTTTCTTTCTTTATTTTGTTTCTTCCTCCTCTTTTTCTTTCTTTATTTTGTTTCTTCCTCCTCTTTTTCTTTCTTTATTTTGTTTCTTCGTCCTCTTTTTCTTTCTTTATTTTGTTTTTTCCCCCTATTTTTCTTTCTTTATTTTGTTTCTTCCTCCTCTTTTTCTTTCTTTATTTTGTTTCTTCCTCCTCTTTTTCTTTCTTTATTTTGTTTCTTCCTCCTCTTTTTCTTTCTTTATTTTGTGTCTTCCTACTCTTTTTCTTTCTTTAATTTGTTTCTTCCTCCTCTTTTTCTTTCTTTAATTTGTTTCTTCCTCCTCTTTTTCTTTCTTTATTTTGTTTCTTCCTCCTCTTTTTCTTTCTTTAATTTGTTTCTTCCTCATCTTTTTCTTTCTTTATTTTGTTTCTTCCTCCTCTTTTTATTTCTTTATTTTGTTTCTTCCTCCTCTTTTTCTTTCTTTATTTTGTTTCTTCCTCCTCTTTTTCTTTCTTTAATTTGTTTCTTCCTCCTCTTTTTCTTTCTTTATTTTCTTTCTTCCTCCTCTTTTTCTTTCTTTATTTTGTTTCTTCCCCCTATTTTTCTTTCTTTATTTTGTTTCTTCCTCCTCTTTTTCTTTCTTTATTTTGTTTCTTCCCCCTAATTTTCTTTCTTTATTTTGTTTCTTCCTCCTCTTTTTCTTTCTTTATTTTGTTTCTTCCTCCTCTTTTTCCTCCTCTTTTTCTTTCTATAATTTGTTTCTTCCTCCTCTTTTTCTTTCTTTAATTTGTTTCTTCCTCCTCTTTTTCTTTCTTTATTTTGTTTCTTCCTCCTCTTTTTCTTTCTTTATTTTGTTTCTTCCTCCTCTTTTTCTTTCTTTATTTTGTTTCTTCCTCCTCTTTTTCTTTCTTTAATTTGTTTCTTCCTCCTCTTTTTCTTTCTTTAATTTGTTTCTTCCTCCTCTTTTTCTTTCTTTAATTTGTTTCTTCCTCCTCTTTTTCTTTCTTTATTTTGTTTCTTCCTCCTCTTTTTCTTTCTTTAATTTGTTTCTTCCTCATCTTTTTCTTTCTTTAATTTGTTACTTCTTCCTCTTTTTCTTTCTTTATTTTCTTTCTTCCTCCTCTTTTTCTTTCTTTATTTTGTTTCTTCCTCCTCTTTTTCTTTCTTTAATTTGTTTCTTCCTCCTCTTTTTCTTTCTTTATTTTCTTTCTTCCTCCTCTTTTTCTTTCTTTATTTTGTGTCTTCCTCCTCTTTTTCTTTCTTTATTTTGTTTCTTCCTCCTCTTTTTCTTTCTTTAATTTGTTTCTTCCTCCTCTTTTTTTTTTCTTTATTTTGTTTCTTCCTCCTCTTTTTCTTTCTTTATTTTTTTTCTTCCTCCTCTTTTTCTTTCTTTAATTTGTTTCTTCCTCCTCTTTTTCTTTCTTTATTTTCTTTCTTCCTCCTCTTTTTCTTTCTTTATTTTGTTTCTTCCCCCTATTTTTCTTTCTTTATTTTGTTTCTTCCTCCTCTTTTTCTTTCTTTATTTTGTTTCTTCCCCCTCTTTTTCTTTCTTTATTTTGTTTCTTCCTCCTCTTTTTCTTTCTTTAATTTGTTTCTTCCTCCTCTTTTTCTTTCTTTATTTTCTTTCTTCCTCCTCTTTTTCTTTCTTTATTTTGTTTCTTCCCCCTATTTTTCTTTCTTTATTTTGTTTCTTCCTCCTCTTTTTCTTTCTTTATTTTGTTTCTTCCCCCTCTTTTTCTTTCTTTAATTTGTTTCTTCCTCCTCTTTTTCTTTCTTTAATTTGTTTCTTCCTCCTCTTTTTCTTTCTTTAATTTGTTTCTTCCTCCTCTTTTTCTTTCTTTAATTTGTTTCTTCCTCCTCTTTTTCTTTCTTTATTTTGTTTCTTCCTCCTCTTTTTCTTTCTTTAATTTGTTTCTTCCTCCTCTTTTTCTTTCTTTATTTTGTTTCTTCCCCCTATTTTTCTTTCTTTATTTTGTTTCTTCCTCCACTTTTTCTTTCTTTAATTTGTTTCTTCCTCCTCTTTTTCTTTCTTTAATTTGTTTCTTCCTCCGCTTTTTCTTTCTTTATTTTGTTTCTTCCTCCTCTTTTTCTTTCTTTAATTTGTTTCTTCCTCCTCTTTTTCTTTCTTTATTTTGTTTCTTCCTCCTCTTTTTCTTTCTATATTTTGTTTCTTCCTCCTCTTTTTCTTTCTTTATTTTGTTTCTTCCCCCTATTTTTCTTTCTTTATTTTGTTTCTTCCCCCTCTTTTTCTTTCTTTATTTTGTTTCTTCCCCCTATTTTTCTTTCTTTATTTTGTTTCTTCCTCCTCTTTTTCTTTCTTTATTTTGTTTCTTCCCCCTATTTTTCTTTCTTTATTTTGTTTCTTCCTCCTATTTTTCTTTCTTTATTTTGTTTCTTCCTCCTCTTTTTCTTTCTTTATTTTGTTTCTTCCCCCTATTTTTCTTTCTTTATTTTGTTTCTTCCTCCTCTTTTTCTTTCTTTATTTTCTTTCTTCCTCCTCTTTTTCTTTCTTTATTTTGTTTCTTCCTCTTCTTTTTCTTTCTTTATTTTGTTTCTTCCCCCTATTTTTCTTTCTTTATTTTGTTTCTTCCCCCTCTTTTTCTTTCTTTATTTTGTTTCTTCCTCCTCTTTTTCTTTCTTTATTTAGTTTCTTCCCCCTATTTTTCTTTCTTTATTTTGTTTCTTCCTCCTCTTTTTCTTTCTTTATTTTGTTTCTTCCCCCTCTTTTTCTTTCTTTATTTTGTTTCTTCCTCCACTTTTTCTTTCTTTATTTTGTTTCTTCCTCCTCTTTTTCTTTCTTTAATTTGTTTCTTCCTCCTCTTTTTCTTTCTTTATTTTGTTTCTTCCTCCTCTTTTTCTTTCTTTATTTTGTTTCTGCCTCCTCTTTTTCTTTCTTTATTTTGTTTCTTCCTCCTCTTATTCTTTCTTTAATTTGTTTCTTCCTCCTCTTTTTCTTTCTTTATTTTCTTTCTTCCTCCTCTTTTTCTTTCTTTAATTTGTTTCTTCCTCCTCTTTTTCTTTCTTTATTTTCTTTCTTCCTCCTCTTTTTCTTTCTTTAATTTGTTTCTTCCTCCTCTTTTTCTTTCTTTATTTTGTTTCTTCCTCCTCTTTTTCTTTCTTTAATTTGTTTCTTCCTCCTCTTTTTCTTTCTTTATTTTGTTTTTTCCCCCTATTTTTCTTTCTTTATTTTGTTTCTTCCTCCTCTTTTTCTTTCTTTATTTTGTTTCTTCCTCCTCTTTTTCTTTCTTTATTTTGTTTCTTCCTCCTCTTTTTCTTTCTTTATTTTGTGTCTTCCTACTCTTTTTCTTTCTTTAATTTGTTTCTTCCTCCTCTTTTTCTTTCTTTAATTTGTTTCTTCCTCCTCTTTTTCTTTCTTTATTTTGTTTCTTCCTCCTCTTTTTCTTTCTTTAATTTGTTTCTTCCTCATCTTTTTCTTTCTTTATTTTGTTTCTTCCTCCTCTTTTTCTTTCTTTATTTTGTTTCTTCCTCCTCTTTTTCTTTCTTTATTTTGTTTCTTCCTCCTCTTTTTCTTTCTTTAATTTGTTTCTTCCTCCTCTTTTTCTTTCTTTATTTTCTTTCTTCCTCCTCTTTTTCTTTCTTTATTTTGTTTCTTCCCCCTATTTTTCTTTCTTTATTTTGTTTCTTCCTCCTCTTTTTCTTTCTTTATTTTGTTTCTTCCCCCTATTTTTCTTTCTTTATTTTGTTTCTTCCTCCTCTTTTTCTTTCTTTATTTTGTTTCTTCCTCCTCTTTTTCCTCCTCTTTTTCTTTCTATAATTTGTTTCTTCCTCCTCTTTTTCTTTCTTTAATTTGTTTCTTCCTCCTCTTTTTCTTTCTTTATTTTGTTTCTTCCTCCTCTTTTTCTTTCTTTATTTTGTTTCTTCCTCCTCTTTTTCTTTCTTTATTTTGTTTCTTCCTCCTCTTTTTCTTTCTTTAATTTGTTTCTTCCTCCTCTTTTTCTTTCTTTAATTTGTTTCTTCCTCCTCTTTTTCTTTCTTTAATTTGTTTCTTCCTCCTCTTTTTCTTTCTTTATTTTGTTTCTTCCTCCTCTTTTTCTTTCTTTAATTTGTTTCTTCCTCATCTTTTTCTTTCTTTAATTTGTTTCTTCTTCCTCTTTTTCTTTCTTTATTTTCTTTCTTCCTCCTCTTTTTCTTTCTTTATTTTGTTTCTTCCTCCTCTTATTCTTTCTTTAATTTGTTTCTTCCTCCTCTTTTTCTTTCTTTATTTTCTTTCTTCCTCCTCTTTATCTTTCTTTATTTTGTGTCTTCCTCCTCTTTTTCTTTCTTTATTTTGTTTCTTCCTCCTCTTTTTCTTTCTTTAATTTGTTTCTTCCTCCTCTTTTTTTTTCTTTATTTTGTTTCTTCCTCCTCTTTTTCTTTCTTTATTTTGTTTCTTCCTCCTCTTTTCCTTTCTTTAATTTGTTTCTTCCTCCTCTTTTTCTTTCTTTATTTTCTTTCTTCCTCCTCTTTTTCTTTCTTTATTTTGTTTCTTCCCCCTATTTTTCTTTCTTTATTTTGTTTCTTCCTCCTCTTTTTCTTTCTTTATTTTGTTTCTTCCCCCTATTTTTCTTTCTTTATTTTGTTTCTTCCTCCTCTTTTTCTTTCTTTATTTTGTTTCTTCCTCCTCTTTTTCTTTCTTTATTTTGTTTCTTCCTCCTCTTTTTCTTTCTTTATTTTGTTTCTTCCTCCTCTTTTTCTTTCTTTATTTTGTTTCTTCCCCCTATTTTTCTTTCTTTATTTTGTTTCTTCCCCCTCTTTTTCTTTCTTTATTTTGTTTCTTCCTCCTCTTTTTCTTTCTTTAATTTGTTTCTTCCTCCTCTTTTTCTTTCTTTAATTTGTTTCTTCCTCCTCTTTTTCTTTCTTTAATTTGTTTCTTCCTCCTCTTTTTCTTTCTTTAATTTGTTTCTTCCTCCTCTTTTTCTTTCTTTATTTTGTTTCTTCCTCCTCTTTTTCTTTCTTTAATTTGTTTCTTCCTCCTCTTTTTCTTTCTTTATTTTGTTTCTTCCTCCTCTTTTTCTTTCTTTATTTTGTTTCTTCCTCCTCTTTTTCTTTCTTTATTTTGTTTCTTCCCCCTATTTTTCTTTCTTTATTTTGTTTCTTCCCCCTCTTTTTCTTTCTTTATTTTGTTTCTTCCTCCTCTTTTTCTTTCTTTAATTTGTTTCTTCCTCCTCTTTTTCTTTCTTTAATTTGTTTCTTCCTCCTCTTTTTCTTTCTTTAATTTGTTTCTTCCTCCTCTTTTTCTTTCTTTAATTTGTTTCTTCCTCCTCTTTTTCTTTCTTTATTTTGTTTCTTCCTCCTCTTTTTCTTTCTTTAATTTGTTTCTTCCTCCTCTTTTTCTTTCTTTATTTTGTTTCTTCCCCCTATTTTTCTTTCTTTATTTTGTTTCTTCCTCCACTTTTTCTTTCTTTAATTTGTTTCTTCCTCCTCTTTTTCTTTCTTTAATTTGTTTCTTCCTCCGCTTTTTCTTTCTTTATTTTGTTTCTTCCTCCTCTTTTTCTTTCTTTAATTTGTTTCTTCCTCCTCTTTTTCTTTCTTTATTTTGTTTCTTCCTCCTCTTTTTCTTTCTATATTTTGTTTCTTCCTCCTCTTTTTCTTTCTTTATTTTGTTTCTTCCCCCTATTTTTCTTTCTTTATTTTGTTTCTTCCCCCTCTTTTTCTTTCTTTATTTTGTTTCTTCCCCCTATTTTTCTTTCTTTATTTTGTTTCTTCCTCCTCTTTTTCTTTCTTTATTTTGTTTCTTCCCCCTATTTTTCTTTCTTTATTTTGTTTCTTCCTCCTATTTTTCTTTCTTTATTTTGTTTCTTCCTCCTCTTTTTCTTTCTTTATTTTGTTTCTTCCCCCTATTTTTCTTTCTTTATTTTGTTTCTTCCTCCTCTTTTTCTTTCTTTATTTTCTTTCTTCCTCCTCTTTTTCTTTCTTTATTTTGTTTCTTCCTCTTCTTTTTCTTTCTTTATTTTGTTTCTTCCCCCTATTTTTCTTTCTTTATTTTGTTTCTTCCCCCTCTTTTTCTTTCTTTATTTTTTTTCTTCCTCCTCTTTTTCTTTCTTTATTTAGTTTCTTCCCCCTATTTTTCTTTCTTTATTTTGTTTCTTCCTCCTCTTTTTCTTTCTTTATTTTGTTTCTTCCCCCTCTTTTTCTTTCTTTATTTTGTTTCTTCCTCCACTTTTTCTTTCTTTATTTTGTTTCTTCCTCCTCTTTTTCTTTCTTTAATTTGTTTCTTCCTCCTCTTTTTCTTTCTTTATTTTGTTTCTTCCTCCTCTTTTTCTTTCTTTATTTTGTTTCTGCCTCCTCTTTTTCTTTCTTTATTTTGTTTCTTCCTCCTCTTATTCTTTCTTTAATTTGTTTCTTCCTCCTCTTTTTCTTTCTTTATTTTCTTTCTTCCTCCTCTTTTTCTTTCTTTAATTTGTTTCTTCCTCCTCTTTTTCTTTCTTTATTTTCTTTCTTCCTCCTCTTTTTCTTTCTTTAATTTGTTTCTTCCTCCTCTTTTTCTTTCTTTATTTTGTTTCTTCCTCCTCTTTTTCTTTCTTTAATTTGTTTCTTCCTCCTCTTTTTCTTTCTTTAATTTGTTTCTTCTTCCTCTTTTTCTTTCTTTATTTTCTTTCTTCCTCCTCATTTCTTTCTTTATTTTGTTTCTTCCTCCTCTTTTTCTTTCTTTATTTTCTTTCTTCCTCTTTGTCTTTCTTTATTTTCTTTCTTCCTCCTCTTTTTCTTTCTTTATTTTGTTTCTTCCTCCTCTTTTTCTTTCTTTATTTTCTTTCTTCCTCCTCTTTTTCTTTCTTTAATTTGTTTCTTCCTCCTCTTTTTCTTTCTTTAATTTGTTTCTTCCTCCTCTTTTTCTTTCTTTATTTTCTTTCTTCCTCCTCTTTTTCTTTCTTAATTTTGTTTCTTCCCCCTATTTTTCTTTCTTTATTTTGTTTCTTCCTCCTCTTTTTCTTTCTTTATTTTGTTTCTTCCCCCTATTTTTCTTTCTTTATTTTGTTTCTTCCTCCTCTTTTTCTTTCTTTATTTTGTTTCTTCCTCCTCTTTTTCTTTCTTTATTTTGTTTCTTCGTCCTCTTTTTCTTTCTTTATTTTGTTTCTTCCCCCTATTTTTCTTTCTTTATTTTGTTTCTTCCTCCTCTTTTTCTTTCTTTATTTTGTTTCTTCCTCCTCTTTTTCTTTCTTTATTTTGTTTCTTCCCCCTATTTTTCTTTCTTTATTTCGTTTCTTCCCCCTATTTTTCTTTCTTTATTTTGTTTCTTCCTCCTCTTTTTCTTTCTTTATTTTTTTTCTTCCTCCTCTTTTTCTTTCTTTATTTTGTTTCTTCCCCCTATTTTTCTTTCTTTATTTTGTTTCTTCCTCCTCTTTTTCTTTCTTTATTTTGTTTCTTCCTCCTCTTTTTCTTTCTTTATTTTGTTTCTTCCCCCTATTTATCTTTCTTTATTTTGTTTCTTCCTCCTCTTTTCCTTTCTTTATTTTGTTTCTTCCTCCTCTTTTTCTTTCTTTATTTTGTTTCTTCCCCCTATTTTTCTTTCTTTATTTTGTTTCTTCCTCCTCTTTTTCTTTCTTTATTTTGTTTCTTCCTCCTCTTTTTCTTTCTTTATTTTGTTTCTTCCTCCTCTTTTTCTTTCTTTATTTTGTTTCTTCCTCCTCTTTTTCTTTCTTTATTTTGTTTCTTCCTCCTCTTTTTCTTTCTTTATTTTGTTTCTTCCCCCTATTTTTCTTTCTTTATTTTGTTTCTTCCTCCTCTTTTTCTTTCTTTATTTTGTTTCTTCCTCCTCTTTTTCTTTCTTTATTTTGTTTCTTCCTCCTCTTTTTCTTTCTTTATTTTGTTTCTTCCCCCTATTTTTCTTTCTTTATTTTGTTTCTTCCTCCTCTTTTTCTTTCTTTATTTTGTTTCTTCCTCCTCTTTTTCTTTCTTTATTTTGTTTCTTCCTCCTCTTTTTCTTTCTTTATTTTGTTTCTTCCACCTATTTATCTTTCTTTATTTTGTATCTTCCTCCTCTTTTTCTTTCTTTATTTTGTTTCTTCCTCCTCTTTTTCTTTCTTTATTTTGTTTCTTCCCCCTATTTATCTTTCTTTATTTTTTCTTCCTCCTCTTTTTCTTTCTTTATTTTGATTCTTCCTCCTCTTTTTCTTTCTTTATTTTGTTTCTTCCTCCTCGTTTTCTTTCTTTATTTTGTTTCTTCCCCCTATTTTTCTTTCTTTATTTTGTTTCTTCCCCCTATTTTTCTTTCTTTATTTTGTTTCTTCCTCCTCTTTTTCTTTCTTTATTTTGTTTCTTCCACCTATTTATCTTTCTTTATTTTGTTTCTTCCTCCTCTTTTTCTTTCTTTATTTTGTTTCTTCCACCTATTTATCTTTCTTTATTTTGTTTCTTCCTCCTCTTTTTCTTTCTTTATTTTGTTTCTTCCCCCTATTTTTCTTTCTTTATTTTGTTTCTTCCCCCTATTTTTCTTTCTTTATTTTGTTTCTTCCTCCTCTTTTTCTTTCTTTATTTTGTTTCTTCCTCCTCTTTTTCTTTCTTTATTTTGTTTCTCCCTCCTCTTTTTCTTTCTTTATTTTGTTTCTTCCCCCTATTTATCTTTCTTTATTTTTTCTTCCTCCTCTTTTTCTTTCTTTATTTTGATTCTTCCTCCTCTTTTTCTTTCTTTATTTTGTTTCTTCCTCCTCGTTTTCTTTCTTTATTTTGTTTCTTCCCCCTATTTTTCTTTCTTTATTTTGTTTCTTCCTCCTCTTTTTCTTTCTTTATTTTGTTTCTTCCTCCTCTTTTTCTTTCTTTATTTTGTTTCTTCCCCCTATTTTTCTTTCTTTATTTTGTTTCTTCCTCCTCTTTTTCTTTCTTTATTTTGTTTCTTCCTCCTCTTTTTCTTTCTTTATTTTGTTTCTTCCTCCTCTTTTTCTTTCTTTATTTTGTTTCTTCCACCTATTTATCTTTCTTTATTTTGTTTCTTCCTCCTCTTTTCCTTTCTTTATTTTGTTTCTTCCTCCTCTTTTTCTTTCTTTATTTTGTTTCTTCCTCCTCTTTTTCTTTCTTTATTTTGTTTCTTCCTCCTCTTTTTCTTTCTTTATTTTGTTTCTTCCTCCTCTTTTTCTTTCTTTATTTTGTTTCTTCCCCCTATTTATCTTTCTTTATTTTGTATCTTCCTCCTCTTTTTCTTTCTTTATTTTGTTTCTTCCTCCTCTTTTTCTTTCTTTATTTTGTTTCTTCCCCCTATTTTTCTTTCTTTATTTTGTTTCTTCCTCCTCTTTTTCTTTCTTTATTTTGTTTCTTCCTCCTCTTTTTCTTTCTTTATTTTGTTTCTTCCCCCTATTTTTCTTTCTTTATTTTGTTTCTTCCTCCTCTTTTTCTTTCTTTATTTTGTTTCTTCCTCGTCTTTTTCTTTCTTTATTTTGTTTCTTCCTCCTCTTTTTCTTTCTTTATTTTGTTTCTTCCTCCTCTTTTTCTTTCTTTATTTTGTTTCTTCCTTCCTCTTTTTCTTTCTTTATTTTGTTTCTTGCTCCTCTTTTTCTTTCTTTATTTTGTTTCTTCCTCCTCTTTTTCTTTCTTTATTTTGTTTCTTCCTCCTCTTTTTCTTTCTTTATTTTGTTTCTTCGTCCTCTTTTTCTTTCTTTATTTTGTTTTTTCCCCCTATTTTTCTTTCTTTATTTTGTCTCTTCCTCCTCTTTTTCTTTCTTTATTTTGTTTCTTCCTCCTCTTTTTCTTTCTTTATTTTGTTACTTCCCCCTATTTATCTTTCTTTATTTTGTTTCTTCCTGCTCTTTTTCTTTCTTTATTTTGTTTCTTCCTCCTCTTTTTCTTTCTTTATTTTGTTTCTTCCCCCTATTTTTCTTTCTTTATTTTGTTTCTTCCTCCTCTTTTTCTTTCTTTATTTTGTTTCTTCCTCCTCTTTTTCTTTCTTTATTTTGTTTCTTCCTCCTCTTTTTCTTTCTTTATTTTGTTTCTTCCCCCTATTTTTCTTTCTTTATTTTGTTTCTTCCTCCTCTTTTTCTTTCTTTATTTTGTTTCTTCCTCCTCTTTTTCTTTCTTTATTTTGTTTCTTCCTCCTCTTTTTCTTTCTTTATTTTGTTTCTTCCCCCTATTTTTCTTTCTTTATTTTGTTTCTTCCTCCTCTTTTTCTTTCTTTATTTTGTTTCTTCCTCCTCTTTTTCTTTCTTTATTTTGTTTCTTCCCCCTATTTTTCTTTCTTTATTTTGTTTCTTCCTCCTCTTTTTCTTTCTTAATTTTGTTTCTTCCTCCGCTTTTTCTTTCTTTATTTTGCTTCTTACTTCTCTTATCTTTTCTTCCTTTATTTTGCTTCTTTATTCTCTTCTCTTTTCTTTCTTTATTTTGTTTCTTCCCCCTATTTTTCTTTCTTTATTTTGTTTCTTCCTCCTCTTTTTCTTTCTTTATTTTGTTTCTTCCCCCTATTTTTCTTTCTTTATTTTGTTTCTTCCTCCTCTTTTTCTTTCTTTATTTTCTTTCTTCCTCCTCTTTTTCTTTCTTTATTTTGTTTCTTCCTCCTCTTTTTGTTACTTTATTTTGTTTCTTCCCCCTATTTTTCTTTCTTTATTTTGTTTCTTCCCCCTCTTTTTCTTTCTTTATTTTGTTTCTTCCTCCTCTTTTTCTTTCTTTATTTTGTTTCTTCCTCCTCTTTTTCTTTCTTTATTTTGTTTCTTCCTCCTCTTTTTCTTTCTTTATTTTGTTTCTTCCCCCTATTTATCTTTCTTTATTTTGTTTCTTCCTCCTCTTTTTCTTTCTTTATTTTGTTTCTTCCTCCTCTTTTTCTTTCTTTATTTTGTTTCTTCCTCCTCTTTTTCTTTCTTTATTTTGTTTCTTCCCCCTATTTTTCTTTCTTTATTTTGTTTCTTCCTCCTCTTTTTCTTTCTTTATTTTGTTTCTTCCTCCTCTTTTTCTTTCTTTATTTTGTTTCTTCCCCCTATTTTTCTTTCTTTATTTTGTTTCTTCCTCCTCTTTTTCTTTCTTTATTTTGTTTCTTCCTCCTCTTTTTCTTTCTTTATTTTGTTTCTTCCTCCTCTTTTTCTTTCTTTATTTTGTTTCTTCCTCCTCTTTTTCTTTCTTTATTTTGTTTCTTCCCCCTATTTTTCTTTCTTTATTTTGTTTCTTCCTTCCTCTTTTTCTTTCTTTATTTTGTTTCTTCCTCCTCTTTTTCTTTCTTTATTTTGTTTCTTCCTCCTCTTTTTCTTTCTTTATTTTGTTTCTTCCTCCTCTTTTTCTTTCTTTATTTTGTTTCTTCGTCCTCTTTTTCTTTCTTTATTTTGTTTCGTCCCCCTATTTTTCTTTCTTTATTTTGTTTCTTCCTCCTCTTTTTCTTTCTTTAATTTGTTTCTTCCTCCTCTTTTTCTTTCTTTATTTTGTTTCTTCCCCCTATTTATCTTTCTTTATTTTGTTTCTTCCTCCTCTTTTTCTTTCTTTATTTTGTTTCTTCCTCCTCTTTTTCTTTCTTTATTTTGTTTCTTCCTCCTCTTTTTCTTTCTTTATTTTGTTTCTTCCCCCTATTTTTCTTTCTTTATTTTGTTTCTTCCTCCTCTTTTTCTTTCTTTATTTTGGTTCTTCCTCCTCTTTTTCTTTCTTTATTTTGTTTCTTCCTCCTCTTTTTCTTTCTTTATTTTGTTTCTTCCCCCTATTTTTCTTTCTTTATTTTGTTTCTTCCTCCTCTTTTTCTTTCTTTATTTTGTTTCTTCCTCCTCTTTTTCTTTCTTTATTTTGTTTCTTCCTCCTCTTTTTCTTTCTTAATTTTGTTTCTTCCCCCTATTTTTCTTTCTTTATTTTGTTTCTTCCTCCTCTTTTTCTTTCTTTATTTTGTTTCTTCCTCCTCTTTTTCTTTCTTTATTTTGTTTCTTCCTCCTCTTTTTCTTTCTTTATTTTCTTTCTTCCTCCTCTTTTTCTTTCTTTAGTTTGTTTCTTCCCCCTCTTTTTCTTTCTTTATTTTGTTTCTTGCTCCTCTTTTTCTTTCTTTAATTTGTTTCTTCCTCCTCTTTTTCTTCCTTTAATTTGTTTCTTCCTCCTCTTTTTCTTTCTTTATTTTGTTTCTTGCTCCTCTTTTTCTTTCTTTAATTTGTTTCTTCCTCCTCTTTTTCTTCCTTTAATTTGTTTCTTCCTCCTCTTTTTCTTTCTTTAATTTGTTTCTTCCTCCTCTTTTTCTTTCTTTAATTTGTTTCTTCCTCCTCTTTTTCTTTCTTTATTTTGTTTCTTCCTCCTCTTTTTCTTTCTTTATTTTGTTTCTTCCTCCTCTTTTTCTTTCTTTAATTTGTTTCTTCCTCCTCTTTTTCTTTCTTTATTTTTTCTTCCTCCTCTTTTTCTTTCTTTAATTTGTTTCTTCCTCCTCTTTTTCTTTCTTTTTTTTTGTTTCTTCCTCCTCTTTTTCTTTCTTTAATTTGTTTCTTCCTCCTCTTTTTCTTTCTTTATTTTGTTTCTTCCTCCTCTTTTTCTTTCTTTAATTTGTTTCTTCCTCCTCTTTTTCTTTCTTTAATATGTTTCTTCTTCCTCTTTTTCTTTCTTTATTTTCTTTCTTCCTCCTCTTTTTCTTTCTTTATTTTGTTTCTTCCTCCTCTTTTTCTTCCTTTATTTTCCTTCTTTATTCTCTTCTCTTTTCTTTCTTTATTTTGTTTCTTCCTCCTCTTTTTCTTTCTTTATTTTGTTTCTTCCCCCTATTTTTCTTTCTTTATTTTCTTTCTTCCTCCTCTTTTTCTTTCTTTATTTTCTTTCTTCCTCCTCTTTTTCTTTCTTTATTTTGTTTCTTCCCCCTATTTTTCTTTCTTTATTTTGTTTCTTCCCCCTCTTTTTCTTTCTTTATTTTGTTTCTTCCTCCTCTTTTTCTTTCTTTATTTTGTTTCTTCCCCCTATTTTTCTTTCTTTATTTTGTTTCTTCCTCCTCTTTTTCTTTCTTTATTTTGTTTCTTCCCCCTCTTTTTCTTTCTTTATTTTTTTTCTTCCTCCTCTTTTTCTTTCTTTATTTTGTTTCTTCCCCCTATTTTTCTTTCTTTATTTTGTTTCTTCCTCCTCTTTTTCTTTCTTTATCTTGTTTCTTCCTTCCTCTTTTTCTTTCTTTATTTTGTTTCTTCCTCCTCTTTTTCTTTCTTTATTTTGTTTCTTCCTCCTCTTTTTCTTTCTTTATTTTGTTTCTTCCTCCTCTTTTTCTTTCTTTATTTTGTTTCTTCGTCCTCTTTTTCTTTCTTTATTTTGTTTCTTCCCCCTATTTTTCTTTCTTTATTTTGTTTCTTCCTCCTCTTTTTCTTTCTTTAATTTGTTTCTTCCTCCTCTTTTTTTTTCTTTATTTTGTTTCTTCCCCCTATTTATCTTTCTTTATTTGGTTTCTTCCTCCTCTTTTTCTTTCTTTATTTTGTTTCTTCCTCCTCCTTTTCTTTCTTTATTTTGTTTCTTCCTCCTCTTTTTCTTTCTTTATTTTGTTTCTTCCCCCTATTTTTCTTTCTTTATTTTGTTTCTTCCTCCTCTTTTTCTTTCTTTATTTTGTTTCTTCCTCCTCTTTTTCTTTCTTTATTTTGTTTCTTCCTCCTCTTTTTCTTTCTTTATTTTGTTTCTTCCCCCTATTTTTCTTTCTTTATTTTGTTTCTTCCTCCTCTTTTTCTTTCTTTATTTTGTTTCTTCCTCCTCTTTTTCTTTCTTTATTTTGTTTCTTCCTCCTCTTTTTCTTTCTTAATTTTGTTTCTTCCCCCTCTTTTTCTTTCTTTATTTTGTTTCTTCCTCCTCTTTTTCTTTCTTTATTTTCTTTCTTCCTCCTCTTTTTCTTTCTTTAATTTGTTTCTTCCTCCTCTTTTTCTTTCTTTATTTTGTTTCTTGCTCCTCTTTTTCTTTCTTTAATTTGTTTCTTCCTCCTCTTTTTCTTCCTTTAATTTGTTCCTTCCTCCTCTTTTTCTTTCTTTATTTTGTTTCTTGCTCCTCTTTTTCTTTCTTTAATTTGTTTCTTCCTCCTCTTTTTCTTCCTTTAATTTGTTTCTTCCTCCTCTTTTTCTTTCTTTAATTTGTTTCTTCCTCCTCTTTTTCTTTCTTTAATTTGTTTCTTCCTCCTCTTTTTCTTTCTTTATTTTGTTTCTTCCTCCTCTTTTTCTTTCTTTAATTTGTTTCTTTCTCCTCTTTTTCTTTCTTTGTTTTTTCTTCCTCCTCTTTTTCTTTCTTTAATTTGTTTCTTCCTCCTCTTTTTCTTTCTTTTTTTTTGTTTCTTCCTCCTCTTTTTCTTTCTTTAATTTGTTTCTTCCTCCTCTTTTTCTTTCTTTATTTTGTTTCTTCCTCCTCTTTTTCTTTCTTTAATTTGTTTCTTCCTCCTCTTTTTCTTTCTTTAATTTGTTTCTTCTTCCTCTTTTTCTTTCTTTATTTTCTTTCTTCCTCCTCTTTTTCTTTCTTTATTTTGTTTCTTCCTCCTCTTTTTCTTCCTTTATTTTCCTTCTTTATTCTCTTCTCTTTTCTTTCTTTATTTTGTTTCTTCCTCCTCTTTTTCTTTCTTTATTTTGTTTCTTCCCCCTATTTTTCTTTCTTTATTTTCTTTCTTCCTCATCTTTTTCTTTCTTTATTTTCTTTCTTCCTCCTCTTTTTCTTTCTTTATTTTGTTTCTTCCTCTTCTTTTTCTTTCTTTATTTTGTTTCTTCCCCCTATTTTTCTTTCTTTATTTTGTTTCTTCCCCCTCTTTTTCTTTCTTTATTTTGTTTCTTCCTCCTCTTTTTCTTTCTTTATTTTGTTTCTTCCCCCTATTTTTCTTTCTTTATTTTGTTTCTTCCTCCTCTTTTTCTTTCTTTATTTTGTTTCTTCCCCCTCTTTTTCTTTCTTTATTTTTTTCTTCCTCCTCTTTTTCTTTCTTTATTTTGTTTCTTCCCCCTATTTTTCTTTCTTTATTTTGTTTCTTCCTCCTCTTTTTCTTTCTTTATTTTGTTTCTTCCTCCTCTTTTTTTTTCTTTATTTTGTTTCTTCCTCCTCTTTTTCTTTCTTTATTTTGTTTCTTCCACCTATTTTTCTTTCTTTATTTTGTTTCTTCCCCCTCTTTTTCTTTCTTTATTTTGTTTCTTCCTCCTCTTTTTCTTTCTTTATTTTGTTTCTTCCCCCTATTTTTCTTTCTTTATTTGGTTTCTTCCTCCTCTTTTTCTTTCTTTATTTTGTTTCTTCCTCCTCTTTTTCTTTCTTTATTTTCTTTCTTCCTCGTCTTTTTCTTTCTTTATTTTCTTTCTTCCTCCTCTTTTTCTTTCTTTAATTTGTTTCTTCCTCCTCTTTTTCTTTCTTTATTTTGTTTCTTCCTCCTCTTTTTCTTTCTTTAATTTGTTTCTTCCTCCTCTTTTTCTTTCTTTAATTTGTTTCTTCCTCCTCTTTTTCTTTCTTTATTTTCTTTCTTCCTCCTCTTTTTCTTTCTTTAATTTGTTTCTTCCTCCTCTTTTTCTTTCTTTATTTTGTTTCTTCCCCCTATTTTTCTTTCTTTATTTGGTTTCTTCCTCCTCTTTTTCTTTCTTTATTTTGTTTCTTCCTCCTCTTTTTCTTTCTTTAATTTGTTTCTTCCTCCTCTTTTTCTTTCTTTATTTTCTTTCTTCCTCCTCTTTTTCTTTCTTTATTTTCTTTCTTCCTCCTCTTTTTCTTTCTTTATTTTGTTTCTTCCCCCTATTTTTTCTTTCTTTATTTTCTTTCTTCCTCCTCTTTTTCTTTCTTTATTTTCTTTCTTCCTCCTCTTTTTCTTTCTTTATTTTCTTTCTTCCTCCTCTTTTTCTTTCTTTAATTTGTTTCTTCCTCCTCTTTTTCTTTCTTTATTTTGTTTCTTCCTCGTCTTTTTCTTTCTTTATTTTCTTTCTTCCTCCTCTTTTTCATTCTTTAATTTGTTTCTTCCTCCTCTTTTTCTTTCTTTATTTTGTTTCTTCCTCCTCTTTTTCTTTCTTTAATTTGTTTCTTCCTCCTCTTTTACTTCCTTTAATTTGATTCTTCCTCCTCTTTTTCTTTCTTTAATTTGTTTCTTCCTCCTCTTTTTCTTTCTTTAATTTGTTTCTTCCTCCTCTTTTTCATTCTTTATTTTGTTTCTTCCTCCTCTTTTTCTTTCTTTATTTTGTTTCTTCCTCCTCTTTTTCTTTCTTTAATTTGTTTCTTCCTCCTCTTTTTCTTTTTTTATTTTCTTTCTTCCTCCTCTTTTTCTTTCTTTAATTTGTTTCTTCCTCCTCTTTTTCTTTCTTTATTTTGTTTCTTCCTCCTCTTCTTCTTTCTTTATTTTCTTTCTTCCCCCTCTTTTTCTTTCTTTATTTTCTTTCTTCCTCCTCTTTTTCTTTCTTTATTTTCTTTCTTCCTCCTCTTTTTCTTTCTTTAATTTGTTTCTTCCTCCTCTTTTTCTTTCTTTATTTTGTTTCTTCCTCCTCTTTTTCTTTCTTTATTTTCTTTCTTTATTCTCTTTTTCTTTCTTTAATTTGTTTCTTCCTCCTCTTTTTCTTCCTTTATTTTCCTTCTTTATTCTCTTCTCTTTTCTTTCTTTATTTTGTTTCTTCCTCCTCTTTTTCTTTCTTTATTTTGTTTCTTCCCCCTATTTTTCTTTCTTTATTTTGTTTCTTCCTCCTCTTTTTCTTTCTTTATTTTCTTTCTTCCTCCTCTTTTTCTTTCTTTATTTTGTTTCTTCCTCTTCTTTTTCTTTCTTTATTTTGTTTCTTCCCCCTATTTTTCTTTCTTTATTTTGTTTCTTCCCCCTCTTTTTCTTTCTTTATTTTGTTTCTTCCTCCTCTTTTTCTTTCTTTATTTTGTTTCTTCCCCCTATTTTTCTTTCTTTATTTTGTTTCTTCCTCCTCTTTTTCTTTCTTTATTTTGTTTCTTCCCCCTATTTTTCTTTCTTTATTTTGTTTCTTCCCCCTATTTTTCTTTCTTTATTTGGTTTCTTCCTCCTCTTTTTCTTTCTTTATTTTGTTTCTTCCTCCTCTTTTTCTTTCTTTATTTTCTTTCTTCCTCCTATTTTTCTTTCTTTATTTTGTTTCTTCCTCCTCTTTTTCTTTCTTTATTTTCTTTCTTCCTCCTATTTTTCTTTCTTTATTTTGTTTCTTCCTCCTCTTTTTCTTTCTTTATTTTCTTTCTTCCTCCTATTTTTCTTTCTTTATTTTGTTTCTTCCTCCTCTTTTTCTTTCTTTATTTTGTTTCTTCCTCCTCTTTTTCTTTCTTTATTTTGTTTCTTCCTCCTCTTTTTCTTTCTTTATTTTGTTTCTTCCCCCTATTTTTCTTTCTTTATTTTCTTTCTTCCTCCTCTTTTTCTTTCTTTATTTTCTTTCTTCCTCCTCTTTTTCTTTCTTTATTTTCTTTCTTCCTCCTCTTTTTCTTTCTTTAATTTGTTTCTTCCTCCTCTTTTTCTTTCTTTATTTTTTTTCTTCCTCGTCTTTTTCTTTCTTTTTTTTCCTTCTTCCTCCTCTTTTTCTTTCTTTAATTTGTTTCTTCCTCCTCTTTTTCTTTCTTTAATTTGTTTCTTCATCCTCTTTTTCTTTCTTTATTTTGTTTCTTCCTCCTCTTTTTCTTTCTTTAATTTGTTTCTTCCTCCTCTTTTTCTTTCTTTATTTTCTTTCTTCCTCCTCTTTTTCTTGCTTTATTTTCTTTCTTCCTCCTCTTTTACTTTCTTTATTTTGTTTCTTGCTCCTCTTTTTCTTTCTTTAATTTGTTTCTTCCTCCTCTTTTTCTTTCTTTAATTTGTTTCTTCCTCCTCTTTTTTTTTCTTTATTTTGTTTCTTCCTCCTCTTTTTCTTTCTTTAATTTGTTTCTTCCTCCTCTTTTTCTTTCTTTATTTTCTTTCTTCCTCCTCTTTTTCTTTCTTTAATTTGTTTCTTCCTCCTCTTTTTCTTTCTTTATTTTCTTTCTTCCTCCTCTTTTTCTTTCTTTATTTTGTTTCTTCCTCCTCTTTTTCTTTCTTTATTTTCTTTCTTCCCCCTCTTTTTCTTTCTTTATTTTCTTTCTTCCTCCTCTTTTTCTTTCTTTATTTTCTTTATTCCTCCTCTTTTTCTTTCTTTAATTTGTTTCTTCCTCCTCTTTTTCTTTCTTTATTTTGTTTCTTGCTCCTCTTTTTCTTTCTTTAATTTGTTTCTTCCTCCTCTTTTTCTTTCTTTATTTTGTTTCTTCCTCCTCTTTTTCTTTCTTTATTTTGTTTCTTCCTCCTCTTTTTCTTTCTTTAATTTGTTTCTTCCTCCTCTTTTTCTTTCTTTATTTTTTCTTCCTCCTCTTTTTCTTTCTTTAATTTGTTTCTTCCTCCTCTTTTTCTTTCTTTTTTTTTGTTTCTTCCTCCTCTTTTTCTTTCTTTAATTTGTTTCTTCCTCCTCTTTTTCTTTCTTTATTTTGTTTCTTCCTCCTCTTTTTCTTTCTTTAATTTGTTTCTTCCTCCTCTTTTTCTTTCTTTAATTTGTTTCTTCTTCCTCTTTTTCTTTCTTTATTTTCTTTCTTCCTCCTCTTTTTCTTTCTTTATTTTGTTTCTTCCTCCTCTTTTTCTTCCTTTATTTTCCTTCTTTATTCTCTTCTCTTTTCTTTCTTTATTTTGTTTCTTCCTCCTCTTTTTCTTTCTTTATTTTGTTTCTTCCCCCTATTTTTCTTTCTTTATTTCTTTCTTCCTCCTCTTTTTCTTTCTTTATTTTGTTTCTTCCTCCTCTTTTTCTTTCTTTATTTTGTTTCTTCCCCCTATTTTTCTTTCTTTATTTTGTTTCTTCCTCCTCTTTTTCTTTCTTTATTTTGTTTCTTCCCCCTATTTTTCTTTCTTTATTTTGTTTCTTCCCCCTATTTTTCTTTCTTTAATTTGTTTCTTCCTCCTCTTATTCTTTCTTTATTTTGTTTCTTCCTCCTCTTTTTCATTCTTTAATTTGTTTCTTCCTCCTCTTTTTCTTTCTTTATTTTCTTTCTTCCTCCTCTTTTTCTTTCTTTATTTTGTTTCTTCCTTCTCTTTTTCTTTCTTTATTTTCTTTCTTCCTCCTCTTTTTCTTTCTTTAATTTGTTTCTTCCTCCTCTTTTTCTTTCTTTATTTTCTTTCTTCCTCCTCTTTTTCTTTCTTTATTTTGTTTCTTCCCCTATTTTTCTTTCTTTATTTTCTTTCTTCCTCCTCTTTTTCTTTCTTTATTTTGTTTCTTCCCCCTATTTTTCTTTCTTTATTTTGTTTCTTCCTCCTCTTTTTCTTTCTTTATTTTGTTTCTTCCTCCTCTTTTTCTTTCTTTTTTTTGTTTCTTCCCCCTATTTTTCTTTCTTTATTTTGTTTCTTCCTCCTCTTTTTCTTTCTTTATTTTGTTTCTTCCCCTATTTTTCTTTCTTTATTTTGTTTCTTCCCCCTATTTTTCTTTCTTTATTTTGTTTCTTCCTCCTCTTTTTCTTTCTTTATTTTGTTTCTTCCTCCTCTTTTTCTTTCTTTATTTTGTTTCTTCCTCCTCCTTTTCTTTCTTTATTTTGTTTCTTCCCCCTATTTTTCTTTCTTTATTTTGTTTCTTCCTCCTCTTTTTCTTTCTTGATTTTGTTTCTTCCTCCTCTTTTTCTTTCTTTATTTTGTTTCTTCCTCCTCCTTTTCTTTCTTTATTTTGTATCTTCCCCCTATTTTTCTTTCTTTATTTTGTTTCTTCCTCCTCTTTTTCTTTCTTTATTTTGTTTCTTCCTCCTCCTTTTCTTTCTTTATTTTGTTTCTTCCCCCTATTTTTCTTTCTTTATTTTGTTTCTTCCTCCTCTTTTTCTTTCTTTATTTTGTTTCTTCCCCCTATTTTTCTTTCTTTATTTTGTTTCTTCCTACTCTTTTTCTTTCTTTATTTTGTTTCTTCCCCCTATTTTTCTTTCTTTATTTTGTTTCTTGCCCCTATTTTTCTTTCTTTATTTTGTTTCTTCCTCCTCTTTTTCTTTCTTTATTTTGTTTCTTCCTCCTCTTTTTCTTTCTTTATTTTGTTTCTTCCCCCTATTTTTCTTTCTTTATTTTGTTTCTTCCCCCTATTTTTCTTTCTTTATTTTGTTTCTTCCTCCTCTTTTTCTTTCTTTATTTTGTTTCTTCCCCCTATTTTTCTTTCTTTATTTTGTTTCTTCCCCTATTTTTCTTTCTTTATTTTGTTTCTTCCTCCTCTTTTTCTTTCTTTATTTTGTTTCTTCCCCCTATTTTTCTTTCTTTATTTTGTTTCTTCCTCCTCTTTTTCTTTCTTTATTTTGTTTCTTCCTCCTCTTTTTCTTTCTTTATTTTGTTTCTTCCCCCTATTTTTCTTTCTTTATTTTGTTTCTTCCTCCTCTTTTTCTTTCTTTATTTTGTTTCTTCCCCCTATTTTTCTTTCTTTATTTTGTTTCTTCCCCCTATTTTTCTTTCTTTATGTTGTTTCTTCCTCCTCTTTTTCTTTCTTTATTTTGATTCTTCCTCCTCTTTTTCTTTCTTTATTTTGTTTCTTCCCCCTATTTTTCTTTCTTTATTTTGTTTCTTCCTCCTCTTTTTCTTTCTTTATTTTGTTTCTTCCCCCTATTTTTCTTTCTTTATTTTGTTTCTTCCTCCTCTTTTTCTTTCTTAATTTTGTTTCTTCCTCCTCTTTTTCTTTCTTTATTTTGTTTCTTCCTCCTCTTTTTCTTTCTTTATTTTGTTTCTTCCTCCTCTTTTTCTTTCTTTAATTTGTTTCTTCCTCCTCTTTTTCTTTCTTTATTTTCTTTCTTCCTCCTCTTTTTCTTTCTTTATTTTGTTTCTTCCTCCTCTTTTTCTTTCTTTAATTTGTTTCTTCCTCCTCTTTTTCTTTCTTTATTTTCTTTCTTCCTCCTCTTTTTCTTTCTTTATTTTCTTTCTTCCTCCTCTTTTTCTTTCTTTATTTTGTTTCTTCCCCCTATTTTTCTTTCTTTATTTTGTTTCTTCCTCCTCTTTTTCTTTCTTTATTTTCTTTCTTCCTCCTCTTTTTCTTTCTTTATTTTCTTTCTTCCTCCTCTTTTTCTTTCTTTATTTTGTTTCTTCCTCCTCTTTTTCTTTCTTAATTTTGTTTCTTACTCCGCTTTTTCTTTCTTTATTTTGCTTCTTACTTCTCTTATCTTTTCTTCCTTTATTTTGCTTCTTTATTCTCTTCTCTTTTCTTTCTTTATTTTGTTTCTTCCCCCTATTTTTCTTTCTTTATTTTGTTTCTTCCTCCTCTTTTTCTTTCTTTATTTTGTTTCTTCCCCCTATTTTTCTTTCTTTATTTTGTTTCTTCCTCCTCTTTTTCTTTCTTTATTTTGTTTCTTCCTCCTCTTTTTCTTTCTTTATTTTGTTTCTTCCCCCTATTTTTCTATCTTTATTTTGTTTTTTCCTCCTCTTTTTCTTTCTTTCTTTTGTTTCTTCCCCCTATTTTTCTTTCTTTATTTTGTTTCTTCCTCCTCTTTTTCTTTCTTTATTTTGTTTTTTCCTCCTCTTTTTCTTTCTTTATTTTGTTTCTTCCTCTTATTTTTCTTTCTTTATTTTGTTTTTTCCTCCTCTTTTTCTTTCTTTATTTTGTTTCTTCCCCTATTTTTCTTTCTTTATTTTGTTTCTTCCTCCTCTTTTTCTTTATTTTGTTTCTTCCTCCTCTTTTTCTTTCTTTATTTTGTTTCTTCCTCCACTTTTTCTTTCTTTATTTTGTTTCTTCCTCCTCTTTTTCTTTCTTTATTTTGTTCCTTCCCCCTATTTTTCTTTCTTTATTTTGTTTCTTCCTCCTCTTTTTCTTTCTTTATTTTGTTTCTTCCTCCTCTTTTTCTTTCTTTATTTTGTTTCTTCCCCCTATTTTTCTTTCTTTATTTTGTTTTTTCCTCCTCTTTTTCTTTCTTTATTTTGTTTCTTCCCCCTATTTTTCTTTCTTTATTTTGTTTCTTCCTCCTCTTTTTCTTTCTTTATTTTGTTTCTTCCTCCTCTTTTTCTGTCTTTATTTTGTTTCTTCCCCCTATTTTTCTTTCTTTATTTTGTTTTTTCCTCCTCTTTTTCTTTCTTTATTTTGTTTCTTCCCCTATTTTTCTTTCTTTATTTTGTTTCTTCCTCCTCTTTTTCTTTATTTTGTTTCTTCCTCCTCTTTTTCTTTATTTTGTTTCTTCCTCCTCTTTTTCTTTCTTTATTTTGTTTCTTCCTCCACTTTTTCTTTCTTTATTTTGTTTCTTCCTCCTCTTTTTCTTTCTTTATTTTGTTTCTTCCCCCTATTTTTCTTTCTTTATTTTGTTTCTTCCCCCTATTTTTCTTTCTTTATTTTGTTTCTTCCTCCTCTTTTTCTTTCTTTATTTTCTTTCTTCCTCCTCTTTTTCTTTCTTTATTTTCTTTCTTCCTCCTCTTTTTCTTTCTTTATTTTGTTTCTTCCTCCTCTTTTTCTTTCTTAATTTTGTTTCTTACTCCGCTTTTTCTTTCTTTATTTTGCTTCTTACTTCTCTTATCTTTTCTTCCTTTATTTTGCTTCTTTATTCTCTTCTCTTTTCTTTCTTTATTTTGTTTCTTCCCCCTATTTTTCTTTCTTTATTTTGTTTCTTCCTCCTCTTTTTCTTTCTTTATTTTGTTTCTTCCCCCTATTTTTCTTTCTTTATTTTGTTTCTTCCTCCTCTTTTTCTTTCTTTATTTTGTTTCTTCCTCCTCTTTTTCTTTCTTTATTTTGTTTCTTCCCCCTATTTTTCTATCTTTATTTTGTTTTTTCCTCCTCTTTTTCTTTCTTTCTTTTGTTTCTTCCCCCTATTTTTCTTTCTTTATTTTGTTTCTTCCTCCTCTTTTTCTTTCTTTATTTTGTTTCTTCCTCCTCTTTTTCTTTCTTTATTTTGTTTCTTCCTCTTATTTTTCTTTCTTTATTTTGTTTTTTCCTCCTCTTTTTCTTTCTTTATTTTGTTTCTTCCCCTATTTTTCTTTCTTTATTTTGTTTCTTCCTCCTCTTTTTCTTTATTTTGTTTCTTCCTCCTCTTTTTCTTTCTTTATTTTGTTTCTTCCTCCACTTTTTCTTTCTTTATTTTGTTTCTTCCTCCTCTTTTTCTTTCTTTATTTTGTTCCTTCCCCCTATTTTTCTTTCTTTATTTTGTTTCTTCCTCCTCTTTTTCTTTCTTTATTTTGTTTCTTCCTCCTCTTTTTCTTTCTTTATTTTGTTTCTTCCCCCTATTTTTCTTTCTTTATTTTGTTTTTTCCTCCTCTTTTTCTTTCTTTATTTTGTTTCTTCCCCCTATTTTTCTTTCTTTATTTTGTTTCTTCCTCCTCTTTTTCTTTCTTTATTTTGTTTCTTCCTCCTCTTTTTCTGTCTTTATTTTGTTTCTTCCCCCTATTTTTCTTTCTTTATTTTGTTTTTTCCTCCTCTTTTTCTTTCTTTATTTTGTTTCTTCCCCTATTTTTCTTTCTTTATTTTGTTTCTTCCTCCTCTTTTTCTTTATTTTGTTTCTTCCTCCTCTTTTTCTTTATTTTGTTTCTTCCTCCTCTTTTTCTTTCTTTATTTTGTTTCTTCCTCCACTTTTTCTTTCTTTATTTTGTTTCTTCCTCCTCTTTTTCTTTCTTTATTTTGTTTCTTCCCCCTATTTTTCTTTCTTTATTTTGTTTCTTCCCCCTCTTTTTCTTTCTTTATTTTGTTTCTTCCCCCTCTTTTTCTTTCTTTATTTTGTTTCTTCCCCCTATTTTTCTTTCTTTATTTTGTTTCTTTCTCCTCTTTTTCTTTCTTTATTTTCTTTCTTCCTCCTCTTTTTCTTTCTTTATTTTGTTTCTTCCTCTTCTTTTTCTTTCTTTATTTTGTTTCTTCCCCCTATTTTTCTTTCTTTATTTTGTTTCTTCCCCCTATTTTTCTTTCTTTATTTTGTTTCTTCCCCCTATTTTTCTTTCTTTATTTTGTTTCTTCCTCCTCTTTTTCTTTCTTTATTTTGTTTCTTCCCCCTATTTTTCTTTCTTTATTTTGTTTCTTCCTCCTCTTTTTCTTTCTTTATTTTGTTTCTTCCCCCTATTTTTCTTTCTTTATTTTGTTTCTTCCTCCTCTTTTTCTTTCTTTATTTTGTTTCTTCCTCCTCTTTTTCTTTCTTTATTTTGTTTCTTCCCCCTATTTTTCTTTCTTTATTTTGTTTCTTCCTCCTCTTTTTCTTTCTTTATTTTCTTTCTTCCTCCTCTTTTTCTTTCTTTATTTTGTTTCTTCCTCTTCTTTTTCTTTCTTTATTTTGTTTCTTCCCCCTATTTTTCTTTCTTTATTTTGTTTCTTCCCCCTCTTTTTCTTTCTTTATTTTGTTTCTTCCTCCTCTTTTTCTTTCTTTATTTTGTTTCTTCCCCCTATTTTTCTTTCTTTATTTTGTTTCTTCCTCCTCTTTTTCTTTCTTTATTTTGTTTCTTCCCCCTCTTTTTCTTTCTTTATTTTGTTTCTTCCTCCTCTTTTTCTTTCTTTATTTTGTTTCTTCCCCCTATTTTTCTTTCTTTATTTTGTTTCTTCCTCCTCTTTTTCTTTCTTTATTTTGTTTCTTCCTCCTCTTTTTCTTTCTTTATTTTGTTTCTTCCTCCTCTTTTTCTTTCTTTATTTTGTTTCTTCCCCCTATTTTTCTTTCTTTATTTTGTTTCTTCCCCCTCTTTTTCTTTCTTTATTTTGTTTCTTCCTCCTCTTTTTCTTTCTTTATTTTGTTTCTTCCCCCTATTTTTCTTTCTTTATTTTGTTTCTTCCTCCTCTTTTTCTTTCTTTATTTTGTTTCTTCCTCCTCTTTTTCTTTCTTTAATTTGTTTCTTCCTCCTCTTTTTCTTTCTTTATTTTCTTTCTTCCTCCTCTTTTTCTTTCTTTATTTTGTTTCTTCCTCCTCTTTTTCTTTCTTTATTTTGTTTCTTCCCCCTATTTTTCTTTCTTTATTTTCTTTCTTCCCCCTCTTTTTCTTTCTTTATTTTCTTTCTTCCTCCTCTTTTTCTTTCTTAAATTTGTTTCTTCCTCCTCTTTTTCTTTCTTTATTTTGTTTCTTCCTCCTCTTTTTCTTTCTTTAATTTGTTTCTTCCTCCTCTTTTTCTTTCTTTATTTTGTTTCTCCCTCCTCTTTTTCTTTCTTTATTTTGTTTCTTTCTCCTCTTTTTCTTTCTTTATTTTGTTTCTTCCCCCTATTTTTCTTTCTTTATTTTGTTTCTTCCTCCTCTTTTTCTTTCTTAATTTTGTTTCTTCCTCCGCTTTTTCTTTCTTTATTTTGCTTCTTCCTCCTCTTTTTCTTTCTTTATTTTGTTTCTTCCTCCTCTTTTTCTTTCTTTATTTTGTTTCTTCCTCCTCTTTTTCTTTCTTTATTTTGTTTCTTCCCCCTATTTTTCTTTCTTTATTTTCTTTCTTCCCCCTCTTTTTCTTTCTTTATTTTCTTTCTTCCTCCTCTTTTTCTTTCTTAATTTTGTTTCTTCCTCCTCTTTTTCTTTCTTTATTTTGTTTCTTCCTCCTCTTTTTCTTTCTTTAATTTGTTTCTTCCTCCTCTTTTTCTTTCTTTATTTTGTTTCTTCCTCCTCTTTTTCTTTCTTTATTTTGTTTCTTCCCCCTATTTTTCTTTCTTAATTTTGTTTCTTCCTCCTCTTTTTCTTTCTTAATTTTGTTTCTTCCTCCTCTTTTTCTTTCTTTATTTTGTTTCTTCCTCCTCTTTTTCTTTCTTTAATTTGTTTCTTCCTCCTCTTTTTCTTTCTTTATTTTGTTTCTTCCTCCTCTTTTTCTTTCTTTATTTTGTTTCTTCCCCCTATTTTTCTTTCTTAATTTTGTTTCTTCCTCCTCTTTTTCTTTCTTTATTTTGTTTCTTCCTCCTCTTTTTCTTTCTTTATTTTGTTTCTTCCCCCTATTTTTCTTTCTTTATTTTGTTTCTTCCCCCTATTTTTCTTTCTTAATTTTGTTTCTTCCTCCTCTTTTTCTTTCTTTATTTTGTTTCTTCCTCCTCTTTTTCTTTCTTTTTTTTGTTTCTTCCTCCTCTTTTTCTTTCTTTATTTTGTTTCTTCCCCCTATTTTTCTTTCTTTATTTTCTTTCTTCCTCCTCTTTTTCTTTCTTTAATTTGTTTCTTCCTTTTTTGTCTTTCTTCATTTCGTTTCTTCCTACTCGTTTTCTCTCTTAATTTTCTTCCTTCCTCCTTTTTTCTCTCTTTATTTTGTTTCTTCCCCCTTTTTTTCTTTCTTTATTTTGTTTCTCACTTCTCTTTTCTTTCTTTATTTTCTTTCTTCCTCCTCTTTTTCTTTCTTTAATTTCTTTCTTCCTCCTCTTTTTCTTTCTTTATTTTGTTTCTTCCTCCTCTTTTTCTTTCTTTATTTTGTTTCTTCCTCCTCTTTTTCTTTCTTTATTTTGTTTCTCCCTTCTCTTTTCTTTCTTTATTTTCTTTCTTCCTCCTCTTTTTCTTTCTTTATTTTGTTTCTTCCTCCTCTTTTTCTTTCTTTATTTTGTTTCTTCCTCCTCTTTTTCTTTCTTTATTTTCTTTCTTCCCCCTATTTTTCTTTCTTTATTTTGTTTCTTCCTCCTCTTTTTCTTTCTTTATTTTGTTTCTTCCTCCTCTTTTTCTTTCTTTAATTTGTTTCTTCCTCCTCTTTTTCTTTCTTTATTTTCTTTCTTCCTCCTCTTTTTCTTTCTTTATTTTGTTTCTTCCTCCTCTTTTTCTTTCTTTATTTTGTTTCTTCCCCCTATTTTTCTTTCTTTATTTTGTTTCTTCCCCCTCTTTTTCTTTCTTTATTTTCTTTCTTCCTCCTCTTTTTCTTTCTTTAATTTGTTTCTTCCTTTTTTGTCTTTCTTCATTTTGTTTCTTCCTACTCGTTTTCTCTCTTAATTTTCTTCCTTCCTCCTTTTTTCTCTCTTTATTTTGTTTCTTCCCCCTTTTTTTCTTTCTTTATTTTGTTTCTCCCTTCTCTTTTCTTTCTTTATTTTCTTTCTTCCTCCTCTTTTTCTTTCTTTAATTTCTTTCTTCCTCCTCTTTTTCTTTCTTTATTTTGTTTCTTCCTCCTCTTTTTCTTTCTTTATTTTCTTTCTTCCTCTTCTTTTTCTTTCTTTAATTTGTTTCGTCGTCCTCTTTTTCTTTCTTTATTTTGTTTCTTCCTCTTCTTTTTCTTTCTTATTTTTCTTTCTTTCTCCTCTTTTTTTTATTTCTTTTGTTTCTTCCTCCTCTTTTTGTTTCTTTAATTTATTTCTTCCTCCTCTCTTCTTTTTTTATTTTGTTTCTTCCTCCTCTTTTTCTTTCTTTATTTTGTTTCTTCCTCCTCTTTTCTTTCTTTGTGTTGTTTCTTTCTTTTCTTTTTCTTTCTTTCTTTTGTTTCTTTCTCCTCTTTTTCTTTCTTTATTTTTTTTCTTTCTCCTCTTTTCTTTTTTATTTTATTTCATCTTCCTTTTTTTCTTTCTTTATTTTGTTTCTTTTTCTCTTTTCTTTCTTTATTTTGTTTCTTCCTTCTCTTTTCTTTCTTCATTTTGTTTATTCCTTCCCTTTTCTTCTTTATTTTGTTTCTTTCTACTCTTTTTCTTTCTTTCTGTTGTTTCTTTCTTCTCTTTTTCTTTCTTTCTTTTTTCTTTCTTCTCTTTACTTTTTTTATTTTCTTTCTTCCTCCTCTTTTTCTTTCTTTCTTTTGTTTCTTTCTTCTCTTTCTCTTTCTTTATTTTGTTTCTTTTTCTCTTTTCTTTCTTTATTTTTTTCTTCCTTCTCTTTTTCTTTCTTTATTTTCTTTCTTTATTTTCTTTCTTCCTTCTCTTTTCTTTCTTTATTTAGTTTTCTTCTAAGTTCCATTATTATCATTCATTTTTCTTCCTTCTCCTTTTATTTCTTCATGCTTTGTTTTCCTCATATTTTCTAAATCTTTCTCACCGTTGTTTCTTATTTGCACTTCAGGTCAGAAATGACATCATGACATTTTTTTTTGTAAAAATCTAAATCTATAAATGAAACCACCTAAGGACACATGCATTTTACTTAAGCAAAGCCTTTCGTAAAGTATGAGCTGTACTTGTGAGTACATTTTTTGGCATTTCTTTAAGGTTACTAGGAATCTCTTCAAGTGAAAATATTGATGTTTTCATCTGCCACATTTTTTTAGATTTCCTCTTCAATGTATATTGATAGTTTTTTGAAGTTCTTCAAAGATACATTACAGTCTACATGAATTGGCACGTCGATAGGAAAGTACATTCTGTTATTGTGATCTTTGATCACAGTATCTGAGCTTTGAGATTTATTGTTCTCTCTGTGTGTATAGTGAAGCCCCAAAAAATTGTTACCGTTCCTATATCCGTAGCCTGGTCTGGGTGGTGTTCATACCAAGTTCTTACAATTTCTCTCCCGTAAAGCCTGCAGATTTTCCAGTAGAGATATTCGCCACAATTTTATATTCAGCGGATGTCAGTTGAAGTGAAACCTAATACAAGATAGTCGATTATTTTTGTCCAGGATGCGACTGGTATTTGAGGACAGATTTTATGGATTAGTAAAAAAAAAAACTTGTCGAACAAATGAATATTATTATATCTGATTACAAACAAGTAAACTTGAAATTTAGCTAACTATTATTTAATTTTATTCAATAAAACCACCACTAGTATCAATAACTGCTCCTACACGATGTCGAAATCGTCTTCAAGCTCTGATTAATTTGTCCTTATTTATGTCAGACATTACTCGAACTATTGCAGTTTTAAGCTCCAACTCAAAAAACGCTCCACACATAATAATCAAGTGGATTGAGATCTGGAGTGTTAGGAGGGCAAATGTTGAGTGTGATGTCGTCGTGCAAATGGTCAGTCATCCATTCTTGTGTTCTCTACGAACACAAGAATGGATGAAGCCGAGTCTTGGTGGAATATATAAGGCATGCCGTTGCATATGTTGTCAATCCAAGTCTTGACAAGTGTTTCTAGAACTTCAATGTAAGCAGAAGCATTTACTCTAAGACCTTGTGGAAAAAAGTGCTGTGGCATAACATGTCCTTCATTGCTAACAACACCCAATATCATAACACTTGAAGGAAATTTTGTGCGTATCAGTCTTGGAACCTCAGAAGGACGTGAACATGCCATCTCTCATTTCTTCTGTTCAGTATTCCATCTTGATCAAAATTTTTCTCATCTGAGAAAAACCAAATCACACCAACGTCTGAAGGATTTTTAAGTTTGATTAAAAGCCTTTTGGATCTGTTTAAACGGTTTTCTTTTGTTTGCTTGTTCTTTGGGGTTTTTTGGTGGGGGGGGGGGTTCAGACATAAATTGACCTCATTTCATCACGTAAGACTTTTTTTCAGACACATGCAGCTTTTTGGCAATTGACCTCATTGATTGACCTCAGTTTTCATCAATTGTCTACTTGACTTCCTAAATAAATTCGAATTTTCTCCCTTTATCATAACGTGCAGAATGTCTTTTACATTTTGATACAGACATTTGGGAACTGTCAGCATCTTCTAACTGTTTTCGTATTATGTGGACAAACGATCTTGCAACTCTGAGGAAACGTGTAATATCCAAATCGCTATGATCAGCCTTTAATGCCACAATAATAGCACGACTTTTCGTTTCATTTGTTATAAGGTTTGCCATTCTTGATTTCTGAAAAATAAAAGCATTAGAAGTTACTAGGAAGCAGTATTAATCTTAAATATGTCTGTCCTCAAATAACAGACTCTATATTCATCATACAATCCGTATTCCGGGTTAACACAAATTTTCGGTATCTTTGCTTAATAATTTCAAGTTAAGAAACATTGGTCTTTTGCAGCACGAGTGAAACCAGTTTCAACTTTTAATCCTGTACTACGTAACGACTGATGGGTACAGACGTTGTCTACATCAGCTTGATTGTTCTGTTTGTCTGTATTGTAAAGTCCCAGAAAATTGTTACAGGTTCTATCTCTGCCAACGGATCTGGGTGATGTTCATACCAATTTATTTCAGTTTTCGTCCCGTAAAAGTTACAGATTTCCCTGTGCAGATATTGACCCACACGCCCGTGTCGATTTGTATATTTGGTAGATGCTGCTACCGTGAAACCTGATACAAGATGGTTAATTGTTTCTGTTGATTGATCTCACAATATGCTTTTCGGGTTAACAATCTTTCAAAATGTCTGCTTCGTAATTTCTACTTAGCAAGCAGTGGTCCTGTGTAGCAAGAATAAAACATCCGGTTTCAGCTTTTAATCACGCACCGATGGGTACAGGGTTTGTCAACATCACCTTGGTTTTTACGGGTACAGTATTGACTATAAATAGACTTGTCATCGTTTCTGTATTTGGTCCATTGCATTATGCTTTTGTTTTCTTTTTTTAGTCTCTTCGCCACTGCAGTAGGTGTATAATGGTGCAATTATTCACCCACTCGAAAATCCCTTTTGAATTTTTGATTTCCGTTATTACTGAATACTATTTCTTACTTATTTCATGTTATTTGACATATCATCATCAAGTCTTCTGTAGTTTCTAGGTATGCATGAAAGCTGATGGTTTTACTTTTATAAGTCCTTTTATAGTTGAAATAATATCCTACTTCCTTTGAATCTCTATATATACAGACGATCAACATCGACCTTAGGATGATGAGTACGAAGTGAGAAGTTTTCTAGTTTTGACATCAATTCCCTTAATATCAGATATGGTTCATTTAAGGTTGTTGAGAGTGTATTATATCACAGTGACAACCAGAGTGTTTTGGGCAAATTTTCATTTATGCGTCATTTAGACGACAATTTACCCCTCGCACACTCTATGTATTACAGTCTGCGGAAAATGTTGTATCCATAAGAAAGCACATTCTGTTTTCTATGGTCTTTGAACACTGTCTGTGCACACTTTACGAAGGGCTTTATCTATTTATACTGTGTGCAATCTTTATTTTTTAAATCTTTTTACAACCAGAAATGGCTTCATGACATTTTCCATTGATCATTTTCGTAAAAATAAATAAATAAAGCAACCTAGCATTACACATTAATAAATCTTTTACGTAAGGTGTGAGCTATAATTGTAAGAACATTCTTTTGTATTTCCTTAAGGCATCAGCTACCAGGAAACTCTCCAATAACTATTAGAAATTTTCCCAATCAAATTGAGAACTCCATGAAGAAATGGAATTATTGATTGTCTTCCTGTGCCATATTTTTGAGATATCTACTTCAAGATCATTTTATGTTCATGATTTTTTTGAAGATCTTCAAATATATATTAGATTTTATAGGAATTGTCATGTCGATAAGAAAGACATTCTGTTTTTGTGGCCTTTAATCATTATGTCTGTTTGATTAGCTTTGATTGTTATGTCTGTGTGCATTTTAAAGTCCCATACAATTGTTAAAGATCCTATCTCTGTAACCGGGTCTGGTTGATGTTCATACCAATTTATTTCAGTTTCCTTCCCGTAAAGTTTACAGGTTATTCAGTACAGATATTGGCCCATTCGCTCGTGTCGATTTGATATTTGGTGGATGCTACTGCCGTGAAACCTAATACAAGATGGTTAATTGTTTCTGGTGATTGATCTCACAATATGCTTTACGAGTTAACAATCTTTCAAAATGTCTGCTTCGTAATTTCGAGTTAGCAAGCATTGGTCCTGTGTAACAGGAATAAAACATTCGGTTCCAGCTTTTAATCATGCCCTACGTAGCCACCAATAAATACAGGGTTTGTCTACATCAGCTTGTTTGTTACGGGCACAGTATTGACTATAATGACGCTTATCTTGTCATCTTTCCTGCATTTGGTTCATTGCAATTGCTTCTGCATTCTTTTGGGGGGTCTTTGCTAATGCACTTGGTGTATTATGGTTTACTTTCATTTCTTTATCCACTTGAAATTACCTTTTAAATCTGTTGGCTTTCCTTATTACTGAATAAAGTGTCTTATCTCTTTCATGTCATTTGACACAGATCATCATCCAGTCTTCTGTAATTTCTAGGTGTGTATGAAAGCAGATTGTTTTCGTTTTGTAAATCCCTTTACAGTTAAACTAATTCCCTGCCTTCTTCGAATCTGTATATGTACAGGCGCTCAAGATCGGAGTTAGGATATATTTACCAACCGCCACACAAGATCAAGTTTTAAAGATGGGGGATCCGAACCCGTAGACTCAGCCCAAAATTCCCGGGGTCGGATAGCCTCGTCTGGGGATACCCTCTGCTCGAAGGTAGAGAGTTTGACCAGCCCAGCTAGAAAAGATTCTATATGGACTCCGATCCAACCCGGATCGACCTTAGGATGATGCGTGAGATGACAAGTGAGAAGTTTTCTAGTTTTGACATCCATTCGCCTAATGCCAGCTATGTTTAAGGTTGCTGAAACTGTATTACACAACAGTGACAGCCAGAGTATTATGGAAATTCAGCTCTATACATTATTTACATTATTCGGACTATTGTCTTCATCTTTGTTGCCATATTTATTACGGTTGTACGCTCCGGCCTTCTTCAGTTGGTTGGAATGTCGAACTGAACCCTTTATTTCGCTCACTAGGGTAGACTGTTTTACTTCCACGTGAAATGTTTAATGGACGTCAGTTATCAGTTATCTCCTGTTAATTTCACTCTTAAGGTTCTCCACTGCCTTAACCGCGTATTGAACTCACACTCTTTGGGTCCTGTCACTTGATCTAACCAATGCCTTTATCCACTGTGTCATGTGTCCTTGAGGACATCTGTGTATGAATTTCTGGTTATTATTAACCTAATGTCTTCAGCAACCATTTTTACCAGAGCTCATATTGCAATTTTTGTTGTTATTATCGCTTTTCTCTAGCACCCCTTATTACTGGTTCCTATATTATATTCATTTCTATCCTTGGTCGTCTCAGGAGATTTTTGTGGCCTAGCATATGTGATGATTCCTTTAGTTAACAAATTTTTATATGGTGTTCTTTGTCTATGATCTCAACCTGATCCCACAGAGGGCGGTGATCTCTCTTCTCTCTCCATATGTGGTCAGCCACGCCTGGATTTTTCACTTCCCCTCGTATTACAGCTTTCTGATGTTCATCAGTTCGATATTCCAACCACCTGAAGAAGGCCGGAGCTTACAACGGCTGAAATGTTGTAATAAATATGGTGACAAAGATGAGGAGAATAGTCCGAATAATGTAAATAGTGTACATAATACCTTATCTCAGAAATATAGACAGATACTGAAAGGTCGAAACGTTGTGATAAATGTGGCGACAAAGATGAGGACAATAGTCTGAATAATGTAAATAGTGTACATAATACCTCATCTCAGAAATATAGACAGATACTTAAGGGCCGAAACATTGTGATAAATATTGCAACAAAGATGAGGAGAATAGTCCGAATAATGTAAATAGTGTACATAATACCTCATCTCAGAAATATAGACAGATACTGAAAGGCCGAAACGTTGTGATAAATCTGGCGACAAAGATGAGGACAATAGTCTGAATAATGTAAATAGTGTACATAATACCTCATCTCAGAAATATAGACAGATACTTAAGGGCCGAAACATTGTGATAAATATTGCAACAAAGATGAGGAGAATAGTCCGAATAATGTAAATAGTGTACATAATACCTCATCTCAGAAATATAGACAGATACTTAAGGGCCGAAACATTGTGATAAATATTGCAACAAAGATGAGGAGAATAGTCCGAATAATGTAAATAGTGTACATAATACCTCATCTCAGAAATATAGACAGATATTCAGCTCTCTATTTAACACCAAACACACACTCCTGCAGTATTCTTTTCTTACTCACCCCTTCATTTGTGTATGTTGTTTTCTATCTCCTTCACTGACTCTTAAATACTTATAGGTTTCTTCTTGTTCCAGTTCCCTAATCTTTGTGACCAAATCTTGATCTGTTGATTGTTTTTTCAGTAATCCCTCTTTCTTGATTGTCAGTTTGAGTCATTTATCTAATCCGAAGTCCATACCGATGTCATGATTTAAATATTACTGATTATTGCGAACTTTCAAGCAATTGTCGTTTTTGGCAAGACATTTTAGGTAAATCAAGTGATTAAATACTTTGTTGCTTATTTTGCAAGCGTAATTATTACTGTTTCGTTCATTAAGTTGGATTAAGGACAGACAAAACAGAATGGGTGACAGGCATTCTACTTGAAAATTCCTCGTTGGATAATGAAACAATTAGAAGTAGCAATACATTTAGTGTAATTTAGGCATAATATGGTTTTCAAAGTCTCATGCTATATTTAAGAAAATTTACTATCACCGAGGTGACTTTGTACATTCCCAAAATCTTAAGGAACAAAGAGTGTGGCACATTATCAAAGGATTTACGATAATCTATCCAAGCTGTGCTGAGATTTCTAACCTTCTTCCTGTAGTTTTCCAAGATCATTTTATTTATCAATAGTTGATCTTTGCAAACATATAGACTTCTGTTCTAAGAGAAGAATGTTGTTTCCATTGATAAAAGCGTAAGTAATCAGTCACGATGGATGTGATTAATTTATCATGTGGTGAACAGACATGTTATTGGTCTATAGTTATTTGAATCATCTTTTTCACCCGTTCACCTTCAGTGATTCATTCTGGAATTTCATTGGAATTATTGTGGAAGCATTAATAAAATTTCTTCAAGTCTTTTATGGATTGATGGCAGATGATAGAGCCAAAAGTTAAGTACCTTGTCATTTCCTCAGGATTTCCATTTTTGGCATTTTTTAAAGCTTGCTTTACATTATTTTGGGTTATATTTTCCCATTTTTGTGCAGGTTTATTCTTCATTCTTTCTTGTTATCTTTTGATCCACTCTGCGTTGGGATTATATTTCGTTCTTATGCTCAAAATATTCTCCCAAAATGTTTGCATTTCTCCAACAGATCACGGCTTTTGACTTTTATAACATCTTTTCCAATTTTTTCTGTAAAACACCTTGAGGTTTGTTTGACATATCTTATTTTGTCGATAGAACCTACAACGCCTTTCATATCGTCATGTTCTCTCTGCCTTTAATTGCAGTTTCTCTTTCCGTATTTCCTTGATTGATAGAATTTCATTGGCTGCTTTAATGTTATATTTTCACTTGATCTTCTGGCTTTTTCGCTTGGAAACATTTCAAATTCTGCAAATCGGATCTAGTATCGATAATTCCCATCTGGTTTCCTCAATTTCTCGCTTTAATTTTCTCCGTTGTTTGATCTCCTCTTAGTCCTGACATTAAGTTTTCCAGTCGTTGCTAAAGCTATTGCATATATGTATGACATTATTTGCTTCTATCATGTTTTCTCAGATGAATTGTTTTTGTTGCTATTATTATTATTATTAGTAGTAGTAATAGTAGTAGTAGTAGTAGTAGTATTTCCTTGGTATCAGTTGTAGATACATTTCTTTCCGGGCCCCAATAACAGACCTTAAGTCAAAAATGTCTTTTCGGCATTTTCCACTAATCATTTTAAAAACAAAATAAAATAAGATCATATATATTTTACATAGATAAAGCTCTTCGTAGTATGAGTACAATTATTATTATTATTATTATTATTATTATTATTATTATTATTATTATTATCACCATTATTATTATTATTATTATTATTATTATTATTATCACCATTATTATTATTATTATTATTATTATTATTATTATTATTATTATTATTATTCCTTGGCCTTGTTTTTAATGATCTACCGCCAAATTTCAACCAGAGACATTGCTCTGCTCCTAAAGTGCTAAGATGTCGGTGCTTTTTGTGTGGTTAAAAAAAAAAATTCTAAATGTGTACAGAAGTTCTAAAATTAAGAGTTCTATAAATGTTTTGGAAAAATATTTAAGATTCCGGCTCCACAATCTTATTGAATGACAATTAATAAAAAATATTTTTAAGATTTAAACCTTTCTATATCTACAAAGATAGAAATTTACATAAGATGTCTTAGTTGCCCGTGACTGCGTTTCTTTGTAATTCACTTATTTTGGAACAGCCAAAAATTTAGTCTACATATTATAATTATTTTATTTCCTTTGATTTCTGGTGTATACACATGTCTTTCAGGCTCCCACCCTAAGGTCAAAAATGGCATCATGACATTTTCCACTGAGCATTATTTGAAGAGAAAAAAAACACCGAAAATCACGCATATTTTACATAGATAAAGGCCTTCGTAAAGTGTGGGGCGGAATTGCGAGTACAATTTTTTGTATTTCTTTAAGACCTGGGCTAGCAGGAATCACGTCAATGTGTCTATTGGAATATTTTCCAATCAATCAAATGGCTACAAATGCAACTGGAATTGTTGATGTCCTCATGTGCCACATTTTGAGGATTTAGATTTCAAAATACTTGCAGGTCTTGAAGAGCTTCTAATATACATTACAGTCTGCAGGGTCAGCCATCTCAATGACAAGGAACATTTAGTTTTTGCCGTCTCTGATCACGACTTCTGGACGAGTAGCTTTTATTATTCTGTCCGTGTGTATTGTAAAGTCCGCTAAAATCGTTACAGGTCCTATGACTCTAACCAGGTCTAGGTGGTGTTCATACCATTTTCTTTTAAGGAAAAGAAACTTCCTTCTCCGGAAAAGTTGCAAGTTTTCCAATGCACATATTGGGTCGCTCTGTCATGCCGGGTTTTATATTCAGTGGGTGCCAATAACGTGTAACCTGATACAAGATGATCAATTAGTTTCTGGGTATTTTTCGCAGAATCTTTATTTAGGGCTAAAACAATAATAATTATTATTATTATCTTTATGTTATTTGATTTGATTTCTGATGTGTACTCATTTCTTTCTGGGTCCCGCCCAGGGACCTATGGTTAGAAATGGCATCATGACATTTTCTACTGCAAAAAAAAATTATTAGGTTGGTGCAAAAATAATGTCGTTTTTGACGTAAAAAAAATACTTTTGCACCAACCTAATATATAGACAGAGCCCTTCGTAAAGTGTGGGCTACACTCGTGATAACATTTTTTTTCGTATTCTTTTAAGACATGAGCTTCCAGGAATCCCTTCAATTAGTTTACTGGAATCTTTTCCAACCAATCCGAAGGCTCCAACTACAACGGGGATTGTTGATGTTCCCATGTGCCACATTATTATTATTATTACTACTATTATTATTATTATTGACTGAGAAAGTGCTTCATTCCAACAAAGTGATATTAGGTTACAAATATACGAAGCCCTAATAACACATCTTGAAACCAATTTTGATAAGAGCATCTGAGTCATATGCATCACAGGTAAATTGCGGCGTAATATTTTTTCCGGTTTTAATAAAATCAGGGCGTCGCCATTGCAGTTTAGCTCCAGTTAGAAATACTCTCAGGTCGTTTAACTCTGTCCAATCAAATGATATTCATTTCAAGGTTTTCAGATGGTACCTGATGTGATACCCAAATAGTTTTGACTGCATCAAAGATGTTCTGCGACTACTCCCTCTCACGAACAGATATGTATACCAAAATGGTTAGGGTTTAGACAATTTATAAGAAAATCTGCGCACCTGAACAGGATATTGACTGTGGCCAAACTTAATTAACCAACACCAAAATGTGAGTGAAAAGGCACACGCTGATAAAAATCTTACTAATTGACCTATAGTTGGGGGGAAGACGAGGTGGATTCCTACCTTTCCAAAAGGTATTTGCTAGTAAGTGAATATAAAGAAGCAGTCTGGAATTGAAACTCGTCTCTCGGATTTCTTTCAACGTGATATGGCCGTAAAACTCTTACAAACATATTTGATAAATTTCAAACGAAAACATTGCTCTCTGCTCAGTCAATGGATTCCGAAAGTTTACTTGTGACGGCCGTCCTGGGTACAACGATAAACTACATCCAACAGCAAGGGCAGATATGCTCTAAAATGACCGGACCTTGCCGTTAATTTAGTACTGCTCGCAAATTCATAAAGTCTAGGTACCATAGAGGAGCGTCCTGGGTAAGACGATAAACTACATCAAACAGCAAGGCCTCTGATCAGGTTTTGAGGATCTTGGAACCACCTCTTAATTGCTGGTGTTCCCACGTCCAGCCTGACCAGGGGTGTTAGGACGTGTCAGGGTCCCAGCTATGAACAAATAGTTACCCGCAAACTGGGGTCAAAACAAGAGCAAGAATGTTATTGGTTTTTGAAAATATTTGAATTTAAGTACGCTCGTCAATATTCATCAGGTTAGTCGAAATTTCTTGGCAACATATGGAGAACGCCAAGTCACACAATGAATAATAGCGAGTAGATGATGTTCTTCAGTTTTTTAATGCAATGATAAGCTTTCCTTTTGTCTTTATTCATATAAATATATATATATATTTATTTAAAAATGATAATATAAGTATGCCATAACGTCACCACAAATACAGCGATTTTGTTTCAACATTTCTGGTGTCATATCAAGTGATAGTGTTACAAGTAAAATAAAAAATTTTAAAGAGTTCAAAACCAATCACTATTACCACTGGGGGTGGATATTTTCACTTAAGATGGAATGCCCAATCAAATTACGAGTATATGATAATGGCCAATCAAATTACGAGTATATGTTAATGGCCAATCAAATTACGAGTATATGATAATGGCCAATCAAATTACGAGTATATGATAATGGCCAATCAAATTACGAGTATATGTTAATGGCCAATCAAATTACGAGTATATGATAATGGCCAATCAAATTACGAGTATATGATAATTCAAATAACGCGTCAACGGAAGAACATTGTCACAACAAACAAACGGTATTATTTCGCCAAATGAGGCGGAGAGCCCACTTCTTTCTTCTTGACCAGGACCAATCTTATAAATATGAAAAAAAATGGCCAGGACCACTCTTATAAATATGAAAATTATGGCTTTAAGTATTTGAAAACTGCACCGCAAATCAAAGCGCCATCTGGTTTTGAAAACGATCTATTGAAAATCATTAACGTATTAAATTTACATTATTATAATTGAGTACGCGGGTAGGCATGTTGTTTTAAATGTCTAAAAATGTTAGAGTTATCATTTAAGTGTAGAGTCAAGCACCGTGAAAGCGAGTTTGTGGTGTGACCAATATAAATATTATTTAATCTATTGGAGATACAATCTCCAAAAGGGCACTTGAATTTGTAAACTATGTTGGGTTTTTTTTGCAAATTGCTAACAGGGATTGGGGAAGAATCATTGTGAATAGTTAAGTTAGATATACTAGATTTAGTGTAGTATATGATTAACCTATTTTTTCCTCGGATTGTTCTAGATATATTAGTATTTACAATTTTTTAGTATATTTTCATCTTGTTTATAGTTAGTATGCATTTGACTACGATAAAAGAGATAAATATGTTTGGAATTATTTGAAGCAGTATTATGTTCTATTTGCGTAGTATTAAGACTTCTAAGAAAGTATTTTATTTATTCATCAGCTATATAGTTTGGAAAGGTATTATTAATAAGTGTTTGTTTTATATTCTTTAGTTCACTGTAAAACATCTGTTTTGTAGATGAATTGGTTTTTGTACGGTGTATTAGATTTTTTATAATTGCTATTTTGTAATAATATGGACATTCGCTTTTATCGTTAAGGGTACATGAATTTATGCTGGTAGGTTTTTGTATGGCGAAATAGTAAATTTGTTATTATTTGTGTTTATCAATATGTCAAAGAAGGGAATTTTATTAGTAGTATTGAGTTCATACGTGAATTTAATGACATATATATATATATATATCTTGAAAACGTTTTTGAAGTTGATGTATTTTCATATATACATATATATATATGTGTGTGTGTGTGCGTGTGCGTATGTTTATGTATTAGCATATTGATTTTCCATGATTGTGCATTTTTGACGGGTAGCTTGCGTTGTCTCTGCAGTTATGTGGATGATTGAATTTTGATGAATCTGTCGCTGTATATTTGCGTACTCATATATTCAAACATATTTATGTGTTTGTCTATTACGACGAGATGTCTTCTCTCAAATAAACTTTTCTCCTTCTCGTCCACTAAATCTCTCCTCAAAACCCTGTCAATGTAACCAATTCTGTAGCCATATATTGCACCTCTTACTTCTGCTAAGATTCGGACGCGAAATTTAACCTATTTCTAAGAAGAATACATGAAAATTTAGGCATATTTTCCCCGTTTTTTCTTTGAATAATTTTGTTAGTCTCTAAACATGATACATGGTTATATTTAGAGTTTAATATTCGTAACTTTTATTTTTTAATTACATAATGAATTAGAGATTTTCTATAAAATATAATATTAATTTTAAAGCATGGATAAATTGTATCTAGTGTCCGTTGTCGCATTATTTGAATTAACATATACTTGTGATTTGATTGGTCATTACATCTTATGTAAAAATATTTCTTCCAGTGGGAGTAGTGGTTGGTTTTAGAACTCTTTAAAATATTTTTATTTTAAAATCAGCACCATCACTTGACAAGACACCAGAAGTGTTGAAACAAAATGGCTATTTTTGTAGAGATGTTATTGTGGAATCTTCCACATTAGCCTTCCACCTTTCGGAAAGATGTATTCTTCCCTAAAAAAAAAAAAAAGCCTTAACCAATCACCACTTCGTTTCAATAAATTCAATCTTCTATTGGTTAAGACACACTAAACTGTAGCAAAGTCGAAACAGATCCTTTTTTTCCGCCGAAGCTCCCTGGAGCCGATTTTTAAACACCAAAGTCTATATAAACAGCCGCATGACTCAATTCAAGTCAGTCAGTCATCAAGTTTCGTGAGGTGCTACCAAACTCCACGCGTGTCAATTCACTGACTCAATATCACTTCAAAATTCTCAACAAATTCAACACAGCACTCAATCGACCATTTTCAGCGTGATAATCAAATTACAATTAACTTAAAAAGTGAACTTTTTCACTACACAAACAGTAATTGTACAATTCATCAATTTAGCCAAGCAGTTAAAGTCGTTTTTTTGACGTATTTTTTCACGTCAAAAAACGACATTATTACGTCATTATTTTTGCACCAACCTAATATTTGAACGAACACATATGAGAATTTTCCTGGCAGAAACCAAATTATTTTAATTTCACTAACAAATCAAAACCATTAAATTTTATTGACCAAATTTCTGCATGAACATTCTTCATAACCTTGTCTCAATTGCCATAATCAACAAACATTCTGTTATCCTTGCATGTATATCTATTGTATATATAAAAATCTCTTTATAGTTGGATCTCTAACCACTGTGTTTTTAGTCATTTCTTGCAATACAAATTGTCCTCATATTCTTTATTTGATCTACGTGCTGTGGGATAATGCATAATAAGCACGCATAATCTTTGCTTGTATATAAATTACCTTCTGATACATTTTCACTCAGCTACAGCCAACAACATTATAGCATATTGATGTTATAATTTTTAAATAAATATTATTTGCTTTACTCTGTATTGAGTACTTTTTTTTAAAAAAAAATACTGTTTTTGCTTACTGGAAGTTTATTCCGTCTATACCAACCATGTATTCAGTGGTGTCATGGATAGCGGCTAGTCGACTCCATTACATTCACTCACGTGCTAATACCATTAGTAAATGTATGATTCCTCATCTTCTCTCCCCCCAGCTATGGGTAAATAGCAGGACAGGCCGCGTTCTATAGCCGTGGATGCCAACTGGTCTGCCGAAGAAAGAAATGGCCACCTACTGAGTGAAAAATGAGTAATGGATAGCGCCTCGGATTGAAGAATTCCAGTCGAATCCATTACATTCACTTACGTGCTAATAATACCCTTGGGAAATGTATAATTCCTCTTCTTCTCTCCCCAGCTATGGGTAAATAGCAGGGCAGACCAGGTTCTATAGCCTTGGATAGCAATTGGTCTAGAAAAAGGACAACTCTGAATTCAAACCTGTGTTTGGGGACCTTGTGGCACGTGGTGCACGAAATCTCTGTATTCGGCCCTTCAAAAAGTGTGGATGGTTCTGCACAAAACCGTCACTTCTTTAATCAAATCTCATGTGCTGGTGTTGGGCTTTCAGTTTCCTAGGAACTGTTCTGCTTGATTCTCATACGTCGTATTCGACGGGAAAGTCGATTATATATAGAGAGAGAGATAGATGTGTGTGTGTGTTGAATAACCCAACGAAGTTTACTGTTTTTTTTCCGACGACATCACTAGTAACTAATAAATGTCTTTTTTTGTCTTTAACGACAAGACATTAAAGCCGAAACTATGATGGATCGATGTGTATAAATAGAACCTTTTTTTTTTTTTGTTTCCAAAACAATTTCTATTAGAGTCTCGAAACACAAAATTGATGTTTTCAGTAATTGGTTTTCTTTAATACGTAGTTCCACGCGGATCTTTCTTTTCATTCCTATGGCTTTTATCTGTACTTTCGACCTACCTTATCAAACACGTTCGAATAAGGAAGTGTCAAATAATCCTATTCTTTTGTAACGAACGAGAAAAACAAAACAAAAACCCTGAGTTGTAGATACGATTTTTCCTAGGTTTCTAGCTTATTTTGCAAATACAAAACGACAAAAAAACTTTGTCTTATCGCCGACCAAAAAAATGATCGCACGTTTAGCCGGCTTCTTTTTTTTTACATTTTAAATGCGTAGTGCTGCCCTGGATCAAGAGGTTGGTTGGTAGAAGACTCTTCGTCTGGCAACAGGACTCTGCACCATGCCACACAAGCAGGAGAATCCAGTCTTTACATCTGGTCATCTAAGAACCAGACTGCTCCAGGGTTAATTTCGCAATAACAGACGATGAAATGAAACGGCCTCGTCGTATATTTTGTTTTATCACGTGACCCGTAGGGTCATAGGAGCACCATAGTGTCTGCAGCCACAGTAGAATTGGTGTTTCAAGATAGCCTGACGGAGCCCAATTCTCTCCAGGCCGGTTTTTAATTAAGCGTTTTACCCTCACCCAAGGTTAGAGAACAACACAGTCTGTCCTATTTACCCATAGTCGGTGGGAGACGAAGAGGATTCATCCCAGGGTTATAAGCACGTAAGTGAATGTAATGGATCCGACTGGAATTCGAACTCGGCTCTCCGATTCCTCAATGGGAGCCACTATCCATCCCTGCACCGTGCCTCCACATATTAATGTTAGGGCTTCATAAATAGTGGGAGAATTTATTGAGTCGAAGAAGATTCATTAAAAGTGTCATTATGTATGAATCCCATACGATCAGGCTATTTCAGTTTATCGTCTGCTCTTAAGAAATTAGGGGTGAAACACGTTCAGTCACGGACGACATGAAAAAAAGATTATAAACTAAACAAAACAATAAAAAAATCAAAAGAAAAATGGTGTTGAATACACCTGAAACAAAATAGAGAGTTCTGTCGCTAAAAGTTAATCTCATTTTCTCCTGTTAATATAGATTTTGTTCCTGTGAAATATTTTTTTCTCTCCGACGGCGGAACATGTCAATGTAGAAATTTCCAAAATTACCATATACTCACTATAATACCCTTCCCGATCAGTTTAAGATTGGGTTTCCAGTTCCTTCTAAAGTCTTTTCTTTCTATTTTTACATCTCACTGCTGCGTTTTTATAGCATTGTTATAATATATATATATATATATATATATATATATATATATATATATATATATATATTATAGGAATATATATGTTACTTCATCAAAATAATAATAAGCGAAAACTTAAAATTCTTGAAGTCCTTCATATAAGAGAATTTTGGGAAAAATAAATAAAATCAATTATGAGTATAGCAACAAAGTTCTTCAATGTTAGTAGTAGCAAAGTTTTATGTAAAAATACTAAATTAAAATATAATTAAAAAACATCTTTTTCTTTTTAAGCAAAACAAATCACAACAGTTACCTCCCTTGCATAATTGGCGAAAAATTTTTGAATTTGAAACTGTAAACGAACGGTGAAAAATAATTTGAATTTACGGGGCTACTTTATACAATATGCAGAGATATTTTAAACCGTTGAATATGGAAGTAAATCTTATTGAAATAAAAATTATTTGAAAGAAAATTCTGGAATTTTTCTTAATTTTCTGCAACTAACAGAAAATTAATTTGTGGACTTGAAAGGATTAAAACTAAATAAATAAACATAATACAATATGCTGCCTAAATACACACACACACACACACACACACACACACACACACACACACACACACACACACATATATATATATATATATATATATATATATATATATATATATATATATATATATATATATAAGAAAGAATTCAAGAAAGAAATTCGGATTACAAATACAGAAAATGTCTCATATCGAGAATATTTAACATTGAAAAACAAAAGAAAAAATTAATTATTTTTAAAAATATGTGGAAATCTTTTACCTGAAGATGGTCACGAGACCAGAAACACATGTAGTGTAACATTATGTAAAACAAAGCATAATATTTTTTTTTCTAAATAAATCCACATTACAACCAAAAACGTTTACGGCACCTCTCTTCTCTTCTTTTTAATATACATACTTTTCTCTCGTTGGAACCACTACAACCTCTCTCTTTTATATATATATATATATATATATATATATATATATATTATGCAATGTTACACTAGAACATGCACATAACCACTACAAAACTGCACATCTTGTTTCAACGTTCAAAGTTTTTTTAACATTTCATAAGGTGGGGAATCACGATGCGAATCTAACCTTGAGACTAGATTTACAGTTTCGTAGTGTCCATGTGCATGTGCTAATGTAACACTGCATAATATATATATAAATATATATATATATATATATATATATATAGAGAGAGAGAGAGAGAGAGATACATACATACATACATACATAAACATATATATATATATATATATATATATATATATATATATATATATATATATATATATATATACCGCTCTTCTTTTTTTACCAATAATACATATTCATAAAAAAAAAATTACCAGCAATACATTATTGAAAAAAAAAATAGGACAGCTCACAAAAATAAGATGCCGGTAGTAAATGGCCATAAAGTGTTTATATATCGTTAAAGAAATAAACCAAACCAGAAAACAATCTTGGTGTAGTGGTTGAGCGAACTGGTTTCTGGTTCATGATGCAGATGACAAATTATGCACCGTCTCTAAGAAGTTGTAATAAATTATAAATTAAATGTGGGATCTGTGCGTGTTAAACAAAAACAAACAGGGATTACCTAAATGCACTAGCAGAAGAATGTGGTCGGAATATATATATATATATATATATATATATATATATATATATATATATTCATTATGCAGTGTTACATTAGAACATGCACATACCCATTACAAAACGTTACATCTTGTTTCAACGTTAAAAAAATTTAACGTCTCATCAGTTGGCAAATCAAGATGCTACTAAAATATTTTATTCCGAAAGCCTAAATAAATAAATATTAATTACTCTACTTTTGTATTGAGCGCCTTGCTCTAAATTAATGCGTTGGACGCTGAAATCTTAATCTCCGTTCTTTTACATTTGGAGATATATATATATATATATATATATATATATATATATATATATATATATATATATATATATATATATATAAAACGTGCATGAATGTATATACATATATATATATATATTCATGCACGTTTCATTAAATAATATAGACAAGTGTTGTCTATTTATTTTATGTAAATTTTTAACTTGTCTATATTATTTAATGAATGAAGAGATGCTGCCTAAATACACACAATATATATATATATATATATATATATATATATATATATATATATATATATATATATATATATAATTTGTAGGTCTGATGAATTGGATCGTGATCACGATTCCAATGTAATAAATTATAACCATGGAATATTAGTGTTTGAGCCTTTTTTATTATATCTATTATATATATATATATATATATATATATATATATATATATATATATATATATATATAGTACAGATCATAGATCCATTGGTATATAATCCAGGTGGATCCTAGTAATATCAAATCCCAACTTTCCTCATGTGGGTATAGTCTATTTCAAGCCGGCACAACTATATGCCAGTCTTCTTCAGCCCTAGACTGCCAACAAGGATGAGTTCTCCCCCGAATACTCTTTGAAAAACATTCCATACCTTTCACTACCGTTTTTCAACCTATCCCTCACGGTAAAATTGTTAACTTTGTGAAGAGACTACGATGGAAAGCGTTTTTCTTTTCTTTTGTTTTTTTTAATTAACCCCTCTCAAACACCAAATCACAAATACGAAACCTTCAGGAGACAGTCTAGGGTTTAAAAAAGATTGGCATAATATTTTGCCGGTTTGAAATAAACTATACCCAAATGATGTAATTTTGTGTTTTTGCTGTATAATATATATATATATATATATATATATATATATATATATATATATATATATATATATATATATATATATCACTTGATGGTTAGTAGGTATAATTTCAAGGAGGATATAAATCCAAAGAGCGGTCAATGTAAGAACAGATATAGATATATATATATATATATATATATATATGTATATATATATATATATATATATATATGCTGTGAAACAGTCTGTCTGTGAATGACAATATATGATCATTAAAATATTATTTCGGTCGGGCTCTCTGGTGAAGAAATGTGAGTTTGTAAACAGTGACTATTACTGCTCATAATGCAAGACTCTTCGGAAAAAGCGAATCGAGTTTTCTAAATCATTGTGTGTTTATCTAAAAATAAATACGCTTAAATTCACCGTCTTCCCTGTCGTGCGCCAACGACTTAAGGGTAAAATCTCCGACTGACACCAATTCAGCCGGGTTTAGATCCTAGCTAGAGGCAACTGGACGTCTAACCACACTGATGAGCTGTGATACAGCGAAACAATCTGTCTGTGTATGACAATATATATATATATATATATATATATATATATATATATATATATATATATATATATTGTGTGTGTGTAAAAATTACTATAATCAGATATATGAGTGTGCAAAGTTTATAGGCTGATGATGAACGACTGCTGCTGATACTGTGAAATCTTGCATGCATTCATTTCAACTCTTCTTATTAATAACTGCATTGTTTTTGTTTTGTTTCATAATACCTGACTTTTCAAAAAAAAACTTCAAAAGTAACTATAGAGCGAATTCTTATGAAAATGAACAAATTTTGGTATTGGGGTGTTATCAGATAAATTCAGACAAACGGTTTCCCCCCACACTCAAAGACATCCATGCTGACATAGTTACAACATTGGGACTGACAATAAATGAATTAGCCAAGGCCATTAGCATTTTCTGACACGTGATAAAAAAAAAATTGCAAAAGCCTGAACAGATGACAGGAAAATCTGACATTGAGGCAAATCCAGCTGGTTTGCTTGAACGTTGCTTAACTCAGGTTGAGTGTTAGGTTCATTACTTTTGACCCATAGATATAGAGAAAATCCATACAGTTGAAACACCCCTCGTCACCAGCTCCAAAGAAGGCCAAAGTCGTTTTATCTATTTTAGTGATGTTAATGACCTCCGTTGCTAGAGATGCAAAAGGCCTGGTGTTTTTTGACCATTTTCAGAACGTCCACACTTCTGAAATTCTATCAAGACCAAACGCTCAGGAAAAATTCACGAAGAGGGCACTGTTTCATGAACATTAAAGCCACAGAAAAATCTAATATGGTTTGAGGCAAATCCAGCTGGTTCCCTTGAACATTTTTTAACCGAGAATTAGTGTTGAGTTCATCACTTTGAGCCTGGGAGAAAGAAACAATCTATGCTGTGGAAACACAACTCCCCCTGCTCCAAAGAAGGCCAAGTTTGTTTTATCTGCAGAGAAGGTGGTGGCCTTAGTTTTTGGAGATGTAAATGGTATTGTGTTTATTGATCTTCAATAGGGCTACACCATCAATGGAGAGTGCTAACAACTTGCTGAGTCTACCAAGAGCAGACACGTGGGAAAACTGACGAAAGGGGTCTTGTTTCATCGGTACATTCGTCTGAATGGCTGCTGTGTGTCACTGTGGCTTTGAACTGGCTGATCACCGTCCTTATTCGCCTGATTTGATGCCATATGATTATCATCGGCTCTCCACCATGAAAAACACTAGGCTGGGTACCTGTATTGCAGTGATTATAGCGTCATATCTGCTGTTGACTTTTTCGCCACCAGGATGAACATTTCTTCACTAATGGGATGCAAGCGCTGCAACATCAACGGAAGAATTGTGTAGGCCGCAGCGGAGACCTTGTTGAAAAATAAACCTCGTTTGGTCACATTTCATGAGAGTACATTGGTCGGGCTATGAACTTTTCAGTCGACTTTCTTAGAATGTTTATCGATGTAGACAGTGTGAACATAGGAATCTGCATGGTAAGTGTTACTTGAACTTGGTCTAAAATGCCCACTCAAGCGTAAAACTGACAGCTATTATGTATTGTTGATCCCTATATCTACACACTATATATATATATATATATATATATATATATATAGGACACTTAAAATATGTTATATTTATAGGGGAAGACGACTCAAAAACGGAGATAGGACGTGTACAGTTATAGACAGCGTGACTATATCAATCAATTGTGCAAATAAATAAATCAATTTCACTCTCAACTTCACGCCTCAGTGGGATTTACAAGTTGAAGATCGCACTGAGGCGTGAGCCTGTCAAATATATCGGTGAATTTTTCACAGATAAAAATAAAATATGGGTGTGCGTATTTGCATACGTATGTGTAGAAACATAACTAGAGATATAAACTGTGTTGACAGATATATCAACAATACAGGCTGACTCGTAATTTCCAATTTCAAGCATATTTCATGATCAGATTTATATGAGTAAGGCAATAAAGCTACTAAGATGCAAGGAGGTACTGCGCGTTGGACTATAAGAAAAATACTATTAAGGAGAAAGAACAAGAATTAAACAAGAAGAAAATAACGATTGATATCGCATTTCAATTTTTAAAGATCAAAGTTGACAGGGAAGCCAGAAACCGGATGAAAGTTCAACAAGTACATTAGAGGAAACTGATAGCATAGAAATTGCGTCTGAATTTAGCTATTCCATTCGCAAAATAATGCGAAATTGCCCCCAATCTTCTAATGCGCTAAAATTATTGAAGGCTATGCACCATAGAGGAAATTTTTTCAAAACAATTTAATGGAGGTTTTTATAGAAAAGGTAAAAAAAAAAGCCCCGTTACGGCGGTGGGATAGCGACTGATGCCGAGATGTCTGGTTAAGACCAATAATGTTCCAGATCGTTCATTGAATTTTATCAAGGATCTCCAAATATATAGCAGAAGCACCACGACGTATGTGGCAGTAATATTCAAAACATGGATAAATGGTAGACTTATAAATGAATGGCATAAATGTTCGAGACATTACTTATTTTTGGTCGGATTTCATCCATTTCATAATATGTTGTCATTCTTGACGTTAAGTTACGTTTCGTGGGCAGATATGATCGATCGTGTAAAATCGTGGAAGAATGTGTGTTTAAAGAAACCAGTAATTTGAACGCTTTTCTATAGCTAAATAGTATAGCACGTTAGATCAAATGAGGTTAGCATGACAAAATTTTATTATGGAAATAAAAAATTTAACAGCAATTTCACCATCCATGATAGAAAAAAAAACTATAAAACGAACGCAGCCGACCGGTTTGAAACGGGTTGGCTGTGTTTGTTTTATAGTTGTTTTTTTTTCTATCCTAAAGAGTAAAACTAGTCTTACGTTTTTTTTTCCATAATATATATATATATATACATATATATATATATATATATATATATATATATATATATATATATATGACGTAGAAATGAGAGAAATGACGTAATGTCCAGCCACCGGTTGAACGGGGCGTAAATATTGTAACTATTTTTATATCTACCGTGAAATATTGCATACCAATTATTTGCGAATTTTGACTCAGGAGCTCAGGCGGAAGGGTTAAAATTTCTCAGGAACTCAGGGCTCACGGAAATGACGTAATGCCCAGCTACCAGTTGAACGGGGGGTAAACAGTTATAAGTATTTTTATATCTAACGTGTAGCATTACTGTTATGGTCCGGTTCCTTGTACCACGGTGATAGTCCAAGGTAGAACCAATAAAGAAGAACTCGAATACGGATATGGAATAACACAGACATATTACAAACAGGAATATATACAGAGAAGTAGAAATTGTTAGTACTAACAAATAGGTTTAGTAGTACTTGTCTGAACGCGACTCTGTTTCGGACTGCCTCTGACTCGACTGACTGACTCGCTCAGACTGACTAACTCCTGACGGACTTCACTCCAGACTTCAAATTGAACTCCAGACTTCAGACTGAACAGTATTTAGTCACCCACCCACAAGAGGCTCGGCCAAAAATATGCTCTTTGAACACGTATAAACAGGTTCAGGGTCGGTTTACCTCCCCGAAAGAGACTCTGCCCTTCGGCGTAGCCTCGTTCGGGTTCCTCCCTGCCCGAATGCAGAGAGTTCAACCGATCAGCCGGTCGTCCGACTTAGGACTGAACGGTATTTAGTCCCCCACCACGAGGGCATCATGTGGCACAAGGCCGGTTTAACGCGAGATCTCCGAGCCCGTGGGCTCTGCCAAAAATATGACCTTTGAACCTGTATAAACGGGTTCAGGGTCGATTTACCACCCCGAAAGAGACTCTGCCCTTCGGCGTAGCCTCGTTCGGGTTCCTCCCCGTCCGAAGGCAGAGAGTTCAACTGATCAGCCGGTCAGCCGGTCGACCGACTTCGGGCTGAACTCCCTGCTTCCTTTTGAGGTGCAGTATTTATTACGTATGGAATAGTCCATTATGTTATTATGGGTAAGGTCCCTTAGCAATATATATATATATATATATATATATATATATATATATATATATATATATATATATATATATATAATATATATATATATATAACATAGAAGTTAACACTTAGGGGCGACAGTCTGTTTCACGCTAAATGCAATAGTCAGGCCACTTTCTTTCTCCGATGTTTAACCATTTTCTTTTGTGTGTAATAGTATCCCAGCTGTTTCTTGACTTGTGGATAAAATATTCTTCTGCTTAAAGAAAGAGGATATACAGAAATAACATAGAATTTAATTTAATTTAATAACATGGAATTTTAAAACTGAAAAATGGCTCCACATTATTTCACTTACGTGCCAAATTTTCTGATTAAGCTAAATCAAAAAGAGAATCATTGTTTAATTTCATTAATAGATTTTGGTTTTTATAATTTCAATGTTTAAAATTATTATTGTAACTATCTTAATAGTTTCGTCCTTAACATTTATCAGTTGAGGAAATTACTTCCGACTTTCTTCTTTCCTGTCAACGATGATGTTCTAAAATTTAAATTAATGTCAATCTTCACCTTTAATCTCTATGAATCCTGTTATTTTATTATTACATGTTTCTTTCACTGTCATTAACGCCTTGCATCTTTTTTTTTAACTACAATCGCTTTGCTAGTGGAAAATGATTATATATATATATGTATGTGTGCATGTGTAGCATCTCACAATCAACTGGGCTATTATAAATCTTATAACGGGAAAAGAAATAAATCTAACTTATATTGAAAAACACTTAAATAACCCTACCTTATTAAACAAAAGAAAAGAATTGATGGTTAAATGTAGGCATAAGAATAAATATCTGCTTAAAAACGCTAATCCAGATTAATTTTTAATATAATTTGCGATTTAATTTTTAAGTATATTACGGTTAGATTATATATATATATATATATATATATATATATATATATAGTAATCTCACTTTAATAATAAAAATCCTTTTTCCTCCTCTTTCTTCTTTTTCCTCCTCTTTCTTCTTTTTTCCTCCTCTTTCTTCTTTTTCCTCCTTTTTTCTTCTTTTTACCTCCTTTTCCTTCTTTTTCTTCCTCTTTCTCCTTTTTCCTCTTTTTTCCTCCTCTTCTTTTTCTTCCTCTTTCTCCTTTTTCCTCTTTTTTCCTCCTCTTCTTTTTCCTTCTCTTTCTTCTTTTTCCTCCTTTTTTCTTCCTCTTTTTTCTTTTTCCTCATCTTTCTTCTTTTTACCTCTTTCTCCTCTCTTCTACATTCTCTTCTCTTTATCATTCACTCTTTGTATGTCTTCATTACTCTTACCCCCCCCGCACTTATTTATTCCATCTCAGTTTATTTATTTCCCTTTCTTCCATTCTTTCTCAGTTCCTCCTCTTTATCTTCTTGAATGTCTTACTAAATCCTTCTTTTCCTTTCTTTCATTCTTGCTGATCCATTGGTTCTCCTCCCCTCTTTCTTTCCTCCTCACCTTTTATGTCTTCCCAGCATAAATTCAAATTCATTATCTCTCCTCATCTCTATATTCTTTCCCCATCTTACTCTCCTTTTAATTTTCAATGTTCTTCTTCCTTCTCTTTCTTTTTCCTTATATCTCCCCTTCCCCTTTTTTCTCCTCGCCCCTTTTACTCGACTTTTATGTCTTCAATACTCTTCTTCCTCCTCTTTCTATTACCTTATATCTCCCCTTTCCCTCTTTCTCTTCTCCTCTTTTACTCGCTTTTATGTCTCCACTACTCTTCCTCATCCTCTTTCTATTACTTTATATCTTTCTTTCTCCTCTTTCTCTTCTGCCCTCTTACTCTCCTTTTATGTCTTAACTACTCTTCCTCGTCCTCCTTCTATTGCTTTATATCTTTCTTTCTCCTCTTTCTCTTCTGCCCTCTTACTCTCCTTTTATGTCTTCACTGCTCTTCCTCGTCCTCTTTGTATTGCTTTATATCTTTCTTTCTCCACTTTTCTTTCTCCCCCTCTTACTCTCCTATTGTCTTCAATACTCTCTTCCTCCTCTTTCTATTACCTTATATTTACCCTTATTCGCTTTCTATTCCCCCTTACTCTCCTTTTATGACCCTAATTACATTCTTTCTCTCTTCCCTTCTTTTTCTTCTCATCTTCTTTATTTTGTCAATACGCTTCTCTCCGTCTAATCTCGTCAATTTCTCATTTTATTTCCCTTTTAACCTTCTTCGTCTCCTCATCCCTCTACTCTACTCTCCCCTCCCCCCCCCCGCTACAGAATCAATGAAAAAAGATTAGACTATACCGGAAGCTCTTTCCATTGGTTATTTTAAAGTACAAAGCCTGTTTGAGACAGAAACAATTGTCCCAATCGCCCCACACACGGAATTCTCGTAGTTAAATTACAATGTTAAAACAGCGACTCAAACATCTTCGTTTGATTTCAATCTCCATTGTTTTCTTTTCATCAAAGTCGCTTCACAATAAAAGTTATTCGCCCTTTGTTGTATTACAGTCCGTCGGCGGCACTACTGTCTAGGCTACCATTTCCTTTTCTCAACTGTTTTATTGTCTGTGGAAGTATCAATGAGTAGGTCGCTACAATTTGCCAACGATGTGTGAAGCCAAATCCTTTTACCGTGAGAAAATCAAAGAAATTGGTTTCAGTGCTAGCTTGTCCACTTCTATCGAATGACACAACAGAATTCTATATTTTATAATGCGATTCATCGTCCTAATCGTTTATGTGAATGCAATTCGTAATAATAGGTTGGTTTCTAAATAAATAGATAGATAGATAGATAGATAGATAGATATGAACAGGATTGAGATAGATAGATAGATAGGTTAAGAAAATAAATATGAATGAAAGTGTATAACAGAATCATGGACATAAAAGTCAAATTCCATTATGTAAGAAAAAATTAGTAAAGAACATTAAATTTTCATTCACATATTAGCGTCAACATTATATATATATATATATATATATATATATATATATATACAGTGTAACCCGGATATAAGAGAGTTGTCGGGACCGGAGAAGTATGTTATGTCCGGGTTTCTCTTATATCCGGGTTTGGTCTATTTTGTTTAGGTAAGTATGGCTCTAATTTGGGACCAGATAAAATCTCTCTTATATCCGGGTTTCTCTTATATCCGGGTCTCTTATATCTGCGTTACACTGTATAGATAGATAGATAGATATTATAATATTATTATTTAAAAATATGTTTTCATCACAAGACAGAAATTACTGTTTCGGAACTAAAAGTTAAAATTAAATTTTTTGTTCCATTTTCAAGGGATGTTGAATATCTTCAGAAAAAAAGATTCACTTTTTGGGCAATGTGCTATTATATTTAAGCGTTTAAGTTAGAGAGGGAATGAAATTTCAAAATTTTAAATGGATGTTGTCTTTTCTGGCGAATCAGGATGCAAGGTCTAATCTAAGGTGGAAAAGTGACAATGTACGTTAAATATTTGATGTGAGGATGTGAATTCTGCTTTCCGTTACGGGCTTTACTGTATGAGACATCATCCTGTCTACCTTTTTGAGGAACTCATATATAAGATAGTTTAAAATTCAAGGAGTGATATCTATGGAACAATAGGTTAATTTGGGCATTTATTTTTATTTTTTAAATACATTGTGACTGTCTTAAAGAGGATTTTAAATATGATTAAATCATATTTTATATATTCATATTTTTAATTATAAAGATCTAAATATATTAGATATGTTATGGCTAAAATTAAAATTTAGGAATCAAGTACATTTTTTTTTTATTTAAATATATATATATATTATTGTGAAATGTTTATTAATTATGTTTTAAGGTGAACATAATACAATGCCTACAGAAACAGTTTTTTTTCCTTTCGTTGATTTAATAAATCTTTAATTTTTAAGAAACTTAATAATATATACCATTTTATGAAAGCGCATATGACATGGGTCATTTAAGGGCCTACAAGTCCTCGTTTTTTTTTTAAATAATTTCCATTTTACAGTGGGTTTTTTATTTATTTCTTTTAAATGCCAAATATATTTAGGTAGGGATGTTTGGTTACGATACTCATTGTTTATGAAAGATGACAGGTGCTGGTACCATCTAAAATTAAAATCATTTTTCGTCCTTCCAATATAATTTTTTAATATCTGGATTTTCAATAGATGAAATAGTACACTAGTAAATAAACTAATAATAATAAACTATAGAAGCATTTATTATTCAATAAACAATTTATGGAAAAAAATTTCCGTGCGGCATGTTTCTACTTTTACGACTTTATCAGATCAATGTGATGCTTACTACAGAATATTTTATTTTTACCACTATGTCATAAATTTTCCTAATATTTTTGATATATAAACATTTATATTCTTTTTCGGCAAAACTGGGAAATGAATAACAGGCTTTCTTTTTGAGTCATAAAATATTTCTAATTAAACAATATTAAAAACCAAAGCTTTAATAAATAAATTAATAGTAGCCAATAAAAAAAGTGTAAAGTTGAACATCTAATTTTATTAATTACAATTTATAAATATGTAATATATGTATACACTGAATTATATTTGTTGCTATATATTCAAAAGAATATAATTAATTTTAATTGAAACTATAGATTTTTGTTACTATTTATATTCAAGAATAAGAATGTTTTAAATTAAAAAATATATACATATTTAAAAATAAATGATATCTTTGATAATTACTAATAGATTAGACGAAAGCAAATATATACATATATATATATATATATATATATATATATATATATATATATATATATATATATATATATATACATTCAACATCATCACTTGGCAAGACACAAGGAAAAAACCCTTTATTTTACATTGATCACTTGATAAGACAACAGAAGTTTTGAAACAAAATGGCTATTTTTGTGGTGATTTTATAACATTTATGTTATAATTTTCGAATAATTATATATATATATATATATATATATATATATATATATATATATATATATATATATATATATATATATATATAATGCAAATATCAGTGTGTTTCACTATTTCACCTTTACTCCTAGAGGTTGTAGCCCAATATATCATATCATTTTGGAATCATGCCGACTCGGTGGGCAAATTGAATTACGGACCGGATCCAGACCCGCCATCCTAAAATTTTGGATTCCCAAGTTTTCATTACTGTGTTTGTTTTCGGCGATTTTTTACGTGATTTTTCGCGACGAATTTCTTTGTACCATAAGAAATTTTAAACTTTGGAAATAAATTTGGGAATAATCGAAATTAATTACGAAATCCAGCCAAAGTCGCCCATGAAATTAAAAATAATTGTTTGTACGGAAACTAAAGACGTATATCAAATTGTCTTTAAATAAATTGGCAGTGGAAGAATTATCGCTGGACTTTTAAAAGGTTAGCTTAAATATTAATGCAATACTTTAAGGCAAAGATAAATTTTGAGTTTATTGTTGCCTAGCTCATCTACTCCTCCTTCTCTATTGGGATGAAGGCGCAATCAAGAGCCCTCTGCAGGAGCTAGCTTAAATGCCGCCCGATGAGGCGACCTTTTAGCTAGTATATAATAAATGTACCATTAGTTGTCCAAATGCACAATTATATATATATATATATATATATGGGCAAAGTCCGTTAATTATCTTAAGATATTTTACGTTTATACGTTCTTTTTTCTAGATACAAATATTTAAGTAAATGCTCTGTTTATAATAAACAGTATTAAACAACATTTACTGGCCTGAATGTCCGAGAAATTTTCATAGAAAATATTCGTTCTCCGACAGGATTCGAACCTGTATCCTATACAGAACCGTCATTTAGCCTGACGTCCCTTTAACCGATTCGGCCAGCGTTCGGTTAGCAAGGTCGAATTTACTGTCTTTAAACTTCAGTCTTCCATAATCTCTCATGTACATTCATATCTGCTCAAAGTGTATCCAAATGCAAACAAATGACGTCACACATTATAAAATGAACAAAGTCCATCAATTATTTTAAGACATTTTTATCTTTATATATATGTTTTCTTCCTTTGTTTTGTTCTGTTATTGAATAAATATGTATCGCCCGTTGTTGAGTTACTGTTTTATTTGTTTGTTGTTTTTTTTTTTGTTGTTTTTTTTTTGTTTTGTTTTTTTAGTTAGTCACGTGGCATGGTTATTTTTATGTTGTAGGCTATTTATTCAGTTTCAATTTTACCTCTTTAGCCAGCGTACTCTGACAATCCGCGTAGGTGAAACCTAGGTAGGTTTACCTGACTCTTTAGGTTCATAGTTAGAATTGCTCTATTTAGTGTCTTGAGCACTTTATATAGTTACTTTTTCTTTACACGTTTTGGTGTGTGTGTCTTTTTCTTTGGATTCTGGACGAGTGTTTCCTCCTCAATTCCATGTTCTTAGTTCTTGCTTTTTTTGTCCTTTATTTTTCCTTGGACATTGGTTTGTACATTTACAAGCCAAAACGCCTAAGGTTTTTCCAGACAAGTATAACGATATATATATATATATATATATATATATATATATATATATATATATAGAGAGAGAGAGAGAGAGAGAGAGGAGGCACGGTGGATAACGGCTCGAAAGCCGAGTTCGAATTTCAGTCAAATCCATTATATTCACTTACATTCTAATACCCACGGGAAAAGTATTAATCTTTTTCTCCCTGCAGCTATGGGTAAATAGCAGGACAGACTGGGTTCTATAGCCTTGGATGGCAACTGGTCTAGAAGAAGACCTACTCTGAATTCAGAACTTCCGTGGGATTGTTTGGGCACCCTGTGGCACTGTCTCTGTATTCAGCCTTTCAAAATGTGTGGTTGCTTCTGCACAAAGATTTCACCAGTATAATCAAATCTTATGTGCTGGTGTCTGGACTGTCGGTTCTTAGAAACTGATCTGCTTAACCCTCATACGTCGAATATAACGGGAGAGTCCAACAAATATATATATATATAAATATATATGTGTTTGTGTGTGTGTGTTTGTGTTTGTGTGTGTTTAATAGGCCGGTTTTTGACAACAATATTGACAATAAAATAGATGAAGTTCTTTTTGGGCAAATTGAAGCAAGAAGAGAAAGATTTTTAAATCGAGTTGAGAGGACCTAGAACCGGTCTTAGGTGCTCACATTTTCGGGACTTTCGGGGAATAAACAAAGCATTGGAGCTCACTCTTCCGGGGAATGTTGTTGTTGTTTAAAAGGCCCTTTGTTGAAATTATACTCTCTGAGTAAACTCAAATCCCTGTTTAACCCCTTAATTTGTGGTTTTGTTTTGAAAATATATTTCTACTTTAATCAGCGTCTTTCTTGTTGGCTGCCGAATGATGATAAAAGCACGCATTTGATGTCATCAATGCTATGTAACGGTTGGTTGAAGTATGCAGTGACAAGATAAATTAATGTTGTCTGATTTTTTTATGTTTATTAAACTGAAAACTGAATTCCGTTTCAGTTTCTCCAACAAACTTTCCTTTTTTGCATTTGTGACAGAAAAGTAAATGCATATGATCTGACCTGTTTACAATGCCGATTTGGTAGTTTGAATATTGTGTGAGTGCCGGGTCTGAAATTGCTATCTGTGATAATTTTCGTTTTAATCATGGGATGAACCGGACAAAAGAGTAAAAAAAAATGAAAAAGATCTCTTAAAGTAATTGAAAAAAGAATGGAATCAATTATGAAACTTATACTTTCAGAAACTTTTGTAACGAATGCCGAAAATTTGTCCTGCAGTGATCAAGGCTAAAGGAGAATATTTTGACGAGAGCAAAATTTTACCAGAAAATATTTTTTTCATTTTGCCATAATAAAATTGTATATGTATAATAATTTTCTCTTATTTAAAGTACGAAACAGCTACTTTTGGCGCCAATTTGAAATATTACAAGGGATTGGCTCAAACTTTTGAATATTAGTGTATGTATATATATATATATATATATATATATATATATATATATATATAAAATTTAAGTTATGAAAAACTTAGTAATCCGTATGGGTAATCCTAAGGAGGATGAAATCCTGAGAGCTGAATGTAAATCCAGAGCTAATATTTTAAAGGAAAAAGAGACCACTTTAAGGTACCATTATAATAATTTATTTCACCAGAGCCCTTTTAAAGTGTTGTTTTTCTTATATATATATATATATATATATATATATATATATATATATATATATATATATAATAACCACTTGGACTATCTTCTTTATATTATGTTCCCTATGTTTTATTAGGTGCTTTATATTTATTGGATAACCGTCTTTTAGTAGACGTCGAAATAAAAAAAAGAAAATGAAGACTTTTAAAAAGATTTTATCTTTATCTATATATCACCAATTAGTTTATGATTTAAGGGTATTACATCTGTTACAGCCTTTTCATGAGAAATTATTGTAGGTTGTATTAAGAAACGGTTCCTCGGCATCTGCTCGTAGTCTTTCAGTCTTATTCTTGACACCAATTGTGTACTTGTCTTTGAGATGACTATTTGTCTTTAAAGGAGACCAACCAGATGGTAGGGAGGCAGATTGTTTTCCTTATTGGCTCTAAGGCGAACTTGGATGATGGAGGAGACAATCCGATGGTCTGACGATACAAACCTTCAAAATATTTGATTTCGAAGCTTGGCAATTTATTGCACTCTTCCTGTTTATCAAAATGTGAGACAACAAACTGCTTACATAAAAATAAAAAATGAGTTCAGTAGATATGAAAAAATAGAAAGGGGTGTAAGGCAAGGATATGTCTTTTCACCGGACTTATTCAAACTATACAGCAATGCAATTCTGAGAGAACTGGAAAATCTACCACGATTCATCATTGGCGGCCATATACTTAAAAATATAAGATAAGCAAATGACACTGTGCTGATAGCAAACACGGAAAAGAAACTAGAAATCTTCCTACAGAATATAGCGAAGAGGGGCGAGAAGAAGGAAATCAGTATGAAATACAAGAAAGCAGAATTCATGGTCATCAGCAAAAGGATGAGCCACGATTTACAGGTCGAGGATACTACAATCAAGCAGGTGAAGAAATTTAAATATCTGGGAAGTGTTCTGACGGAGGACGGTAAGTGCGACACTGAGATCCGAAGTCGTATTGAGATGGCCAAAGACGCATTTCAAAAGCTCATCAGATTATTACGAGACAGGAGGATTTCGTTCGTAACAAAGGAAAAGAATACTGACTTGCTACGTGATAGCTGTCCTCCTTTACGGCAGCAAATGTTGAACGGTTTCATTAGAGATGAAGAAGAGACTCAAGGAAGAAGAGGTCTGGTTCTACAGAAGGAAGCTGAGGATACCATGGACCAAACCTGTGTGCAACGATGAGGTTTTGAAGAGGATGCAAACAAAAAGGAAACTCGTACTTAATATCAGGAAGAGGCTGCTGAAATATCTGGGACGCGTAATGAGAAAGGAGCGCTTGGAAAATCTGATACTCACAGGGTAGATAGAGGGAAAGAAGGGAAAGCAAGAAGAAGAAGAAGAAGTAGAAGAAGAAGAAGAAGATCCAATAGGGTCATCGCGCCATTGATATGGGTGAATGTTCATTGTTTAGAGCTCTTCTTTTAAAATTTGGTGGTTAAGCATACAAGATTATTTTCCTGTAAAAAGTCTTCGAGGAAGATCCCATAGCATCGGTCATTTACATTGGTGTGAGTAATATGAATCTATTTTCGGAGTGTATGCTGAAATTTGCTTGGCCTTTAAAATATTGCGTCATCCGTGAGTGCATCAGAATTTCAACAAGTCAAGACACTATTGTCTCAACTGTCGATTAGTTGTCCTACGGCCATTGTCTTCAATGGACGTCACTCCAAGGAAGCGTACGAAAATTGTAACGCTGCATGAACGCACTGGCAAGCCTTACCAATGAGGAAATCAAAGTACTATAGACTGGCACGGAAACTCTCCTGTTTTAACTCCAATCGAGAATCTGTGGTTAATCTTCAAGGAGCGACTTCGTGTAATGGACATATGAAGTACTAATATGTACACTGGGTCATGATTCATTAGAAATATACGAAAAAAGTAAGTAATTACGGAATTATCCGTTTGTTTCAATTAATTTGCACAAAGGTGTATATAAATTTGCATTTCATGATGAATAATGACGAGAAATAATGTCTGGTACGACTCAGTAAACCGTCTTTCCTAGCAATAGATTACATCTACTTCCAGTAAAGATGGTTTAATATAGGGATTAATATAGTCACTCCAGTGGAAAAGGTGAGCCCAAGAAGGCGAAAGGCATATCTCTCCTGAAGTTTAGCATCAGCCAAGCTGACAGAAGGCAGAAAATATACCTTTTGGTGATTAAAGTAAAGAATTCTTTGTTTTGGAGGTATTACAATTCACAAACTATGTCTTGCCATAATTGACAGCAGATTGGAGGACGTTTTCGGGAGCAGTTTCTAGGTTTACTTTATTGGATTTGTCGGCCATGCTACTAAAACAGGAGTTGGGAACTGATGCCATCTGGAGGGTCGTTGATGAAGATCAGAAACAGTGTAGGTTCAAGCGTAGAGCCCTGGATGACTCCGTATTAGTATAAAGTGATGTAAAATCGTTCTCGTTCAGCACAAACTTTTAGAGAATATTAGACTAAACCAAATATACTCTCGTCACTCCGTAGCGCAGAAGAACAGTATGCCAAAACCTGTGATATATCTACTGCAGAAGCCCGAGCTTCGCCTGTTCTTATCGAAAGCGCGATAGGCAAATTCAGTGACGAACGATAACTCATCGGCGGAAGACCTGGAGAAACAGAAGCCATATTGTTTGTCTGAAAGTATGAGAAGTTAGATGCTAAAACCAATTTGGCGTTTATTAGAACCTCGAGTACTTTAACAAAAAAGAGGTAAGAGAATAATAGGGTGATAATTTGAGGAGCCAGGGGGTCAGAAGTTTTTAAAAACATGAAATACAGCGACAGGCTTCCAACAAGCTTGAAAGCAAGAAGCAGTGAAGCATTTGTTGTAAAATTTGGAGGGAACAAGAGCCAGTTCCATAGCAAATTTATTTAGGACGATCGCAGAGATACCGTCGAATTAGTATGCCTTGTGGAGATCTAGTTTAGAAATGATGATAAAAACAATGGACAATGTTATATGTATATCATTCAGTAGAGTGCCTCATTTCTAGGCAAATGTCGGGCAGAGATATTCCAGATGATTCGAGAGTGAAGTTGGAAAAGAATTTCCGATTAAAGTATTTTGCTTTATCTGCAGTAGATGTAAATAGCTCAAATGGATTGAAGAGAGGATGAACTGGAGAATTAGTTGTATTCAGCACCCTCTATCTAAAATCAAATGTAAATTCCTTTACAACTTAACCCTCCCAACAACTAAAATTCCTTTGTTTTTAGTCTTTCGCTCCAAATTATCCACAAATATAGCAAAAATAATCAAGAACGTTAACACAGCCATGAGATGACTTCAAACATATTCTGGATCTGTCTCTTGTATCATTACCGGTGAAATGGTGAAAGTAAATGATGTAAGGTCGAAACCTTTGAATTTGTCCAGATCCATTCGCCAGGGTTGCCTGCTTTCATCGATGCTGCCCGTGCTTGCGTTTGTGCCCTTCCTTTGCAAGTAAAAGGCGAATCCGGCCCAACATGGGATTACCCTCTCTGTGGTGCGGCCACACATACCATGTATTCCACCTATGCCAACGACATGACCGCTTTTGTGAAAAGCAACGCTGAGATTGACGAGATCGACAAGTATGAGGAGGTAACAAGAGCTAAGATCAACTGTGGCAAATCTGTGGGCTTGCGGTCGGGTGCGAGGCAGAGAGTATCTCTTCCTGGACCCTTCACTTGGACGGACGGGAGAACAATTGGTTGGAATTCCGATAAAGCAAGGCATTAAATCCACTAAGACACGAGAAGTTACTGGGTTTAGAACAAAATGAAAACAGAAATATTACTAAGAAGTGAATACAGAAGAGTAATCAGGCGGACAGTAGATAGCGATTGACATTACATTTAAATTTTTGGAGATCAAAGTTGGCTTAAAAACAGGTAATGAGGTTCCACAAGAGAGAAGTGCGAGAAAAGAAACTGCTAGTATAGAATTTACGGGTTACATCTCGCCAATTCAGCTTTATATCGATGAGATCTCATCGCGAAATTAGTCCTGTGCTTAAATTCATAAAGTCTAGGTACCATAGCAAAGAGCGATATTTATTTTGTTTAACTACAGAAATGTGGCACAAGGCCGAAAAAGGGGATTGGGGAAAGGACGGTCTTCTTCTGTCTTAACCATAACTTAGCTAGCCGCAAATACTGACCCAATCGTACAAAACAATATTCCTGACACCAAAACAACACATTCATACGTACCTTTCTTACTACAACCACCATAATACCTCTTTGTCTCTATGAAAATACTAACTAGTCCCCATATTTACAATTCGTTGTCTGTGGGGGGGGGGATAACAAATCTAAAAAATAAATCCCAATGAATATTTACAATATGAATACAAAAGGTTATTTACAAGAAACTAAAGAAAATAAGATTAGTAATAAAAAAAAACCACAATCACTAAATGTGGCAGAAACATCACTTCACTGGCCGAAATCAATGCGGGACTATAATAGTATAAAACATTCATTCATCCCAAGTACTCACACTGACATGCACTCATTCAGACACGACAACAAATACGAAACCACTCACGGGAAACGAAAGGCGCCCCGGGAATTAAAAAACTTAAAATTAGGGACGGAAATAAAAGGGGCCAATGAGCATACATACCCTAGCTAAGTTAACTTGAAAAAGGAAACTAAAGTATCAAAAAAAACGGAAACCTAAGCTAGCCTAATTTCGGGATGGGTTGCACACGTTCAACCCAGGAAGAGCAATATCCTGATGCCTAACCGGCATCAATGTGCCACTCAAGGTCAGCCCCTTTCACACGACACAAGCGCGCAAGATTCACCCACCTTTTGCTGAATTCTGATGAAGTGAGCCGCCGCCTTTCCGTCCTAATCTTGACTTTAAGCTGATGCTTAAAGTACAAGATCAGTTGGAAAGAGGTGAACTTCTCGCCTCCATAGAATCCCTTCTGACGTGTCGTCCAAATCACGACTCTCATAACGCCTAGCAAGCAGTGGAACACATACTGTTCAGCCTTTGTCAGCGGCGGTGCTACATTGCTACAAACGGAAACGGACTGAAGGACAAAGAACCTTCCCTGCAGCATGAGGACCATGAGGCCTTCAACAAACTTGACCAACGGCACTACCTGGCTGCAATGAAAGAAGGCGTGACCCAAGGTCTCGACCTCCCCACTACAACGTCGGCAGTTTGGAGAATTCTCCAAGCCAGCTGAGCAGAGTCTCTTGGCGACCCAGAGGGCCCTACGAATCACCTGCCAGGTGAGTGATGCCTCATCGTTATTGAGGCATTTCAACCCGGGCGCCCAAGGTCATATCGAGCGAGCCTTCTGCTTCGTCAGACCGAGCTCGTCAATCAGATCATCATGCACGGCCCCCCTGACTAAAACTTGATATAATGCCCTACGAGACAACGCCTGGACGTTGGAGAGGCCATCCGACGACCGTAAGAGGCGCTTCAGAGCAATACGACATTCACGATAGAAGGAGCATTCGCCTCGGGGTAAACGGCGGGCCTCCTCCTCGCACGAATGCACACTTCTCAGGGATGGGAAGTTCTTTCGGGCGTCTTCCTTCCAGAAGGCGCCGTCCTCATCCGAATCGCGACACATTCGGTCCAGAAAGCTAATGCGAAGCATATGTTGACGAATCTCAATGCTCAGCATGCCCAGACCGCCTTCAGATGGATGAAGGCAACAGATCTCCCGACTGACTCTGGCAGCCTTGCCTCCCCACAAGAAGGAGAACAAGAGCTTCACTAACGCCAGTAAAGTGTCACACGGAAGTGGAAGCACAGAGAGTCGGTAAAGGAGAATCGGGTAGATGTGTGAAACACAAACTTCCGCCCTCCCCTTTAAGGAAAGATTCCTCCGAGACCACAAACTAATTGCGATCTCGGCCTTCCCTCGCACCTCCGACCAATTCATTTCCAACTGGAGATCAGGACCGAACAAGACGCCGAGAATCTTGACCGGCCCATCCGTCCAGCGGAAAGGTCCCGGAAGAGAAACTCCCTTCCACGCACCCAACCGCAAGCCAACAGACTTATCGCGGTTGATCTTGACCCCTGTCACCATCTCATAACAACTGATTTCTTTGCTGACTTCGTCAATCTCGGCTCTGCTCGACACAAGAGCCGAAACGTCGTCAGCATAGGCAGAATACCTGGCCGATGTGGTAGCACCGGGCAGGGCAATTCGCCTTTAACTTGCGAAGGAAAGGTTCCAACGCAAGAACGTAAAGCAAAGGCGATAGCGGACAACCCTGACGAATGGAGCGAGACAATAGGAAAGACTCCGATCGTACCCCATTCACCTCCACCAGCGCACCGGGAGTCGCATACAGAAGTCGGATCCAGGTGCGAAAGTACGGCCCGAAACCGGCCGCCGAAAGAACAGCCTCCAGAAAACGATGGTCAACCCTATCGAAGGCCTTGGACTGATCTAAATTGATCAGCGCGGCTTCACTGTCGACTTGCTCGATGATCAGGCGCACAATATGAAGGTTGTCCTGAATAGTCCTGCCCTTCACAGCACAAGTCTGTTCCGAGCCAATCAGACTAGATAGGACAAGCTGCAAACGGTTAGCCAAGATCTTAGCCAAAATCTTTAACTCTGTGTTCAACATAGTTAAAGGGCGAAAGTTACCTAACCCATCCCCACCGTTTTTATCCTTGCGTAACAACTTGATCACGCCCCTGGTGAAGCGTTGTGGTATAGACCCCTGCTTCATCCAGTTGCCGAAAATCAGTGCCAGCAGCGGAACAAAAACGGGCGACTTCGTACGGAAGACCATCAAGTCCCGGAGATTTGTCCAGGCCAACCTGTTTCAACGCTTCCCAGACTTCCGACTCTGTAATTGGACCCTCGCACCTAGCTGCTTCAGCTGCCTTAAGGCAGGGAAAGTCAGCTAAATAGGCGTCGAACTGAGCAGGGCTCAGACCGGGCTCCCTGGTGAAAAGCTCCTGAAAGTAGTCACGAAAAGCCTCACATATGCCCTCGTTTGTTGTCACGGTCCGATTATCCGGCAATGTGACGCTTGCGATATGTCGCCGAGATGCATTCCGAGATTCCTCTGCACGCAGTTCAGCGGCCATATTCGTCGCCTCAGAGGACATTCTTTTTAACCTAGCCCTAACTACCAGAGCCTGATCCTTCTTGATAAGCAAGGAGGCCAACTCTGCCTTAGCTAAAGCTACGTCCCCACTAACACGGGATTTGACCCCCCGATCAACTTTCTGCTCTAAAGCCATTTGCGCCGCTAATCTATCTAGATTGAGCCGACGACTATATTCAGCAGCAAACGTTCTAATTTTGGATTTTAATTTATCCCACCAGGCATTTCCCACAACCGCTCCCGTCAGTTCCCTCTGTATCATTAGTAGAAGCTGGTCCCGGAAATCTTGCTCACCAAATAATGATGAGTTTAATTTCCAGTAGCCAGCCATCCTAACCTTAGGCTTATCTAAGTTTACACGTACCCGGACAAGCCTATGATCCGAATAAACTATCTCATGGAAACTTGGACAACCTAAGAGCCCTACGTCGACTCTCCTAACTAAGACTCGGTCTAGATAACTAGCCGAGCCGCCAATATTAGTCCAAGTCCACACTACCTCCCGAGTGTGCTCATTCCGGTACTTATCGACAAGATCAAACCTGTCGATAAAGTCCCGAAATGGTTTCACGTCCCGGTTGTTAGTACCCGAATTTGTCCCTATACGATCTATAACGGGATCAAGGACGGCATTCCAATCACCCACTAAGACTACCCGACGTGATGTCGTCAAAAACTGCTCGATCTGCCGAAACAAAGCAGGCCGCTCAGAATGGACATTGAGCGCATAAAGCCCAATGAGACGAAGAGCCTTATCCTTTATGGTAACGTCCAGCACGCAAAGTCTGCCCGCCGGATCCGCGAAGACAAGAACACACGTAGCCTTCAATGACTTGCTCACCAGCCAAGAGACGCCCCTCGAGCGTCCATCAAAACATGCTGAATAGAGGGAGAACCCCCTAGACAGAATGTTCTCATAGTCACGAGAAGAAAAACGGGTCTCTTGTACGCAACAGATATTCACCCCGAGACGCTGAAAGTCACGAGAGAGCCTCGCCCTGCGAGACTCCGACCTCAGGCCTCGGGCATTCACACTTGCTAACCAGAGAGCCATGATAAAACCGATTAGGGTTGCTCTCCTGCATTGAACATGGCCGGGGTCAGGACACCGACGGCCTCTCCCATTGAGCCAGTACCCATCTCACTTTTGATGGTGCCATCAGGAGACAGGCCGCCAATGTCCCGGGGGAATGTTAACTTCAACGCTCTATACAGGGAGGGGTGAACAAAAATCGGGAACCTCCCTGAACAAAATTGTTGTAATTTTTTAACATTGTAGTCGTCAAAACATGACATTGGCGGAAACATGCCGAATGCCTCGTTAGCATCGGCCATCATGGCCCATATTTGTTGGCCAGCTACTCCGGATCTGACCACCTTGAGTAACCTTTTGGTATTGGGGAAAATTCGGGGGTTCTCAACGTCTAAATCTTTGACCTTTCTAAAATTAAGTAGGGTCTTTAAGTTTTTTAATTTTTTTGCGTGTATAAGTGCCTTCTCCTCGATTTCTTTTGAGACTCGGCACACGTCTTTCCCTGTATTGCGAGATGGTTTGGATTTTATTTTTTTCTCTAGTGTAGCTTCAGACGAATCCGATGATGGACTTCTTTGACGTTTTTGTTTTTCTATTTTTGTTGGAGAGCTTTTGGGAGTTTGCATGGGTGATGGTTTAGTTGATGATTTTTTGGCCGGTGATTTTGGTGCAGGTCCCTTCTTCAGAGTGGTCATGGTTGAGGTGACCTTTTGGATGGGTTTAACGATAGGGGGAGGAACCATGGGATGAAGTTTAGAGACAGGGGAAGACGGTGCCGAGAAAGAGGTGGCAGATTTTCCTTCCGAAATTATCCTTTTTGATTTTAGAGCCTCTTTTAGTTGTTGCAGTTTTTCTTTTTTTTCAAACGATGGTTCGTATTGAATCATTTTTTTCCTTAATTTTTCCGAATAGCTGGCCGGAGAGTCGCCCTTTGCACTGGTAGAAGGAAGTGGGACTGTGTGTCTTTTCCTGCTTTTGGTGTGGAACGAGAAACCGCTGCCTGGGTCTTCCCTTTAGTCCTACTAACGACCTGCCAATCCCCCTCTCCCTTCTCCCTAACGGCACTAGCCGCGGTCGAAGGCTCTTCGGGGAATGGGGGCTGAGATTTGGACCCAACCGGGGGATTTTCCACTCCGGTCCGGGTCGCTGGCATGCCCACTACAGGCGGGACGGATGGAACGACGGACTCGACCAAAGGGGGGTTTGGTTGGGCGGGGGCCAGAACATCAGAGGCCTTCATCTCTGTGCAGGAAGAGGAAAGGTGACCAGTCTTTCCACACTTCCAGCATGCCGGTTTACGACCCGTCACAATCATCGGCATTTTCTGGACCTTTACATCCAGACAGTTGGGGATGGAGCGGAAGGCATCCTGATTGATCATAATCTCGAAACTCCACCCCCCCGGTCAGATCATCTGAGGAAGCACTGAGTATCTGGCCAAACTGGGACAGATATGCAGCCAAGTGCTCCCCGACAATCTGAGGAGGAACCTCATATACCGAAACAGTGGTCCTCCGCCTGCCTTCATACTCGGTCCTTAATATTAGATCTTTAGTGATTAGGTCGCGAGTAGCAGCAGCTTCACAGTCGGCAGGCGTGGGTAACAGTATGTCCCACATAAAAAAGCCTTTCCCTTTAATGACCCTCTGAGCTTTGATGCCCAGAGAAGTCAAGGCTTTGATCACAGTGTCTTTTGTGGAGCGACAAATCTTGCGCGAACGCTTGTCGACCACAAAGACTGACACAATTCTTTTCTCAACCTTCCTTAAATTCCTCGGGATTAGGCAAGAGCCCATCTGCTGTCACCAGATGTGCGTAGCCCTTTGCCCTCTCCAGGAACTCCGTAATGTTGATTTTGCATTTCGGCGGGGACTTCCAGCATGTGGGCGTCTCTCCGGCCGCTTGGTTTCCGTCATTCTTTGGGGATGTCTGGTCGGTTGCTTTTTGGCTGCTATCGGACACCATACACTTGTCGATTTGGCTGGTGTTAATATCACCATTTTGGCTGCTTTCGGCCACCATATTCTGGTCAGGAACACTTGGATCAATGTCGGTATTTTGGCTGTTTGAGGTCACCATACTTTTTTCAGGACTGTTGTTTTTATCCTCTAAATTTTCGCCTTTAGAGGTCACCATGCTTTTACCTTCACTATTTGGGCTTTCTTGCGAATAGTTATCAGGAGGGTCTTTTTTCTTTTTTTTAGAACCAAATAGGTTCTTTCTTACAGTTCGTCTTGGACCCATTTTTTTTAAATTTAAAAACAAGACTTTATATTTTTTTTTCCTTTCAGAAACAAATAAAAGTATAATTTAAACAAAAGATAAATAAATCACGATAACAAAAAGAAATTCAACGAGACAGAAACAATAAACAGTTAAACACGCAAAAAATAATTTACAAAAAACACGTAGGCTAAAACGACAAAATACGTTAAAAATAAAAACAGTTAACAATTACAGTTTACAAAAACAGCGAGTACGAAAATGAAAATCACATTTTAAGACAAGAAATAAACAAAAGGTATTTTTTAACAATAATACAACAAAAAATTCGAAACAAAAAATGCCAAATGAAGTCACAAAAACAATATGGCTGCCAATAGAAAATTCTAGTCAGCCCAAAACGAACGAAAAACACGTAAATAAAGAACAAATAACGAATAGAACAATAAACGTGGAAAATAAATGCAAAAATAAACACAGAAAAAGACTTAAATAAAGAAACACGGAATTAACAATTAATTACGACAAAGAACAATGAAAACACGTAGAAATAAAATGTAAACAAAGAAAACGAAGTCCAACGTGGGGCAAAATAAACAATAAAAAAAACAATAAAGTTTGGCGGGGGACGTTACTAAAAAAATTAAAAAGGAAAATTAAAACTCAAAAAATACGTATAAAAGAAAATGAAAATTAACAATAAAGAAATAGCAAGGGATAAAGTATAGAAAAAAAAATGAGGGGAGGGAAACGAAAGAAAAAAAAATCAAACTTTTGGCAAAAAACGTCAGTAAATTAAACGAAAGAAATTGAAAATTAAAAGTAACTTAACGTGAACCAAATGTTGAAATCAATAAACAGTTCGTATACAATCACAAATCGTCGCGCACCGGTCGTACACCGTCAGAAAAAGGAACTCTCCTCAAAGAGGTACCATAGCCAAGAGCTTATCCGAACAATTACCCTGAACGTATTTATAGAAAAGACACTGGGAGGTAACTTTACGGCGGTGGGAATGTGATTGAAGTCGATATGGAAGTTCAGGACTAATAATATTGTTTGCTCTTCTTTGGACTTATTTAAATATAGCCCCCGCAAGTCCTGGAACAACAGCAATAAAGGAATGGTTCTACAATAAGTCATTTGAAAAAGAAAAGAGAAAATTTCAGCGCGCCAAAATATATAAAAATCGCTTAAAAAATTGAAAACAATTTTTCCATGGCTTCATGTGTCTTATAATCGAATTATGTAGGTCTACATTTAATATAGGCCCTCCCAAGATCTATGGAACATATTTGGGAAGATCGAGGCCTGTCAAAAATCGCTGAAAATTATTATGAGAGAACGACTGTAGTTCATTGCTTGGAAATTTTCGTACAAATCTTTCCCATGCGGTAGTTTCAGTGGTGTATAATGAAGCTTACCAAAGTAGACAGCTAGATCAGATCTATGTTGTAGATGTTTGATTGCTGCTGCTATATTAAGTAAGCCATATCTTTCTTTCTTATTATTATTATTACTGTTTCCTTGAATGTTTCAAGGACTAAAATAACAAACGTTACTATACTGACCTATCTCGTCCTGGGTATGACGATAAACTACGTCCAACAGCAAGGCTTCTGATCTGAAGGTTTTGAGGAGCGGGGAACCACCTCTTAATTGCTGGTGTTCCCAGGTCCACTCTGACCCGGGATGGTAGCACCTGTTAGGGTCGCAGCTATGGGCAAATATTACACTCCAAAATGAGGTAAAAAGCATTATGAAAGTGTAAAAATAGGATTTAATACCAGAAATACATTGTAAAAAATTATTACCAGAAATAAATTTTTGAAGAAAAAAACTATTACCAGCAATACGTTTTTGAAAAAATAATATTACCAAGAGCAATACATTTTGAAAACAAAATATTACCAGCAATACGTTTTTGAAAAAAGAATATTACCAAGAGCAATACATTTTGAAAACAAAATATTACCAGCAATACGTTCTTGAAAAAATAATATTACCAAGTGCAATACATTTTGAAAACAAAATATTACCAGCAATACGTTTTTGAAAAAATAATATTACCAAGAGGAATACATTTTGAAAACAAAATATTACCAGCAATACGTTTTTGAAAAAAGAATATTACCAAGAGCAATACATTTTGAAAACAAAATATTACCAGCAATACGTTCTTGAAAAAAGAATATTACCAAGAGCAATACATTTGGAAAACAAAATATTACCAGCAGTACGTTCTTGAAAAAATAATATTACCAAGAGCAATACATTTGGAAAACAAAATATTACCAGCAATACGTTCTTGAAAAAAGAATATTACCAGCAATACGTTCTTGAAAAAATAATATTACCAAGAGCAATACATTTTGAAAACAAAATATTACCAGCAATACGTTCTTGAAAAAAGAATATTACCAAGTGCAATACATTTTGAAAACAAAATATTACCAGCAGTACGTTCTTGAAAAAATAATATTACCAAGAGCAATACATTTGGAAAACAAAATATTACCAGCAATACGTTTTTGAAAAAAGAATATTACCAGCAATACGTTCTTGAAAAAATAATATTACCAAGAGCAATACATTTTGAAAACAAAATATTACCAGCAATACGTTCTTGAAAAAAGAATATTACCAAGAGGAATACATTTTGAAAACAAAATATTACCAGCAATACGTTCTTGAAAAAATAATATTACCAAGAGCAATACATTTTGAAAACAAAATATTACCAGCAATACGTTTTTGAAAAAAGAATATTACCAAGAGCAATACATTTTGAAAACAAAATATTACCAGCAATACGTTCTTGAAAAAATAATATTACCAAGTGCAATACATTTTGAAAACAAAATATTACCAGCAATACGTTTTTGAAAAAAGAATATTACCAAGAATAATACATTTTGAAAACAAAATATTACCAGCAATACGTTCTTGAAAAAATAATATTACCAAGAGCAATACATTTTGAAAACAAAATATTACCAGCAATACGTTCTTGAAAAAAGAATATTACCAAGAGGAATACATTTTGAAAACAAAATATTACCAGCAATACGTTCTTGAAAAAAGAATATTACCAAGTGCAATACATTTTGAAAACAAAATATTACCAGCAATACGTTCTTGAAAAAATAATATTACCAAGTCCAATACATTTTGAAAACAAAATATTAACAGCTATACGTTCTTGAAAAAATAATATTACCAAGAGCAATACATTTTGAAAACAAAATATTACCAGCAATACGTTCTTGAAAAAAAACTATTACTAGCAATACGTTTTGGAAAATAATATTACCAGCTATACAATTTTGAGGAAAAAATATTACCAGAAATAGATTTTGAGAAAACAAAAATATTAGCAGGAAAAAAAAAGTTGTCGCCATTAAGTGACCCATTGAGGTTCATATGCCGTAAAACAAAACAAAACAAAACAAACCTGACCTCTCATAGAAACTCCAAAAGTAAAAACTGTCTTTAGCTTTTTATCCATCGTCTTAGTTCTTCAATATAAATAAAGTAGACATCCTGCTCTTCATACTAAAGTAGGCATAATATGCTATTTTAGCAAAATCAATTGTATTCTTTCTCTTCTTTGCCAGATATTTTCCAAAAATATAGCAAAAAAGATCAGGGCTGATCAAGCAAACTCCAGACGTCTTCAGAAATTATATCAGATATTGTATCAGTAGATATCTCCAAATGCTAAACTTGCCGCTTATGCAAAGTATCAATGATTTATTATTGTTTTCCAGTCGTAGATTGGCTTTGATAAAGTAACTGCGTTTTAAATCTTTGAGCCCTGACCACCGCTTTAAAGGTGATAGAGAGAAATGACGTAATGTCCAGCCACTGGTTGAACGGTTGGTAAATAATGTAACTATTTTTATATCTACCGTGAAATATTGCATACCAATTATTTGCGAATTTTGACTCAGGAGCTCAGACAGAAGGATTAAAATTGCTCAGGAACTCAGGGCTCACGGAAATGACGTAATGACCATCTACCAGTTGCACGGGGGGTAAACAGTTATAAGTATATTTATATCTAACGTGTAGCATTACTGTTATGGTCCAGTTCCTTGTACCACGGTGATAGTCCAAGGTAGAACCAATAAAGAAGAACTCGAATACGGATATGGAATAACACAGATATATTACAAACAGGAATATATACAGAGAAGTAGAAAGTGTTAGTACTAACAAATAGGTTTAGTAGTACTTGTCTGAACGCGACTCTGTTTCGGACTGCCTCTGACTCGACTGACTGACACGCTCAGACTGACTGACTCCTGACGGACTTCACTCCAGACTTCAAACTGAACTCCAGACTTCAGACTGAACAGTATTTAGTCACCCACCCCCAAGAGGGTATCATGTGGCACAAGGCCGGTTTAATGTGACATCTCCGAGCCCGTGGGCTCGGCCTAGAATATGCTCTTTGAACCCGTATAAACAGGTTCAGGATCGGCTTACCTCCCCGAAAGAGACTCTGCCCTTCGGCGTAGCCTCGTTCGGGTTCCTCCCCGCCCGAAGGTAGAGAGTTCAACCGATCAGCCGGTCGTCCGACTTAGGACTGAACAGTATTTAGTCACCCACCCCCAAGAGGGTATCATGTGGCACAAGGCCGGTTTAACGTGAGATCTCCGAGCCCGTGGGCTCTGCCAAAAATATGACCTTTGAACCCGTATAAACGCGTTCAGGGTCGGTTTACCTCCCCGAAAGAGACTCCGCCCTTCGACTTAGCCCCATTCGGATTCCTCCCCGCCCGAAAGCAGAGAGTTCAACCGATCAGCCGGTCAGCTGGTCGCCCGACTTCGGACTGAACGGTATTTAGTCACGCCCCCACCCCCACGAGGGCATCATGTGGTACAAGGCCGGCTTAACGTGGGATCTCCGAGCCCGGGGATCGACCAAAAATATGCCCTTTGAACCCGTATAAACGGGTTCAGGGTCAGTTTACCTCCCCGAAAAAGACTCCACCCTTTGACCTACCCTCGGTCAGGTTCCTCCCCGCCCGAAGGCAGAGAGTTCAACCGATCAGCCGATCAGCCGGTCGTCCGACTACGGACTGCAGTATTTAGTCACCCTCCCACGAGAGCATCATGTGGCACAAGGCCGGTTTAACGTGGGATCTCCGAGCCCGCGGGCTCGGCTAAAAGTATGCCCTTTGAACCCGTATAAACGTGTTCAGAGTCGGTTCACCTCCCCGAAAGAGACTCCGCCCTTCGGCGTAGCATTGTTCGGGTTCCTCCCCGCCCGAAGGCAGAGAGTTCAACCGATCAGCAGGTCAGCTGGTCGCCCGACTTCGAGTTGAACGGTATTTAGTCACCCCCCCACCACCACCACGAGGGAATCATGTGGCACAACGCCGGCTTAACGTGGGATCGCCGAACCCGTCGGCTCGGCCAAAAATATGCCCTTTGAACCCGTATAAACGCTTTCAGGTTCGGTCTATCACCCCGAAAGAGACTCCGCTCTTCGGCGTAGCCTCCTTCGGGTTCCTCCCCGCCTGTAGGCAGAGAGTTCAACCGATCAGCCGATCAGCCGGTCGCCCGACTTCGGGCTGAACAATAATTATTTGCATAAAATACAAAATGTGGCACAAGGCCTAAAAGGGGGTGGGGGAACGACGGTCTTCTTCTGTCTTACATCTAAACTTAGCTAGTCGCAGACACTGACCCAAACATACCAACAATATTCCAATCACCAAAACAACACATTCACTCCTACCTTTCTTACTTCGTCCACCATAATACCTCAAATTCTCTATGAAATCCTAACTAGTCCCCTTATGTACAAATATTGTTCGTGGAAGGAGGGTCATAAAATAACAATTTTTAAAAAGATCCGACTTCGAGCTGAACTCTCTGCTTCCTCTTCAGGCGCAGTATTTATTACGTATGGAATAGTCCATTATGTTACTATGGGTAAGGTCCCATAACAATTACATACCAATCATTTGAGAATGTTGACTCAGAAGCTCAGATTGGTGGGTTACAATTGTTCAGAAACGCAGGGTTCAGTGGGTTAAGTACGAATTCCATGTTAGCCAACAATAAAGAAATCAGACATATACTAGGATTTAATTCAAATATGCATGCCACGTGGAATCTTAGGATGAAAGCTAGAAATACGTTTTACAAAGACTATTACGGGAAAGAGAAAAATGAAATAAAATGTTTTATGAATAACATAATTATGCAAATGAAGAAAGATAAGAAAGAGATACGCAAAAATAAAATCCAACGTGAAGGAGAAAGACTAAAAAAATATCATGCGAAGCAGGAAAAATTAAAGAAAGATGCTACGTGAAGGAAAAATGTGAAAAATGTTATCAAAAGGAATAAAAAAAATGTTGGCCTGACTTCAAGGGGAACGCGTGCATACCAGCCATTGCTAAGGATGCAAGTAAAATTGTCGATGTTCCTGTACCGCTCCAGTAAGTACCTGACTCCTCATGCTCTCCTCTACATATACAAGAGCCTGATCGGCACAGAAAAAACTACTGTTGTCATACTTGGGTAGGAGCTACACAAGCCTCATTCAGCAGCCTTGATAGAGTTCAAAAACATTTCTCTAACCTTGTGAGTGAAGAATTATTCTCCCCACTCCAACTTCTCTCGGCGAGATGTGGCAAATCTCTCGCTGTTCTACCGCTACTTCTACGGAGAGTGTTCGCCAATTCAAACCTTAACGGCAAGGACAAGCCATGCCACTATATATATATATATATATATATATATATATATATATATATACATATACAAGTATATGATTGGTGTATACGGAATAAAATTCCAATAACCACAATTAATATTCTTAAAAGAGTGTTCAATATAGAGTAGATCAGATATAATTATTCATTTAAAAATTATAACATAAATATGTTATAAAATCACTACAAAAATAGCCATTTTGTTTCAACACCTCCGGTGTCTTATCAAGTGAAGATGTTGAATGTAAAACATCATCACTTGATAAGACACCGGAGGTGTTGAAACAAAATGGCTATTTTTGTAGTCATTTTATAACATATTTATGTTATAATTTTTAAATAAATAATTATATATATATATATATATATATATATATATATGAGCCAAAAGGTTAGATCAAGGAACAACTTAATAAAAAAATATCCAAACGTTGGACAATATTTTTTTTGTCTTTATTTTCACCCGAAATTAAAGCAACCATACGAAGATTAGAATGGCTCCTGATCAAGCATAATAGACATTTGTTTCCTCATATATATATATATATATATATATATATATATATATATATATATATATATATATATATTGTAACCTAAGGGAGGTTACTAAAGAGAATAATCGCACGATGGTTGGTAATGAATGATAATACTTAGGACAAGAACAACACATATAAGATTCGCCAGCGGCGCGTAGAAAAAGTAGCAAGTGCTAGAAGTAAGGCAAGTGAATTCCACAATGAATCTTCAACTGCAGACCAACATACAGTATTTGATACTATATTTATGTAAATGGGGGCATATCCATTATCGTCCGTAGGTAGGCTACTGTTACAACAATATATATATATATATATATATATATATATATATATATCGCTGTTTTATCGCTACATCCACGGAAAGTGCCCGGACGAACTACATTAACTGCCACTTACATCGAAGCAAACCACCATAATCCATAGGTAAGAAGTAATGTTCCACTCTAACAGCTTCTTCCCGCGAACCACTGCTCTGTAAAACAGACTTCCAAAGATGTTCCCCCACCCACTACAAACTTAGCCTGTTCAGGGCTAGGGTTAACCGTTATCTCCCATTCCTATCCTATTGACCCCTAACGTAAACTTCTTCCTTGAGTGCTTCCCGGGCATTGTAAAGGGTGAATGTTACTGTAAAAAAAAATGCAATGAAGAAATGAAGATCCTAAAATGTATTGTTGGTAATTTTGTAATAAAAATTCTTCATTTTTTTAGTGTTGCAATGATTGTCATTTTGCTATTAATTATATTGATGGGCATATTGTTATAAAAATTCACGATTGATTTTTGTTTTGGTCATATCAACATCAGTAGGATATTTAAGGTCGAAAACTAAGTATTTTGGACGTAATTTTACGCATCCAGGGTAAATTTTTAATTACATATTTATTTTCCTAATGTAGCTGTGGCACAAAGACGAAGGTATGGGGTACCCAGTGAGAATCGAACTCACTACAAAGTCGTGATTGTTTTAGCGAGACAAGTTTGTTAACCATTACACCCTCACGATGTGTCCAATTTTTAGGTATGTAGTTTGTATATTATAAAATATATTGATGGTAATTTTATATAAATATTTTCATTTTTATTTTTATTTTTTTAATGTTGTAATGATCGTCATTTTACTATGAAATATATTGCTGGTAATTTTGTTATAAAAATGTACGGTTGATTTTTGTTTGTGGCATATCAACATCTATGGGATATTTAAGGCCGAAAACTAAATATTTTTTACGTAATTTTAAGCTTTCAGAATATTTTTTTAGATATATAGTTTGTAACTCATAAAATGTATTGTCGGTAATTTTGTAATAATATAGCTGGAACCCTAACAGGTGCTACCACCATGAGTCCGGTTAAACCTGGAACAAAAACAATTAGTTTCATTTGAAAAAGAAAAAAGAAAATTTCAGCACGCCAAAATATATAAAAATCACTTCAAATATTCAAAACAATTTTTTTCCATGTCTTCATGTGTCTTATAATCGAATTCTGTAGGTCTACATTTAAGATAGGCCCCGCAAGATCTATGGAACATATTTGGGAAGATCGAGATCTGTCAAAACATCACTGAAAACATTATGTGAGAACGACTGTTGTTCATTGCTTGGAAATTTGGGAACAAATCTTTCCTATGTGGTAGTTTCATTGGTGTATAATGAAGCTTACGAAAGTAGACAGCTAGATCAGATCTATGTTGATGTTTTATTGCTGATGCTATATTAAGTAAGCCATTTCTTTCTTATTATTACTGTTTCTTTGAATGTTTCAAGGACTAAGATAACAAATGTTATACTGACCTATCATAGAAATTCCAAAAGCAAAAACACTCTTTAGCTTTTTATCCATTGTCTTAATCCCTCAATATAGAGTAGACATTGTGTGATTAATACAATGGATCGCTCGTCTCTGGATTGGTATAACATCATCAGTCTCCTTAGTGTCATCATTATATTCCTTTTCTACAATCAACAAGAAGGCTTTTGATTACCTCAACAACAACAACAACAAAAAATACCACCAATACAATTTTGAAAAAAAATATTACTAGCAATAAAAATCTTGTCGACATTAATAACCCACTGGTTCACCAGTGCCGTGGCCCAGTGGATAAAGACGTCGGTTAGATCCAGTGACTAGACCCAAAGATTTGTGAGTTCAATACCAGGCCACAGCAGCGGTGAACCAAAACTGGGAGAGTTGAGTTAAAGGGAAATAACTAAGATATCCGGCAGAGGCATAGCACGTGAAATTGGGTGAACCAAAACTGGGAGAGTTGAGTTAAAGGGAAATAACTGAGATATCCGGAAGAGGCATGGCACGTGAAATTAGAACAATCTACCGCGGTGGACGAAATAAAGGATTCGATTCGAAATTTCTGTAACCTGAAGAAGGCCGGAGCATGCAGATGAGGATAACTGTCGGAATAATTTAAATAATGCAAGTAATCATAATACCTCATCTGGGAGTTATAGACAGAAATCTACAAAGGGATGGGTTGATAAGCCGTATAAACGAGTCAATCAACGTTAGTCAGAGGACTAAATAAAATGCGTATATTCTATTTTGTGAAAAAGTGGCATGTTTGGAATTAATATTTTACGTTGCATAACGCATGACTTCATTTCAAATTGTTTAAACTTTCTATATCTCCTTGATTCTCATGTCTCCTATTCAAAATCCACGACTTCTAGCTTTATTTCCATTTCCAACAGATGAAACGACGCATGTCTCTCGCTTCTCTATCGCTATTTCCATGGAAAATGCCCAGACGATTTACATTCCTTAGTTCCACCAGTACTATCTTTCACGGCTATGACGCACATTGTAGCGAAACTTCGTATTCCATTGGTGAGATGTTAGTTACACTCGAACAGCTTCTTCCCGCGAACCGCTGTCCCGTCTTCAGTTTCCAGTCTTGAAAACGTTCAAAAGCGTCTTGTGGATGATGAATTATTTTCTGCTCTACAACTTCTTTCTCACAGACGAAATGTCGCATTATTCTTGCTGTTTTATTGTACTTTCTATGGAAAGTGTTCAGACGAACGCCATTACATAGATCCACCATCCTAACCATCACGGATATGACCAGCCATACCACGCACGTTGTAGCGAACCACAATCGTCCCTTTCCCATTCCAAAGGTGCGATGTAAGTTCCCCTCGAACAGCTTCTTCGCAGAAACCGCTGCCCCGTGTTCAGTTTCCAATCTTGAAAGAGTTCAAAAACTGCCTTGTGGGTGACAAATTATTTTCCGCCCTACAAGCTCTTTACCTCAGACGAAATGTCGCAAGCCTCTCGCTGCTCTATTGCTATTTCTATGGAATGTGTTCAGACGAACGACATTACACATATCCACCAGGCCTAACCATCACGGCTAAGACCCGCCATACCACGCACATTGTAGAGGACCACACTCGTTCCCTTCGGATTCCAAAGATGAGATGTAAGTTCTACTCGAGTAGCTTCTTTGTATGAACACCTGCTTTATGCAACTGTCTCCCAAGAGCAGGCTCTCCTGATCACTACAACCTTAAAGTCTAGTGCTAACCGTTAACCTTCTTACATATCCGCATAAACAGTGACTCTTTCTGTAACCTATTAGGTTGGCGCAAAAATAATGACGTAATAATGTCGTTTTTTGACGTCTTTTTTAACCAACACTGTATCGTAAAAGAAGAGCGGTTCATGATATGCTGTCTGTTTCATTGATTGGTTCTTTTTTAACGGTTTATCAACCATTTGTAGGTTATTTAAAGCCAGAAAATATTTTTAAATTGCAAGAGTTTGGGGGGAGGGGAGATATTAATGGTTTTGTGATACATCTCTTACTAATTAACCCATAGCTGGAGGGGAGAAGAGTTGGATTCATGCCTTATCAGGATTTGATAAACATACGAAAAATAATGTGGACATGAAGTGGGGGATCAATTCTATATTACAGTCTATATATGAACTGATCTCTCACTTTGTGGCCATGTTAGTTTTATATACATTTATATTCTAAAGAATATAAATAAATCTAAAAGATATGCCTGGGTAGATGATGATCCATTTTATCAACATATGACTGTTTATTTATTGATTCGTTCCTTTTTATGGCTTATCAACCCTTTGCAGATTATTTAAAGCCAGATAATATTTTTTGATTGTAAGAATTTTTTTGAGGGGTGATAATAATGATTCAGTGATACAAGTCTTACTAATTAACCCATAGCTGGAGAGGAGAAGAGCTGGATAATCAACATTTGACAAACGAGAAATAATGAGGACATAAAGTGGGGGATCAATTCTATATTACAATCCTTATGTAAACTGATCTCTCACTTTGTGGCCAGCGTATTTTTTATATATTTATATTCCAAAGAATATGAATAAATCTAAAAAAAACATTCCTCTCTGTCTAATCATTCATTTTATCAACATTTGATTGATTGTCTGATTGATTCGTTTTCTATGGCTTCTAAATAATTATTCTAATTTATTTAAATCCAGAAAATATTTTTAGTTTGTAAAAATATTTTCTTTTATGTTTTCGGAAGTAACAACAATTTAATTATAAAAGTTATACTAAATAACACATAGCAGGAATTGGAACTCGGCTCTCAGATTAACAATTCCGTGCCATTATCCATTACACCACCGGCACATCCAAGCTTACAGCACCTGGTATTCCCTAGCGATCACCCACCTAGTTACTGAACAGGTTCGACGTTGCTTAACTTCGGTAATCAGTGTTTCAACGTGAGTGACTAACATACGGGTCATTTAAGGTACACATAAGTACATACACTCACAGATACGCACACAATTGGACTCAATTTGAAATTAGACATTGAAATAATACAGTCTTCTCACTCAAGCTGGACAACCTCTACTCTGATCTAAGCAATACAATCATAACGTTGCAGACAAGTAAAAACAAGAGTTAATTTTCATAAACCTTAATAAATCACATCATTGTAAGAGGTTATTGAACATATTCTAAACTTATCTGTTAATGAATAAGATTATATTTTTAAGATATTGCTTTTGTCTTGATCTATCCACTATCCTTCGCCTCATCCTTTCCTCTATCACTCCTATCTGATCTTGCTCCAAACCTTCTGTAACCCCTTGCGTCCTCCTAGTCGCTTCCCACCTTGCTTGGAGTGAAACGCTTAAAAAAAAATTCTACAGATATATTTTGGGGTCTATCATTAAAAAATAAAATATACATATAAATAGAAATAAAATATACATTTCAATACAAATAAGATATACATATAAAAATAAATATACATATAAAAAATAAAATATACATATAAAAATAAAATATACATATAAATACTAATGAAATATACATATAAAAATAAAATATGCATACAAAAGTAAAATATACATATAAATAGAAATAAAATATACATATAAAAATAAAATATGCATACAAAAGCAAAATATACGTATAAATAGAAATAAAATATACATATAAAAATAAAATATACATATAAATACAAATAAAATATAGAGATAAAAATAAAATATACATATAAAAGTAAAATATACGTATAAATAGAAATAAAATATACATATAAAAGTAAAATATACATATAAATACAAATAAAATATACAGATAAAAATAGAATATACATATAAAAAATAAAATATACATATAAATACAAAAAAATATACATATAAAAATAAAATATACATATGACAAATAAAATATACGTATGACAAATAAAATATACATAGACATACAAATAAAATACACATATAGATACAAATAAAATATACATATAAAAAATAAAATATGCTTATAAATACAAATAAAATATACATATAAAAATAAAATATACATATAAATACAAACACAAATAAAATATACATATAAATATGCAAAGGCACACAATTTAAATCAGATTCAAATTGACATCTGTGTAGTGAGAGATATCATTCCTTTCTGCCTGGCAACAACCTCTGAGTAACAGGAAAGGTGTATAAGCCGAATTGTGCGGCCTTTTGAAATCATTTTATGAATCTTTATTTAAAATGATTATATTTTCGAGTAAATAGTGTATTTGATATTTTCATCTTACTGCCAGCGAAGCGGTTGGTACTCAGCCACATCTGTAAAGCAAATACTGTTGAGTGCGCATTTTATATTGTGCCATTTCTCCAAAAAATAATTCTTAGAAAATATAGTAAAGCTTATGGCTAAGTAAAACTGTGAGACATCAATTTAATGTACCTGACCTCGTACAAGATTTGCCATTGGTAACTTCTGTATCAACCTAATGAGACAGGAATTAGGTTGGAATCACATCAGCTATGATGGAAACTTCAATCAGAAAGTTACTTTGTTTGCCAAATTTGATTAATGGATCGACACGGCTTCAGATGACAAAATCAGTAAGCACCGGGCGTGGATTGCCGCGAAAGTTGTTAGCAACTGAAGCGCCCTTTAGACTGGCAGGGTCGCCCTACAAATCAGAATGGTTATTCAGCTTAAACATGTCACTTAATATCGTATGATCTTCGTTGTGGACGAGATCACAACAGCGCTAAATGACAATGTTAGAATTAGGCATTCCATCCTAATAGATACGGCTATTTCATAAAATGTTTCCAAAACAGTTTTCATTGTGATTCCTGGTTCTGTCTAGTGTCTTTCTTTTTCATTATTTTGTCTTCCTTTCTCTCTTTTTATCTTAACATTCCTTCAACAACACCTGCCTACTTCATCTTCCTTTCTTTCTTTTTTCTTTCTTTCTTTTTCCTTTCTTTCTTTTTCCTTTCTTTCTTTTTCCTTTCTTTCTTTTTTCTTTCTTTCTTTTTTCTTCTTTTTTCATTTTCTTTTTTAATTCTTTCTTTACTTTTTTTTCTTTTCCTATTTCTCTCTTTTTCTTTTTCTTTATTTCTTTTTTCTTCTTTTCTTTCTTTTTTCTCTTTTCCTTTTTTCCCTTTCCTTCTTTTTATCATCATTCGCCTTTTCTACTTAATTTATTGGCATCTTGTTTTTTTTTTACTCTTGCAGATACTAATGTATCCCGTCTTCTTGGACCAATAGTTAGTCCATTCTTCTCACTTTCCTCTACACTGCGTTCTCTAATGTTTTCCTCTCGGCATCTGCTATCAACACCGTCATCTGCATTGTCTTACTTATCGTGCGTATTAAGAAAATATGCGTCAATAATAAATCCGACTAGGACTTCTAGTTCTGTGTAAAGGTGGAATACGCCCGGTGAGAAGAAACGCCTCTTTCTATTTGTATCTATTTACTGAAATTATATATAATATGCAATAAAAACCGCATTCTGTCAATAATTGTAATAATATATATACAAATATGTGTGTGTGTGTGTGTGCGTGTGTGTATGTGTGTGTGTGTGCAAGCTTCATTAAATATGACAGACAAGGTACTTTGGTTAAGTTTTTTCATATAATTTCTCATTTTTTTTTCTTTTCCGTAGATAAATTATACAAAAACTATTCAAATGTTACATTTCTCTGAGCGCTTTCGGCTATACATTTAGCCATTTTCAAGGATGAAATATATTAACTGTTAACATTATTTATGTATTTATTATAATATAATGTTTTATTTTCAAAACACAGTCAACATATTGTGTCCATGTTCGTAGTTGATATTACTGAGTGTTGTTTTGTTTTGTTTTTGTTTGTTTTTATTAATAGAGTTTCCATTATTTTTAGCCTTTTTTATTATATTGCTATTATATGTGTATTATCAACAAGTATGCTGCGAATAGGGACTCATCAGCAGTGTGCATCCACTACCGAGAATGGACCATTACGATATAAATGCGCATCATAGCACTGGGCCAACGGGCCACTGTGACGAAGAGGAAACTAAGTAAACTCACTATAGCGCAGCTACTGCTAATTTTGGCGAGATTCTCATTCAAGTATACCTAACCCACCAGAATCGGCCGCAAGTGAAATTTCTTCTTTCAAGAGGCGGTTACCTCCAGAGCATTAAACTCGGATTAAGCATCGACTTATATGGACAACGATTGGATATTTAATTAATGTCATATAATAATTCATCGTAGAAATAGAATAAGAAAACTCAACAGAATGCATAAAACACTGGACGGCTGTTTCGTCCCTTTTGGGGACTCATCCGCAGTGCGCGTCCACTACCAACAACCGAACCGAGACCGCAAGCGTCATACCACCGGCCTAGCGGCCCTCGGTGGCGAAAAGGAAACTAAGTAGACTCAATATAGCGCAGCTGCTCTTTAACTTCTAATTCCTTATTTCTAATACTCACCCAAGTATACATAATCCACTGGAACCGGTCCCAAGAGCAACATCACCAAGCCGCTCCTTCCAGAGAATTAAACTTGGATTTAAGCATAGGCTTATATAGACAAAAATTAGAGATTTAATTAATTTCATTAAGTCTAGAATAAGAAACCTCAACAGAAAGCACTGGACGGCCGTTGTGTTTTTTTTTGGAATAGCCATATTGAATCTAATTAGTTTCCTCTTCTGCTCCAGTGGTATGACGCTTACGTTGTTTCGTAACTGTCCGGGTTCGATTCTCGGTAATGGATGCGCACAGCTGATGAGTCCCATATGAGGTGCTTTCGTAAAGAATTTTCTACTGACGAAACAAATAGAGCGTGGGTAAAATCCTTTGCATGGAAAGTGAGGCCATCATTCTTGCGCATGCGTGAATATTTTCGCGTCGGTGGGCAACGTCAGTTCCAACTTGTTACGCCTAGAATACAGACGTGTAGTGCGCGCTCGTCGGGTTTTCGTTTTCTCACAAGATGATCGAACGCACCGAGCAGAGACATTGCATCAAGTTTTCCCTAAAGTTTGGTAATACCCCAAAAAGCAGAGTATTCAGCAGGCATTTGGCGATGAGTCTATGGGCAAAACTTATATCAAAGAGCTGTACAACTGCTTCAAATATGGCCGCAGCTCAGTAGAGAGTGAGGCATGATCAGGCAGGTCATCCACAAGCCCAAACGAAGAGATGGTTCGGCGAATAGTAATGGAAGTCCGTCGTTTAAAATCCAGGAAATTTCTCACGAAGTAGGAATAAGCAGAGGATCAGTGCATGTCATTTTAACGGATGATTGACGCATGCAGCAGGGAGTGTCGGCGAAATTCACTCGCTTATTCCGGCACATAATCCAAGCATACCACTTGTTTGACAGGAACACTACTCTTCCAATTTGACACCGTCTGACTTCTGACTCTTCCCCAATCTGAAAACCACGCGTTTTGGAGAGCGATGTCGTACTGCTATTATATGCCAGAGAAGACGTGCCAGAGGAGTTACAAACAGTGCCACAACCATCGGGTGAAATGCGTGAACTCACAAGGAGATTATTTTGAAGGTGATTAACTAAAATTTGTGATATGCACAAAATTGATGTTGGATACATTTTGAATGCATATAATACGTCGTAAATTTTGTGCCGACCAATAATAAAACCTGGAAGGAATTTTATTTCTCTTCGGAATGCCTCACTGTCTTGATCAAGATCAACCCCCGATAAATCCAACGTACAATAGACTATAAATATAGCATCCTTTGTTAGACGACTACGCACATTTCAATGAAAAGTATGCTCATTTTTACACACTGGTATTCTGCGATATTTTCCAACTAATATCTCCTCCTTGTTTCTTTTAAGAGGAATTTTCGGCTGAGATATTTTTCGGGCTTTTTATAGGATTATTGTGTAATTCTTAATAATGATAGAATTTTCCCGCAATGCATATCTTTGGTTTCGTTTTGTATATTCTTGTTAAAATGATATAAGTTCTATAGAATCAGATGACATTTTCTTCTGTTCTCAAAATGAGGCTACATTTTGCCGCTTCATGAAGGATGTAAGCTATGCTGAATCGTAGATTTATACTTGTCTATTCCCAAATGATTCCCCACAGAGTAATGCACGCCCGTGTGCAAATTAATTATACAGGAAGATGTGGAAACGCGTGATCACATACGCCCTTGTACAAATTAATTGAAACAAAATTCCATTATTATTTACTTTTTCGTATTTTTCCAATGAAACATGACCCAGTGCACATGTTAGTACTTTGAGTGTCCATTCCACGAAGTTGCTCCTTACAGATTGACCACAGGTTCTAGATTGGTTTTAGTTTCCAGGCCAGTCCATAGTACTTTGATTTGCTCACTAGTAAGGCTTACCAGTGTGTTTGTGCAGCGTGACAATTATCGTGCGCTTCCTTGGAGTAACGTCCATCGCTGAGAATGTCCGTAGGATAACTAATCAACAATCGAGACAATTGTGTCTAGACGTGATAAAAATCTGATGCAATCACAGATGACTCAATATCTTTCAAGGCCAAACAAATTTCATCATACACCCCGAAAATAGATTCGTATTACTGTATACCACTGCAAATGACCTAATCTGAGGAAAAAACAGAAATCGATTACACCCTGTCACTCCAGTGGATCTGAAATTGACCGTATAGTGAATGAAACAAAACGAAACTAAAACAGTTCTTTTAATTAATTTGCGTAAGGCGGTACTATTTGTTCAAAGAAGCAAATTAGAGGCATCGCTATTATTGTGACATCAAAAAGAAAATCTTGTGTCAAGAAAATGGGTCATTGCTGTCAGCTCAGTTGATATACGAGTCGGCTTTGTCTCGCTTGCCACTCGATTATGCAAATGAGAAGAAAATAAAGAAGTGACTGAATTGTTCTTTTAAAAAATAAAATACGAATTTAATTTTTTTTTTTCGCCAATATTCCGTTTAAAACCGTCAACGTCTGTCACCTTTTCACTTTCTCCAACCGCGGCAAATGGCGCAGTAACATAAGATCGTTCCCTCTATAAAGCTACGATTTAAGTGTTTATTTTCATTCTAACCTAGGTTGCATGTAGCACACCAGTCCGGGAATGAAAGAACGATTTCCTTATCGCTGTTGTCACATCAATTCGATGCAACTGATCTGCTTTCCGTTCCGCTAAACATTTTTGGTTGGATATTTTCATGTTATTTTTTTTTTCAGATTACTCTGGAATAAGGTGCCGTACGACGATGTCAAGGTTTGAAAGATTTATATGCAAGCATGTTCAAACAATGCTTTCCTCCTCCATAAGATGGCTTTACACGCGCCAGATATCAGTCTGAAATGCATGCCTTTACGGTATAGCCTTTATTCGCGTGTTTCTTCTCAGAGAAAAGAGTGCCTTCGTTGCAGCTAAGAAGCTCTATCTACCCCATATTTTCACCAGAGGATAATGGAAGTTTTAAATAAGTTTCTCTTATTTTCTCCCCCAGACTAATGAATTCGATTTAAAAACTTTATGGTGTCTCATATTCCATAGCGCTTTCCAGTGTTCTTTTTTTATCATTCCACCCCAATCAAGGCAATACAGGCACTGAGAGATTTTTGAGGGTGAGAGAATATGAGAAAAGAAAACACTAAAGAACAATAAAAGAAGAGGAATTAAGAAGACAGAGGATAAGGATTAAGACTGCATTTAGATTGTTGGTGATCAAAGTTGACTAGAAAGCAAGAAAACGGCAGTGAGTTCCAAAACCAAGAACTGCAACAGAAGAAACTGTTAGCAGAGACATAACATACATGATTATACATATATATATATATATATATATATATATATATATATATATAGATAGATAGATAGATAGATATGAGCGGGATGTGTATATATATATATATATATATATATATATATATATGTGTGTGTGTGTGTGTGTGTGTGTGTGTCGGTGAATAAATTAGATATGTTGTCTTCTTATTTTAAAATTAATTATGAATACTCCACAAATGTGTACAATAGATAGGTTTTTTTTAGGGAGGTAACTAAGTCTACACAACCAGACTTAGTTACCTCCCTTTAAACGGTGTCAGCGATCACGCATTGACTCAGCGTTCTTCATTCCACAAGTAAGAAATTTAACTTTCAGATGAGCACAACAATTTTGTCTTGGACAATAATGAACGCTACAATATTTGTTATGCAATAAACGATACGCTGATGATGACATTCTGCTATGTTGAAAGTACTCGGAATAAAAGAAATATGTATCAACACAGAGATTTTCTCTCGTCTTTCAATAACGGCACCAAAAAGCTTATCCGTGAATATGAAAAGATCCAAATGAAAATAAGTAGAGAACTTGTCTAAGTTATTCAAAGAAACATGTCTCAATGAAAACATGCTGCGAAAATATACGCATATATATATATATATATATGTGTGTGTGTGTGTGTGTGTGTGTGTGTGTGTGCGTGTGTGCGTGTGTGTGTGTAAAAAGTATATATATACATATGTGTGGGTGTCTAAAATGTATATATATATATATATATATATATATATATATATATATATATATATATATATATGCAGTTTTATTTTATTTATTAGGTATGCAGAGTATTTATTGGAAAGCGCTTAATATCAGTGATAAAGCTAACATATTTAATTGGATTAATGTGAGTTTGTGACCCTGGGTTTCACGCTATTTGCGATCATCAGACAATCTCTGACAATCGCAAATAGCGCCAAACACGGGGTCACAAACTCATATCAATCTAACGATATATATATATATATATATATATATATAATTATTTATTTAAAAATATGATTCCAACTTGCTACATAAGAGGTCTCATGTTTCAAAACAAGAGCCGAAAACTTCAAAATAATATTTGAATTAACTTGAGTTAAAGTTGGCTCTGTTCCATCTTCAAGCGAAATTTTTTTGGGAAGCATTTTTTAGGATCGCATTGCTGAGCATCAGCACCCAGGAGAAATTCCAAGCAAGCCAAAGAATCAAGTGTCTCAAAGATAACCAGAGAGCTACTTGCCCGAATCTCTCATTAATACAGACTAACCTTCTATAGGGACCCATTATTCAGCAGATCGTATTTTTCTGCAAAGTTGTGCATTAGGTGTCTTGAGCGGTTTGCTGTGGAAACTTCAAGAGGGGATAGGAAAACAGAGAAGCGACCAAATAGACGACAGATTCAGATTAAGAACAGAGTTGTGAACCGCTTACTCCAAGAAGCTCCAATTCATGATAGAGCAGACATTAAAGACCTGCTTAAGGATATTAAAGAAAGGACCTTAGTGATCTATAGACCTGAGATGCAAAGAAAACGTCGGAAGAAAAAGTGACAGTCTCAGAGATCATTTTGAAATAAGCCTTACGCTTTTGCTAAAAAAAAACTGTTCACTGAGACAAAGAGCGGCACACTCGACGTCCCGCAGGAGGAACCCGAGAACCACTTGAGTATGACGTGTTCTGATGCTTTGAAAGATGTTCCAAGCCCTCCAATGGATGATCTTCCTAGGCCCCAAGATTTAAAGGTTATGCTTAATGACAGTGGACTAAAGCTAAGGAAAATTCGGGAATTTGTCCTCAAATCCATCTCTGGTATTGCACCTGGAATAAATAGAATATTCTACAAGTTATATAAGAATTGTCCAAACATCCTCAAGCAACTCACCATCTTCGCCCAACTGGCATGGAAACAAGGTTATTGTACGAAAATAATGTTGCCTGGCGGATGGCATTTGGATCCTTAAGGAAACGAATGCAAAAGTATTGCAAATTCCCGCCCATCTCACTTTTGAATGTAGAGGGGAAAATATTTTTAGGTCCTTTCTCGTGGTATATCGGATTTCCTGTTAGGTAACTATTACATAAATACAGCTGTTCAGAAGGCAGAGATATCTGGCTTCCCTGATGGTCTGAAGCATTCACACATGATTTGGAACTCAATCTTATCAGCCAAACAAAATAAAAGTAAACTTGATGTAATTTTGATTGATCTCGCGAATGCATATTGATCAGTTCCTCATGGGTTAATTTGAATGTCCCTCGAAGTTTTCAATTTTCCTAGTAATGTTAGGAAAATTATAATGAAATATTTCAGAGCAGCCTTTATACAGTTCCCCGTTAGTAACTACACCACCAAGTGGCAAGACCTCGAGGTTGGCATCATGTTGTGTTGTGTGATGTTGCGCATATTACAGGGTGCAGCGGACACAGCAAAGGGAGTAATGACTAAGGTACAAATGGCCTTTCCTCCTTCCAGAGCGTTCATGGATGACATCACCATTCTGATCCCGTCTAAGGTCGGGGACGATAAACTGCTACTGCACTACCATAAGCTCTTCACGTGGGCGAGAATGAAAGCTAAGCCCAAGAAAAACCGGAGATTATCATTACTCAGAGACTCTGTCAGGAAGATTCACTTCTGCATTGGAGGCGACATGATCCCGACAGTCAAAGCGTGAAGAGCCTCGGAGGGCTGTATGAAATTCCACTGACTGATTGGCACCGAGGTAAAGAGGTGCAGAAAGTGGCACTATATAGAATTGAATCCAGCGACAGAACCCATCTCTCCAGTAAACTGAAGACTTGATGCTACCAGCATGGTTTACTGTCTCGGCTTCTATGGTCGTTCCAGTTATAAGATATTACTCTCTCTCTCGAATTCACCAGACGCAGAGGGGTATCAACAATACCTGCGAAAGTGGGTTAGAGTTCCGCTTGCTTCTCCACAGTGGGAATCTATACGAATGCCGGGAAAACTACGACTCCTTATCTCCTCATTGGTGGAGAAGTTCAATCTCAGGAAAGTACGCCTTCACTTGTTATGGTCCAAGTTCCTTGTACCACGGTGATGGCCCAAGGTTAGAGCCAATGAAAGAATAACACGAACACAGATATAGAATACAAAGATATATTACAACAGAAATATAATACAAAGAAGTAGAAGTATTAGTAATGACTATCAGATTTCGCTAGAGTGAACTTTGTTGTCTCGACAAGTATCACTATTCCAATGTCCTTACAATATGCTCTCAATTATCTCTCCTCGTCTTACAACATCCTCATACCTCTTGAGAGGCGCAGTATTTATAATGTCAGGAATAGTCCATTATTATTATTATGGGTAAGTTCCCATAACAAAATGATGACGAAGGACTCGGACGATGGGCAAGTTACGGCCATATAATCAAAACTGGTACCAAATGATCAACAGTAGATGCCACCAAAAATAACAGATTCCAACTTGCGAACCAAGATTATGGCATTGACCCAAAACAATTGAGCTGGTCTTGGCTGCAAGAGCAATCAAAGTTTCTCCAGATAGGATCCAAAGTGTAGATGAGACATGGTGATTGAAGAAATCAGGAATTTCGCTGAAGAGCAGCGAACTGATATTGCTGTTTCTCAGTCCAAACAATGTGCTTAGACTACATGGTTCATCTTTCGTGTTACAAGGAGTTTAACTGCGCCCCACGCGTAATAATTAAGGAGTAACATGATCCCGACAGTCAAAAAGAATCCAGTGATGAGCCTTGAACGGCTGTATGAAATTCCACTGACTTATTGGTACCGAGGTAAAAAGGTGCAGAAAGTGGCGCTAAATGGACTTAAATCCAGCGACAGAACCAATCTATCCGGCAAACTGAAGACTCGATGCTTCCAACATGGTTTTGTTGCCCCGGCTTTTGTGGCCGTTGCACGTGTAGGATATTACTCTTTCTCCTATTCAGCAGACTCAACAGTGTATCAACAAATACCTGGGCAATTGGCTTTGAATACCCTTCTGCTTCTCCACAATGAAACTCTATACCACTCTATATTATAGAAGGCTACTGAGAATTCCATGGACGGGGCAATTAAGCAACAAGGATATCTTAAAGAAAATGAAAATACTTATCCTCAGAATCAAGAAATGACAGCTGAAATTCCTTGGTCGCATAATTAGGACGGGCGGTTTATAAGACGTAACCCTCGGGACATATAGAGGACAAGATAGAAAAGGGTAGCAGCGAGTCACGTACCGAATAAATTTGTGTGAATGAATAGCCGAAGAGAGCGGAGGTCTTAGCAAAGAAAGTCACGCAAAATGGGAATTTGTGGAGAGTCATGATCGCCAATGCCCTGAAGGGAAGCAGCATATGGAAGAAGGAGTTAGGTTAACTTTCCTTCCACTGCCTTAGCAAGTATGCAATGCGTTTGGCCGGCCATGTGACCCTCACAGCATAAGGAATAATTCACTTCTCTTTGCAAAGGACAGTTTTGCGTATAGACGCCGTGACCAGATAATGCATCCCTGACTAAGTCAATTTCTTGTAATTAAACGGTTTTCGTAATTAATAACTCGAACGATATCCTTTATAACAGGAGCCGGCAGCCTTTTGCTAACTATGTACTGACTTAGGGTTTTAAAATCATTCACTGTGCCAACATACCTTTTCTACAATATATTTTATATATCAATATATAGTATATATACTTTAGTATATATTAAAATTGAAACAGCTAAATATCTTCTTTGTGTTTTAGTAGTTATTAGTTCTGACTTTGGGATGTCATTTGCGGCTGCGTACCATTGAAAATTGTAGGTTGCTGACATTTGATATATATATTTCAAAACTAAATTCTATTGTATGTTTGACTTTGTTTAGTTTCTTTACACCAGAGCTCGGCAAATCTGTATGGCGACTTAGGGTTTGAAAATCATTCAGTGTGCCAACAGCTTACGTATTTTTTACAAGTCAAGGTCAATATACCTGTTCTACAATATATTTTATATAGTAATACATACAATAATATGTAAACCCCATTAATAGAAATAAACTTTTTTAAAAGTATTTTTTTAAGTTTTTATTATTAATTGGAGTCTAACGTGTAAGCAGTTTTGAAGCAGCTAAATATCTTCTTTGCGTTGTAGTAGTCATTGGTTCGAACTTCCTGATGTCATTTGTGGCTGCGTTTCATTGGAAATTGCTTGGCGTGCCACGTGCGGCACGTGGGACGTGAGTTGCCGACCCCTGCGTCATAATATTGCCAAGAACTATATTTTAGCTGTGTCCGCATATTATACATCATTAAAGAAAATACATCACATTGTTAAGCAAATGTTACGGTGGAGTAATGGATAGCGGCTCGGATTGAGGAATCGGAGAGCCGCGTTCGAGTTCTAGTCAAATCCATTGCATTCACTTACGGAAAGGTATAAATTGTCTTCTCCCCGGTAAATAGCAAGAAATACTGGGTTCTATAGCCTCGGTTGGTAACTGGTCTACAGCAGAAAGAAATAGCAACTGGTCTACAGCAGAAAGAAATAGCAACGGGAAAAATTCTGCCTTGTCAATCATGTATCAAATGATACATGATCGCGTAAGATACATGATCGCGATGATTTACTAAGCTTAACTGAGATGTGGCCGCAGATAGTGTGGACTCTCTATTCAGTCGTAATTAATCTGGCGCTGCGTTTCTCAACCCACTGCGCCCGGGCGTAATAATGCGTACTTGAATATACAATGTAATGTCATAAAAATAAATGCTTAATTTAGTATACTTGTTTATTATTGTCTGGTTTTGATATTTAATAACTTTTTTTGACTTTTTTAAGATTCAAAGTTCGTACCAGAGTTTTAGTCATTCTACAAATGCACCGAGAAGTAAAAAAAAAAAAGGTGAGGAAACACTGATCTAGCGATACAAACTTAAACATTACACCACGTCGAAGTGCCCCTGCATCTTCAAGTAATACCTAGCCTCCTCACTAAGTCAGTATATGCCACAAAGTCATTTTTAAGTAGGATGTCCATATACATTCACATACACGTAATATTAAATCTCCATAAAAAATAAAAATAATATTTTAATAAATATTCCGTCTTTACTATTTACTCTTAATTCAAATTTCAGAAGTTGCTATACAGAAGTAATGTTTTTGGTGAAAAAAAATTTATTTTGTTGTTATTTTTAAACTCGCCGTGTTTGTATAGAAATAATTCATAGACGCTTTGTCAAAGTTCACGCCTAAGTAATAAAGTAACACTGTGTTTACATTTGAAGAAAACGCAAAATAAACGTAACCTTATCTTCGAACAGTAACTTTTCCTTTTTTTAAGCGAAAATAAAGTAAATAAATTGAAAAAAAAAAAAAATAAACAGAATTGTTATAGAATTTTAGGACCGCCAACGATCTCATTTCCTGTAGCATTGTTGTCGTCTGAAATTTCACATTACGACAAATTAGTCGAGAACAGAAAAAAAAGATTATCTTTTCGTATGTTTTGTGTCTGTTCAGGATGTCGCCCGACCATGGATTTTCACAATTTCCTGTCGTTTGTACCTAAAAAAAAAAACTAGCTTTTTTTGTGTATGCGTCTTCTTCCATTTCTCCTAATCCTAGTTTTGCCCGTCCTGGGTATGCCGATAAACTACATCCGCGTCCTGGGTAAGACGATAAACTACGTCCAACATCAAGTCCTCTGATCAGTAGGTTTTGAGAAGCGTGGAACCACCTCTTAATTGCTGGTGTTCCCAGGCCCACCCTGACTCTGGGTGGTAGCACCTGTTAGGGTCCCACCTATTGGAAAATAGTTAACGCCTAAACTTGTGTAAATATAGGTTTTAATACCAGAAATACTTTGTAATAAAAAAAAATTAGTACCTGCAATAAATTTTGAAGGAAAAATTATTATCAGCAATACTTTTAAAAAAATGCCAGCAATACAAACAGCTATACATTCTTTGAGAAAAATATGACCAGCTATAGATTCTTCAAGGAAAAATATTCCCAGAAATAGATTTTTGAAGAAAAACATTAACATCAATAAAATATTTTGTCGGTATTAAATAACCCATTGAGATTGATATGCCGTAAAGTAAACCAAACGAAACCCAATTTTGCCAACGATTTACACAAGCTCGTTTGGTAATAGACGTACTACATTTATCTATTCCTTCTTTACTTTAATATGTCATGTTAGTATCTAATTTTATGAGCCTTCTTTCCTCATTATGTTCCCTATTGTCTCTTTCTGATTCTCCGTGTGTTTTTTGGTTCCATTTTCCCTAAAACTTAAAATTATTTAAACATGTAAGAAATAGTAAGTTCACTGAATTAATTATTATTATTATTATTATTATTATTATTATTATTATTATTATTATTATTAATAATAATAATAATAATAATAATAATAATAATAATAATAATAATATAACCTTTGATTTCTGTTGCATACCGTCCTGGGTATGTCGATAAACTACCTCCGCCAGAAAGGGCTTTGATTAGAAGATTTTAAAAAGCGTAGAACCACCTCTTAAGTGCTCGTGTTCCCAGGTTTACCCTGACTCGAGGTGGTAACACCTATCAGGGTCCCAGCTATGGGCAAATAGTTAACCCCCAAACTGAGCTCAAAGCACTATGAAAGTATAAAAATAGGTTTTAATCCCAGCAATACTTTATGGAAATTCTTTTAAAAACAATACTTTTTTGAAAAAAAAATATTACCAACAATATATTTTTGAAAAAAAAAATTGTTACCAGAAATAAAAATCTTTTCGACATTAAATAATCCAATGAGGTGGATATGCCTTAAAACAAAACAAAAAAAAACAACTAATCTGTTGCATACACATTTTCTTCCGGGTCCCAACCAGAGACCTAAGGTCAGAAATGGTTTCATGACATTTTCTATTGATAAAAACCCCCTAAGATCCCACTCATTTTACATAAATAAATCCCTTCGTAATGCGTGATCTGTATTCGTGAGTGCATTATTTTGTATTTCTCTAAGGCATAGTCTTTCAAGAATCCCTTCAAATAGTCTACCGAAACCTTTTCAAATCAATCTGAGGGCTCCAACTACAATTGGAATTATTGATATCCTCATGTACCATATGTTTTAGATTTCCAATTCAAGATCCTTTTATTTTGATAGTTTTTTTGAAGAGCTTCAAAGATACATTACAATCTGCAAGGACTACCATCTCAATAATAAAGCACATTCTGTTTTTATGGCCTTTGAACATGATGCCTAGGTGCTGTGGAGTTATTTCGCAGTGGAGGCTTGTAGTTGTACTAAATCGGTCCTAAATAGTTCGACGTACAAAACGTTAGGAACTTGATATAATGGGTATTATGCAGAGTAATCTTGTTGTGGTCGCTGACTACTTTCGTATTCGACTATCTGTCGACTACTGTCGTCCGACATCGACTAGTATTTAGTCACCCCCCACGAGGGTATCATATGGCACAAGGCCGGTTTAACGTGGGAACTCCGAGCCCGTGGACTCGGCCAAAAATATGCCCATTGAACCCATATAAACGTGTTCAGGGTCGGTTTACCTTCCCGAAAGAGAATCCGCTCTTCGGCGTAGCCTCTTTCGGGTTCCTCCCCGCCCGAAGGCAGAGAGTTCAACCGATCAGCCGGTCGTCCGACATCGACTGACCCTCGTTTCTCTTACTACTCCTACTTATATTAGATGGAAGAGTCTATTAACTATAGAACAGGGTTGTTTCACCATAACACCCCCTCCTAAAACTTTACTCTGTAGGAGTAGAACAGTTTTCTTTATTTATTTTTTACAGGAAATATGAAGAAAAGAAACAAAAAGGAAAAACTTCATTTTTTTTACAACATCGTAGCGTATCTCCTATGTTTTGGATCCACTTTTAAATGATCAGTTACATTTCTTTTTCTCCTGGATTTGCGTACCTCAGGTAAAATCATTGCAGGCGTTGTTAGATCAAACGTATCGAAAATCACCTCCATCGGCGTTTCTTCCGCGGGACCGCTGTCAACAACGTCTGAAGAGGGGTCGTCTGATCTGGTTAATGTGCCGTCTGCACGTGAATTTTCCGCTTTTCACCAAGTACATCATATTGCCAATCCGCTTTTCTATTTGTTCCAATCTCCCAGAATGATTTATTCTGTTTATAGACCTTAAAGTATACTTTTTCACCATCATTGTATTTTTTTACTTGAATAAATTTTTCTCTACCTGTCTTTGTCTTGTTTCGTAATAATTTGTCGAAGACAGATCTTACCCGACGTGCGAACATCACCTCGGCTGGCGATTGTGAGGCTGGTGTTCCGTAATTTGGGGTAATTCTGTATACCTGTAGAAACTTCTGTAGGGCTTCATCTGCAGGTATTTCCCTAGCTTTCTTTAGAGCTCTTTTTAAGGTGTCCACAAATTTTTCAGCTAACTCATTTGATCTTGGGTGATATGGAGCTGGGGTAACATGTTCGACGTTATATTCCTTGCAGAAATCTTTAAATTGTTTCGACGTAAACTGACTTCCGTTGTCCGTCACAATTGTTTCTGCTACACCAAACCTTGCGAACAATTCCAGCAGGAAGTTTTTAGTACTTTGCGTCGTCGGATTTCTTATCCTTTGTATCTCAGGCCATTTCAGGAAACTATCCGCTACTATGATGTAATGGCATCCATTCAGTGGACCTGCGAAATCCACATGTGTCCTAGACCATGGTAGGTCGGTTTTTGGCCAAGGGTTAAATTTTATTGGGGGTGCCTTTGCAGCTAAAGCACAGCCTTTACATTTTGCCACTGCGTTCTCAATGTCCCTGTCCATATTTGGCCAATATACAAAACTTAGCATTAGGCTCTTCATTCTAGTGCTGCCCGGATTACCAATATTAAAATCCTTTAGTATTTGCTTCTGCAGTGTGTATGGAATCACCACGCGTTCTCTGTATAACAATACTGTATCTCAAAGCGAAAAAACATTTGTTGTGTACTGGTCCCTCTCGGCTACTTTTTCTTTTATTTTCAAAATATACTTGTCCCTGGTGGCTTCTTTTTTATTTTTTCTAGAGTTACCGGAAGTTCCCGAACTGCATTACACACAGTAAATTTCAGCTCTTCTTCTGGCTTCAGTGAGGCAATTACCGTGTCTTCTAATGGTTCGCTCATTTTAGGAATTAACCTGGACAGCCCATCAGCGTAGCCAAATTTATTCGATGGTATGTACTCCATGAAGTGATAATTTAGCAATATTGTACCCCATCTTTGTAGTCGGTTGGCTGTATGCGTCGGCAAACCCTTTTTCGATCCAAAAATCGAAATTAGAGGCTTATGATCGGTTTGTAGCATAAAATGTCGACCGTGAAGAAAACGGTGAAATTTCGCTACTGCAAATATTATTCGTAGCGCCTCTTTCTCTATCTGAGAGTAATTCTTCTCAGCCGGAAGTAGTGCACTAGAAGCATGCGCAATTGGTTTTACTTGACCATCTGTCATTCTGTGTAAGATACATGCTCCTACTCCATACGCACTTGCGTCACAAGCTACTATGATCTCTAAATCCGGGTTGTAATGTGTTAAATGTGTTAATGGTGCCCGCAGATCATATATTTTAGGGATGTATATTTGGTAATAATTGGCTAATCCCAAAAAACTTTGTAATGTGGTAATATCATTCGAAGCCTTCATGTCTTCTACTGCTGCTGCTCGCTCTGGCTCTGGCCTTCTACCATTCTTATCGATGATCTGCCCCAGATATTTTACTTTCTCCATAAAAACTCGCATTTACTTTCCTTGAGTTTAAATCCAAAATCCTGTATTCTTGAAACTACCGCATTTACATGTTCCACGTGTTCTGCTATACTTGTACTTCTCATGAGGATGTCGTCCAGATACGCTACAGCAAAACCTAGACCACCCAACATCGAATCCATTACTTGTTGGAAAATGGCGGGCGCGGCCTTAATCCCAAAAGGTAGTCTATTAAATTTATACAGACCCCGATGTGTGTTTATACACAAAAGTTTTGACGTTTCTTTTTCTACCGGTATTTACAGATATGCGTCGCTGAGGTCTATCTTCGAAAATATTGTGCTTCCATTAAGCTTCGCAAATATTTCTTCCGCTGTTGGTAGAGAATAATTATAGTCTTTGAGTGCCGCGTTTAAAACCGTGGAGAAATCAGCACAAACACGAATTTCTTTAGACTTTTTTTCACGTATACCGTCGGTGTTGCCCATTCACTATACTCAACTTTTTTAAGTACACCGGTTTTCTCTAATTTGTCCAATTCTTTATGTATCTGTTCAATTGAGGCAAACGACACATTCCTTTTCTTTTTGAATACCGCCTGAGCGTTTTCTTTTAGCTGGAATTTTACCTCCATCTTGGTACACGTTTCCAACCCTAGAGAAAAAACAGTAGGAAATGTTTCCTTAAGTTTCTTTTATTAATTTTTAGGCTTCTGTCTTTAAACTTTCTACCTTGTAACAGAAGGAATTTATCGGTAGATCCCATAATTGGAATTCTGTTATCCAATTCGTACCAAGTAAGTTCGTGGTATTTTCTATGATAAATAGTTTAGCTTTTCGCGTTTTTTATTTAACATGACGTTTGTAACAAATTCGCAAATAAATTGTATTTTTCTCCCGTCACTGACCTCGCGATTTTCTTTGTCTTTATTAACGTTGGTTTCCCCAACTTCTTCCACGTATGCAAATCTATGATAGATAGATCTGAGCCAGTGTCAAGTTGCATTTTTATATTTTTATTACTTATTTTGACGGTAACAAATTTTCTGGTTTTTCCATCTTTTACCTCGTTGGACTTTAATTTTCTTATTTTATTGTCTTTATTTTTTGACCTGCAGTGCGAGCTTTTATGACCCACTCTTTTACAGTTGAAACATTTTTTATTCCTAAAATCGCAATATCTGTAGCAGTGTAGTTCACCGCAAGCAAAACATGGCTTCGGGAGTTTTTGTTTATTTTTCTCTGGTATTTCACTTTTTGCTTGATAATGCGCAATTTTAGAATTCTTTTTGGTAGGCTGACTTTCTTCTTTGTAGCGTATTTTCTTTACATGCGAAACGCCAGACTGTTCTATCTTTTTTGAATCTTTCTTTACGCTAACATATCTTGTGCAGTCTTCTGCGAATTTCTGTACCGTAATATTTGGATCGCTTTCTAATTTTGCCAGAACTAATTTTCTCAACTCTGAATCTCTTTCCGATACCAGCCCCTGAACAAACACCGAGCACTTAAAATTGTCTGCGCTTAACTCTGTCAGCTTGAATTCTTCACAATGCTTATTCACATTGGCTGCGTACATTATATAGTCTTGTTCGTCATCTTTCAACAGATTCAAACATTTCCACCTCTTGTAGAACAGAGATGTCTTTTTACTAAATAATTCACTTAATATATTTACCGCCTCGGTAAATGTCAACTTGCTAGTTTTTTTGTTTTTTTTTTGTTTTTTTTTTTGGTAAAATGTAGTTTATCAATTTGTTATGCTCAGCAGTTCCTAATTTGCTTAAAAGAAGTCTAACCTTTTTTCTTTCAGACTACGATTGGCAGTCCGCGTTATACACGTCCGTATATTTTTTATAATACTCCTCAAAAGTTATCTCTTCATCTGGACTGCACGTGAATATTTCAATTGAATTCCATATTGTATTCTCTGGGAAAGAATCATTTTGTAGATCTTTCTCTTTCCTCTTCTCAGTTATTTCCAGAATTTTGCTTTGAAACTCCCTATGCATCTGTTCCATTTTTTGTTAGAATTGCATTTGTCTATTAAAAGTTTCCTCCTGTAGCTGCATCTGGAATGTTTGTTGTTGCTCTAATATTGTCATCTGTTGTTCCGACTGGAACTTAAAGAATTCCTGGAATATACTTTTGCATTCCTCCATCTTCACAGAAAGTTTACACAATGCCTAAATACTGTAGAGGGGATTCATACGAATTTGCAATTCGTGACCTATTTGAGTAAGCTGTATTATCGGGAAAAAATATTTCTTTTCTCAGTTGAGAATACGACAGATTTTTTCGTCACTAAGTTGATGTCTTGGCTTGCGAAAAACTTTGCCAAGTTTTTTTTTTTTTTAAGTGTGAATCCGAGACTATGGCGCCGAAGTTGTGGTGAGCGAATTTTTTCTTCCTCCGTATGAGTGCGAATCCTCGTCGCCAAAGTTGTTGTGGAGTTATTTCGCAGTGGAAGCTTGTAGTTCTACTAAATTGGTCTTAAAATAGGTTCAACGTACAAAACGTTAGGAACTTGATATATTAGGTATTACGCAGAGTAATCTTGTTGTAGTCGCTGACTACTTTCGTATTCGACCAACTCTCGACTACTGTCGTCCGACATCGACTGACCCTCATTTCTCTTACTACTCCTACTTATATTAGATGGAAGAGTCTATTAACTATAGAATAGGTGTGTTTCACGATAACACTAGGCGATTATGTTTGATGTTTATGTTTGTGTGTATTGTAAAGTCCCATCAAATCGTCCCGCATCCTATCATTGTAACCGGGCCTAGGCGATGTTCATACCAGTTTCTTTCAGTTTCCTTCCCGTAAAAGTTGCATATTTTTCTAATGCAGATATTGGCCCACTCTGTCATTCGGAGTTTTATACTCAGTGGGTGCTAACACTTTGCAAACTGATACAAGATGGTCAATTGTTTCTGGATATTTATCACAGAATCTGCTATTCGTGGTAACACACTATCTGTGATTGGTAATTTCTAGTTAATAAACATTGGTCCTGTCCAGCAAAAAAAAAAAACCTTCAGTTTCAGCTCTGCACTATGTAGCCACTGAGGGGCACGGGGTTTGTCTACATCAGCTTGTTTGGTAGGGCAGAGTATTGACTATGAAGTGGCTTATCTTAGCATCATTTTTGCATTTGGTACATTGCATTTCTTTTGCATTTTTTAGGTTCTTTGCCGCTGAAGTAGGTGGGCATTGTGACTTATTTGCTCTTCTTCATGTACAGTGTAACCCGGATATAAGAGACCCGAATATAAGAGAAACCCGGATATAAGAGAGATTTTCTCTGGTCCTAAATTAGAGCCATACTTACCTAAACAAAATAGACCAAACCCGGATATAAGAGAAATCCGGATATAAGAGACTTCTCCGGTCCAGACAACTCTCTTATATCCGGTGTACTTGAAATTCCCTTCTGAAATTGTTTCCTCTCTTTATTACTGAATAAAGCTTCTTATTTCTTTCATGTTCTTTGAGGCAGATCATCATGCAGTCTTCTGTAGTTTCCAGGAATCTTTGATCGTTGTGATAGTTCTAATTGATCTAATTCTCTACCTCCTTCGGATCTGGGCACATACAAAAAAACTATGATCATCCACATCTTACATAAATTAAATACATTTAATATAGCCCTTCATAATGCGTAATTTATATGAGCCCTTCATAAAGCATAAATGAGCGTACATTTTTTTTTTTTTTTTTGTATTTCTTTAAGCCTTCAATGACTCTATCGGAACCTTTTAAAATCGATTTTATGCGGATTTACAATACACACAGAACAATCAAAGCTAATCGCCCAGACATCACGATGTCTAGGCGATTAGCCAAAAAAAGAATCAAAATTGATATCATGTGCTATTATTTTTTTTTTTTTTAGATTTCCACTTCAAGATCCTTTTATTTTAATAGTTTGTTGATCTTCAAAGATACATATGCGGGGACTTCTATTTTAATAAGAAGGCTTTCTTCTTATTATTATTGTATAGCTGGCCAATCGTTTTCGAGGATAATAGCCAATCCCTATTATACAAGACCCACTTCAACTGTGTTCAGCAGAACTTCTCCTAATCGACAATTTGAACAGCACGTTCATTCAGCTAGTATACATAAATCATTATTCACCCCGACCCGTTTTCTTTCATATTACGTCCGTCGTTAACACTTTCCAAAGGTGCCGCCCACTGGGATCGATCCAGTTCGATAACATCAGAAAGTCTCCTTCCTAACAAATCGACCAGGGGGAGGTTCGAACCCGGGTCATGATGAGAATGCGAACGTTCGAACCACTTGGCCACGTGCTCTCCTCCTCCTTTTTCTCCGCTTCTTCTTCTTCTTCTTCTTCTTCTTCTTCTTATTATTATTATTATTATTATTATTAATAATAATACTAATACAAACGTGCATTTGAATTATCATTAATAAATTTTTTACAAAATAATTTTAAATATATCGAATTTCAATTTCATTTTAATTGGATTAAAGGGGAAAAGATATAACAAATAAAAAAAATAAGTGATCTATTTTTTAATTAATTTGTTTATAATAATAATAAAAATAAAAATTTATTTAAATGCGTAAATGCATTCACTTGCTGAATTAATTTTCATAAATGAAAACATTAAGAAAACTTCGGTTAGAACTTTCATTTCTCTGTCTATTTGATAGGTATTCAGCTAGTATACATATATCATTATTCGCCTCGACAGAGCGATAAAATTGTTCTTCATTTTCTTCATCTGTGTTAACGCGAGATTTAATAAAAATAGTCGTGGGTTGAGAGCCATTCAAAACGCTAGTTGTTCTCTAATAAAGAAAAAAAATTGGCGACTTCTTTCTCCCGATTTCAAAATAGTTTTAAAACAGAACTAAATCTGCATAAAACATTGAGAAGCATTTCTATTAAACTTACTTCAGTGACATTGGAGAATCTAACTACAGATTCATCCATCTTACAAGACGCCCAAACTTTACCACATGATTCACAATCGTCTCGTTTTTATATTTAATTTCCCTCCCAATAAAATTGGCCTCAGGGAAACGTAATTATTTCTCGCGCTGTAAATTCGAAATGAAAACGAGATGCTGAAATTGAAGCCGGATTGCGATTTCAAATCTGGACGTGCTCTTTCCCCTCTGAGATAGTCTTTATTCGTTTCGGTTTAATGAAAGCGCCGATTGGCGGAGATAGAACGGCACTCCATTGATTATGACGCGTCTTTAAAATGGCGATGTCCCAGAGCGGATTACACAAGACGAAATCAGTTACTCGCCTTATCGAAAAGGCCGCACGTTTTGTAAGCAATGAAATTTAACCTGAATTACAAATCGATTTATCTATATTTTCTTCTCTTGCCCATCTGCTTCTTCACACATTTTATTTTCATTATGAATTTTTAGTACCATTTTTTCGTTCTTTTACCTTGACATTTATTCTTCTTTTCGATATTTTTCTCCTTCATTCCGCACTAAACATTTTTATATCGACAGCATCTCTCGCTCTTCTTTGTCTCAATACATATATATATATGTATATCTTCTTTGTCTCAATATACATATATATGTATGTATATCTCACTTCTTTGTCTCAATACACACACAGACATAAATATATATTTATTAAAGACATTTTTATGTTTAACGTTCTTTTTATAGATGGTATTTATCAATCCACCCACGGGGATCGAATGTGGCACAAGGCCTTTTTAATGTGCGTATCTCTGAGCCCGTAGGCCCAGCCAAAAATAAATAACCATCCAAACATTAAATCTTCCTTCTGAGTGAGTTATTTTCTTTTTTTATGAGTGTAGCATTTTTAAAATCAAAATTATGGTTGGATTTATAATGCACTAGTCATACATAGAAATAAATTCAACCATTATTAGATCACATGAGAAATTTTATAAAAAACTAAATCAAAGCACCTTGTCTGTCGTATTCAATGAAATGTGCATGAAATAGGGATTGCTGCCTAAATACACAATATATATATATATATATATATATATATATATATATATATATATATATATATATATATATATATAAGGTTTAAACTCTAATATTCCATGGTCATAATTTATTCCATTGGAATCGTAAATTCGATCCAATTCATCAGACCTACAAATTCAAAAAGAAAACAGAAAAAACAACTCCGGAAATAAAAAATAGGATTTAGAGAGAGTGTAAGTATGAGAGTGTGGGACGAATGTTAGACCTAAAGAGAGGGGTAACAGACGGGAGAAGGTGGGGGATTAAAACTTAACAGAGAGAAGTTTTAGAGATGGGAGTCAAAGACAGTTTAAGTGAGAGAAATATGAATGTTGTCGGATGTCTAATACATTAAAGATGTAACCGGAAAGGATACATTTTGTGGTGACATACACACAATAGACGATTAAAGCTGATAAACACACACATATATATATATATATATATATATATATATATATATATATATATATATATATATATATATATATTAGGTTGGTGCAAAAATAATGTCGTTTTCTCACATTCGTTACTATGTGAGAAAACGACATCATTTTTGCGCCAACCTAATATATATATATATATATATATATATATATAAACGGACGTATTTTTTCATGGCTCTAAGAAAGCGATGTTAAGGAAAGTCTTGGTTGTTTTTGTTTTATTTTTGATTATTCTTATATTTTTCTAGTTTATTATATTATAATATTTAGTTATGTTATTCATTTACACTATTTAATATACGTATTTTATATTTTTTGTACATATTTACCTATAGACGTGGTGTACAATTTTTCTTTTATATTCTTTCTATCTTTTTTTATTTTAAAACAATCGTTGTTTCGCAAGTGAAATTTCTCTCTAAAAGTTATAAGAATATCTAATATATTTTATTTGTTTGATTAACTATATCGTGGCATGAATAATTTTAATTTATTTAAGCGTAACATTTATTTATCAGTTGTTGTTTTTACGAAAGTGGACGTAATTTTCGGAATTAGAGGAAAATATTTTTTGTAATGTTATTTTATTTATATTCGACTATTAATTGCAAAGTAAATGTTATTTCAATTTTTTAATTGCCTTCCCTCTTATAACGTTATTTTGCTACGTTTTTACTACTAGTCTAGTTGTTTTATTTTTATCGATCAATTTTTTTTTTTAAACAACAACAACAATAATAAAAAATAAAATTTTCTCTTATACTTTATAATAATTTATATATATAAGCAAATGTCATATGTAAAGGAAAGTCTTGATTGTTTTATTTTTAATCATCCATTATTCTTATATTTTTCTTTGTTGATTATATTACAATATTTGTAATGTTATTATTTATTGACAGCATTTAATATAGATATTTGTATAATCTCTTGGTCGTATTTGTTTATCTTTAAGATAAGCCGTGGCATACAACGATTTTTCTTTGTTTCTTTTTATTTGAAAAATGTTTAGCAAGTGTAAAGATGTCTTGCTAAGAGTTAAATATATTAGGAATATTTAATGTACTGTATTTGTTAAATTAATTATAGTGACATAATTCTAATCTATTTATATCTAAGCGTAACTTTTATTTCTTTTCTTTTTGGTGGTCGTAATTTTCGGAATTAGAGGAAAGATTTTTATAAAGATTATTTTGCTTATCTTTGACTAATGGCTCATTATCGCTGATTTGTTTATCTATTATTATTTATATTCAAAGATTATTTTAATAACATTTGGTATGAATTTTATTCCTTTACATTTTCTTATTTATTAATTTCAATGTAACCTAATTTCAATTTTGAAGCGTTCGCAGTTTTACGTTATTTTTTATTTTTTTTTTTTACTAGTCAATTTTGTATTATTATTTATCTTTCAAATATTTTAAAAGCAAAAACAGCAATAATAATAATAATAATAATATTAATTATTATTATTATTATTATTATTATTATTATTATTATTATTATTATTATTATTGTAATATCAATAATAAAAAATATTCTCATATAATAAATAATAATTTTTTACGGTAATATTATTATTTTAAAGTATAGCAATATATTGGCACATTGATGACGATCTGTTTACTCCGACATTTAGTGTAATATTTATATTTAGCGCCGGGACAAGGAAATTTCCAGGTTAGTGTCTGGAGGCGCAGTTACATCACTGCGTAAGATGAAGCCCTCAGCCTTTGTTAAGGCATTCACCTAGGAGAAGGAAAACTCTGATGTAACACCTGAGGTCTGCTGTTCATGTTATCTGTGGCAAACTTTTGCACCGACTGCGTGCTATCAACAGTTCCAAAAAGTGTGGATGGTTCTACACAAGCCTTCACCACTGAAATCAAACCATGTGTGGGTTTCTGACAACTTAACTTGATACCTTTGTTAATTGAGTATCATTAAGTCCACTCAAATAAGTCCGCTGGCGACAGTGAAGCATTCGGTCTTACCATCAGCATCTCAAAAACAAAGTTGTTCACCAGCCTGCACCTACACCTACACCCAAGCAAGTGCGAGGCGTGAAACAAAACCCTCCTGCTCACAGGTTCCCTGATATACCGATTCGTGTTGATGAAAATGACCTCAAGTATATGAAGAATTTCAACTACCTAGGCAGTAAAGTGAATGCAAATGGAACTCTGGATGACGAAATTGTGAATAGAATTGCAAAAGCAGCTAACGCGTTTGGGAAATTACGTCACCGTCTTTGGAATGACAGGGGTATTCGTCTTGCGACAAAAATCCACGTGTACAAAGCAGTTGTCCTCACTACTCTTTTGTATGGATCAGAGGCCTGGACCCTGTATCGTAAGCAGATTCAGCAATTAGATGTCTTTCACAAAGGATGTCTCCGAGCAATCTGTGGACTAACCCTGCAGGACAAAAAATCCAATGCCGACCTTCTAACGATGTGTAACGTTGACGGAATTGAGAGCTTCCTCATGAGGGCACAGTTACGATGGGCCGGTCATGTTGTACGGATGCAAGATGATAGAATTCCAAAGATTCTCATGTACAGCCAGCTTGAAGGTGGTCAATGGAATGTTGGCCGACCCTTGCTCAGGTTTAAAGATAAGCTGAAAAGTAACCTTGAAGCTGCAAATATTGCACACACTGATTTGGAGAATACTGCCTTGGATCGCAAAGCTTGGAAAAGTGCAACTTACACTGGAATCAAGAATTTTTCGGCGGCAAACATTGTTAAGCTCCGTGAAGCAAGAGAAAGGAAAAAAGCCTCAGAGGGTGCCAGAGAAGTGCACCCTCTTTGCTCACACGCTTTCCCAATCTGTGGTTTTCTTTGTAAGTCATTGGCAGGTCTGAAATGTCACTCTGGATTCAAACATAAAAGTCATTAAAAAGTTGTAGGAACCTCATACGTCGAAGTCGACGGGAGAGTCCATCATCTTTGCTTAGGTACAGGGACAAGATGAAGAGTAAACTCTTAGCTGCGAATATAAATCACACTACCTTTGAGAACATCGTAATTGATCGTAATGAATGAAAGACTTCATGCTACGATGGCATCAAGAACAAGGCAGCATCAAACATTGTCAAGCTTCGTCAAACTAGGGAAAGGAATAAAATATCTGCTGCTGTTCCAGCCTTATACTCCAAGAATCCACACTCTTACACAATCTATGGACTTCTTTGCAAATCACTAGCAGGACTGAAATGTCACTTGCGAAGTTGTCGGAACCTCATACGTCGAAAGCGACGGGAGAGTCCATCATCATCATATATATATATATGATATTTTGAGCAGGATAATTAACATGTTCATCTATTAATCCGTGTGTTTTGTTGGATATTTTGCATATGTCTGAAAATCATTTCGTTATGAAAGAAAAGATTCGCCTTTTCAGCAATTTCTTTCTTTCTTTGTCTGGAAGCTATTTCGCACATGTCATTTATCAAACCGTCTGGTAACACCTCATATATATGAAAATCTAATTCACCTGAAGTAGACTGTAATATGCACATGTAAGAAACATACGGAGATAACGAGGAGCTGTCTGCACTTAGGAATGACATCGAAAATGAGAACATCCTGAAATACAGACACACACATGTGCACACAAATATATACACACACACACATAGTGAGAGAGAGAGAGAGGGGGATAGTGTGTGAAAAGCGAAGAAAAGATATAATCTGCAAACATAGCTCTACAATTTAAATAATTTTATTATTGAGTATAAAAATAATCTTTGTTACAACGTTACAAATTTTATAAGAAACAAAGTTCGACGAAAAATGTTTTGTTTCTTTTTACAACACAAAGAAATAAATTGCGTATACGTGTGAATGTTATGTGTGATTCCAGCTGTCAGCCGAATAAATGATATATTATTACTACTGCTGCTACAATTCGCTTTGTTCATATATGTCGCTGCTATATTTTTCGTATTATATAAAATACTATAAAAGTGAGAATTATAATTTGCAAAAGAGTCTTAGAACTCAATGAGCAAAATTTGATTATTCAGTACTATTAACATTACTGGTCGATTTATACTGAAAACTAACAAATACATTATTACGTTACGCTATTTATAAGAAAAAATCGGATCACAGGAATTTAAAAGTTAGAATTAATAAAATCAGAAGTTTTATTAGATTGTTAATCATTTTCTGTGTGAGGTTTCAAATACTTTGCAAAGAATAAGAAAAAGTCGCCTGATTTTTGAAACCGTGAATGGTGTTTGAGATAACGTCTCTGATTGGTTAATAAATACTAATGTGGAAATTTGTATTTGGAGTTCGTGTGCCCCCAGCTTTTGCGCAAATTTGAGTTAATGTCTGCGTGATACTATTTTTGAACAGAATTGAAATTTTATTGAATTTTTCCAACATTTTTAATGGGGTTCCACATATATATATATATATATATATATATATATATATATTATCCCTCACTATTCATACAACTCGGAGTTTAATTCAAAACGCAATCTTCAGGTGCTGAGTATGGTAGCGATGTTACATTTTATTTTGGTTCTACCAAAAATCCTAGGAAGTCTCGATTCTATCATCACCGAATGACTTTGTCTATTATTAAATACAAAAACATCTCTGCTCTCTCTAATTATTTCTGGTAATTGAAAGATTCTGGCAACTCCCTTTTAATTAAATGGAGTATAATGACAAGGTCTAAACAATTCGATGACCAGGGGATAATTGTTTGAATTATATAAAAGCAAAATGGTTTGTTTGTTACATTAAGCTCTGTTGTTTCTTAGAAATGATTAAATATATCTTACTAGAATTCTCCGACGTTTTTATAACACTATTGGAATCTACTTTGAGCAATAAGAATGTCTAATTATTCTCTAAGCTTAACAGAAGAATCGTGATAAAATCGATCGTAATGAAAATGATATGTTCTTCATTAATTGATCACAGGTAAAGATCGGACGCTGATGACGGATTGGAAGAAAGTTCATATATATATATATATATATATATATATATATATATATTATTCCAGGATCATTTTCCAACTTATTCAAGATGATCTTCGCCCTCTCTAATCTTATAAGTTTCTGTCCTGGAGTAACACTGTCCCTCACACGTTTCACGTACGATTTATCTCTAAGTTGAAATGGTGATCCATTTTCCTCTTGTGACCTCCTGATCCAGTTTATCTCTTAACTTTTACCTCTTTTTTAAATTTTGTCAAAGTTCTCTTGATTGTTCTTGAATGGACTTTGAAGGCGGAAACCATAGTATAGATGTTGGTACATTTACTGAAGTCCTGGATGATCATTTCCCTCTTACCAATGTTCAGTTGGGAAAACACAGCGGGGCTGACACATAACGATTTTAACCTGCTCTCTTTTTAGCTGAATAACTCAAAGGATTTTTTATTGATTCTCATGAAAAATGGTGTCACGATGGGTAAACGTCTTATCTGAAAACCTGGAAAAAAAAGAAACTCAGTTTTGTTTTGTTTTTTGTTTTTTTGTTTTTTAGATATTAAATATATTGTTTTTAAACAGAGCTCATGTTGCAATTTTTGTTGCTATTGCTTTCGAACCAGTAATAAGGTGTGCCAGATAAAAGCAATAGTAACAACAAAAATTGCAATATGAACTCTGGTAAAAAAAACATGCATAACAGTAAAAACTGCAATATGAGCACCAGCAAAAATGGATGCTGAAGAAATTTGGTTTATAATACCCAGAAATTCATACACAGATGTCCTCAAGGACACATGGCACAGTGGATAAAGGTGTTAGTTAGACAGGACCCAAAGAGTGTGAGTTCAATACCTGGTTAAGGCAGTGGAGAACTTGGAGAGGGGAATTAACAGGAGAAAACTGACATTCATTAGACATGGAACTAGAATAGTCTACCCCAGTTCGACATGCCTAACACCTGAAGAAGGCCGATAAATATGACAACAAAGATGAGGATGATAGCCCGAACAATGTAAATAATGTACATAATACCTCATCTCAGAAATATAGACAGTTTTAATACTGTTTATGTAAACTTGTTGCAAATTAAAATCCTTACATTTGCCTTTATAATTCCATCAGAGAAGGAAACGCGTCGTCTAAGATAAGTTTTCCTTCTGTTTTTATCCATACTGTTCTTCTACAGATATATTTTAGTTATATCTTAAATTCTCCGCCATATATATATATATATATATATACATGGGGTCCGTCTAAAAATTTACTTAACTAGTGTAACAATTTATTCCAATTCCCTGGTTTTCTCTTCAAATTAATCTCCTTCGAGTCTAATGCACTTTCCTATCCATCTCTGGCAGGATTCTATGCACTGCTGGAAGAATTTTTCTTGGATGCCTCTCATCTCTGTCGTTACGGCCGCCATGATGACCTTCAGGCCTTCAGGCCTTCAAATCGGATCCCTTTGATGATCCCTTTGAGTTTGAAGAGAAGAAAAAAGTCACATGGAGCAAGGTCAGGTGAATTGGAAGGCTGTTCCAGTACGGCGACGTTCTTCTCGGCCAGGAACTGCCAGATGCTCAGGACTTTGAGAAAAGCTACATTGCCGTAGTGAAGCAGTCAGGATTTGTCCTGCTACAACTCGTTTCCTCTCGCTAACATTGTATTTATATACTCCCAAGATATCATGTTAGATGATGACAAAGTCCGCTTATGCCTCTTTCGTCCATAACACTCTTCTAATCAAACGCGAACTACGCAGTGGGGAAGAAATGGCCTGTCCCATTCAATATTTCGAATAGTAACCTATTTACATTACACCATCATCGAGCGAATCCCGATCTACCGCCATTCACCCTGAACGAATGTCCCCTCTAGGAGACACCGTGCCTAGAGAGAATATTGTGCCTCAGGCTCACATCTTAACTGAAGTGAAACTCCTACATACGAGCCATCCTTAAAGATGCAGATAAAAATGATCGCTTCCTCTAGCACCATAGTAAGTAATTGACTTCACGTGCTATCATCTACTTTTACAAAAGCCAGATCTGGTGAACAATGGGGTAGTCCTTTTTTTAAATTTCAGTGGGAGCTGCACACACCACACATTTCAGCCTCAATAGAGTCCAAAAGCGTCTGCGAGCCTTTATGGGTGACAAATTATACAACCTCGCCCTCTCACATGCGGGATGTGGCAAAAGCCACTCGCTGCTCTACCGCTATGTTAACGGAAAGTGCTCAGACGAACTACATTCCTTGATTTCTCCAGGCCTAACCCACAGGGCAAGGACCAGACATGCCACTTACAATGTAGGAAACCACCCACATTCCTTCTGCAGTCCATCGTTGAGAAGAAAGGTCCACACGAACAGCGTCTTCCCACGAACCACTGCCCTATGAAACCGACTCCCAAGAGGATGATTTATCCGATTACTACAATCTTAACCTGTTCAACCCTAGGGTTAACCGTTACCTTTATCTCTGATCCGTACAAACCGCCTCTTAAGGTAACCCTCTACCTAGAGTACCCCAGGGCTTTGAATTGTGTAAACCTTACTGTAAAAAAAAATACAGCTCACACAGCAACACCAATGCTGTTAGTTTTCTGACAGACCTCATTTATATATATACATATATATATATATATAAAGAAATATAGTCTTAAGGTGTGCTATATTTATGGAATAAAGTGCTCAATATCAGAGATAGAGCGTGTGTAAATATAAAAGTGAACATAGAAGTCAACACTTAGAGGCGACAGTCTGTTTCATGCTATATGCAATCGTGCACACGTGGCCTGACGATTGCATATAGCATGAAACAGACTGTCGCCTCTAAGTGTTGACTTCTATGTTCACTTTTATATTTATATATATATATATATATATATATATATATATATATATATGGTTTCGATCCCATCCCAGCTTCAGGCAATGGGATGTCTAGCCACACTGATGAGCTGTGTAGCACCAAAACAGTCTGTCTGTGGATGACAATTTATATACATGCTCCTGGAAAAATTATTTCGGTTGAGCTCTTCGGGAAAAGGGAATTTGTAAACAATGAATATCACTGCTGATGATGCAAGACACTTCGTTTAGACGAATCGAGTTCTCCGGTTACTGGTGTGTTTGTCTAAAAATAAATGTCTAAATCCATCTTCATCCCTGCCGTGCATCAATGTCTTAGGGGTAAAATCTCCGACTGATTCCAAATCAATCGTGTTTCGATTCCAGCTTGAGACAATCGGATGTCTAGCCACAATGATGAGGTGTGAAAGAGCGAAACAATCTGCTTGTGTATGACAATATGCTCCTGGAAAAATTTATTTCGGTTGAGCTCTCTAGGGAGAAAGTGTGGGTTTGTAAACAGTGACTATTACGGTAAATATATATATAGTTTGTTGATTGTTAGAATTCATGCTTTTATTAACACACTCTAGAAAAGCTTGGTGTAATAATTCATGTTCGGCAAAACAGATTTCTGATATGTTCTGGAACATATGCAATGTTTTAACCTTCTATCAGCACACACGCGCGAACACACGCACACATATCTATCTATCTATATATATATATATATATATATATATATATATATATATATATATAACTATGAACCTAAAGAGCCAGGTAAACCTACATTCGGTAAATCGAATCGAGTTCTCTCAGTCACTGTGTGTTTATCTAAAAATAAATTCACCTTCATCCCTGACGTGTGCCAACGGCTTAGTGGTAGAATCCCCGACTAACGCCAATTCAGTCTTGTTTCGAACCTAGCTAGAGGCAACCGGACGTCTAGCCACACGTATGAGCTGTGATACAGCGAAACACTCTGTCTGTGGAACACTATATATATATATATATATATATATATATATATATATGCATGTTTCGTTAAAAATGACAGACAAGGTACTACGGTTAAGCTTTTTAATTTTTCTTGTGTTCGAACTAGAACTTTCTTTTCTGAACAAAGACTGTAAAAAATAGACAACTTACGGTTACACAACTACATGCTTATCCAGACGGCTTACATGACACCTATCTGATCACAGCTCCATTAGAACCAATTTAAAAACACACAAATTTACCCGACTTCATTAGGAACATAGTAATAGAAAACAGAAATATATTAACTGCATCCACCTGCAAAAAAGACTAAAAATAATGGAAGCTTTAATAATAAAAAAGAAAAAGCCAACTCTTAACAATGTTAACTACGAACAAGGCCACAATGTGCTAACCGTATTCGGACACTAAAACATCCCTACAACACGCTAAAACATACACATAATGCACACACTCAATTAAGCTGAAAAATCGAATCATCCTTGACAAGGGTTAAAGGTATAGCCAAAAGCACTCGGAAATATAAAACATTTGGACAGTTCTTACACACTATTTGTCCAGAAAAAAAAGCTCTTGTCAGAACACAAGTAAAAATTAAATAAAAATTTTAACAGTAGTACCTTGTCTGTCGTTTTTAATGAAACATGCATAAACGAATGATTGCTGCCAAATATATATATATATATATATATATATATATATGGTTCCACCGTTTTGTCTTTGCCCCTATGTCCCAGAAGCAGCTAAAGTATTTGGCATCAATTTAAATATTTGATATACGAATATGTCTCTGAATAAAATTAGTCTGTCGGGAAATACTTATATGTATATAAATTCAAAGTTAGGTTATGATATATATATATATATATATATATATATATATATATATATGATTGAGATTTATTAAAGAAAATGCTTTTACAAGTTGCAACTGAAGTGTTGGAATAGACAATAATAAATTTTTGTGCCAAATTTTGCTTCTTTCTGATGTTCGAGACTCAAAGGATGTATAAGTTTCCCTCTATGTTCTCCCACTCTCTCTTTTTCACCGTTAGCTCTATCTCTCCTACTACTGTTATATTGCTCCCTCTATCTAACTGTCTTTTTATATCTATCTATTTAATTCGGTATCACCCCATGCAAGGGAGTAAAGCCACTAAGACACAAGAGGTTACATGATGAGGAAGAATTAGGAACAGAAACATTACTATTGAGAGAAAAGAGAAGCGAGTAATCAGGAGGAGGTAGATAGCGATTGACCTTCTATTTATTTTTTTGGGGGGGAGATAACAGTTGGCTGGAAAGCATAGAGTCCAAAGGGAGTTCCACAAGCGAGAATTGCAAGGAAAAACTTACAGCTACATGTAACCAGCTCAAATATGAATTTGTAAGATCTCAACGCCTGGCTAGTACTGCGCTGAAATTCAAAACGTCTAGGTACCATAGCAAAGAGCACATCAGAATATTTACCATGAAAGTATTTATAAAAAGAGGAGAGAGAACCAACCTTATGTTTATGGGAAAGTTACTAAAGCCGAGCCACCAGATCAAGGCTAATAATATTGCAGATTCTTCTTTGAATGTTATCAAAGAACTCAGGGCAAATAGCAGGGCCACCAGACCATATGTGGCAGCAATATTCTAAGCATGGCGAATGGTAGACTTATAGATATGAACAATAAACTCTGTAGAGAAAAATGTTGCTGTATGACACACTCAATCAATTTTCTTAGCAGCTGACCTTGCAGTGGATACAATATAGTCTTTCCACCTCATGTCAGCTGAGAATGTTTGCCGAAGAAGGCGCAACGAGTCATTTTTCTGGAGGTTAGCATCAGCCATACTGATGGAAAGCAGAAAGTGGTCTCTCAGATGATTAATAGAGAGAAGTTTAGTTTTGGAAGCGTTAAAATTAACAAGTCATCCTTTATCCATTTTAACGATGGACTTGACGCCGTTTTGGACATTCCGCTGCCATTTTGAACTTGTTAGACTGATCAACCTTAAAATAGTGTTACGAATAAATGGTAGTGTTAGTAGCATAGATACCAAGTTGAGAGCAAATGTCATCGGGAAGAGCATAAATGAAAATTAAAAAGAGGGTAGGACTAAGTGTGTAGCCCTGGGGAACACACGTATTAATACGAAAAGATCTAAGGGGGGGAGTGGCCATTCATGAATACGAGCTTCAGATCTAGCTATCTATATATGTAGTCTATATATATATATATATATATATATATAGTGAACATTGAAGTCAATACTCAGAGACGACAGTTTGTTTCATGCTGGACGCAATCGTCAGGCCGACGATTGCCTCCAGCATGTCGCCTCTGAGTGTTGACTTCAATGTCCACTTTTATATTTACACACGCTCTATCACCGGAATTGAGCACTTTATCCCATAAATATAGCACACCTTAAAATTGTATTTCTTCACATATGATCCGTGATATTTCCTCTTTATCCAGCTTACCCAGAAGATCCATTTAAGGGAAACCTAGGTAGGTAGTTCCTGGCTCTTTAGGATTCATTTTATATATATATATATATATATATATATATATATATATATATATATATATATATACTTACTTCCTCCTCCAGTAAAATTAATACCACCGTATAAATATTAATGAGCATTATAAATTGTAGTTTATCACATCAATCCAACTATATATATATATATATATATATATATATATATATATACACACACACACCAACAATTATACTCGCTTGTAAATAAAAACTCGGATGGCACAATTTGTAAGTATATCAAAACAAATAGGTATCTTCCAAAAAAATTGGAAAAGAAAGAAAGAACTAGTTTTAGTCCTGGTTTTATCAATAAATATGTTCCGTGATATTTCCTCTTTATCCAGCTTACCCAGAATATCCATTTAGGTCAAACCTAGGTAGGTAGTTCCTGGCTCTTTAAGATTTTATATATATATAAAACTGTCTACATAAAAATAGAGCGATTATAAATTTGTCGCATTGCTGCGATTTGTAAATTGTCTATAATAACGTAGTGGTGATTAATTAACCAATGAATGCTTGGCGTTGTATATGATTTGTATTTGTGTATGTATATATGTTCGTGCGTAAATACTCCTCGCACTTCTCTAGAACAGGAGCAGAGGTTCATCCCTTGTTTCCTGTTTAAGAAGGAGTTCTCAGTGTCATGTCGAGGTTGGAAGGGTGTCCCTAAAAGCAACCGCGAGGCCTCACTATGTTTCAGTCTGCACAATTTTCTTTCCCGCACATGTTACATTAAACGACTGACTGCTTATACTACCCTAGGCCTATCCTTACCAAAACAACACACTATGACTATAAGCAACTAAAGATATAAAACTAAACCAACTCAACAAAAATCACCTAAACCTCTCAACCTTTCCTTCTCCAATATCTGTGGTATCCGTACCAACTTCTGGAATGTAGAATCCTCCCTCTTCGAAAAGTATCCGAAGATCCTAGCTCTTAACTCTTCAATCACCTCTTCTAATTTCTCGATTTCTGGCAATCTTTCTGCTAATATCTCCCACCGGTTAAGGAACTTTCTCTTAAATCTTCAGACAAATCTTACATGTGTCTCCCTCTCTCTCTACTAAACTCAGTTAGCTACCTCTTCTTTCTCTACCGTTCTCCCTTCCTCTCATGACTGTTGCGTGCTAGATAGTGTTTAATATAGACAAGGCCATCTCGCTACACCCGTTTCCGTCCTGGGTATGACTATAAACTACATCCGCGTCCTGGGTATGACGATAAACTACGTCCAACAGCAAGGCCTCTGATAATACGTTTTTTAAAAAGTAATGTTGCCAGCTGTACGTTTTTGAAAAAATATTACCATCTATACTTTTTTTTTGAAAGAAAAGTGTTGCCGGCTATACGTTTTTGAAAAATAATATTACCAGCTATACGCTTTTTGAAAAATAATATTACCAGCTATACGTTTTTTGAAAAATAATATTACGAGCTAGACGTTTTTGAAAAAATAATTATTACCAGCTATACGTTTTTCAGGAAAAAATATTAACAGCAATAGATTTTTGACAAAACAAAAATATTTTTAAAAAAAGTTTTCGAGATTAAATGACCCATTGAGGTTGATGTGCCGTAAAACAAAACAAACCAAACCAAACCTAGACCCGTTTGCAGATATATTTGTGTTCGGTGTCTTTAATGACCACAATACCAGTTGACTTAAACACTTTGTTACTGACATCGCTGGCATCCAAACCATGAACTTAATTACTCAATTTTTTACACAAGTGGTGGACTTCCCACACATTTCCCCGGTGACCCTGACGGACATGCTTCTCTTCTAGATCTCTTTTTCAACTGTGTCCCTGACTATGCAGCTTTGCCTTTTTTCAACTCTGCTGAATCCAACTCCGCTCCACCACCCACCAGCCAAGAACGAGCGGAATAGGGATTCGTTCCTTAATTTTCTTGGTGACGACCCTTGGAATAAAGTTTTAACCATCCTGTTCAAAAATGCTCGTCTAAGGTCTGCTTGTGGAGAACACCGTCTAGATTATTTTTCAAGATACATTTCAACAGCTCAATTAATTTTCAGTATTCATATATATCGGATCTACAATGGAATACTTTTAGTCAAGTTTCAAGCTTCTCTTTGTCAATTATTAAACATGCTTCAGTGGTCAGTACTATTTCTTCAGTAGGCCGTTCATTATTAAAGTTAGTCGAAGAATATCTGCCCATTATATTAACACATGCAGTTACGCACTTCCTTTGTTTCTGCTGTGAGTGTGTTTGAAAGATTCTGAGAGTACTTAATTAACGTACGAGTTTCTTAATTTTAAAATAGCAGTTTTGTAACCTGTTATATATTTATTGCTATTAAACACACTAATAATTGATGCAAAATCTCAAAACAAAACCTGAAATTATCATCATTCACGTATTGTAAAATTCCTGTCGCTTCTGCAATGGTTTGTTCTGCGCTTGACGTTGACTCAATTTCAGCAATGCAGCTTTTTAAAGGTTTCAAACTTTCATGAACTTTGTTCACGGTCTCTATGTCAAAGTCCTACCTTTTAGAGTGATGTAATGAATACGCATACACCTGGGTTCCCCCTCACAGTAATATGATTGGCTGGTGTCAGGCATAAATACAGACTGATGTGGAGATACATTGCTACGTCTATTGTCTTCGCCTATTGCCTACGCCTATTGCCTACCACTACGACGAGGACCAGTCCATTACGATTACCTGCTAGATTGTCTTACCCGGTTACAGTAGTCAACAACCACTTTGCTACTTCGAAAAAATATATATCTTTTCGAGACATATCATAGAGGATGGACGTGGAATACTAAAGTCCATCTTACACGTTGTGCTGATCATGAGAAAAATGTTGGAATAGCCAAAGTGTTTTTTTAAGCATTTCACCCCAAGCAGCACGCAAAGGGTTACAGAGGTTAGAGAACAAGAGCAAAGAGACATGTTTGAGGAGAGGATAAAGAGAAGGACGGGGAAACAAGATCAGGGTATCAGAAGATGTCGATTGACATTACACTTGATTATTTGAAGATTATAGTTATCAGGGAAGAAAGTAGGAGGAAAAGAATTCCACAGACGAGAAGTGCGAGAGAAGAAGCTCTTTGAGTAGGACACGGTTATATTTAACCGTTTTGGCAGTGAAAGAGTGGGACCGAGATGCCAACCTAGTAGCTCGCTTAAATTCATGCAGTCTGGAAACCAGCACAAGTAATTCGTCAGAACAGTTGCCGTGAAAATACTTTCAGAAGAGACAGGGGGAAGCTACGGCACGTCTGTGGAAAAGCATCTGTAGACTAGATGCCAGATCAGGACATATCATATTGCATATCCTTCTCTGGATTTTCTCGAGGTCCTCGTGATTAGAGCGGGGGCACTAGACCATATATGTTAGGGGAAAATATTCTTGCTGTCCGTGCAATATTTGCTGCATTTCTCATTATTAAATTAAATTGATACGCATAACAGTAAATGAAAATTGCACTACTATAAACCGCTTTTATATCGGTCTATATTTCTGAGATGAG